>VDFB02049217.1:85666176-85806863 GCA_007258455.2 Sequoia sempervirens | reverse complement strand
TACATGGCACACCAGTATACATATACATACAAACCTACAAACATACAAACATATCAACAAACATTCAATAAAGTGGCATTTAACTAAAGGAAGACATAACGCGAGCACGGTATTTGTTGCTAGTAATGCTCCCCGAAGAGGAAAAATGTCAAAAGCAAAAAATAACGCGAACGCGTTATTTTTTGCATTGGAAATCCCCGAGCCTTAGCTTTGGTATTTGCCTTGGAATACCAACCCAAAGGCTTGGAGGGCATTCCCAAAGACCAGACATGTTTTTTCCAAATTCAACAAATTTTCACATAATCGGGTTCGTGCTCACCATCAAGATTGCATGGTTCAATATCAAGAAAATCGAACACATGGGTAATGTTAGGTTCTTTATTAGCTTTCCAACGATGTAATTTTTTTCACTTTCTAACAATGTTAAGCCTTTCATCCATAATTTCTTTTGTTTGTATGTCCTTTTTCTTCAAAAGTAGTGTTTGGTAATTTTTTCACTATAAATTAACCGTTCATCAAAATTTGAAATAAATTACATTTTTAGAAATTAAACTCCATTCTACAATTTAAAAAAAAAATTTAAAAAAAATCTATTAGTTTCAAAAAAAATTAGGGGGAGCACGGCCAAAATTCTGCTTTTTAGAAAGTGCCCACTTAGAAAATTAATAAAAAATTAAATATTCATTAAAAAATTATCAGAAAAAATCTTGTCCCTACTACATACTGTTATCTAACTTCTGACTGAAGTGATTTTAAAAATACTACAAAAAAGTTCATCGTGCTCGGGTCACACAAGAGTTGCTATGTTATGTTTTTCTGACAAAAACAACAGCAATTTGTGTGCATCCCTCTTTTGAACCCCTTAATCTCAACCATTTTCAAAATAAATTAGTAGTTTAGAAAGTAGACTCGGAGCACTGCGGTCCTTGTTTTTGTTCCATCTAAAAATTTTGAGTGTAGCTATCCTCAATTTCATGTCCAAGGTCAGTATTTCCTAATTTCAGAAAAAAAGTGGCCACTTAAGCCCCTTTTTTGGGAACCATCTTGGTGCACTTACCCACCTCTATGGATAGAAAGTGCTCATCTCCAACTTTCTGACAATATCTTATTTGCAGAAATCCAACACCTAAAGCAAAATTTATGAATTTTTAAAAACTAGTTGAATTTAGCCTACAGGAAACAAGTTTTCTAGCAAAAAATGTTTACTTTTGATTTGATTTCTGAAAAATCTATTCACTATGAGTAGACAATAACATAAGCCCAGAAATATTTTGAAGCGAAGAATAAAAGTCAAAAATTATTTTTTGATCCAACGAGCAGAAGATGAGAAAATGATTTTTATCTAACCTTCAACATGTAGAAAAAATGACGCACAACACTTTTTGGACAACAATTTTCTTTAGATATGCTCAAGATATGCAAAATATAAAAGATACCCAGATGAGATTTTGACCCTAGCTACAAAACCCATAAATTGTTTTTCCTACAAATGAGTGGAACCTAGAACTATGAAGCAAAAATGAAATGGATTTAGTGAAAAGCAATTTTCTTCAAACCTTCATCTGCAACTATGTCAAATAATCTCCAATTTGGATGAATCAAAAGTCAAATCTAACTTTCTTGTGCCTTCTAGGAACAATGGAATAGTCAAAAAAGATGCTAGTATAACCAAAAATATTGCAATCACCAGAATCTCACAAAACACATATGCAATATGAATAGGTAATTAAATCTTTGCAAACCTTTTTGATTCTCCAGATCATTCAAGAATGCAAGAGAAGAGCATATGGGAATTTACAAGATTTTTACAAGAAACTTAATCTCTCAATTAGGAATCTAAAAACTTAGATTTCTCAAAACAAAAGCTCTGATACCATGTTAGAAATCTGAAATAGATTGAATAACCCAAGAAACTTTTTAAGAGAAAACCAAAGCTACATAAATTGGAAAAGCATAAAGAATGCACACCGGTTTTCTAAGAGATTATGTGATGCAGGAGCATCCAACGATGTAGGGAAATCTTGCATCACCTAAAAAAATTATTTTCTTTATTTTCTTTAGTTGTTTTGAGTCCCATGATGGCACTTAAGGGGTATAAGACTATCAAACGTCAAAAATAGCAAAAATCGGGCACTTACTATTTTTAGTAAGTCAGCCAAAATGGGCTCGTATGGACGTGAAAATTTACCCCAAGGAGAAGAGCTAAAAAATATTTCGAGTCGCAAAAGAATCACCTCAATATCCTACACGGTTTGGGAGGAATTAAAGTTTATGTCCCGAGAAATTTCTCCAATGCAGCTTCAAATTTAGATATAAAACTTTAGAGGCCCTAAAATAGGTCAAAAAGTGGCCGAACCGACCTACATTAGGTGCAAGTGTTGTAGAGCTCATCGAGAGCTTTCCAACGATATGCAATAATAGCAAATCGGAAACTCTAATCAAAAGTTATGGCCCCGCAAAGTTGGTCCTCTAAAAAGTGAATTTCATAAAAATTTCTTCCTAGGCCAAAAATCAAATGGCAAGACTTTTGGCGCCAAAACAAAAAGGGGAAATATGAACTTTCTAAAACATTATAGGGCGGTTATTGGGGAAAATAAAAAGGGTTAAGTGGGGGTCGTAGAAGGCGGCCCTAATAGTGCAGATTGTGGCTCTAAATAGTAGATTTTCTTTTCAGAGTTGATTTTGTTGTAATAAATCAAGCCCATGAGGTTGTAGCATGTAAGATTTGAATCTGTAATTTCATTTTCTAAAAATAATTGAAAGTAAGTCATTTTTTTGTCTCGCATCTTTTGTGTCGGTATCTGTTGTTGTGATTTATGTGGGGTTTGGGCGGTGTGGCCCTCATCATTATGCAATGTCATTATGATAGAATGCATTAAGAGCTTCCAATATTTTTTTGATGCAGTGTACATATGAAGCCTTGCTTATATAGGCAAGGAGGGAGGTAGGATTAGACAAGATCATGACAAGTGTCTTAATCCTAGATCACATGAGACAACTAAGTCATAACAACCTAGAACACACACATTAAATTCTCAATGCAAATATTAAATGCATGAGAGAATTATTAAATGCTTAGATAACTAAATGTAAATAATGAGACATGGCCCCATTATAACTAACTTCTAGAAATGACAACTAGGAAACTTAACTCCTAAGTAAACTTATAATAATGTGAATAGGTCCTTACTAATGTGAATAAGTCCTTACCAATTCAATGTTCAACAACTACTTCAATAGAGCATGAGCACATATAAAGTAAATCGAATGAAATCAATCAATCAAATTATACCTCCACAAAATATCTAAACCTTACTCCATTGTATATGATATTTTGTAATAATATGGATGTGGATTGCTCTTCAATGGATATGGATTGCTCTTCAAACATAAGTGTAACCTTGATAGAAAAATGGATGTGATGTGATAGCTTGATTCAAAAAAATTGATGATTCTCAAGAGTTCATGGATTCTCAAAATTTGTGGAGAGATAATGATTTGGAATGATGGTTGATTTATAGCTTTCATCTAATATCGATCAATGGTGGAGGATGATTTGAAATATTGATGGATGATATTAATTAAGAGATCATGATGAGTGTGCAAGCAACATGTGTCATGATGAAGGGTTTGATTGATGAGTTAATTGGCTACATCGATGGGTGAAGTGAGAGCATGGATGAGTGAAGTTAAAGTGAGTGAGTGAATAGAAATTGTTTTTTTCACTCAACTCACTTAGAATATAAATAGAGAAATAAATAAATAAATTTAATTTAGATGCATGAGGGAATGCGTTAGTCATTTTTTAGGCATCTACAAAAATATTTTCAACATGTTCAATTTTTTACTTGCTAGGCTTTCTCACTTAGGTTTGACCCTAACCTAGTGTATTAACATTTCAATTTTTTTTGCACTATGTTTTGGATTCTTTGCTTAGCTTTCAATCTTTTCTCATTTTATTTTTACATTTCTATGTCTCTACTCCTTTGATGTCTCATGTTATTTTTTGCAACTTTCTTATCTTTTGGAGGGTTATTTTGTACTTTTGTGCCCTTCAAGTGCACTTTCTTATATAAGTTTTTGTAACTTCTCGTCTTCTAACTATAACTCATTTCCTTATTGACCAATGTGTCAGACTTTTATAAAGAAAATCGCTTATACAAATATAAATTTTTAACTTGGATTGACTAAAAGTGATGTTTATGTTTTTAATTTTAAAATGATATAATCTAATAAAATGTAGAACTCTTAATGCTTGTTTATTTTAATATTTTTAAAATTTTAAATAAATTACCTAGATAATTTTTTATAAATTTATGAGAAGAATTTTGATTACTAAAAAAAATTAAAGTGTGGTTCATGGGACATTGCAAAAAATAAAAGAGATTTTTTTTCTCTAATTTTTCCACTTGGATAACTTGAAAATCTAGTGCATGGGGAAAGAAATCAATGTGTATTTTCTTTAATATTTTTTTAATTCAAACTTAATCAAAAACATCATCATTTTCAAGGGGCATCAATTTTTTATCTAATTTTCTTATCAATATATCCTTGCAGAGAAGATTCTTTCATCTATTGCATTGTATATTTTAAAACAAATACATGTAAAAAAAAAAATTGGCCTCATGTTTGATTATAATAACTTGTAATAGTCTTTTTAAAATTCATAATAAAACCAATCAAAATATATAAAATAGATTTTTTATTCTATAGTTTGAGCTTTAAAGAAGAATATTATTGGATTTTCAAAAAAATACAACCTAATTGAAAAATATTGATGTGAAGTCAAAAGTTTCTTCAAATTGTTGAAATGGACATGAGGGGGGGTGGCAAGGAGGGTGTGATACCATATAAGTAGTTTTTATTGAAACTACTATTTTTTTAGGAAAATTTCTATCAAAGAGGATAGCACGCTTTTTATTACTTTAAAGCTCCAAATTATATATTGCAGACTTAAATTTCACATCAACACCAAATGTATAACATGTTTTTGATTAGTTAAGCAGGGATTTTAAAAGGGCTTTGATCCCTTTTACAACACGAAATATTTAGCAATAAGTACAACAAAACAAAGAACAACAACTAGACAAAACAACAACAAGAAACAGCTCCCATTGCGAGCAAAACAACAAGGGAGAATAGGCAACAGTGCCAGCAAATCAGGCCAAAAGGCCACTCACAAAGTTGTAAAACAACATCCAATAATAGCACCACCCCAAGGGTGGAAAAACTAGACAAACTTCAATCCATTACAAGCAAGTATAAATGGGTCCAAAACCCATTCAACCTTCAAAATAGGCCTGCATGCCACCCATTGATCCATGAAAACAACCTTAAACAGCATCCACCACAAGGGTGGGAAAAACAACCTCCAGACCACAACAAACCAACCACTCAAAATCAACAGCACTGAGCCAAAACAAAGAAGGTAACAAGAGCTCCCTTTCAGAACATGCAACTCAACCCTTCTCCCAACCTCAATAAGGGAGTAATAAGGCAAGAAGTATTGAAAACCATTTGCCTCCTTGTAGCTCCATCCCTCCCAAAGAGCCAACCCAATCTACACCTCAATAGAAGAGGGCTCCCCTCTAATGGAGAGGAGGAAATAAGAGCCCTTGCTACCAAATCCTTCACTCTCCTACACACTCCAATTCCACCTTAATAGAAATGAGCAGTAAAGGAGATAAATTCCCGCCAGAACTACAACAACCAACTCCACCTCTAGAGGAGAGGGCTCCACCTCAAAAGGAGCAATCTTCACCTCCATAGAAGACATCCACTATGGAACCCGAAAGAAGGAAGGTATTCTGATAGAAAGAGTAGTCAAAACCTCCTTTGGCTTGGAAAGAGACAGGAAAAAAGGAGACAACCATCAACCTCAAACACCACCACATTTGAGCCATAAGAATGGACCTTTAAAATTGCTCAACACCAACATCAGCAGCTTCCCAAAGAAGCAAAACCCACTTGAAGGAAACAAAGTGAAAGACCAACATCTTTAGAACAACCTCCACCTTAGATAAGGAAGTCTAGAAAAACACAACACCCCAAACCTCAAGAGGTAGAAAAGCAAAGCAATGGTCACAACCACTGTAGAAAGTATCTTCCTTGAGAAAACCATTCTTGATGGCAGAAACTTCAAAGAAAGCAAGGCTCCTCCAATAGAGCCCAAGATTTGAAGGCATAAAGGAAAGGGGACAAAGAGCCTGACAGCAGTCCTCTAAAATAATCATACCTGAGACCAAAGATAGATCAACCATAGTATCAATGAAGCCCATGAAGTCGAGCATATATGATTCAACAATCCACAACCAAACAGGGTTGGGACACCACAACCACCAAAGGATCTTTCTAATAGAGACCAAACACCCCAAACAACAAGGGAATGAAGATCTACAAGAGGGAAACACAAAAATAGGGCACCACTAGCCAGGCACAAGCACCAAAGGGAAAAGGTCCATCCTGAGAGAGCAGAGCAAGCCCCTTAACTCCAACCTAGAAGAGCAGAGTCCCAGAAGACTACAGACCACCACTTTGCCAATATCCCCACCACTATGGAGGACAAAAAAGAGGGGTTGCAGCACTAAATAGGAGCACTCCCACCCAACAAAGGAGAAAGACCAAGCACAAGCACTCATAGGAAAAAGGAAACCCCTAGACAAAATAGAGCCTAGCTAGAGAAGAATCCACTGCCTCAGGGACAACCACTCAACCAAAGAACAAAGCACCACAATGGCATACACCAGGCTTAAATCCAACAACTCAACAGAACAACACCCCTCCAAAGCAAAGAACAAGCCTAAGGAGAGGAAAAACACCAACAAGACCTAAGACGGTCCCCCCACCAAAGCATAGAGGCAACAGGGAAGCAACAAGTCCTACAAAAGCCTCCATGCAGAAAAGGCACTATACCAAGAAGCCAAGAGACTCAAGCTCCATCGACAACAAACATCCCCACAAAAAGAACCGAGTAGAAAAATAAAAGCGCAGCACACAATAGAAAAGAAAGTTGTAGGCACACAGGAGCAATGATGTTATCGTCAAAATCATCCTCGCCAATGATAGAATCCTCCTCGCCAACGCCAAAAATCATAGAGGAATTCAAATTCCTCCTATTCCCGCCCGGACTCACACTCGCCATTAGAGACTTCAATGATATTCATTGTTACATTGGTACTTCACCATATAATCAATACAGATGTATAACATGTTACATATACAAATTTTCTACATTTTTAGAAGATCTTAAGGTCATCGGATGCTTTTGTTTTGCTGATGGTGTTTTCTTTCACGTCACCTCTATCCATTCTTGTTCTGTTTCAGGGGGATCATTTATATCTTCTACACTACTCTTAGTGAGAACTGTAGAGTATGCAATATTTACTTTTGTTGCGTAGGTATTATGCAATACTGGAGGTCAATCCCCAAGAGGGGGGCAGATAGGTGTGTTTTCCTTCGGAGAAATGTGTACGGATCCATTGGGGGGATTGGGTGAAATGATGTAGTGTTGATATTTCGCACCAATCCACCAAGTTGGTTTGCTTGAGTTTATATTCCCCAAAGCACGCTTTATTTTACAATGTGAGGAGGTGTGTTCTGTAGAGAAACAATTTCTACATTTGAATGTAATTTTTTCGTAATCAATTGGTTGCCTTCTGCATCTTTTCCCACCTTCATAAAAATCTCAGTTGGGAGGCCATTGGCTAGGTCCATTTCAACACAAATACGAGCACACATGGAATTTTGATAGTCGATGGTTTCCTTGAAAGAGTAATGATACCTGCCAAGACTATTTTCAATAGCCTTCAAATAGTCAAGTTCCCAGAACTGAATAAGAAGATATGGAAGTCTTACCCAGAGAAAAGCAGTGGTGAAGATTTATGTACGTGGGTCGAAATCCATAAACTAGGGTTTCATGCATAGTAAATCACCTTGATGGAGCCATGGACCATTATCCAGCACCAATATCTTGTCTTCCTGTGAATCAAATTCTAAATTGAAAAACCCCTTTGCACAGGGTTAAATGCTTATTTCTCCAGCCATATATTCTTGCCATTTCTTTGAAACCCATGCATGTAAATCACATAACTTCGCCCAAGTCTTGTAAAATGGAAAATCAAGGCTTGCTCGGACAGAAAAGCCTCTCTATTCGTCGCCAGGCTATATAAACGTACTTCCATCATTTTTGAAGAGGGCTTGATAGGGAAATGTGGTTGTTTTCCACCATTAATAGTGGCGATGGCATGCTAAAAACCCCCGTCACCAGTCTTATTGGGCAATCTGTTCCCCAGCGCCCGATAATCAGAGCACCATGGGCCAAAAATCCCACGTCCACATTGCATATCAGACTTAATAGCAAAGGAAAAATCCTCGTTGCCACGATCACCACCAAAAGCACCATCCTTGTCTTTGAAATCGCCCACAGATGGAGTGTGCAGAGAAAAACCTAGGGCAAAGCGTGACATCGGAGAAACTACTATTATTAAATTTCTTATTTTAATATTTTTTAATCTAATTTTGTTTACAACAAAATTTTAAAAAATACACTTTTTTATTGAGAGCTTACAAATTTTTAGATAAAAATATAATTTATTTATTTTTAATAAATGTAACATATTTTTTCAATTATTTATTTATTTTTAAATTTGATATCATTTTAAGATTATCTTTCATTTTCTAATTTCCTACTTTTTGGATTTATTTTGTTTACATATAGTTATTATGTTTTAATTAAGGTTTGGATACACATAGTGATATACATCCTTCATTCTACCCTTCTACCCTTGGGTAATCTTCCTACAAGGCTCTTGTAGGTCAATTTTATCGGTAGATATACATGCATATATTTTGGATACTTAAGTGTTTTATATTTTGAAGTATTCTTATATATTTTAGAATAGGTTATCCTTTTATATTTATACTCTCATGGTATATTATGTTAAGGATCTAAGGATGTATCTTCCATGGATATTTGTTTCATTGTGTCTTATTTTTTTGTTTCTTCATGGAATTGGTTGGTGATTATTCCTTCCTATTGTATATACTTGTGTCATTTATCCATGAGTTTAGTGATAATCCTATAAATCGTGATTGCGATGATTACATATCTAGTGAGGTTTTACCTTGTGATATATCTTGTTTAATGAATATAGATGATGTGGTTCTACCTCCTTTATCTATTCATGAAATTATTACACCTCATGATAATATTTCTTCCACATGTCATGATAACTCTACATCCATAGAGCCATGATTTTTAGATGACATATATATATATTTTCATACATCATGTTGTGGTTCATGATGACCAATATTTTGCATCTCATGTTTTCTCTATTCAAACATCACATGATAATTCTATATCTTATGATTATTTTTATCTCTTCATGTTGATTATTATGATATTATTAAAAGTATTTCTAATTCAATACACAATGACATTATAAGCCAAGTTACTAAATAACATTTACATGATGATTATCTACATGTTGAAACATTTTTACTTGATAATTACTAACACTTAGATGATGGCATCTTACATATTAGCCTTTTTAGATTGTACTTGAATAGTAAAGATTTGTAACAATTTTATTCTAGTTTATTTGACACTTTGTTTATGGATTTGGCTTATGGTTTTATAGCCTATTTTCCTAGCCCTAGCACACAGTAGGATAGAATGAACTTAACAATGCCTTCTCATGGTTTATTTTTAATCCTAATTCATTTTCTATCAATATAAAAAAAATTTTACCATACTTACCTTACTTGTGGCCCCTAATTCACATGTTTATACTCTAGTGAGGCATACACATCAATTATTAGGAAGAGGCCAAGATGTGACAATACCAACGCAAAATATTTCCACTAATGCATTCAATTTACCTCTTGAAACTCAACTCACATCTAAAAAATCTAAGGATTTTAGCATCATTCAACAATTGTAAAATACAAAAGTCAATGTTAGAATGGGATTTAAAGTACATATTGCCTTCTGATAGCTTGATATTTTTATTCCTTCATGGAATCGGTTAGCAATTATTATTTCCTATTAGATGCACTTATGTCATTTATTTATGAGCTTAATGACGATCCTATGGTTTGTGATAGTGGAAATTACATGCCTAGTGAGGCTTTACCTTGTATAATAGTTATAGATGATGTGCTTCCACCTATGTTACCTACTCATGATATTTTTACACCTTGTGATGATATTTATTATACATACCATTATACCCCAACATCCATAGAGCCATGATATTTAGATGACAAATCTCTTTTCATACAAAATGTTGTGATTCATGATGACCAATATTTTGCATCTCATGTTTTATTTATTCATACATCCCATGATAATGTCATACCTTATGATGATATATTTTTCTCTTCATGTGGATGTTTGTGTTGTTGTTACAAATATCTTATAATTCATTACATGATGACAGTATGTGATAAGTTACTAAAAAACTTTTACATGATGATTATGATGATTCTACATATGATTCTTTATCTATCAAAACATTTTTTATTTGATAGTTACAAACACTTAGATGATGTCATCTTATGTATTAGTGATTTTATATTATTCTTGAATAGTAAATATTTATAACAATTTAATTCTCCTTCTTTACTAAATACACTTTATGAATTTGGCTCATACTTTTATAGCCTATTTTTATATCCCCAACACACATGAGAATATGAACTTAACAATTCCTTCTAATGGTTTATCTTTTGATCCTAATTAATCGTCTATCAATATAACTTAAGTTTCTATCATACCTACTTTACATGTGGTCCCTAATTCACAATATTATAATCTAGTGGGGCATACACATAAATGACTAGAAAGAAGCCAAGTTGTGACAATACCACCACCAATTATGTCATCTAATGCATTAAATTCACCTCTTAAACCTCAACTATTAGAGTAATCATGCATTAGCTAATAACTAATTAATATTTAATTGATTATTAGTCTAATTCATTTCATGCACATAAGTTAAACTTGGGAGTTCTTTTTTATGTTAACTAAAGTGAGATATTATCAAATCATTTGTCTCATCACATAGGATGTTGAAACTTGTAATGATAGATAATCCCTTTATCATTTAGGGTTGCTCAGGTATAAAGAACTCGACCCTCATTGTATTATTGACTGAAGGTCTTCATTGAATATTTTTGAGTTTCACACAGTTTCTCTTGTTGAGGATATAGCAATTTTTTGTTTGCAACTCTCTTGTATGGAAGGTGTTTTTGTTTGTTGTTTGATCATGCGTCTCATGTTTATTCACAATTCTAACATGGTATTAGAGCATGGATTCAACGAACCCCTTCTCAATTTTTGAGTTTTTTCTCAACTAGGGTTACAAGGGCAAGTTTGAAATCTTCTTCTTTTTTATTTTTTTTCTTGTTTTATTTTTTTATTAAAAAAAAACAATTGCCCTAGGGTCATATGGGAAACTAGTGCCCAACCCTTGGGAGGCTAAAAAATTTTTTTTTTTTTGTAATTTTAGCAAGATTGGGAAAGCTGTGATAACTTTTTGCTTGATTATCAAAATTGGGAAAACAAGATATTGTTGGAAAGATGATTTTGAGCACTATCCAATTTTGTTGTTTTTTCTCAAATTTTGCTACTAGTACATATCGCTTGTTGAAGTTAGATGTGTTATTTTCATTCTCTAGCTCATAACTTTTGACCCATTTCTCTATTTTTCATGATTCTAGCAGTGTTGGAAAGGTCTTTTAGAGCTATTCATAGTCATTTATGTAAATTTTCCATATTTTTCTTTAGGTACATTTTATTCATTTTTTTGTTTTCACATTTTGGTGAATTACTTGGACATTGCAACTTCTAGAAACTTTTTATTTATGTGGGATGACTTTTTTTGTTGTTCTACATGCATTTCCATCTTTTTGTCATGTTTGGGAATTTTAGACATATTTTGCATGCAATTTAATTTTTGTAGAGGCATTGAGATTAAGTGTTATTTTGGTGTATGTTTTTTGAGGATTTCACACATCCTGTTGTGCCTTTTATACTTACACGATGATATGAAGTGTCATGGATGGGTTGTGAGTGCCTTTGTTTTCCCATCACTCCTTTGTCAAGTGAATGTTCCTTCCACGATAGTATTGAATCCAATGATTCATGCCTCATGCGTGTGTGCCCTAGTTTGCACACCCTTTTATTTGTAGGTACTTTCATGTGCATATTTAGATATTCTTTGTTCTCCTACATACACTTCTTAGTGACATAGAGTTTCAATGAACTTGTCTTTGCTCTCCTTTTCCATGTTATGGGTGAGGGGGGGTTCTACTGTTGGCGATAATGCTTCCTTCATTTTGTTTCTAGAGTGATCTATGTATCTAGTTCTTGTTCCTATGTACTAGGTGGATGCAGTGGATGGTTACCCATGAATTTCAGTGAAATGGATCATTTACCATATGGACACTCTTGCATTCCTATTTTTGGAGGTGACCTTCCATTTTCATTTGATCAGTAGTCTTCAGACTATTGGTACATGTGCCACTTGTATCTTCAATTTCTAGATGTTTTCCTTTATTTTCCATTTGATTTGAGTAGTGTCATTGGGGGCACTCATGCAAATTCTTGTCTTATTGAACCTGATCATCATCTATTTCAAAGGAGGTTCTTTATTTTGGCATTATAGCAGTCATCATTTGATAGTAGTATACAAATTCTTCGTGCTTCAACGATATTCTTCACATTTCTATTTATTTTGGGACATTGTTTTGGAGGTTTTCTAGTGCTTCATTCACCTTTCTCTCTTTTGGAGAGGTTTATTTCTCATGAGGTTTTCTCCTTTTCTCCAGTTGTGAGAGATTAGATTTTTTGTACATGGGTACCTCATTAGGCCTTTTTTTGTGGAGACCCATCATTCATTCTTTATTTTTTATGCATTGGATTTTTAGGGTTTTTAGCTACTTCGTGAGTTCATCTCAAGGGGGTATTAGAGTAATAATGCATTAGCTAATAATTATTTAATCTTTAATTGATTATTAGTCTAATTCATTTCATGCACTTAAGCTAAACTTACTTGAGTGTTTTTTCTTGTTAACTAAAGTGAGCTATTATGAGATCATTCCATCTCATCACATAGAATTTTGACACTTGTCATGATCTAATCCCTTTATCATTTAGGGTTGCTCCTATAAAGCACTCAACCCTCATTATATTATCTCAACCAATCTCCTTGAAGATTCATGGAAGTTGTTCATTTTGTAAATTTTTCTTGTTGAGGATATAATAGATCATTATTTTGTAGAGCTCTTGAGTGGAATGTGTTTTTGTTCATTGTTTCATCTTGTGTCTCATGTTTATTCACAAGCCTAAAATCAACTCACGTTGAAACAATCTAAATATTTTGACATCATTCAATATTTATAAAATACACAAGTCAAAATGTCATAATGGGATTTATAATGCACATTTCCTTTTTATATCTCAATATTTCCCTTTCTTCATGGAATTGGTTAGTATTCATTCTTTCCTATTATATACACATTTCATTTATCCATGACATTAATGATCTTATGGATTGTGATAGTGTGATTGTATGCCTCATAAACTTTTACCTTGTGATATACCTTGCATAATGGGTATAAATGATGTGGTTATATCTTCTTTACATATTCATGACATAATGATAATATTTATTCCACATGTTATGATACCCCTACATCTATAGAGTCATATGTTTTAGATGGCATATCTCTTTTCATACATCACTTTGTGACTGGTGATGACCAATATTTTATATTTCAATTTTTCTTTACTCATGCATCCCATAATAATGCTATACATTATGATATATATATATATTCATGCAGATAATTAGGATGTTGATACAAATATCTTAAAATTCATTGCATGATATTATGAGTCAAGTTACTAAAGAACCTTAACATCATGATTATAATGAAGCTCTATATACTTCTCTATATGTAAAAAAATGATAAATACAAACACCTAGATTATGTCATCTTTCATAAATTTTAGATTACACTTGAATGGTAAGTATTTGCAACAATTCCATTCTTCTTATTTTATTTATAGTTTATTTATGATTTGGATTGTGCTTTTATAGCCTTTTTGTATATCCCTAGCACACATGAAGACAATATGGACTTAGCAATGCCTTCTCCTGGTTTATCTTTTGATCCTAATTCATTCCTACCTTACATGTGAACCTTAATTTGCAAGATTACAATATAATGGGGAATACACATCAATGATTAGGAAGAGGCCAAGATGTGACAATACCACAACCAATTATGAGATAAAATACATTAAATATACCTCTTGATCCTAAAATCACATATAAACAATCTAAGGATTTTGACATCATTCAACAATTATAAAATACACAAACCACTGTCATAATGGAATTTAAAGTGTGCATTACCTTTTTATAGCTTGATATTTTCCCTCCTTCATAGAATTGATTAGCAATTATTCTTTCCTATTAGATACACTTATGGAATTTATTGATGAGCTTAAAGATGATCCTATGAATTATGGAAATGATGATTGCCTATTTAGTGAGGTTTTACCTTCTTTTTTTTTGGTCGGTAAAAGAGATGTTCTTATTGAAATGAAGAAAAAGATTACAATGCTGATTACATCATCAATTCAAATAATACCAAACACAACTACTAAAGCCTAATAAACCCACTAAAAATTCCACTAAAAGATACTAAAAAAATTAACTTGAAATACAAAGACACCAAACCAAAAGCAACACACACCACCAAACAACAACTTAGCAATCTAGAACTAGATTGCAAATCCAGCCCCAAGGACCCATTAGTAGGTCAACAATGAGAAGCGAAGCTTGGTCGACTTTTCGATTGCGAACACAGGACCATTCTGGATTCTCTCCTCGAAACTTTCTTTGCTTTCTTCCCTTAAACAATTTGCCAGCCTTCCTCCAATCTTGCCACTTTTTCCTGCCAATCCAAAGCTTTGTCAGAAGAGTACATCCACTCCCCTCCTCCATTAGACCTAACACCGTGCCCTTGCTCTTTCTCCAACTATAGCCCCTCCTCTTTATCGTGAGTTCTAACCAACCAACCTTTCTCCCTACATTCAGGAGTTTCCATTCCCGTCTTGGAAGTAGTCTCCTCTTCCCAAGCATTCAAACTAGCATTGTCCATTATTCCTTTCTTGGACCCTTCAGCATTAACTATTGTTTTAACATTTTTACTTCCTTCTTGAGACACATCAGCATTCCTTTCTTGTTGGTTCACTTTGTTTAATTGCTTATCCTGAGGTAACCTTTCTTGAGATTGGAGCTCACTGCTCTGACCAACCTCGTCACTATTTTTTACATATATTGCTTGATCTTCCCCCTGATTCTCCACTATATAATGTTGAGAATTCACCCCTTTCCACCATAATGCAGATTTGTTCTTCCTCTTGCTTCTAACGCATTATGCCACCACATGTCCCATTTGGTGGCAAACTCTGCATCTAAAGGGCACCCTTTCATAATCTAGAGGTTGGACCTAGCAGCCCTTCGAGGTTTTAAGCTGAATCATTTCAGGAGGCACCTTGGATACATCCATTTCAACCAAGATTTGGGCATAAGTTGAATGTAAAAGATTTGAAGACCCCTCATCCACCATTAAGAAGCTTCCAAGGGCATTTCCCACAACCTCTAAGTAGGATTCAAACCAAAATTGGAGAGGAAAGTTAGGCAATCTCACCCAAATGGGATCCCTTTCAAAAACTTCACTAGAAAGATTAAAAGCTGGATGTTGGGGATTGAGCATCAAAATATTATTTTCATCCCATTCTCAATGATATTCACACAAAATTTTACTTTTGTCCTATTCTTTTTCAAAAACAACAATAAAGAAACCCTTAGACATTGGGTAAATTTGAACATACCCTTCTAGCAGTGGCTTCCAATATGTAGAAATCCATTGATGGAGCTCAACCAAGCTTGGCCAGAAGCCCCTAAACTTTCCAATAAGCCCCAACCCAGAGAAAACTCTCTCATTAAAGACCACCTCTTTTTCACCTCCTCATTCAGCTCAACTAAGATAGATTTGTTTTAGGGATGATTCTCTGAAATCCCCAAACCCCCTTTGGAAAGGACTCCACACAACATTGTCTAGCTAAAACCTGAATGGCTGCCCCAGACACACTCTCCAAAAGCTTCTCACCCTTCTTAGAGACATTTCTCCCAGCAGCACTTGTACCCGCATGTACTCCATTCTGAAGGCCCTGAGAAACTCGATCGCCACCAATTTTGACCGAGCCACCACCATTTTGAACAGAGGACATCCCATCACGAAGGTTCAAAGCTTCCTATTCATCCTCTTTAGAAGAAAGGTCCCCCTCAAGACCACAACCCCCCTACTTCCTCAGTCGAGCCGCATTCAAAGGAGTTGCGCCAAACAAAACCCTCGCAGCTCCTTCCTCCTGCATTCGACCATTGGTGACTCCCTGCTCCCGGTCGTTGGCGTCCATAATTTCTTGTCCCGTCCACATGTGAGGTTTTACCTTTTGATAAACCTTATATAATGGATATAAACTAGCTATTGCACCTTGTGCAATGGGTACGCCGAAGAGGTGTGGAAGGTAAATTAGGGGAAAATTGGTTTATTGTTTTACACATTTCTGTAGTAAATGAGATCAATTGATAGGTCATTTCGAAAATGATTTTAATATTAGTATTAATTTTTTTAAAAATTTATTATAGAATATAATATTAGTATATATTTTCTTCAAATTTTATGTATTAACTATTATATTATTATATAAATATTTATTATTTATGTCATTATTTTATGTATTTATTATTATATTATTTAGATTTAAAATGAGTGTACATATTTTAATTGACTAGTGTTAAGCAGGTATATTTTTTTCAAATTTTATGTATTAACTATTATATTATTATATAAATATTTATTATTTATTAATGCTATGAGATTTCCACAATACATAATGCATAAGATTTGTTGTTTCTAGATATTTGATTGTGTTTGAGATTTTTCATCAACATTTCATATCACACTCAATGATCCATCATCAAGGTGATAGTTTATAGTCTTTATTATTTATGTAATTATTTTATGTATTGCAACAATTTAAGACAAATTCGTATCTTGATTGAGACAGACCGGAAACTATTTCATATCAAAATTTTAAATCAAATTCTACAATCACAGTAAAATAAAATAAAATACCATAATTTAAATACAATTAAGAAACAAACTTAACTTAATAGACTAAGTCTAACTACCAGAATATTAACGTAACAAATAATTACTTCTTCAAACTGAAAGTCGTCATAAATAGTAAAAAAATGATATTGAACAAAATAGATTACTTTTAATTTCGAACATAATCACTAACAAAATTGAGATTATATATAATTTAACAAAAACAGATTACATATAATTTTGAACATAATCACTGACAAAATTGACATTATATATAATTTAACAAAATTTTAACCAAATTAAAAGACTTTTTAATATTTCTTAACAGATTAAGTTATGTCAAAAGGCATGCACCAAACAATACAAATAGCCTGAATAATTTCCAACTTCAAGAAAGACTATATATACCACAACAAATTAGGCTATTTGCAAAGTAAGCCATAGTGTAGTCTTGCACCAAGACAGCCATGGAGGTATTTAGTGAAGTTTTACTGTGGGGACTTTCATGGCTCTATTTGTTCATGGTTTTAGATATCTTATGAGGAAAAATAGAAAGCTTCCTCCTGGACCTTCTGGATGGCCTATTCTAGGCTGCTTGCCTCTATTCGGTTCAATGCCTCATGTCACTTTAACAAACTTGTCAAAGAAATATGGGCCAATTCTGTATTTGAAATTGGGCATAAATAAAATAGTGGTGGCTAACACACCTGCTGCTGCAAAGGCCTTTTTAAAGACACTGGATATCAATTTCTCCAATAGGCCTGGCAACGCAGGAGCTAGGTCTATCTGGGCTACAACTCTCAAGACATGGTATGGTGGCAGATGGAAGATGTTGAGAAAGGTTTGTAAATCAGCCTTTTAATTTTTGATCCATTGTCATTGTTAGCAATTTAGTTTTGTTAACTCTTTTGATTAAAGATGCCATAAGTTCAACACACTTTTCCATAGCAGCAGCAACTAACTATTTCAGATCAACCTATGCTTTGTTATCTTCTTTCACTTGTGCAATCAGTTTTATCTGTTTCCACTCAGTACTGTTGGATCTATTCTTATTAGTTATCATTCATGATCAGAAAAACCAAAACAAATTATTGCATGTCAAGCAACCAAGATTCTTTACATGTTTCAGGACTGTCTTAGTTAGCAAAGGACACTCATTGTTCTGAGTCTTAGTTGATCTATATGAACTGTAACTCAACAACCATCCAGATAAGAGATGAGATTTGTAGACTCTGCATTTATATCTATTGGTTTAGTTTCTCAATAGATTTTACTTCCCCATTTAGAGTAACTCATTTTGCAGGGGTGATTGGATGGGTCTGCATGATGCTAATCTGGCAACAATGTTGACCAGAAGATGGACAAGATGCACAGAGTCGTGGATATTCCGATTAAAATTATCGACCAAACTGTAAAAAGGGTACGCAGGCAGATTTAGAAATGGTACCCACCGTAGATTTGACAGTATCCACCATGTATGCTATGCCAAATGAAAGACAAGCATACCTCTGATTAAAGCCTGCAAGTGGACTATGACAGCGTCGTAACTCTGATTAGGGCAGAAAATTAAATATGCTAATGTGAAGGATTGAAGGCCAGACTGCAGAAGTACCCGCGGATGACTGTTGACGACGACGAGACCAATAGCGACGGGGAAAGCAGAAAAAACAGGGTGAAATGATGGACGACAAAGAATCGTTTTAATGTCAACCAAGCCCTATCCTATGTTTTGGACCGTTGATAGGCAAAATGAGCTTTGAAAGCTCATATAAGACACGCCTTCAGCGTAATTATGTGGTTCTATCTACTTTAACTATTCATGATATTGTTACACCTCGTGATAATATTTCTTCCACATTCCATAATACCCTTACATCCACATAGTCATGATTTTTAGATGGAATATATCTTTCCATGTATCATGTTTGGATTCATGATGACTAATATATACATTTCATATTTTTTTATTCATGCATTCCATGATAATACCATAGGTTATAATTATATATTATATCTCTTCATGTAGATGATTATGATCTTGATGCAAATATATTCTAATTTATTACATGATGACATTATGAGCCAAGTTACTAAAGAAATTTTAAATGATTATGATGAATCTGCATATGCTTCTTTGCATGTCAAACCCTTTTTACTTGATAATTACAAACAATTATATGATTTAATCTTATGTATTAGTGATTGTAGATTATACTTGAATATTAAAAGATTTTAAATAATTCCATTCTTCTTGCTTGCTTTAGACTTTATATATGAATTGTATTCATGTTTTTATAGTCTATTTGCTAGCCCTAGCACACCTAAGGACAATACAAACTTAACAATTCCTTCCCATGGTTTATCTTTTGATCCTAATTAATCATCTATCAATATAAGTTAAGCTTCCACCATACCTATATTATATGGCCCCTAATTCACATTATTATAATCTAGTGGGATATAAACATCAATGATTATGAAGAGGCCAATATGTGATAATACCACCACCAATTATAACATCTAATACATTAAATCTGCATCTTGAACCTCACCTCACATCTAAAAGATCTAAATATTTTGACATCATTCAACAACTGTAAAATACACAAGACAAAATGTCACATTGGGATTTAAAGTGCACATTGCCTTTTTATAGCTCAATGTTTTCCTTCCTTCATGGAATTGGTTAGTGATCATTCTTTCCTATTAGATACACTTATGGAATTCATCCATGAACTTAATGATGATCCTATTGATAGTGATAGTGACAATTGCATGCCTAGTGAGGTTTTACCTTGTGGTATACCTTGTATAATAAATATAGATGATGTGGTTATACCTCATTTACCTATTTGTGACATTTTTACTCATGGTGATATTTCTTCCACATCTTATGAAATCCTTATATTCATAGTGTCATTTTTTATTATATGGTGTGTCTCTTTTAATACATCATGTTGTAATTCAAGTTGACCAATATTTTACGTCTCATGTTTTATTTTACTTATACATTCCATGATAATTTCATAGCTTATGATGATATGATTTTATCTCTTCAAGTGAATGATTGTGATCTCATTACAAATATCTTCTAATTCATTACATAATGAGATTATGAGCCAAGTTACTAAAGAACTTCTACATGATGATTATGATGAAACTACATATGCCTCTCTACATGTAAAAATATTTTTACTTGATAATTATAAACACTTAAATGATGTCAACTTAGGTATTAGTGATTTTAGATTATAATTGAATAGAAAATATTTGCAACAATTTTCTTCTTGTTGTTTTCTTTACACTTTATTTATGAATTTGACTCATGCTAGAGTATAGCATATTTTTCTATCCTTAGCACACATGAGGATAATATAAACTTAAAAATACCTTCTCATGGTTTATCTTTTGATCCTAATTTATCTTCTATCAATATAACTTAAGTTTCCACCATACTTACCCTACATGTGATCCCTAATTCACATGATTATAATATTGGGGGCATACACATCAATAATTAGGAAGAGGCCAAGATGTGACAATATCACCATCAATTCTGCCATCTTATGCATTAAATCTATCTCTTGAACCATAACTCGCATATAAACAATTTAAGGATTTTAATATCATTCAATAATTATAAAATACATACCAAAATATCACAATAGGATTTAAAGTTCACATTACCTTTTTATAGTTGGATATTTTCCTTCCCTTATGGAATTTGATTAGAGATCATTCTTTTTTTAGATGGACTTATAGAATTTATCAATGAGCTTAATGATGATCTTATGGCTTGTGATAGTGGCGATTACATGTCTAATGAGGTTTTACCTTGTCATATACCTTGTATAATATATAGATGATGTGGTTCTACCTCTTTTACCTATTTATTACGTCATTACGCTTCATGATGATATTTCTTCCATATGTAATAATACCCCTACAATCATAGAGTTGTGCTTTTTAGATGACATATCTCTTTTCATATATCATGTTATGATTTATGATTACTAATATTTTAAAATTTCATGTTTTACTCATACATCCCATGAAAATGGCATACCGTATGATGATATTTATATATCTTCATGTGGGTGATTGTGATGTTTTTAAAAATATTTTTGTACTATGCAAGGATCATAAATAGCTTTCCAACCCATGTAACAATACGATTCATTGAAAGAATCTATAAAGTTGTTTTCTTTGAAAGGTTAAAAATACATGGGATGATATTAAAAGTCAATTCTCTTTAGGATTATATAATTCACTTCAGAGATGGTTTGTATGTGGGACTCACTAATGATTCTTACAAATTTTGCAAGTAAAATTTTCATAATGATTGCATAAAAAATTAAAAGATAAATTAAATTAGGGGTATTGTTTAGAACTCTATATATGAAGGTGATATAACATAGTATTATTCATTGAATCACTTGTGAGCTACTATAGGGTAATAAATATGTATTTATTAAACATAAAAAATATTTGACTGAATAATATGTGTTGTAGATCTTGCTTGAAAGGGTTGGGAGGTTTATTCTTGAGATTCACAAATCATTGATGGAATTTAGTAGTTACATGTTATTATGTAGATATTGATATTTTTAAAATGTTTATAATTTTAATGAGTTATAGAATTTAATGCATATTATTTAATTTTTCTTTTTCCACACCATTGTAGATCTTGGGATGACTAATAAAGCTATAGGACATGTATAGATAGTTCTAATTATTATCAACTATTGGTGACAATAAATTTTCTCTTTGAAATAGTTTTAGGAAAGTAGATGTCTCAATAATTTAGACTTCATTATATGGCATTTATTGGACTAGATATAAACCTAAACATCAATTAATTTAGGAAATATCATTTTTTCTGTGAGCTCATATACTACACCATTTAGAATTTTAAGATTTAAAATTGATGGTCTAATGGGAACCATGACAAGACCATAAGTTGTTGGCTAGAGTGTTATCATTTCCTTTATTATTTTTTATTTTTAAAATAATCTTGATTATCATTATTACTCAAGTCAATAAGACCTACCTAGATAAGAGGGTTGACTTGTTGGCTGGTTGACTTGATGGATGATAGAATTAGCTCATGAATGAGGGTGAAATCCTTCTATTCAAATTTGTTTTGGGTGTTATGTAATTTTTTGTTTATTTTATTTTATTTAACGTTTCATAGGTGAAACCTATTTGACCAAAAAGGTTTTGGGTGAAACATTCTTGTTTGAAAACATATGTCTTCTATGTATGCACCATGTGGTTTTGGTTAAAATATTTTTGGCTAAAAATGTCTTGCTAGAAACACTTTTTGTTAGCCAAAAGTGTGACATAGGTTTGGAATTTTACCCAAACTATAAATGATTTGACCAAAATAATGGATACCAAAACCATAGTATCATGCAAAAACCTTGTGCCCACCTTGGAGAGCATCTTCTAAGAATAGTAAATATGATCTTTGACTTTGCATGGACATCACATGGGCACACAATAAATGCTCAAATAGAAAACATAACCACAAAGGCATCTTTGACGCATAACTCCTCAATGGCTAAAATCTTCAAGTGTAGTTACCCATTATGGAGAAGCCAACTTATGTGAGACACATACATTATGGCAAGATTATTCACTCCTCAATCCTAGCACCTAGAATTGGGAAATAACATTTAGTAAGTCCAAACTCAAATGTAATTGTCACTATAGGCTACACCTCCCTCATGAGTGCATATAAAAACTAATATCAAGATTCCTAGGAGAATCTAAATATAATTAATTTCTCCAATTACACCCTAGAATTCCAAGTACACCTAGGAGTGTTGAAGAGAAATGAAATATACATAGGATTTGCAAGGTTAACGACAAGTTAATTCTAACACAAGATGTTGCTCATTGATTTCTTTTTTTATTTTTTAAGTTTGTAAATAACAAAGTATATACTAAGGAGGCATCTGCATCTATAATTTTATCTTTTTATTAATGTTTAAATATTTACTTTTAGTGTTGGTTTCTTGATTTTACTTTGGCATACATCTTCATGGTAATTTGCATGTGAGCCAAAGTGGGGGAAAATGTTAAAGTAAAAAATGCATACCTTACACTTGTCCCCTTTGTTTTGAACTCTCTTTAGCTAGGACAACTTGTATTGAAATGACATGTACAAATAAAACAATTTCTACTAAGAGTTGGCGTATAACCTAAACCTTGCCTATTTCCATCTACACTCAATATAGGAACTAATTTTGATCATCATATTCATCTATTCCCTACCTAAGGTCAAATTTGTAGCAATGTAAGTGACCCTAGTCAAATGTAGGATTACAAAGGTGATCCCTAATCTCTAAGAAAAATTAAGTCGCTCATTTCCCTCCATCTAGTCATTGTGTGCCAACTCAAAGCACAAAAGGTTTCATTTGTGACCTTTCAAGTGTATTTAAAGGCCAGCCCTAGTTCATTTTAGATCATTTATTGATTAGATTAATTCATACTTGAACTATTACTAAGGAGCTCTTCTCAGAATACATGCATTGAATCAACATATAAGGTATTCATTGTACGCTTGTTTATTGTCCTTGATCATTTACATAGTCACTAACTAGGTATCCTTATGGGGTTTAACATAAGGGAGATGTTATTTTTGTCACATCTAGACTCTAAACAATTCTATAATATTTTTATACAGATGTAGACACAAAGGAAAACCATTTCCAAGACTAAAGATTGGCATAGATCAATTTTGTGCGAATGGTTCATATTCATAAATCACAAATCTGATCCAAGTAATTTTTGCAATTGTGAATTTGACCAAATAAATTCTAAGAATGGCTAATCAATTTTTAATTTTTTACTTCCAACATATGAGAAGAAGAAAATTGAAGTTATAATTCAAAATTTGTTATCAAACTAGAGGGCAATATCTATTGATCACCAAAATTAGCTAAATATTTTTTTAATTTCTAAATTTCTGAATTTTGGTAAATGATTTATCACAACTCTTAATGAGGTTAATAAAATTGTATTGATTTTTATAAAACTCATGTTAGAATTTAGTACATGACATAAAATAATTAATAGTTAAATAAATAAATTAACATGCTATAGTTAATTTAATAAATAATTTGATTTTGGTAGTTATATTCCCGTAAATAGTTTCATACGGGATTATGGCCTTTTAAAGGCAATACAATGTAATAGTTTGGGGTGTAATGTGAATGAAAATTTTTTGATTCAAGAGCAATCTCATTTTTTCCTCTCTCATTTCAATATGGTATCAGAGGAGGCTTGATTTACCTCTATGTTTTCCTTCCATTCGTTTGTCTTCATCCAAAGTGGTTCATTCAAGGGCCAAGCAGTGCAAACCATGTGTAACAACCATTGATGTTCATCCACCATTCTTGCATTTTGTCAATAGATGAGCAATGCAAACCATGTAAAAATTTGTGACATTCATCACTCATTTGCATTTCTTCTTTCTTTCCATCTTGGTCACTCCTTCCATTGTTTTTCCTCCATTATATTCATGTTCATATTCAAAATCTAAAAAATTAAAACAATATCATTTTGTGTTTTATGCTACAGTCGTTTCTATGCATTTCACCGTGGATTTACTCTATTGATTTCACTGTGGTGTTTTGCCAAGATCGCATAGCATAGATAAATTGCGTCCACTTGTTTTGGCATTTGAGTTTGCACAGAGCAAGCATGACGTTGAGAGGAGGAGAAAGTTCGATCTGCACACAACAAGAGGAGAAAGTGGACGCTGCAAAGAGGATAGGCAGTGAAAGGTAGTGATCACATGTGCAAAGGCAATGATACTTGTTTTTGTTTCCTAGACTACGCTGAAACAAAAATAAGGTGACTATCACAATATTGGTCAATGCTTGGGTTGTGTTGAATCCTATAAAGGCATTCTGAAAGAGGGGTTAGGGCACAATTTTCTTTATGAGTTTTTTTTCCCTTTATTTCTAAAAAATAAAGGCGAATATTGGGGATATAAGTATTGTTTTTAAGAATGCATTTTATTTAACACAAGATGGATAAATTAAGCCTTTATGAAAAGTTTGATGGAAATGATTTTCATAGTTGGAAAGTACATATATAATTATTGTTAATTGAAAGAGATCTCTGGGAAATTGTTGATGGTACAGTGCCAAAGCCAACAGATGCAAATGAACTTCAAAAATGGAAGGGAAAAGATAAGAAAGCATTGGCTATAATTCGTCTTGATTTATCTAAATCTTATTTGCATCATGTATATTTTAAAAAATCTTCTAAGGACATTTGGGAAACATTGAATACTTTGTTTGAATCAAAATTTGATAGTGCAGAAATAACTATAAAACAAAAGTTGTATGTTTTGAAAATGGAAGAAGGTGAAGATATAGTGTCTCACATCAGTAAATTTTGTTCCTTGATAAATCAGTTGGTTGGTATAAATGAAGAAATAAAGGAAGATGATGTAAAATTCATTCTTTTAAATAGTATGCCAAATAGTATGTCTCACAAGATATTATATCAATCCAAGTCTACAAAGTATTATATCCGCATTGCTTGATGAAAGAAACAAACATGTTTCAGAAGAAGAAGTTGCATTGACTACACAAAACAAAGCTAGTACTTCTTACAAAAAATCCAAACATATGACAAAGTTCAAACATGCAAGTGGCACATGTTTCTATTGTAAAAAGACAGGGTATGTAATACTAAATTGCAAATAGAGAGCATGGGAGATCTTCTTGATGGAAAGTTGCAAGATAACGGTTTGATAATTGAAGGAAAGGACCACACTTCAAGTGATGAAGAAATTCCACATCAAAGTGATGAAGAATATGATGCAGGAGCATCCGGGTGAAAGGAAATCCTTGTCAATAAAAAATAAGAGGGCATTTTATTTTAATTTTCCCAAGGTTTGGTAATTATGCATTTGGAGAAATAACTTGCAATATTTGGCCAAAATAATATTTTAAATAAATTTGTCTTTATTAAATTTGCAATTTTTGATGTTGGAGATAGTTGTGGAGGCAATTTTGAAAATTGAAAAATCAAAAAGGAAAATTGGGCATGGATTTTTTGGGAGATACAATCTATGAAAACTCTTTTATTATTCCTTAAATTTAGAAATGAAATTTTGATGCCCAATAATGAGTTGTTGGATTTCTTTCTATTCTAAGCCTTGTTGAGTGGAGTGGGGGATTCAAGTTGTCATCCAAAATTGGCAATTTCATGAAGATGGGTTCAAATATGCTTTTAAAATTTATTATGTTAATTTTTAATGCATTTATGAGGATTTTTACTAGGTTGAACATGGAAGAATAGAGGTTACAAGAAATGGAGATAGTGGAGGAATCATTGGAGGTTATTTGACAATTTTGAATTCATTATTCTTCCAGATTTTTAGGGAAAAGAGAGGTAGGTGTGGCTTCTCTTGGGAGAGGAGAAAAGGAATTTTTTTTTTGTAGGTTTTGGGAGGTGTTGCAGCAGCACATGGATTATCATATCCATGATTGAATATCAGAAAAGTTGGTTGTGGAAGAAGGCAAATTGAAGAGTCAATTTTGTTGTGCAGAAAAGTGATTTGAAGAAGAGGAGTGTGTAGCCTTTCTTTGATGTTGTTTGTTGTTCTTATAGAAGATTAAAGTCTATTTTGTAATGATTTTATTCAGCCTATATGGCTGCACAAATTCATGTAATCAGATTTTGTTGAAGTTTTGAAATTGTGTTGCAAGTTAAATAAAGAAAATTAATTATGTTGTTGCAATTTTTTTCTCATGTTTGATGTTGCATAAGATGTTGTGAGTTTTTGAATGAGGTTTGGATGCCCTTTCATCAAAATATGTGTACTAATTTCTAGTTTTCCTCTATGTCAGTACTAAGGGGGGGTGTTAGAATTTAGTGCATGACAAAATAGTTAATAGTTAAATAAATAAATTAACATGCTATAGTTAATTTAATAAAAAAATTGGTTTTGGTAGTTATATTCATGTAAATAGTTTCATACGGGATTATGGCCTTTTAAAGGCAATACAATGTAATAGTTTGGGGTGTAATGTAAATGACGGAATTTTGATTCGAGAGCAATCTTGTTTTTTCCTCTCATTTCAAGAACTCAAACATAACTTATGTAAAAGAGTATTTTATTTATTTACAATTAGTAATAAAAATATTAATTTAATTATAATTACTTATATAATAGAAAAATTAATAATTAGATAAACATAAATAAGTTATGTATAAATTAATAATTAACTCATAATTTATAATAATTAGTATTATGTTTAATTATATATTATATAATAATTTTATAATTATTAATTATATTAATTATAATTAGTTAATATAATAGAACAATTAATATTTATATAAGTAAAAATAATTTACATTTAAATTAATAATTAATTTAAAATTATTACTATTATCTCCTCAAGGAGTCCACCACCCACCTTACTTGGCCTCACTTGCTTCACAACTACTACAATTGCTCCCACTCGCCCCAATAGCCCTTCAATGACAACCAAGCCCTACTCTTCCTCCCACCACCGTGTATCACCTTCCCTCCCTTTATTTGTATAATATATTAATAAATAATATTAATATTAATAAGTTTTTTTTTATAAGGAAAATTAGGTTTTGAAGGGGCCCCGAAACCCTTTACAAAGACGACAAGCTACAAGAAAAACAAAGCAACTAAAACCAGCAGCCCAAAAAGCCAAAATGCTAACAAAAGATAAAATAATAAAAACCCGTCAACATGCCAACAACAAAAATCAATTACAAATTATCATATATATGTTAAATACATCTATTTAAAAGGTGTTGAGGTATATTAATCATGAGGAACCAATCCAACCTATGTAACAAGTTTAATATAGGCACCTTGATGTTGATATATTTCAACATCTTTTTAGTTGATGGGTTTAAAATGCCAATGTAATTAAGTTCTTACACCATTATTTCCTAATTTTGTATCTTTGTTTGTCAAAATGGCTTATGAGGGTTCCTAGGGAGGAGTTGTGATTTAGGTGAGTGCTTAGAGCTTGTGAGTTTGAATTATTGATTATGTGGTGGTTCTTCCTTGTCTTGTAGTCATAGTTTATATATGACTCAAATGTGACAAAAGTTAGCCTGATACAAGGCTATCAATGAGTAGAACAATGGATGCAAAAGGGGAAAATTTTGGAAATGGGTGGTGTAAGTTAACTTTATGAAAGAGAGGAATACAAGAGAGAACTTAGATAACTAAAATAAAATACCATAGCTCACAAATTCCTTAGAATATCATCACATGTCTTGTTAATGAAAATATTTGGTTCCAATTTCCTACATGTGTGACTACCAATGACTCATCATAGATCTCTAAAATCCTAACAACAATTTGGAAAATAACTCCAATTAAGTATTTAAAGACCAACCCTGGCTCATTTTAGATCATCAATGAATTACCCACATTCATATTTGCACAATTATTAAGGAGCATTTATTAGAGTACCTATATTGCATTAACATTTAGGGCACCCTTTATGTGCTTGTTTGTTTTTCTTGATCATTTACTAAGTCATTTAGTTGACATTCTTACAAGGTTTGACACAAGGGAGATACTATCCTTGTCATGTGCAAACTCCAAATATAGCCACAATATTTTTATGTAGATCTAGACATAAAGGAAAACAATTTCCAAGACTAGAAAGTGGCATATGTTAGATTTGTGTGTATGGATTAGATTCACAAATCATAGATCTAATCCTTCTAAAATTGTAAATTTGCCTTGATAAATTCCAAGAATGGCCTAATCTAAATTCCATTGTTCTAATTCCAATGCAAATGAGAAGGAATTTAAAGTTACAATTTAATTGTTGTGATCAAAATAGGGGACAACCATCTATCAACCATCAAAATTAACTTTTTTTTTCAGTTTTAATTTATTAATAAATTTTCAAATTTTGTTAAATAATTTATCACAACTCTGAATTAGGATAATTAAATCGCATTGACATGTATAGGCCTTAAACCTAATTTTATGTAAAGAAGCATTTTATTTACTAGCACTTGCACCAGAAGGGGTGCAAGGGTTACACTGATAGAAAAGTATGCGTAAGTTAACATATTAAGGAGGCATATTCTATATAAATAGTATGTGCACTTACAAGTAACTTTGTTATTCGTGACATTACATATTTTGAAATATAAAAGAAAAAGATTATGATGCATCCATGATTTATTATAGATTAAAAAAATCAAAATGTCTTGAGTTACAAATACTAAGCCTAAAATATTGCAACACTATGTAGTCACCAGGTCAACAATTGGTTGTGATGCCCTGTAGGCTTATGGATTGACCGGTCATGTATTTGTATCCGGATAAAGCGCATGGCTATTGGACAATCACCAACAGTTCAATCTAGATCAATTCTAGTCCATGACTCATAGGGAAAAGCAAGGATGATAGCCTAACTCCACTAGTGGATTTCGATCTCTAATTGGATCTGCTTTTACATTTCACTTCTAGCTCTGCAACTTGAACTACAACCTCCACATTAGTGAAGTGTTTGACAGAATAGCTCAACAAAATGTGGTCTCATGGAATGCCATGATTGCAGGATATTCACAAACACATTTGCTATATGTATGGCAGATTTCTGCTGTCATTTCTATGAGCATCCAAATTTTCTGAATTGGAGTAATCTTCATGTATCTCTTCTTCACTTTGGTTCTATCTATAGCTATAGATTTTGAAACCATTTAAGTCCTCTTCTGTGTTGGCCTACAAGAGTACATATAATTAGAAACTTAGTACTAGTTGAGAAGAATTCAAGAATTCTAGAGCTTCCATGGGCACTCTGAAAAAGGCTAAGAAAGAGTCTGTTGTTTCTTTTCACCAAACCTGATTCAAAGAATAGGAACAAATAGAAATTTTCTTCCTATAATGAGCCCCCCTGTTCTGTGATTTACAAGGTGAAATTTGTAACAAAGCTTTAGAATTCTTTATCCATTTCTCTTAATTCTTTGATTCTAGTTTTCACTTATAAATTGCAGTGGTATATGTATCTTATGCTTTTATAAGCTTTATATCAGGCATACCAAACATCTGTAATAAGCTCACTACCCATAATGTAGTTCAACATATCCATTTTCATGTGCAACTTCATGAATCTTCTTTGAACCCTCCATCTCAACCTCCATTCGTATCATATTGTGGAAGCCCTACTCGACCCATCATCTATAAGATTTATGTTATAAGAAAAATCAAACATATATTTTTTCCTTCCCATCATGTATTTTATTCCCTCCATTATTACAAGGTGTGCTAGCATATTTACACCCCAAGCAAACATAAGTACTTTTGAAAATGCAAACATAAAGAAGATTGAAAAAATATGCTTCTAGAGCTTGCACGGGTACTCTGAAAAAGGCCAAGAAAGAGTCTATTGTTCCTTTTCACCAAAACTGATTCAAAGAATACGAACAAATATAAATTTTCTTCCTATAATGAGCCCCCTTGTTCTCTAATTTACAGGGTGAAATTTGTAACAAAGTTCCAGAATTCTTTATCCATTTCTCTTAATTCTCTTATTCTGGTTTTCACTTATAAATTGCAATGGCATATGTATCTTCTGCTTTTATAAGCTTTACATCAGGCATACCAAACATCTGTAATAAGCTCACTGCCCATAATGTAGTTCAATGTATCTATTTTCATGTGCAATTGCATGAATCTTCTCTGAACCCTCCATCTCAATCTCCATTCTTATCATATTGTGGAAGCCCTGCTCGACCCATCATCTGTAAGATTTATGTGATAAGTAAAATCAAACATATATTTTTGCCTTCCCATCATAGTATTTTATTCCTTCCATTATTACAAGGTTTGCTAGCAGATTTACACCCAAAGCAAACATAAGTACATTTGAAAATGCAAACATAAAGAAGATTGTAGAAATATGCCCAACGAGCCATCAAGAACATGGTTATACAAAATTCAAGCACTGATAGTAACAATCAAAGCATTGATTTTGGAAAAGGATTGCAAGTTGTGAAACCATCTTCTTCAGAGGGACAAAGCATTCAAAATCCTACACTACTTGGTAATGTAAAGTGCCCCTTAGATTGAAGTGATAAAATTTCAAGACATATATTGAAAAGAGTGGTAGAAAAGACCAATTTGCTTCTGATGTTGATGATAATCTTAGCATGTATTCTGATGGGAGCTCTTCTTTGACTGGATCTCGTAGAAAAGAAGGAAATTTTTCTACTGATGTCAATCTTAGTAGAATGAAATAAAACACAATTAGAAAACTAACAACCCCTAACAAATTCCCCCCACAAAAAAAAAAATCCCTGAAACCATGGCAAGTGACTAACCTCAAGATTCTGCACAAAGAGTGTTGTGTTGTCAACAATCTGATGAGAAAAATGAATAGAGTTTGCAAGAAAAGTTTACAAAACCCTACCACAACAGAACTTTTTTTTTAAACGAGACTAACGAAAACCAAGCTCCTACAGTTGTTGCTTCAATCTATTTCACAAAGGGAAGCAAAATGAATGTTAGATGCAAAGCTATGTGCCTCACTAAGATAATATTAACAAAGAAGAGAAAAAGCAGACCCCATTGGAGACGAGAGTAGGGTACAACAATGCCATTTCCCCCTTCTCACAAAATTGTGTGTGGACGTGACTACACATACAACTCCTTGCCAGCATCCGTATTATCAGTGCGAATGAATTGAGAAGAGTGTGAATGAATCGAGAAGCTCTAATATGCACTCGACAACATCCTCATGTAGATGACATCATGCCTTCCCTAAAATCAAGAAACTTAACACCCAAGATTAACCTGACTTACAACCCATCCAAAAGACTATTCCATTGCACGCATCCAACATGGTCCAAATATTTCTTTACACTTGTGTCTAATACTACCTTCTGACCAAAATCTTGAAGAGATTCCATCCTACAGCCAAAGACCCCTATAACATATTCAAATTATCCATAAACGACATGAATCTCCATCCCAAGTTGCAAGTGGCCAAGACACCACATATTCAGTTAGCATTCTTTAGACTCTCATCAAACTCCCCCTAGTCTTCGATGGCACTAAATTGATTCCACCCCTTTCCTTTCCCATGGTGACCATCATGAGGCTGCAACCTTGGACTTTGTTTCACAATGGACATCCAAATGGTATACTCTCAAGGAAAGATGACCACTAACTTGGGTCCCAAAAATCAAAGGCACACAGTGTAACCCTAGCTCCAGCACTTCCTGAAACTGTCCAAACCTCTGTCCATATTTGTCTTGCACAACCCTATTAAACATTCTGAAGGTGGAGTTTTAGACAAGATAATTTATGGTTCCATGACTGATACACGTGTGGTTCTAGATGGCACCTACATATCTCCTTCAAATTTTGACATCCCCGACTCATAATCTCCACCCTACCCAATTATCAAAAACCATAAATTTTCAATTTCCATCATATTTTTCACAATCATTTTTCATTTCTAGCATAGGAAATTGGACCTCTGACCTTCAGCTTTTGAATCCTCTTTTGCATCATTATGTGTCTTCTAGATGGTCTTTCTATGCAATTGTTTATATAATAGAACTGCGATGGACCTTGAGCCAATGAGGTCTCCTGTCATTGACCTACTTTTGTGTGCCTATTGGGTGCATCGTGATCATAATCGTAGTCTATTGGTTTGCAAGTAAGGCCATATCTTGGCTGAATTCAGATGTAATCAAAATACAACTTTTGGGAATTTAATCAAAATAGAACAAAGCGTCCAATAATGCCTACAATAGCAGTTTATTTGACAGAAAATTCAAACTAAGGATATGTTAATATATCTCAAAGAGGGCTCTCTTCATGATTCGACGAAATCCCTTGGGCATGATACAAGTCTTTAAAGATTTCTCTGGAGCCTAATCTACAAAATCGTTAGAGTATTATGGATAATTTAAGAACAAAACACAACAATGCATGTGTTTTACATGGATACAGAGCAAGAAAGCCACAAATCCACTGTGTATAACATTTATTGAAAAACAGATGCCTATAATCTTACTGTAAACCTGATCCAGAAGAGCAAGAAAACCGAAATCTGCTAGATATAAACTGCAAAGAAAAAATAGCAGAGTTTGTAGGAAAAATATTTTGAAACCAACTGCTCCGACCCACCCCGCTTAGTAAACGAAAGTGGCTCTGAAAATATCAGGGTTTTAGGGCTAGAAAAACAATATTTGACGCGTCACTAAAATTAGATTCGGAGATGGCAATCTTTGTTTTCAGGCGAAGAAGTAACAGAAAACCACGATTGAAATAGCTTACCTTTCGGAATGGCAAACAACATCCAAAAATTGTTTCACAGGAGTGGTTACAGCATGAGACAAGTTTTGTCTCAAAGTTCCCACAATATATATAGCGGCTAATTAATAATTAGTAATAATTCAATTGTAATTATTTAATACAATAGAACAATTAATAAGCATATGAATAAAAATAATTTGTGTAAATTTATTATAATTAGTATTATATAATTATACACTAATTAATAGAATTAATATTATTTAATATATTTAAATTAATAAATTATTATTTAATTAATTATAAACTAGCATAGATATGGTAAATACATCTACCTAAAAGATATTGAGGTATATCAATCTCAAGGGGCATATCCAACCTATGAAACAAATTCAATATAGGCATCTTAATATTGATCTCTTAAGATGCATATAAGATGAATTTGTAGTTAAGTTCTTACACCATTTTCCCTCAATTCACGTGTCAGACAACTACAGAATTTCTTAAGGAGGTGTGCATTGGGTGAGTGCTTAGTCTTTTGGGTTTGAGTGATTGGTTTTATGTGGTGACTATTTGCCTATTTTGTAGTTGAAGTCTAATAGGACACAAACATGACAAAAGTTAGCCCAAAACAAGGCTAACAATGAGTAAAAGAATGAATGCAAAAGGTGACAAATTTTGCAAATAAATAATGTAAGTTAAGTGTATGAAAGAGAGGAATGCAACAAAACACTTTGATAAGTAAAATGAAATATAGTTCACATATTCCTTATAATGGCATCACATTTCTTGTTAGCGACAATAATATATCACAGTTGTTAACATGTGACTACTAATGATTCATCATAGATCTCTAAAATCCTAACTACAATTTGGCAAATGTCTCCTACTAAGTATGTAGGTGAATCATGATGTTATACTCCTACATGTGGGTTTTCATGTTGATCATGGTGTAAATGTTCACAATAAGGCTCAACTTGATGTGACTAATCTTGGAGAGGTTGGTATTCCAATTATGACTACATTCAATGTCATTGATAAACTCAACACTCCTACATGGAATGTGCACAAGATTTTTGCTACCAACAAAAGGGGTCATCTCTCTCAAAAGTATGACTACATGATGATGAAAACTATATAGAACATGTATTGGAATGCTCCCCGAAACATGGTTTATGGCATTGATAGTCTTTTAAATGATGTTATGGAGTTGGTGATTGACTGCACCTATTGTGCAACGTTTAGTGATACTCTCAAAATGTTTAACAAACCTCAACTAAGTGTGTAGTGAGACCATGGTACTACCATAAGTGACCTTATATAGTGGAAACTAGACTAGCTCATGATGTTTGGCTCAAAAGAGATAATGTGAGTTCATGCAATCAATGTATCCCTTATAGGTCCTACATATCTCAAAAGAATGGCCATATAAATTATATTATAAAAACATAAATTATGATAAAATAAATAAATAAATTGCTCCAACCTTGTTATATGGACAAGGAGACTCTATTACGGGATAACAAGATATTTGTATAATAGTAGTAATGCTCAAAATCCTATTAGAGGATATCTAATCAATCATGAAGAGAACTAATCTCTAGAATGGTCAAAGGCATCTTAAGCTCTAGTTTTTTTGGCTTGCAAGTTTTCCACCATATATGGATTATGTCATTTGAACACTACCATTCATGGTTATTCAAGTCGAAATTATTTGATCTTAGACCATCTTGACTCACTAGATGACTTGAGTGGAAGGTTCAAGTAGGAAAAGTTTTTTGACGGTGAGAGGGATAGGTTAAATGACTTTAAGGTAATTTTTCAAGTTTTCAAATTATATGGATTTAGTTATTTGTCAAGTGGAGGAATGCTTTGTTTGACTATAATATTTTTTTCACCACTTTCTTTGCTTCCAAGAATTCACTAAAACATTCACGCATCATTGCTTAATGGTCTTAATATTTTCATCACATGCCATCTACAAAATTCATAAAGTTTCTACAATTGAAAACATGTTAATTTAACTCTACACATGAACAAAGAGACACAGTATCAAAGGATCGATGCAAAGCTTCCAAAACTTCAACTCAAATCTAGGGATGACATAAGCAAAAGTTACTAAAGTGAGAAAAGAGATAAAAAAAGATTAAAGGATTGATCTGAAACTTGCAAAAGTTCCACTCCAATGTAGGGGTAGAGAGAATAATCCTTAGAAGAATGTATGAGAGAAAACATTTGTGAAATAATGAGAAATGGAAAGGAAAACATTTGTGAAATGAAGAAGCAAAAAGGTGAAGGTAAGAACTCACCAAAGGGGGGCCAAGACCCACACTAGGTTCACCGAAATACGTATATATACTTAAAAAAGGGCTATAAGTCGGCCTTTGAAAATAAGGTAAAAGGCTTTTCTAAATCCTACAATCAAAGAACAATAAGCAAGATGAATAAATATTCGAATAAGCAAAGAGATATAGATAAGGCTATAATTGAGTTGAATAAAATAAATAGGTTCCTCATAAACAATAAGTAATATGATCATGCATGTGAAGCAAATAGTCAAACTTGCAGATATAAATGGGTGGGAAATGAAAAACTACCTATAGCTGACTTGTTGGCATGTTAACTTCCCCTTGGCTTAAGCACTCTTATGGAGAACAATATTTTAGGTGGAATCAAGAATGATAAGGTTATAACTCTAATAGACCTCTAAAAGCATGAATCCTCGTCTCCAAACATTCTCGTTCTAACCTACCATTCCTTTGATGAATCTCCTTTACTCTATGATCCTTTAAGTTTCCTAGAAAAATTTGTTGAATTGCAAGCGCATAGCAAAGAATTATTCACTAGCGATGTCAAACGGACTAAAACCTAAGCTTATATGCAGCTGTCAAATCCTAAGTCACAACTACTCTTAGCCTAGTGACAGCATCGGCTCACAAGATAACAACAATAATGAATTGTACCAACGATGGGAAATGGATCAATGTAGTTGGGGGTTGCTATGTGGGAAAAATTTGAGGATCTATAAGGTTAACATGCCAACAAAGTCCTTAACAAGATTAAAAAAAATAGTAAATAAATCAGGGTGCAAACACTTGCTTTTTTAAATAGAAAATGCAATCCTATAAATTCATTAAAAAAAGGAAAAAGGATATTGCATAGACGTCCACCAGCAAACATCTGAAAAGTACTTACATGAGTGCCTCAAACATGCTAAATCCTTGACGCACTATACGCTAATGCAATTACAAAGAAAACAAATAAGGAACTATTGATTTGCATTGAAACCACAAAATTCCAGCTAAATTAAACGAAAAGAGCTTAAACTTCTTTCCAATTGCTCTTATTATTGTGTTGGTAGGTTGCCATTGATTTCTGAGTCAAAGACATTTGCTTATATATGCAACAAGAACATTGACATCTAAACAACATAGCTCCATGACATTTATGTCATTGGTGTATATGCATCAGACTCAAAAACATTGAAATCTATCTTGTCCATAATAGGATCTAAATTGCTTTTTATTCCTCAGATTTAGGCAATATTATGTTACACCTATACGTTGTAGAAATGGTTAGCAATTATAAGACACTTGCGTGTGTTTCACCAACTATTCAATTTAAGCCCTGCTAGCTATATTAATGAAAATACATTTTAAACCATGGCTTAAATAGGGGGTATCTTGAACAAATACTTGAGTTTCCCCTTATACATCAAATTAAAAAAAAAATCCAGCATTCTCTCACAAGAAAGGCCACCCTCTGTCCAACAAAATCACGCACATAAAATACTCGACAAAAAAGCAATTACTTTCATTAAAATTCAGGATTCGTTGAGAGAATACTCATTTCTAATATCAAATAAACACGATGCGAAGTGATGCTGCTTCATTACTCTGCAATTATTGTTGATAACTTTTAGGCAACATATGCTTTCCTTTGTATCCCGTAATCATGTTGTATAAATATCTGTTGTGAAAATTCTTTCATGAGTATAAACTATATTACACGCAAATGTGAAGCATGGATGCCAACACAAATTTTCATGGAATCTTGTAACAGAGGGGCAGTGAACCCTGCTCCCAAAGTTTTAATTATAAAAAAAAAAACTCAGCCATTGCAATGAAAAAACTAAAAATTCGAGGTAAATATGATTCTCCTACATTAATAACTGCAAATGTTTGCCTTGATTTTAAAAGACATGCCTCAAGAGTGGGGATAATGCTTACATAAAAAACTTAATGGTTGAACTATAAATCAGAGAACATATCATTTATAAAAGTTATCAGAGTGAATCAGTCGACTCTTTAAAATGTCAAACAAGTTCAACATGCAATATTGTTATACTTATTTATTACCTGCTTACACATTTATGGAAGCATTTACAAGGATGAATAACTTTTGCATTCTCTATCTTTACCTGGTTTCATATTTCATTTTACCTTGGGTGTTTACTTAGCGGTCTTCCTTGTAAAGACATGGAGGATCATAATTACTAAAGACCCTGTGGGCTGAAATAAGTGAAAGTATAACAAAACATATACAACCCACAAAGCTTAAAATTAAAGAGGCCTCTAATTTGTTGCAAAATCTTCCATAATAAGAACACATTTGGTACCATGTGATCTTCTCATCACCCTTGTGTGCCAAGTACAGAACTTCTGTGGCCACAGCTCCTGCTACCAATATCAAGTACGCAAATGCCTGAAATGTTTTCAACAGAAAGAGATATACCATATTCATAAACCAGCTATTAGACCCAAGAAAAACTGCTTTAGTAGAAACCAAACCATGAGATTAAAAATATGGTCGGAGTTATCAGTGGTTAAAATATACAAGTCTAGTAAGAACCGAAAGTTGAATATCTACTAACCTGATCAAAAGAAAAAACAATCCATGCTCTAGATAAACTGCGAGATTGAGGGACTGCAGAATTAAATGCTGATAGAACAGAATAACCAGCACATATTCCGTTTGCATAAGCCAAACACCTTGGATAAAAGCACACAATATGCAAAAATTATAACAAGCATGCATATCGTGTGTGTTAATTAAACACAAGTTTAATTGGGCAATGCACCTATGATCAAACCCAAATAGAAAATGTGTTCTGGTAATGATACAAACTAATAATATAATTTTCAAAATTGTAATTTTATTTGAAAGATACATTTTTGCACCATATAATTCATATTGTTTTTGGAACTGTTTTAAATTAGAGCTAAATTGAAAAACTCCAAGCTCATAGCATTCATTGGTATACTTCAGACAAATCTAGTGATAGTTCAAAGAAAATACACCTACAAAAAGAGAATAAACAAATGAAAAACAATCTGAGTGTACGGAAGCAAAGTTTTGGAGACAAATTGCAACCTAAAACAAAACTAAAAGAAGGTTACAGAGGAGTTAAAAATTTAATATTGTAACAATATATATTAAGTTAAGGGCAACCAGAGACTGAGCATACATATCACGAGAATTTTGCAAAACTTGACCTGGACTACCCCAATTTTATAGAAGAACCTAAACCATTTATAGCCATAAAACACATGCACTAAAATTGTAAAATAACATCTCTGGGGTACTGAAACAAAACTACATGCATTCAGATCATAGAAGGAATAAAGTAACGAAAGCAACTGTGAATCCTGACCACAAACTCAAAACATTGTTTCCATCCATGTGTCCTCGTTTGCATGACATTGAAGAAGGCTCTCAACTAAGCTTGTTATCCTTCTTCCAACAGATTCAGTCGATGCAGCTTTGATCAGGCTTTCACTTGAAAACCTCCCTTCCAAATTCCCTATGCACAATGAGGCCAAAAGCTGCTCCAGTTTAATGGGACAACTAGATCCTGTTGTTATTAGGAATGTCTGGGCTTGTCAAACTAAATTATTTCTTCCTCAACATCAAAATTGGAAAGTTCTTTAAATTGGTAAGGGATTCCTGAACTTGTTAAGCTGAACTATAGCTTCCAAAATCATCAAGTTTGGAAAGCTCTTTAAATCAAATTAAAAATAGAAGCTATATTAAAGAGGGTTACAATGTAAATTTCAGAAGGGTCAGAGCACATCAATCGGTAAACTGAGGGGGATATTCCACAAGCAGTTTTTCAACTACATATTGAAGCTAGCAGAACACCATCAATCCTTTTGGACACCACAATCTTTGGGAAAATGTTTGAATTGTTCATACTACTTGATCAGGACGTTCATTGGAACATGTAAAAACATAAGTACAACTGAAAACACCAGAGACGAGCATGGACAATTAACAAAAAATAAAAATTACCCTAGAGAAACCCTCAATGGGTAAAAACTCTAGCAAGAGTGAACTTGAAACTCCTCAATTTCTAATTCCAGTTGAATACAGATAGACGAATGTCATTAGAGACTACAGATGAGCTCATGGTATACAAAATCTAAGCTCATGGCATACAAAATCTGAGCTCAACACCTTCAATCTGCCTACAACTTCATGGAAAGCCTGTTCTCCAGCTTGCTGTTCTAAGTTCTGAACCAAAATGAAGGAAATCACAAAGTGCTAGCCCTTGGACAATGTTCTCCCTTTGTTTTATGTTTACACACTCCAAATGGGCAAATTCCACGTGAACAGTCGCATGAAAGAGAAAGGTACCATCTGCAGCCATTACCCAACCAGCCCCCACAAGACAAAATTACAAAATTGCCTTCCTGCAGACCAGTTGTTATGTAATCACCAGGGCAAATACAAAACCACCAGGGCAGTTACAAAATCACCTCCCGTATGGACTGACGGTGGTGGAAATTGCCAGCGCAATTACAAAACCACCCCTTGCCACAGCCAGCAGCTTTGACACCAACTGTTAAATACTCTGATTCTTCATCTTTTCCTCTGTTTTTTGACTTCCTTGAGATTCTCTAGATCAACCTGTGGTTATCTTCATCATTGAGGACTGCTTGCTGGATTCCAAACTGTCATAGCAAGGCGTTCCAAGCGTTCGACATCTTTTAAATGAAAGTGATTGTTGCATTGAGCAACTGCCTTGATCTAATTTAAGGATCACATATCCCCACTCAGAAGGATTTTGGTCCGCAAAAGCCCAAGAACTCGTCAAGTGAGGAACTTTCTTTCCCACATCCTCAATTAGACACCACTTCGCCTTACTTGGCAGTTTCTTCTTAGGCCAATCAACCAAGCCTAGTGCTCTCCTCTACTTGTCCTCCTCTCCTTGTTTTTAAGTACCACATCTTCTCCAAACTCCTCTTTGCTATGCTGAGCAAGATCATCCATTGGAGGTAGCAATAAGTCCCGTTCTTCATTAAGCATGGAAGGCTCAAACAACCACAGATTCTCAATATTCACTACTGATTATATTTGCATGTATGGAGGCAAATCAAGATAAAAATGCATTCTTGCCCACCAGTTCCAAAATCTGAAATGGGCCATCTCTCAAGCGCTTGGTCTTCTTCGCTTGCTCTCAAAGTCTATTTTTTGCAACACATAGCCAAACTTGATCTCCAATCTGAAACTTATGTTCAGTCCAATGTTGGCCATGCTTCTTGTATCTAGCTTGAGACTCTCTCAACTTCTCCTGAACAAGGAGATGAACTTGCCAGTTCTTTTCAATGAACTTTTCGGCTGTGTGTACCTCTGAATCCACTTGTTCTTTGTTTGAACGTGATTGTCCCATGACAACATCCACGCAGTAGAACCCCAAAACATGCCTCAAAAGCTAGGTTGCCAAGCTTGCTTGTAATGTCCCCATTTTTAGCCACATGGATTCCTGAGCTTTTGGCAAGTCTTTGAATTTTCTCATAAGCTTCTAGGTGAGCTAGGGAGAGCTCCAAAGTTCTTGGAGAGCACAGGCTCAGCCTTTCTTGGTTTCTGTTGTTGCCATTGAGCTTAATGGGTGTTTTGGATCACACTAACGCTTTCAAAAGTGTTTATGGCCTCCTGGGGTGTTCTCCAAACTTCTTGGAGAGCACATCTATTTTTAGCAAGTCTCTAAGTTGGCACCTTTCACCATCCCTCTATTTCAGTTACATCTTAACATGATCAAAATTCGATTCCGAAGCCTTGGCAATGCTTTTCACAACTCGGATGGTGTATTTAAAACGTACACTTAATCTTTTAAAAATATAATGTTAAAAAACATCCCTCTATTTCAGTTACATCTTAACATGATCAAAATTGGATTCCGAAGCCTTGGCAATGCTTTTCACAACTCGGATGGAGTATTTAAAACGTACACTTAATCTTTTAAAAATATAATGTTAAATGTTAAAATATTTGCTAAGTGTAGCCACCACTTGTAGCGGAGTTGGCTAGGGGCTTGGGGTTTGCATCCCTCGAGGTCACAGGGTCGACTCTACTTTGTAGTGGGAAAGGCAAGGGTCAGTAATATTGTGCCAGTTCCTGCTCCACTGACCCGGGGTAGTATAGGAATGGACTTTACCACTAACCTCCTTAAGGTTAGATTTTTTTTCATTCTCTCCTTTCAAGTTTTTGGCATGAAATAATTGGTGCTCGGTTCACCAATTTTGTAATCTTCTGCACAAGCAGATCTTCGACATGTAACTTCCTTTTCATATCAATAATATTTCAATGGCTTGCCACTTTATATTATTTTATTTTTTTAAATGCTAAGTGTTATATTTTATTAAAGTGACTTTTGCATGTAATATTTAATTTGAAAAAAGCAAAAAAAAGTGTTTTTTCAAAAAAGCAACTTAAAAACAAAAAAAAGTTTTATGAAAAAGTAAAAAACCGTTTTTTCAAAAAAGCTATAAAAGGAGGTTTGGGGTTCTCATTTCTCATATGTTGACAATTTCTTCAGCCGTTACGCTGCCAGATTGAACCTGCATGTTCTTCCTAAAATCCCTCATCTGATTTCTAGTTTTGGATTTGGAAGACAATCCCTAGTTGGATTTGGTGTGATTTCATTCAGGAATCACCATTGTGCTTCAACAGAATTTCAGTTTTTGGGGTTTTATGATGGAGGTATTTGTTGTCTTTTAATATGCAGTCATTTTGGAGGATTTGGTCTAACTTTCGCAAAGTTTGATGAATGTTTGAAGATTTTTGAAGAACTATCTTGCTAGTCCATACCACCTGCAGACTTGGGCATGAAGTTTTGGGCTTGAATCACCCTCTTTTCTTGGTCTTTTATGTGCTGATTGGTGGCATAGGAAGTACTTGTCGATGATGTTTGATGATTAGAGGTGGACTTCGCTATTCGGAAGGTGTTTTGGGTGAATTTCCTATGGCTGTTTGACCTGCAACAGCGATATATCAAACCTGTAACAGCTTAGTCCAATAATTTAAGACCTACTACATCACTTGCCAGCAGTTATACTTTGATTTCTAGAATTGTCATGATCATACCAACATTAATGTTTCAAGGTATATTGATTGGATGTCCTTTCTGGTGATTGTTCATGCTTTGGAGTTGTTTTGGAGGTGATAAATGTCACTTTTATTATTAGTTTTCAAAATCAGCAGCTAACCTATTTCTTTGATGACAAATATGCTCATGCATTAATGTTGTAGTGCTTAGGATGGTCTTACTGCCAAAGTCACTCCTTTCTTGCAATTGATTTGTAAAACTAGATGGTAGTACCGTCAATGAGTGGATTTTGTTTATTGTTGATACATAACTCACTCGAAAAGTGGTTTATTTGTAATCACTCATCGCTGAATAAGTGGATGAGTTGCTTATGTTTTGTTCACTCTCACCATTGAATAAGTGGAAGAATTGTTCTTATTTTGTTTGTACTCACTCACCACCACAAAGTGGAAGAAGCTTGATGTTAACATTTCCAGTATCATATACGAATTCCCGCTGAATAAGTGGATGTTTACTTTCAGCTGCTATATTTCAGTAAATTTGTAATCCTGAACACAGTATGCTCTCACCTTGCCCTTATTGGGAACTAGGCGATCAGAAGCGTGAAGGAAGTTAACTAAATCTCATTTCCAATTTGCATATTTTCAAAAAAAAATGAGGTTGGTTATTACATTGCCCCTCCCATCCCCCTAACCTGGACGGAATGGGATACCCAAGAGTCCACCGCAGGCACAAACCAGGAGACTAGGATATAGCTCAGATATGTGTATGACATACCCAAAGTGTACCCAAGTGGTCCTGGCCTTGCCTTGGGCTAAAAACTACATTAAAAAAATAGTTTTTATGATGAAATCAAACTCTCTAAGAATTATTTCCATAAAAGTTTTACGAGTTTCTAAATCTTCATCGGAAATCTACAAGCCTCAACATCAATGGAGATCTTCATAATTGTTCAACAGCGTTTTTTTTCCAAATTTTGAATCTATAGATATTTCTGAAATATCACCAACCCTCGACACCAATGGCAAGTTTCAACCAGCAAAATGGATGGGAATAAGCAAAGGCCCCAGTGTGCCCCCATATGTTTTTTATTGTATTTTCATATCCAACTAATGTCATGATGGTGGAAGCTGCCAAATGATGTCACTACTGTAATGATCAAAATATATTTATTTGAGAAGGTTCTATGATTTATAATATATATTTCCACAAAAACATTATTTCTATGTATTTGTTCTTATGTACGTTCCATGGTGTTTCCATGAGGGGGATGCAAAAAACTCAATGACACATTTTTGGGATGCTTGGGGACAAAAAGCCTTTATTTAAGGGACAATAGGGGATGGCAATTAAAAATAGGGAAAATTTTAAAAATATAAGAAATTTCAAATATTCCTATGATAAGGCATTCACCATCTTTTCATTATCTAACCATATTATGAAACGTTGGAGCTGAACTGAGAATTCACATGAGTCGACATACAAATTCATAATGACAAAATGTAGAAAATATGAAAAACAACATATTCCATAACTTACGACATTTCTTGATTGAGCATTTTATTAAGTTGGTAACCATGCATTTCTCTCTCTCTCTAATATGAAAAACAACATATTCCATAACTTTCGACATTTCTTGATTGAGCATTTTATTAAGTTGGTAACCATGCATCTCTCTCTCTCTCTCTCTCTCTCTCTCTCTCTCTCTCTCTCTATATATATATATATATATATATATGTCTCTTTTACACTTTAAATTTTTTTTGAAGTTACATTTACCAATTCAATATCGAAAGTTAGCAGATTCAAGTCCTTATCCATTTCAAGTTTGGGTCCTAGCGCAATGTAGGCAAGGGTAAATCCAATAATGCACTTTTGCTTATGGGTTTGTCCCAAATGAACCCAAGAGAACTCGAGCCGAACCTAAACAAATTCTGTAGAACTATGGTGAATCTGTAAATTTTAATGATCAGATAAATGCACAGAAAATTAATTCAAAATCAGACACAAAGACACAGCAGATACCCTGGGAAAAACCCTCCTCTTGAGGGAGAAAAACCCAGCAACAATATATCACTTATATATTGAATAATCTCAAAGATGATCTCCTTACAAGAGGCCAATATGACGGCCTATACACAAGCATCAATATTATGATGCATACAGAAACAGATAGAGACAAATCACTGAACAACTCACAGACTTCAATGATGCCAAACTTAACCTTTGATGAACTTCAATCTGCCTCGTACAAATTCGCGCCAGGTAGAAGGAATACTAAAGACAATAAAATCAATGATGAATGAAATGCAATGGAGGCGTATATATACAAATTAGTAGAGGAGACGTGACTCTCCAAATACAACAAGTCGGCCTCATTCAATAAGACGTCTTATGGAAAATCGTGCCTCTTGTAACAAGGTCGGCCTTGTTACAAAATCGTGCCCCTTCATAAATTAATGCTTTAACAAATAGAAGTGTCTCTAGAAAAATCGTGCCTCTTGAGACTCCATAAATTAAATAGCTTGAGGCTATTATTCAATTTATTACAAATAATGATATCGCTGGAATAATACTTCTGACACTGTTCTTGGAAATCAACAGAATCCAACAGAAAAATGGCTGTTTTCTTTAATTGGCTTTTTTATTGTTTAACACATTTGACTTGGGCTTGGACTTGAATGCATTTGAAAGACAAAAACAAAGTAGTTTGCCTCATTGTGAATGCAAAACAAAAAAGTCATTCATTCTTGCTGAACTTTCATTTGTGATTGCCATTACATGAATAGAGTTGAAGATTGATCAGTCAAGATTCCAAAGTTGTGTTGTACAAGGACATGTCTCCACCTCTCAAACACCAGTCCCCATCCCCTAAGGCATTTCAAGGATGGTAAGATGCTAGGGGCCATCCCCTTGCAATCCACACCAATTCCAAAATATGGGAAACATCTTGAAATGCATCCCTAAAGTTGGGGACAGCAAGAAACTTACAAGGGTTGCTTGGTCATCCCCAAGGCACCCAGGGACATCTCAATCATCCCTCAACCATTCCAAGAACAGCCAAGTGTCCCATGCAAAAAGGACCAAAAACTCAACTCTTTTTTTCTAAAAAGAAGAAATATGGCAATTTTTTATTGGGTTTTAAAAAGGCGTGGGGTCCCATAAACCCTCTCAAACCCCTTATTTGCCCTAATATACAGAAGATACATTATGTTCTATAATTTTATTGACTATGCTAGAGGCTACACCATTGGTACTAGAGACCATTACAATATTTGATATCATTGTTTAGTGTTTACACTTATAGGGACAGGGGTTTGAGGGGTGAGGCTCCCCATGTAACACAAGTTACATAGGGCCTCATTTGCCATGCTCTTATAGGTTGAAACTTGAAACAGTTCGGAAAAAATATATGCAGTAATGGCCTTGGTAGCTTCAAGATAGTCTATCGGTGATTACAAACTTACAACTAAAAGATTCAAAGAAGACATCAACTAGTTCAGTTGCAACAATTGCATTAAGGTGGGAAAATTTTCATCTTTTTTTTATAATTTTTTAAACTTGTTAGAGAGGATTTCTAATTAGTTTTAAAATATTTTGGTTTCAATTTGTTGACACACAAAAACACCACATAATGAGCACTAGCAGCATTGATGACAGTATGAATGAAGGCAATGAAGAAGTCGAAGTAAACAAAATAGACCTTTCTTCTCATTCTAAAAATCCAAACACAGGTTCTATTGGAACTCCACGAGACCATTTTGCATAACCTTCACCTTCTCTTCAAAACTTTGCAAAAGACCATTTCAACCCTAAAAAAATCTTGTTTGAATTTGCCACCAATTTAACAATTAATAAGGGTAAAACTACAAGGGGCAACAAACATTGGTTATCATATTTGCAAAATTGATTATCATGGGAGCTATAGTAGGATTACACACCATTTATTGGGTGAGAGTGATCATAGGGTTAGAGTTTGTAAAGATGTAACATTGGAACAAAAAATTGAAATGGCAAGGTTGGTTAGGGAGAGTAAGGAAAAATTTACTAGTACTATTACGAAAAAAGAAAAAAAAAGAAACATTCACCCAAAACATTGCAATCTATTGATGACTATTTCACTGTACCAATTTGAGAGAGTTGTGATAGAGGGAAAAGGAAGACCACTTCTACTATAGGTGAGAAAAATATAATGATAAGAGCTAATGAATTTGCAAAACATGTGCAAGACAATTATTCAGTGGTCAATTTTTTTTATGTCCATGCCATCCCATTTCATTTGGCAAGGTCTTTTTATTTCAAAGGTATGTTGAGAGATGCAATGGCAGTTGGAACCTTTTATGTTCCCCCTAGAGAACAAATATTGTTTACCTCCCTCCCCAACAAACAATATCCAAAGGTGATCATATTGATGGAGGAGATGAGACAAACATGGATTAGGATTAATGTTCCATTATCATGGATGGGACCGATTAATATTGTCGTTCCATGTCCTACCAGTTCATACTTTATTAGAGGTATTGATTGCTTTGAGAAACATAAGGATGTTGATTACCAATTTGCCATTTTGAAGGAGGACATAGAGGAGGTTGAGTCTTTTAATGTTGTGCAAGTTGTGATAGATTCAGCTCGTGTTTACAAATTAGTTGATTTGATGGTTGTGAATGCTTACAATCATATTTTTTCAACTCCATATTGTGTACATGCTTTGAATAATGCTTTGAACAAGATTGCCAAAATAGATTGGGTGAAGATAACAATGGTCGAAACTAGAGACATACAAATGTTTGTATGTAACCGTTACACTTCCCTTGCACTATTCCCATCTTATTCAAAGAAAGAATTCCTCAAACCAGTTAAGACTAAAAATGCTAGCTATTTTATTTTGTTGGAGAGGATGTTGGAGGTGCAAGATAGTCTATAATCCATGGTAGTTTGTGGAGAGTGGAAAAAGTGGGCCCAATCAAAGACAAAAGGGAAGAAGGTGAGAGAAATGGTGCTTATGACATTTGGTGATCCAATATCAAGTTAAAAGATTTTATTTAAATATTTAAATTAATGTGTTTTGAGTTTCTACTTTGTTTTAATTTTTAAATCTTAATTTAGTAATTACATTATTAATAGTGTTAATATCATATCCTTTGTTATGGGGGTAATTAGGTATGAGGATACTGTTGGAAATTGTCATTGATGTCAAGATAAAATGAGGAGATTGGCATAACTGAAGATAACATATTCATATGCATAGATTATCTTCTTGAGATTCCAAAGATTTAGAGAAAGCAGCATAATTCTGAGAAAGAAAGAAGACATAAGAACAGATTTAGAGGAACAGATTTGTGAGGATACAAGTATGCATCTTGAAGAAACATCATCAATATAAAATCAATATTTGAAAGAAGAGACAAAAGACAAAAGTCAAAAATAAAATAAATAAATTAAGAAAAAGACAAAATTAAATAACACAAATGAAATGGTGCGATTCCTTCAAAAGTAAGAAAGTTAAAAACAAACAGCACATAAGACAAAACTTAAAATCAAATAAAACAAAAAGTGAATAAAGACAAAAGGCAAATAAGACAAATTTGTCTTATTTACACATCATAGAAGATACGAATGATCTTGTGAAAAGAATACGATTCATAACAAAGGTTTAATTAAATTTAGATTTATGAAAAAGAAATGAAAAGGTGTGTTCTTTTACTTCATGGAGTGGTGCGATCCTTTATGCAACTCCAGATTTTCTTTTAAAGGGCAAAGTCAAGTGGTACGATTTACCATTAATGAAGCTTCATTAAATATGTGATGGGCAGATAAGACAAAAATTGTTATTTATAAAGAGTTGTGTATGTTTGATGGGTGATATCCATTAAGAACAGGTATGTCTATTGCCTTCATTTGAGAAGATACATAAGATGAGTTTTGGGAATTATGAAGTATTATTTTTAAGAGTGTGGTGGTTGGATTAAAAGTTGCATCATCCAGACACAAGCAGATTCTGGGAAGGAATAATAATGGAAAATTATTAATAAGTGCAGAATCAGATTTGAGAAAGTGATAGGTGTGTTAAAAGTTGTGAGCAGATATGTTAAGGATTTGTAAGCATAGAATATGAAGAATATAGCAGATATGTGAAGCAAAATAAATGATAAATTAGTGAAGTTAAGAGCAGATTTATGGGGGATTTATAGCAGACTGAGAACAGACTTTTTTGAGGAAGATTGAACAGACTTTGTGAAGACCTTATGATCAGATAGTTGAAGATTTGTTAAGCAGATTTAAATCAGATTTGAAAGCAAATCAAAAGTAGAGATCTATGAGCAGAGTTGAAAGAAGAGTTTGTTGCAGTTCTGTGTGAAGAGTCCATGCAGAGATAAAAGAGAATATTGTGCAGATAAAGAAGAAAATTTTATGACAGGAATTTGTAGCATCTTTGTAAAGAAATATATGCAGATTTAAGTAGATTTGTGAAGAAAAGTAAGTTGATATTCAAAGAAGTTTATGTGCAAGTTTAAAAAGATCATTTGCAGATTTAATGAAAATAACAATGTGAAATAAAAGAGCATATTAAAAGGAAATCTATGAGAAGAGTTTGGGTAAAGTTTGAATCAGATTTGTAAAGGAGAACAGAATAATTGAGCAGCATTGTATGAAGAATTGAAGAAGAAGATATATGAAGCTATTTGAAGATCATTCAAGGAAGATAAATTAAGTGGAAGAATAGTATTGAAGAGATCTTAATTGTCCATCATCCATTGAAGAAGCAACATTAAAGGTGGAACATTATTCTTCAAGTTATCTTTGCTAAGTTAGTGCTTGGCAAGTGGGGGTTGGAGCCTCCAGTGGGTTGGTGCCTATGAACATTAGGGGTTGGTGCTCCTTGTAGGTTGGTGCCTACTAAATCAGGTTTACGGGTTGATGCTCCTTGTAGGTTGGTGCCTACTAAATCAGAATTAAGGGTTGGTGCTCTTTGTAGGTTGGTGCCTACTAAACTACAAATTGGTGATTCAAGTAGGTTGGTGCCTACATTCTTTGTAAAAGCATATATAGTTCATACAGTTCATTGTTTGTACCGTGGTTTTTTCCCGTAAGGGTTTCCACGTAAAATCTTGGTGTCAACTTGTTCATATTGTGATATTCTTGCATAGTTGATTTGTGTTAAGAGTTTGAAGTTGATGAAAGGTTTAAAGAGGGTAAAAGTTTGCTGATATACTGATTCACCCCCCCTCTCAGTATATTTTTGTGCTCTTCAAATACAAACTCTCCTAGCCTTGGAGAAATATTTGAGAGTTTTGATAGTATGCTTGATCAAACAAAACAAGCAATTTGTGACAAGGATCCTAAATATGGATTATAATTCTATGTGAAGCATATCAGACCTATTATCACAAAGAGGTGGAACACAATGAACACCCCTCTTTATATGGCTCCCTGTGCCCTTAATCTTAAGTGGCATGCACTTAGAGCTAGATGAATTCTTTCTTCCAATGATGATGAGGTAATGGAGGGGTTTATGAAGGTTCTTTGTAAAGTGTATAGCATGTTGTTGTTCTAATCAGAAATACACTTAGAGCTAGATGAATTCTTTCTTCCAATGATGAATTCTTTGTAAAGTGCCCTTAATCTTAAGTGGCATGCACTTAGAGCTAGATGAATTCTTTCTTCCAATGATGATGAGGTAATGGAGGGGTTTATGAAGGTTCTTTGTAAAGTGTATAGCATGTTGTTGTTTTAATCAGAAATACAAATTAACAGAAAATTCAACACAATGAACAAAGAACACAGAATTTATCCTAGGAAAACCCTCCTTCTCGAGGGAGAAAAACCCAGCAAGGGAGAAAAACCCAGCCAAAATATGTATCTTATATTTTGAATTTAAAGGAACAGAAATCTACTTACAATCTTGGCCACACACAAGGTTGATATGATGCAATAAAGAATCGCACCTCACTTAGATGCAAATACACAATTATATGATCTCTCCTTAATGTCGATCTGCTTTATGCAATAATACGATCTGTTGTAGATGCACAAACTCCTTGATAAGTGCAAAATGTCTCTTGAGAATAAAAATTGATGATCAAATGAATGAGCATCTTCTTCCATATATACAAAGTAAGATGCCTCTTCACAAGCAAGGCGACACTTCACAAGGGTCGGCCTCATTCAAGAACCAAGGCAACTTTTCATCTTGGGTCGGCCTTTAAAATAATATTTATATTTCATTTATTATTTCAATTTTGAGCAAAGGATATCTCCCGCAACTAAAACATCAACACTCCCTCTTAGCTAGGGAGGTATCCTTCCAGATATCCACGTCATGGAGTCTCTCAACATGACGCCCACAATGGCTACACCCATTTGTGGAAAGCTCAAAGGTTCATCACGAAGTCTCTCAACATGATGTCGTCATGGAGTCTCTCAACATGACGTCCACCATGGCTACTCCCATGTGTGGAAAAAAACACACGTACAAGTGCCCATCACGGAGTCTCTCAACGTGATGTCGTCATGGAGTCTCTCAACATGACGTCCACCATGGCTACTCCCATGTGTGGAAAAACACAAGTACAAAGGGTTCATCACGAAGTCTCTCAACGTGATGTCTCATCTCAGAGATGAACAAGGGCCCGCACCTCATATTTCTTCGTCTCAGAGAAATATACACTACAAGGGCTTTCACCTCATACTTCTCTGTCACAAAGAAATATACACTACAAGGGCTTTCACCTCATACTTCTTCGTCACAAAGAAATATACACTAACAAGGGATTTCACCTCATACTTCTCCGTCACAAAAAAATATACACTAACAAGGGCTTTCACCTCATACTTCTTCGTCACAAAGAAATATACACTAACAAGGGCTTTCACCTCATACTTCTCCGTTACAGAGAAATATACACCAACAGCAGATCGTCATGATGATGTGACTCCCTCTGAAGCTCCAAGTATCAACCTTTTGACCTCCTCATCCAAGGTTGCCCCTGATGGATTGTCAAACTCCCTCTGAATGTTAATTCCTCCTCTTCGAAGAAACATCTCCAGTTATGTGCCACCAACTCAGTACCATGGCAACAAGTTGTGTCTTCATATTTGTTCATTTCTTCAACCTGCATGTCTTCCTCACAAGATGCAGCAAGCTCTTCCTCCCTTGAATTCCATATGCAATCTCTCATCATCCTTTTGCTCCTTGATCTATCCTAGAAGCATTTTAGAGAGATTAATAATAGTTCAAAACTATCCCGAAGAGAAATATCAATGCTAGAAGCATACATGATTCACTATTCCCAATGTTATTGCATGAATTATTATTAACTATAAAATTCATGATCATTATTCAAACATAAAATACTTCTCTTTATGTTGGTCAATAGATGTAGTCAGATGCTTGTATTGCAATCTCTTCTCAGCTGTTAAATGTAAATGATAGAGTTCCCTGAAATCTACACTGTCTTCAGCAAGAACCAAAACATAACTCCATTACAGCTCGCACAGATCTTCAGAACAATGTCAAGAAACCAAAGTACCATCGCATACACTCACACCAATAGCAGCTCGTGATTTTCTATATACAACCATACCACAGTCATATACTTCCAGATTTGTTCTCACAGTGATATCTAAACCTGACTTGCTACCTTCAGGCGCGATTCTTCCTAATATCTCTATATTGTCTTGTTGCTCCAATATTATAACAATATTCTAACACAGCTAAAGCTTTAAATATCGAACTCCTTGAAAGCTCCTGAAGCTTAAAAATAAAATCAAATTCCTCCACACCTGGAAGTGATCTTAAATCTGCAATTGCTTATGATCGAATTTCCCCTAAACCTACTCTGATACCATGTTGTTGTTTTAATCAGAAATGCAAATTAACAGAAAATTCAACACAGTGAACAAAGAACACAGAATTTATCCTAGGAAAACCCTCCTCGAGGGAGAAAAACCTAGCCAAAATATCTCTCTTATATTTTGCATTTAAAGGAACTGAAATCTGATTACAATCTTGGCCACACACAATATGATGCAATAAAGAATCGCACCTCACTTAGATGCAAATACACAATTATATGATCTCTCCTTAATGTCGATCTGCTTTATGCAATAATACGATCTGTTGTAGATGCACGAACTCCTTGATAAGTGCAAAATGTCTCTTGAGAATAAAAATCGATGATCAAATGAATGAGCATCTTCTTCCATATATACAAAGTAAGGTGCCTCTTCACAAGGGTCGGCCTCATTCAAGAACCAAGGTGACTTTTCATCTTGGGTCGGCCTTTAAAATAATATTTATATTTCATTTATTATTTCAATTTTGAGAGAAGGATATCTCCCGCAGCTAAAACATCAATATAGCAGTGTAGCAGCAACCATACTTCGAGAGCAATGGCTTCAATTTTTCAATCTTCAAGGTCCTACATTCAATAAACTAGAGGCTAGGATAGATAAAATCACTATTGCACAAAAAAACCCCATTGGATGGTGGAAATTTCATGGGAAGTACATGCTGGAGTTGAAACAACTTGCTATAGTCTACTCTCATAGATTGCCAATTCCACCACTACATAGAGGAATTGGTCCACCTATGGCTTCATCCATTCGATTGCTAGTTTTTTTTTATCATAGAGAGGAATTGGTCTACCTTGGCTTCATCCACTCGATCAAGAGAAGCAAGATTACCTCTAAATGAGTAGAAAAGCTAATTGCAGCTCATAGTGCCTTGAGACTTCAAGATCGGTAGACTATCGGGTATTGACAAACTCCAACAACACATTGGGATGTTGATCATGAAGATGTTAGGTAGACTGACAAGGAGGTGCAACCAGGATTGGTCAAGATTCCATTAGACGAACCACTACTTCAATGAGAGTGACAAACTTTGATTCTTTTGATATCGACAATCTAGATGAGGCGTAGTTGTATTTTGAAGCTTGAGAATTGAATTTAAACTTTAAATTTTAAATTTTAATTTCTAAACTTTAAAATTTTAATTTTAATTTCTAAACTTTAAAATTTAAACAATCAAATATTGTTGTTATATAATATACAACTATCATGCTGCTTTTATACTATTGTCATGATTAAAGTATTGTTATGTTGCTGAAATACTGTTGATATATTGCTGTTCTAATTAAATTTTATTGCTTCTATCCTCTTCTCGTGATTAAATTTGAGTATCCCCCCTCTATCTTTGCTGCTATATTGTTGTTATTGTTGATATTATGTTATACTATTGGTATAAACATAAGGTGGATATTATACTTAAGAAATTTGAGTATCTCTGCATACCCTGTCGTACCCTCATCCCTATCCCCAAAAAATGGCCCTCAAACTATCATCCCCTTGTCCCCGTCCCCAAAACATCATGAAACATAGTTCCAAGGAGATCGGATTGCTAATCCTACATGCAAGCAAGAGCCCATTCGCTACAAAGGAGGTTGTAGAGAAAGATTTTTGCAAAAGAAGGTTTTCTTGCCTTTTTTTTCTGCATTTTTGTTTTGTTTTGAAATTCTTGTTTTTTTTCCTTTCCTCTATGAATCTATGGCATATGCTTAAATTTTTTAAACTCAATTAGTTTCTATAATTTTTTTTTGTTTTCAATTGTTTCAAATGTGTTGTTTATTGAACTTGTTAACATGCGGATTACAATGACAACTAATTCAAGCTTTTGTAGGCCAACCCCACTTTAAAACTTATCCAAATTAATTTTTTTTAATATGTTAATATGGTACAATTGATTATAGGTGGTCAGGGTTGTATTTGGATTTGCAATGGATGTGATGTCCACTATTCAAGCTAATACAATCAGGTGAAACCTCATTTGTGTGGCATCCCTAGGATGAGCATCAAAGCTTTCCCAAGAAAAAATAATGTACCTTTCCATTAGAACAAGTCATAACATATATTAATGAGAACAAAACATGAAATAATAGGTCATAAGTCAAATCATCCTTTGTTGAACAAAGGATCTTGAGGAATGAAGCCCCCATCCACCACCATCTAACCTTCAACCTGTAGAGAGACACTATTTTGGCCATCCCTAAATAACAACTTGCAACCTTTACATGTAAGAGATCAAACCAACCGTTGGAAAGGGCATTTCACAATGTGTCTCAAGAGATTGTTGATCAACACATTGTGAGATGTGCCTATGCAAATGAATTGGCTATCAATGTTATTCACTCACTATATTGATAAAAAATGATGTAAGTAATTAATGAGGCTCCAAAATAAAACAAAAGCCTAGATTTTGAGGTGTTATACCTTGTTGGAAAAGGAGGTGATTGTAGAAAAGTCATTAAAGCCCATAAGAAATTGAGATTTCAAAATATTATTCAAGTCATAACGAGCAACATCAAAAATTGTAGAGAAATTGGTTTATCGGTTCAACATTAAGTTCACACATCTTTGGGACAGCTTGTGTTATCCACTCCCTCAACCTTGTGCCACAAAAAATTGGCAGCAAAATTGACTAGATCAAACAAGTGTATGTCAAAGCCGAAGAGATCCAAATGTTCATCACCAACCACCATATATCACTAGGCATATTCAAAACATTCTCAAAATTGGAGATATCGAAAGTAAGTTGAGCAATAAGATTTATTTTAATAAATATGTTTCACTTTAATATTTTTTTAAATTAAGTTTTTGTTTTCTTCTTTATGAATCTTTATTTTTTATTTTTTTATTTTGATTTTCCAATAGGTTGTTAAGACACATTTGGCCTCCAACACAATTGTCTAAAGATAACTTGTGAAGTTTTGGGAGGCACTTTCCCACATAGTCATCACCCAAAATTAGTCCATATGGAGGCAATCTAGCACTACAATGGCAGCAAATATTAAACGAATGATCCTAGATGACATTTGTTAGGACCATGTTGAATATCTCCTTAATTTCATCGAGCCTATATTGAGTATAATCTTTATAACGACATGGATAGGCCTTGTTTGTGTTGATGTTCAGCCGCGGGCTCCATACTTCCCAACAACGATCACATTAAATCCATAATAGCCGTTGGCTATGCATTTAATTAGAGACAATTTATTGGCATTATAATTTATATTTGACTCAAGGCCGACACCTCTTGATATTCATCACCTTTTGTAAAATTGCACCTCTTCATTTGAGGCCGACATTGTATCATGAAGAGACGCATACATTGGAGGTCTTCTCTTCGCTTGGTATATATATTAGATGTTGTTTGTTCATTTCATATTCATATTCATTCTCTCATTCGTTTTCCAAGAGTCAAGTGCAAATTCTTCATAGAGCTCGATATATATCAGATTGAAGATTATTCATCAAGAGGTCGAGATTTTCATCTACAAGGAGGTCGATAGTATATGATATTGCACCAAGTGTGGTGTTGATATTCGGCCTTGTGATTGGCCTTACTGTAAAGCAAAATTGCTGATTATATTTCAATACATAAGTGATATATTGTTGTTGGGTTTTTCTCCCTCAAGTTGGAGGGTTTTCCCACTGTATATGTTGTGTCAATTTGTTTAAAATTGCTCTATATCTGCTTATTTAATACCTGATCCTAAAACTAACAGTTTGGAAGAAATATATGATGGCATTGACTCAATGAGTTAAGAAGACAAAAGTCCTCATAAATGAGAAAGAAAAAGATCCTATACAAATTTCCTTCAAACAACTAAACAAAATTATTGAAGAGTGAAGGAACAAAATGACCACTCTGCTACATCTTCTTGCCTTTGTAGTGAGTTCCAAATATTATCATGTTGAGATCCTTTCTATGTCAACAAAGATTACCCCATATAGAGATGTTGAAGTGTGTGAAGGGTAGCACTTCATAGAATCGTCATTGATCCTAACATGCAAGATGCAATTAGACTCGAGTTCATGGATTTTTTATACTCCAATGACAATAGTATTGATGCTCTTCATAAAAAGTTTAAGATCGATGCTTACAATTGATGATAATTCCATGGCTCATCATTCACACACCTATAACCTCTTGCAATCAAAATTTTATGACAAGTTTTATAAGAAAATATATTTATCCTTTAAAATTCACTTATAAATTAAATACAATGTTCTGGAAGGACACATCCCACCCCCCTCAAAAACCCCGTGTTTTGGGACGGGGAAATCTCAAAGACTTGGGGACTTGCGGGGATGTCCCCCCTCCTCCCTGTCACCAGTGTCACCATCTCCAAAACACCGCTGAAACACTAAGGACATTAGGATGTCCCTGAGACTTCTGGGGGACTCCTAGGAGTTTCTTGATTGTCTCAATGACACCCAAGAATCTCCTCTAACCAAATGACCAAAAAGAAAATTTAAAAAAAATCAAATTTTTCTTTGAACTTCGTGCACAAGGCTGAAACCTAATGGCCTATGGGTTCCACGCAAACCCCACAAACTCTATAAAATTGCCTTTAATCCTCATTTCAATTCACAAAAACAAATCAACAAGAAGCTAATAGTGTGAGTGTGAGAATGTGAGCTACAAGTGTAAGGTGGAAGAGTGCAAATGAAGAGCAAGAGGGTTGAGTAGGAACGAGAAGAGGAGTACCAGCAAGTTAATGTTCACTTCAAAATTCAAATGTTTAAAACTAGTTTGAAAAAGTTTCATTTGTAATTCTTATACATCTTTTTATAACTTATTTTTCAAGTACTATATGTATTTCAACGCCACCCTCTACCGCTGCCACCCCCTGCCATCCCCAAACTTAGGCCCTTAGTCTCCCCGTCCCCACATCCCTGTGTCCCCTTGTCAAGAAACTTCGAGTTACTATGATTAAATATTTAAATTGTCCAACTCTAAATCTCTAATTTTTATCATAATAGGTTGCTAGTTCATCTTCATTTGAGAGAAATTGGGGTACATACTCCATCCACTTAATAAAGTGCAACCAACTACACTCAAAAAAGGAAAAAGGACTTAGTATATGTGCATCTCAATTTGCACCCCCTTTCACACAAAGAAAGTGGCTACAAGGAAGTGGGATATCAAGCCAAAGCATAGTGACTTGAATGCCACCAATTCCCACCTTGTTGCACTTGACATTGGGGACAAGCCAACTAGCGAGCATGAGAGTGTTAATGTTAATGCTAGTGCCAATGGCACTATTTGTGGTTCATCTAATAAGGATCATGATGATAATGGTTGACACTTGACATTATTTTTTAAAATTTTGAAACTTAATATATATCATGACATTCAAGTTTGCTAATTGATATTGTAGTATTTTTAATTTTTATGGTGGTCTTGTTTATTAATTATTATATGATTTGTGCATTATTATGAACTTAATAAATACTGCAAATATGTATATATTTCAGATTTTTATATGCTTTTGTATGAACAAACCCATCCCCCAAAAAAATTTTGAATGAACCTGCAAACCCAAAGCCTAACCAATACTAGGATATGAAACTTAGATTTGAAGTAAGGTTCTTAATGCTTAGAGAACTAACAACAATAGTATTACTGTACTTTGGAAATGCAATGTCATTGATATTAAAAATATCCCTGCAGTAACTCCATTACTGATGAGGCTTAGCACTGCAATAAAAGTTGCTTCAGATCTATTCAAAGCCTCTCTAACCACACACAAATTGTAGTTATACATAAATGAACTAAAAATCTGGTATACAATGCAGAGGGATACACTATAAATTTATAACTGGGTTTATGTGCCTTTTTCTGCCACATTGTAGAATTTTTTGATTTCAACTTTCAGCTATGATGACACACATTCACAGCCATTGTTAGTAGTACTATGGCAAGGAAAGGAACAACAGCTTAAGCCAGGTGGTGGTGCATGGAGATAGCTTTTACAAAGGCAGTCAACATTTTATTGTTCCATTCTTTAATTAAGAGATCAAATTATAGAAAAAGTGAACTCTAGGGTTTAAAATGAAAAAATCCATCTCAATGGAGCACCTAGACTAGGAGAAGAGAAATCCTAACCTAAAAGAAACTAAAGCAGAAAACTGTCTTGTTCTAAACTAAGAACAACAGCTAACTCATAGCATTTAGAAGACAATCTGAATATAAGAAAAACAAGTGTTGTCATGCTATAAGATGGAAGAACTGTGCTCCGCTAAAAATAAGAAAAGCAAAAGCAACATACTGAATGCTGCACTAAATTTGGTGAGTACACCCTACTCAAAGAGAACAATTGCCAAGCAACAGGTACTGAAAACTAACGTTCCTGACTTGACAGCAAGTAAAGATTATTGTTTTGTTAATGTTGTCTTATGACTGTTAGCAGCATTCTCAAGACACTAGCCACTGAATTTTGGCCTGAGGGTATATATTGAACTTTGTTGTGAATATTGTTAAACCAATCTATATTCTTTTCATGTCTAGATTACTCTTTATCATTACTGTTACAGCAGCATACTAAATGATGTAGCATTATCAGACACGTGATCATCTATGACAAAATGAGAATGTTCCAAGGCATTATAGATGTAGTTGGTGGAGAGCATAGAAGAACTATATTGTCTTGTATCCCTATTCTTGTTATTTTAAATTTTTAATCATGAGCAATCCATAAGCTCACCGCTGTGTGGTCTGCAACATGAATTTTTATAGCATGGGCTGATTGTGCACATAATTATTGAGTACACATGTCTGGCTTGTCATTATCTTAAGATGATGCTTGTAAAGTTAAACTATTCGATAGGATATCGTATTTTAGAGATCTTGAGAATGAAAAAAGTGGCAGTAAACAGTATCATGTGATACTAAAAAATATAGGAAAAGGGGGATTTGTTTGGGTATTGTAAAATCTGGCATGAAGTAAGATGACTTGGCATTATTCAGAAATTTTATTAGCATTAAATTTATATTATACTAATGTATGTAATCCCATTGTATGAAAATTGCATGATTCAATTAACAACAATTGTCCTTCAGATTGGATTCTACGAAAGAAACTAAGACTGGAACCTAATGAGATAACCACAGAATTTTCCTTTAGATTCTTGATTTGGTTACACAAAAGTAACTCACTGTTATGAATGAATATTGAATTATGATTCACGATCCTGCTGCCCTGCCATTGTCAATTGTAATTGAAAAAAGGGCATCTCCTTCAGGAAAGGGTAATTGAGATACCTTGTAATCATGCATGGTTGACAGAAGAGAAGCAATGTAGTTATCGTATCTGGTTCAAATCCGATACACTCTTGAATTTTTGGACCAGCCACATTTGTCTGATTTGGCTTAGAATTTTTCAATTGCCATAAAACATTTGTCAAATTTTTGGTTTCCAAATTTTTTATACTTCTCAGCTTAGTCAAATTCTTCAAACTGGTAACTATGGAGAGCATGCAGCCAAAGATGGATGAGTATCTGAAATCTATCTAACTTAGTATGTTACTAATGAGGTATAACGACTTTATAACTAAAAATATCTACAAATCTTGGGACCATATAATAACCTTGTATTTGACTTTGTTTATATGTGATATATAAGTAAAATATAAAATGTTTGACTCATGCTTCTGGTATGGCACTATTGATACTTAATTAAGAGATCAATGGGAAAAGGGGAATGAATAGACCTGAAAGGTATAAGATTCCCGATTGGATCCATCACTCATCGATATGATGGAGATAGACCTGAAAGGTATAAAATTCCCGATTGGATCCATCACTCATCGATATGATGGAGATAGACCTGAAAGGTATAAGATTGGAATTTATGATGGAGATAGACTTGAAAGGTATAAGATTCCTGATTGGATCCATCACTCATCGATATGATGCTCAAAGACCTTAGACCTCATTATATGGATGTTGTTAAGTGAAGTTGCCACCCAAGTGACACATACCCACTCAAAAGAAAACCCGATTTCTTAAGACTGGTAAAACTTACAAAAACAAATTGTCAAAGACTGAAAACCTAGCGGTTAAGGAACTCTAAGAAACGGATATCTCAGTGTCTGATAGTTGGATAATTTGTGTAATGTGGCAATCCCCACTGTATTTAAACATCAAATGGTTCCATGGTCAAACAGTCACTGGTAATTTTAAAATAGTTGTCCTATTTTTATTAGCAAAACTTTAACTGTGACTATTGACCCGCTTGATGATTAAGAATAGCTGGCAATCTCCTAATAATAAGAACCAATATATATATCATTCTAGGTTTTACAATAAGCCTGACTAAACATTTATCAGGCTTGTAGCGTTTAACCTCTAGAAAAAGGAACAATTTTTTTGTGGAATACAATCTTTAACAGCCCTAAAAAATAAAAACTTTGCAACTTTTCAAGAAATTTGGCCTGCCCTTAATCTAGGAAACAAAGAACTTGTTCTTTCAGTCAAAATGTATTTTAGGAAGAAAACAACTGAGGAAGAGAGGAAGAGTCGCAGTTCTAGACAAATTTTAGCCCACAAATGATTTTAGAAGCTAGAAAGCAAGATACTGCAAATATACAAGTGTTTTTTCCGAATTTAATTTTAAACATAAAAATCGGATAATATTTGGCCAACTGCACACTAAACAACGAATTTAAGTTTAAATGCAAAAAAGTGGATCACATTTGGGCAACTGTACCCTGGACATAACTGAACCACATATATGAAAGAAATTAAATGTTAAAATTAAATTGGGGTGACAATGAAAAGAGTTGTTTAAGCTTACTTAAAAGCAGCCACGTAGTTGTACTTTAGGGCTCCATAGTCGGTAAGCTCCTTGCTCTTGATCATCAAAACCAGAGCTGCAATGCAAAGAGCAACCGCCGCAATCCTCAGTCCCCTCTCCACCCATTTCTCTCCCTCGCTAATTTCGCATTCTTCCTCTGTTCCCATTTGGAAAACGAAGTTGATATTTTATTACAAAGAGATCAATAATGTTTGCAAAGGAAGACAGACAGCGCTGGAGAAAACTGTGCATTGGCGTAGTAATAACAAGGTAGGTTAAGATTAAATACATGAAAGTTGATATGCATTTAATGGTTTCCAAGAATTTGTGTGCGAGAGTTCTCAGAGGTCGTTGAGAATGAATGGGGTGGAAAAAGTAGGTAATCCAGCGTAGGCTTTTATTCCAAGCACACGTAAGTCACAGAAAGAGCGAATAACCAAATTTATACGGTATTCAAACTAAGTACGCCTCAGCAATGGTGCAGAGGACTCTGGTACAGGGAGTGACGAGCCCTGCGGCGAAAAATAATTCCACGTAAATGCTGCGGCCTCCATCCGTAACCTGGCTCCTGTATCAATGCAACGCTCATTGGTCCACCACACACCCTCTTAAACGTCTACTCCACCGACAACAGAGTAGGTAAAATTTAAGCCAGAAGATCATGCTCCCATTCGGCTACTTCATTTATTCAGTTTTAGCAGTCTTTCTTCAATTTTTCGTACCTGCGTCACGTAGGACCTATCGCGTTTAAGAGGAGGATTAACAGTGTATCTGTTAACAAATGAAAAGTAGAGAATTTTCTTTAAAACAGATATTTATCAAGATGTAATTTTTTAAAATAAATATATTTTTAAAAAAAGAAGGTTAATAAAGAGGGAGTCAATGAAGAGGGGGAGATGGACAGAGAAATATAAAGATATAGGAAGTGATATATAGGGAGGGGTAAAGAGAGTAGGAGAGATGGAGGGAGAGATGGAGGGAGAGATAGAGATAATGAGTTATAAATAGACGTGTATAGGGAGAGATGGAAAGATAGAAATAGAGAGGGCAAGAGTGAGATAAAGTCCACGTGATATAGAAAATTAATAGAGAGAGGGAGATATATATATTATAAATAGATAGAGAGGGAGGGAGGATATAGAAGTTGAGAAATATAGAAAGAGTGATAAAGAGAGGGAGAGATGTGGATAGAGAGAGATATATAGTGGGAAGGATAGAGGGGAAAGAGAGAAAGAGATGTAACGAAAGGTAAGGAGATAGAGATGGAGATGGAGATGGAAATGGAAAGAGGGAGAGAGAAATAGAGATAGAAAGAGGGGCATACAAAGAGAGAGGGAGAGAATGAGAGATGGATAGATGGAAGGATAGAAAAATAAAGATAGGAAGCTATATAAAGAGAGGTAGAGATAGGGATATATATATATATATAGAGAGAGAGAGAGAGAGGTAGGGAGAAGTACATATGGGGAGATATCATAGATATAAGGGAAGAGAAAGAGAGATAGATCTTTATATTTTTGTCTCCCTCTCTTTCTTTATATTCTTTATTATCTCTCAATCTCTCTTTTCCTCTCTCTCCCCTATTTCTCTCTATATTTGTCTTCCCTTCTTTCTTCCTCTATCCATCTTTCTCTCATTTCTGCTCTCTGTCTATTCCCTCTCCCTATCTTTCTCCCCTTGCTATTTTTTTCTATCCCTATTTATCTTCCTCTTCTCTCCCCCTTTCCCTTTTATCTCTTGATCTCTCGACCTCTATGTATATCTTTGTCTCATATTGCTCTTTATCTATCTATCTCTTTGTCTCTCTTTATGTGCCTATATCTATCTATGTCTCTCTTCTCTCTTTTGAACCTCTCTCTTTCTTTATCTATCTTCCTCTCTCTTCCTCCATATTTTTTCCTTTACATCTATACCTCTATTTTTGTATCTCTATCTCTCTTTTTATCTCTTTGTATCCCTCTCCATTTCTCTATTTCTATCTTTGCATTTCCTCTATTTTTCTCTCTCTATTTTCCTTCTAAGTGTGCAAAGGGCACATTGAAGAGGTTTTAAAGGTGAATTATCATATCCTTAACCAATGACATGCAACCCTAAGCATAACTCCCTAGGATGTGCTATCTTTGGATTGTCGGCATGAAATGACTAATCAAAAGTTAGCTCTTTCTCTCACTCTATAAATTTTAATTTTAAGTTTAATTTTGAAATTCATTTTATTATATAAATTATAACAAAAATCAAAAATAGAATTATTCTACAATAATTAAAGTTTTAATAAGACAACTAACTATAAATTAAATTAATTCTAATATTTTTTAATTATTATTTGTAATTTCATAAAAAGATATAAATAATAAAAACAAATTAAAATCTAAAATGAAATAAAATAAATGGAAAGTTGAAATATATCAAAATCTAAATATTAATAAATATAATAATTATAAAAAATTAATAATAAATAATAAACTTATTAAGTTAATTTAAATGATCAAGGGTGGGGAGCCTAGCTTGATTGGCTAAAGTAGTATCTCTTTACTAATCGCACTAAATGAAAACAGTTAATAAATGATAAAATAAATAAGTAAAATTAAATAGTATTAAATAAATTATATTTTAAAAACTAAAACTATATTTCAAATAAAATATTAAAAATAAATATAAACTATATTAAAATTGTTAAAATTAAAATTCTAACTTTTATATCTAAAAATACAAGTAATATCAAACTTAAAAAGTGAAAATAAAATGAAACCCTCAAGATAAAAAGTCAATTTGTAATTTACTGATTTATTATTAATAATATTATTATTTAAAAAATATATCTATTTATTAACAATATTATTATTTATCTAAAAATCTAACTTTAAAAAGTTTAAAAGAAAAAAACAATTCTTATCCTATCTTTTCTTAATTTAAAGCAAAGACTAGACAAGAATGTAGTTGTTTTTTGTTTAATTATGTGTGAGGGGGAAAATCGTAGATGCAAACAAGATAAACGTGTTTGAAATCAAAATCTATCCTAAGATCAAACACACAAATCTAAGATCTAATCCTACACATTCAAAATGAAACTAGGCTATTGAAAACACATTAAGAAATCTAATGATTACCAAATTGAATGCAAACAAAAGCAGAGTGTTACCATCACGTATCAGAGTGTATTCGCCTAATGTTGGATTGTTCTTATCACCGTGAAGCCTCCATAGTTTGTTTGCAAAGCTTTGATGAATGATGTGTGTTGGTTGATCAAAGAAAGGTTGAAGCTCTATCAATGATGATCTCGACAATACTTCGTTGCATAAGGTATATATTGATTATTCGATCCCCCTTTTTTCTATGAGGAAAGAGGTTTGTTATATAAAAAATGAGATTTGAAATGGACGATCAGGATTCAACAATGTTGGATCAAGATTAATGGTCAAAAGGTGTTGAGAGGATTTAGACATGAAAAGATTGTGCAAAGTAAATTGCACAATTTGTGTGATTGAGGAATAGATTGGCTAGTTAGGAATTAGATTGATCAGTCAGGATTTAGATTGATCAGTCAAGATTTAGGTGGCTTAGTTAGGAAATAGATTGATTAGTTAGCAAATAGATTGATTAGTCAACAAATTAGATTGTTCAATCAGCAATTGTAATTTGCTCAATCAAAAAGTGGGTGAGAAATATGAATTAATTGGTTTAATTAATTAGTTCCTTTTTGGAGTTGAACATGCAAATCAAGTTTGACTTTTGCAATCAAAGTTGCATTAGTTTGATTTGATTTTTGATCATTGATTTGAATAGTTTAATTTGATTTGATTATTCAAATTTTGGAGGGAAAGTGTCATAATTAAATTATTATGATTTAATAATTTAATTAACTTAGGGGAATAAGGTGTTTTAGCAACATAATTAAATAATTGGCGTTATTTAATCAATCGAGATGAAGTAAAGTGGGATTAGAACTTCATTAAATAAGTATAATTTATTTGATTGGTCGAAATTGATAAAATGTGAATTAATCAAATAATGTTGTTTTATTCAATTAATAGCAGAAATAGGGTTTTACAGACTTTATTAAATAAATAAAAATTATTTAATTCATCAAAAATGATGACAAAGTGAATTAATTAAATAATTGTTGTATTATTCAATTAATAGAGGAAAATTAGGGTTTTGGATATTGTTCGATGTTGTTCGATGCTATTTGATGTTGTTCGATGTTGTTCGATGTTGTTTGATGTGAAATGCAGTGATGTTTTGATGATAATGATGTTGATGTCATAAGAATGTCATTTAGGGTGTGTGATAGGTGTTAGTTCAATTTTACATGTCTGCATTTTGCCCCTATTTGATTCAAAGTACCGGTTACTTTATTTCAAAGATTTTATTTTTAAGATCAAGATTTTTTGAAAACAAATTATGCCCCACCATGCCCCGACATTCAATGGAATGATGGTAGGACTCTGTGTTGCCCCCTTGAGAGGTTGGTAGAAAATTTAGTGTTTGAGGTCAAGCTCACGACTCTATTCTATTTTAGTTCAGATGTGTTTGGGACAAAATATTAGATCCATAAGTTCTTTGTTGTTCGTTCGATGTTCTTGGGAGCTTCTAATTTGAAAGTAGGAAGGTTCCCTAAGTGAAAATTAGGGTTTCCTAGGTGAAATTAGGGTTTCTTGAGGTTTAATATAGGTAATTAGTCCTCTAATTAGCTCATTTGTGCTTTGATCCTTATGCTAATTCTTGCCTCTAGATTTCCCATTCTAACAGTTGTTGAGGAGCAATGCCGAGAATTCAACAAGCCCTACATCGTTCAGACCTGGTTCAAGAGTTCAGATGGCCTACAGCAATCGATGGCCCGATATGTGCCTTGTTACTTTGTGTTTTCATCTTATTACATGTTCTCATATTACGTGTATAAAGTTTCTTGAGTCAATAGCGAAATTCTGGTGATTTTTGAGCATTTGCATCATTTTCCTTGCATTTGCTAGGTCAGAACCTCACACTTGACCTTAAAAACTCACCCTTGCTATGAAACCTCACACTTGACTTAAAACCTTGCATCTGATTCATGCACTTGCTCTAAAACCTCGCTTCTACTCTAAAACCTTGCATTTGTTTGCTATTTGACTATTTCCTCACCCTTGCTAAAGAAGCTCACACTTGTTATAAACCCTTGCATCTAATATCCTCGCACTTGACTTAAAACCTCACCCTTGTTTCACGCAGTTGTCCTAAAGCTTACATTTCACATAAACTTTATTAGCATTTGCTCTGACACTGTGCACTTGACTTAAACCCTTGCATTTGCAAGTAGCATTTGCTCTTGTTTCTTTTGCATTTGCTAAATATTGATAGCATTTGCATGTTTGTCATCCTAAGTGTCATTTGTCATCGTGTTTTGTGTCGTTTTGTGTCTTCAGAGTGAAACCCTAACATCGTGAGTTAAAATGATTACAGGTGGTCATTATTATAGACAACTAAATCTATATGGTGATCCGCAACCTGGTCTATAGAGTGTTTAGCTTTTTTCTAGGAAGTGTACTTGATCTTGATGTTCATTGCTTAGAGACATATTACAAACATGATTTTGTATATATATTCATCAGCCCAGTCGAAGCCTCGTATATATGTTATGATTTTGTATTATCCTATCACACTTTGTTTCATTGATGATGATGTACTATGACATTCTCACTTTTTTATGTTTGATATATGATGGATGCATGATGTTGATATATGATGGATGTATGCCCCATACATGATACATGATGTTTTTATTGCTTTATCATTATCATCATGCTATGTATTGATGACATTGTGGATGCAAGATTGATATGGTACTAATGCATTTGTGATGCAGGATGGATGTTAGTTAGAAGAAATATTTGATGATAGATAGAAATGTGATGTTGTTAGTAGTGATGCTTGTTTGCTTTTGCTTTACTTTGAAGGCTTTGCCGTTTTGAACAATCTTGTTTGATGTAGAAAATAGATACGATGCACTAGGGTATTAATGAACAAGGTGACTTTGTATCCATTATGCAGACTTTGATTCTACAAACAAAGAGTATTTTTGCTCATACCATACATACAGAAACCCTGTTAGAGTGTATGGATGAGAAGCTTTAAAACATGTTAGACTAATAACACAAGAGGTATTAAGAACCTACCATGTCACTGCTACATGAAATGCTCCAAAACGACTTCCACACACAAAGAAAATCAACTATTCGCCATGGGAGTGTAACAAAAATATCCACAAACAACAAACCAAAATGACGCTCAATTGCCCCCATTCTTTCTTCTCTAAATCTTTATGGACATCCTTAAGAGATCCTTCAAATGATTCAATAAAATAAATCATAAAGATAAGACTATAAAAGGATAAAAACAAATTTGTTGTATCTCTTACCATATTTGTTTGGGGTGGGGCTATTATCCGGTGTTGATCATGTCTATCATAAGAACTGATTCGGTAAAACATATCTCAAGATGTTGGTACGTTGTCAAAAAGATAGGTAGTTGATACTTGGAATTGTTTCTATCTACTTTGCGAACAAATCTTTGTGATTTTTTGCTTGAAAGTTCTAATTGTTGATGTTTTCTTTGTTTGTTTGTATGTTTTGTCAAAGGATGATTGTGACAATTTGTTTATTATGGATGAAAGGTTTATTGTGGGTTTTGATGATGAGATATATTTTTTTGATTTTTTCTAAGTTTTATGATGTTTTTGTTATTTTCAGGGGCCTAACCTAGGGCCTCAAGGGATCATCAAAGATAATTCTTGCCTACATTGTACACACAGAGGCTTGTAGTTCGCTTGGTTTGAGTGTTTCTGACCTTTTTTCTTTTGTGAATGTTTTTGGATTTTTTATTTTGTAGATGTTTTTTTTTGGATTATGTAGATGATTTTTTGTATTTTGAATTTTTTGCTAAGTTGAAAATAAAGCATGTTGGAAACCTAAGGGGAATGACCTAGGGTCTCGAGGGATGTTAAGCCTTTCCTATGTTGTACATGTAGAGACCACACAGTTTGACCATTTCACTCAAAGCATAAACTATTTTTGGGTAAACAACAATGATTATCTGAATTGATATTCCACTTTTGTGTCCAGAGGATATGTTGTAGGAAATCTACTTGAACTAGTTGTGAGGTTTAAAAAAATGTTGAGATCTTAGATTGTTTGAGTGAAAGAATAACCCAACGATGTTGTTTTATTTTTTATGTTTTCGCATGTTTTTTATCTTTGTTGTTTTCGTATGTTTTTGATTTTTTTTGTTTTCTGATGTTTTTTATTTTTGTTGTATTATGACCATGATAGAATACTAAAAGATCTAACCCATGACCAGCTTCGAGAAGTTGCCCCCAGTTGGAGATAAGACAACTTTTCTTAATCAGTGACAAGCCATGGTTGGATACATGTTTTATTATGAAATGGATGGGTGGATGTCGTAGATAGTACCAATAGATAATGATGCAATTTTTATTCAAACATAGCACTTGTTTGCCAAGTTTTCACTATGGTACTTGTTCTAGGAGCACCACAAAGTGGTTTTCACTCAAAGAAACTTTTATTTCTCTTTACTGATTTTCTTGCTTTTTTTTATTTTTTTGTATTTTATCTTTTTTCTATTTTTTTGGATTTTTATCCTCTTGCCTATGGTGTAAGATATGGACAACTTCGATTGATATTTCACTTTGTTTTTCTAGAGGATATGTTGCAGAAAGACTTACTTGAACTAGTTGTGGAGTTCAAGCAACTGTTGATATCTTAGAATTTTTGAGTGAAGGAATAATCCACGTTGTTGGTATCTTTGAAGGTTACCTTGGTAATGCATTGGTGGTACACCTTGTTATTGGGATGAATTGTTTTGATTGGTGGGATACCTTGTTGATGGATTTTTACCCTCTTTTCTTGGATGTAATACTTTGAAAACTTGGATTGATACTCCACTTCTTTTTCTAGAAGATATGTTGCAGAAAAGCTTACTTGAACTAGCCATGAGGTTCAAACAATTGTTGATATCTTAGAATTTGTTGTGAAGGAATAATCCAGTTTGTTGGTATCTTTGGGGTTTTCCTTGGTAGTGCATTAGTGGTATACCTTTTTGTTGGGACAAACTATTTTGAAGGTTACCCTAATAGTGTGTTAGCGGGATACCTTATTGACGGGATGAACTATTTTGAAGGTTACCCTGATAATGCATTGGTGGTATACCTTATTGTTGGGATGAATTGTTATGAAGTTTACCCTAGTGGTGCATTGGCGGGATACCTTGTTGTTCTTGGATTCTTACCCTCGTACCTAGGGTGTAAGATTTTGAAAACTTGAATTGATACTCCACTTCTTTTTCTAGAGGATATGTTATGAAAAAGCTTACTTGAACTAGCTATGAGGTTCAAGCAATTGTTGATATCTTAGAATTTGTTGTGAAAGAGTAATCCAATTTATTGGTATCTTTGAAGGTTGCCTTGGTAGTGCATTGGTGGTATACCTTTTTGTCGAGATGAATTATTTTGAAGGTTACCCTGATAGCGCGTTAGCGAGATACCTTATTGATGGGACGAATTGTTTTGAAGGTTACCTTAATAGTGCGTTGGTGGTATACCTTATTTTTGGAATGAATTTTTTTGAAGGCTACCCTAGTGGTGCGTTGGTGGGATACCTTGTTGTTGGTGGATTTTTACCCTCTTGCTTGGGGTGTAAGATATTAACAACTTGGATTGACACTTCACTTTGTTTTTTCTAGAGGATATGTTGCAGAAAAGCTTACTTGAACTAGCTGTAGGGTTCAAGCAACTATTGATATCTTAGAATTTTTGAGTGAAGGAATAATCCACATTGTTGGTATCTTTGAAGGTTACCTTAGTAGTGCGTTGGTGGTACACCTTGTTGTTGGGACGAACTATTTTGAAGGTTACCCTGATAGTGCATTGGTGGTACACCTTCTTTTTGGGACGAATTGTTTTGAAGGTTACCTGGTGGTGTGTTGGCAGGTATACCTTGTTGTCAGAACAAATTGTTTTGAAGGTTACCTTGATAGTGCATTGGTGGTACACCTTGTTTTTGGGACAATGCCTAGATCACAACGTGAGCTAGAAGATGTAGATCAAGATATTTTCTAAAGCAAGATGTAAGTACTTGCCCCCAGTTTCTAGTAATGTAGGTGATGGATTAGCTTGTGATAGGATAACATGTTTGGATAGAGTATGCCCCTTTTGGAAGATGCCTCATGACTTAGATAATGTTGGATAAGATAGGTTCAATGATAGTGACCCATGTCAAGATGTTTTCCATAAGCAAGTGTAAAGTGTACACCAAACATTTGTTAAGATCAAAAAAGGATTGGATTTATTATGAATAAGTTGAGATGCTTCCACCTAAAATGGTGCATGTAGATGCTCGATTCTACACATGATGCATGTTTGCCAAGTTTTCATCATGGTACTTGTCCAAAGTGCCACCATAGTGGTTTTCACTGGAGGAAAAATTTTCTCTTGACTATTTTCTTGATTTCTTTTATTGATTTTTGATGTCACACAAAATTCCTATTTACCAGGTTTTCATCATGGCGACAATTTTTTTGCTCATGTTTGAACCACCTGGTAATGTTGATGTAGATGTTATTGGCATTGATATGGTTGTTGTTGTTGGCATGACGTGCCAATGATATCCTACTTGGAGGAGTTATTTTGCTAAGATACAAGCACTTGGATGTAACCCCTGATAATTCTTATCTTCTTTGTCGATACCGGAGTTAACCTTACCTTGATGCACACATTGCGATAAGGTGCCCTTAAAATCCTTATAATAAAGAGTTGTTGCCAATGCATGGTTAATGCGAGATTTGGATATCCTAGATGGAGAAATGCATTGAGGGATATGTTATATCAAATGGATTGGTTGATAGTTTGAAACCTTTGACTCTCCAAACTTGGGATGATGAGCAGTGATGGGTGGATATGGAGATTCGATTGGGACCAACATCTTCATATAACTTGTAGGTCACTCTTGAAGCTTTCTTTTGCATTGTTGGACTTTTTTATGGATGAACTTCCCTTTTTTATTTTTCCCCATAGTTTCTTTGACTAATGGAGTTTATAGGGGTGATTTTCTTTCTTTTGCTTTTCTATCCATTTGAATCTTTCTTGTCCATTTTGTTTTGTTGATTTTTTTGCTTTAATGACCTATTTCATTCTTGGGTATAACTTTTTCTCTTATTGTTGGGCCCAATGAGAGGGTGGAAAAATACGTGGATGATGATTCATGATATGGCTAGTTGTAGTGTTGGTGGCAATTTCATCATAAGGAATCTTCATGCTCTCTATGTTGATACTTGCATTAGATAAAATTGCCCCTGATATTATAGAGGTATCACTGATATGTTTAGATCCCTTACTTGTTGAATAACCAAGACTTTGATGTTTAGGATTGTCAATAATCATCACTGGTTCTAGGATACCCTATTCACGTAGGCCTAATCCTCTATCTTGATAATGAATCCATTGAAAAAGTTTATTTGCAATAGGATATGTCTTACTTTGGAAACAAGATGTTAATCCTTCTCTGCCCTGTTGTGTATCTTCACATGTGATAGCTTCTTCACTGATAGGATCCTTCATATGAAGGATAACTTCCTGATTGATATTTTCAACTTGATCCTGTGAAATATCATATTTTGATGGCCATTCAAAATATATTGGTGATTCTTTGAGACTGTTGTGTACCCATTGCTCTATTGTTTAGGATTGTTAGTTATCCTTGCTAATTTTAGGATACTATGCTCCATATTTTCATACTTGATGTCTTCAACCTGCCTAGAGGATGTTTATGATTTTAATGCTTCTTCTTGATCAATTTTTGATATGTAATTTAGATTATGTTGTGCTTTGATCAGGTGTAAAGATGTTAAGAGTAAGTGACTCTTGCTTCTTGGTAATGATATCAAGAGTATGTGACTCTTGTACTAGATGAAGATCATCTACATGTCCATTAGGAGTAAGCATCTCATGGGTAGATATACGTGTGCTTGGTGTATGGATTTGTTCTTATTTTGGAAAACCTTAGATGTCTTGGAAGATATCTACCAAGTCGTAATATTTTGATGATAGGGATTCTTGATCTTGATTTTGTGTGGTATTATCTTTGACATGCTTTGGATCACATTCTTGACATGGATCAATTTCAAAGAGGGGATTGCTTGTAAAGGATCCTTGGGTTTCCTCAAAATGTGGGCATTTGAGTAATAGCTCTTGGCTTAGATTGTTTGTGTTGGGTATAATCATTGGATTAAGAGTCTCTTGATCATCAATATGTACTACCATGATATTGGACGATGTTAATAAATTTTGGACTGGATCATTGCTAGACTTGGGTGATTGAGTTTGATCATGCTTAGGATTAAATTCTTGATGTATGTCCTCTTGCTCACTGGATGATGTAGATACATTGTCAATGTGATCAGTGATAGATAGCTATTGATCATTGTTTTCAAATTTTGAGGTTGAGACATTATCATTGTTGACATTAGCATTTGAGCCTTGAACGTCATTTTCAATAGCTATTTATCCTTGATCAATAAGGTCTTGGATGAGATTTTTGAGTGTAACACATTTTGATGTATCATGACCTTTGATTTTGTGGAACTCACATCGTTCATACAATCTATACCCAGGGGGTTTAAATTTTGGTTCACCATAAGTTGGACTATCATTGATTTTGATAAGGTCTTGTTGTACTAGTTTGTGCATGATTACCTCTAAATTCTCTCCCAAAGGGGTGAATTTCCTTATTGGTTGATCGTATTGCCTTTTTTTCCCTCCTTGATTTGTCTGCTCTTGATTTTGTTGTTGGTTGTTCAATTGATTGTTTTGGTAACTAAGTTGATTGTTATTTTGTAACTACAAGGTTATATCGTCAAAAGGTGTGTATGGTTTGGAAGGATGTCACAACTTTGTTGTCTGATGACGTTTGCTCGATCATAGTTGGGTTTTGTGAAGGCGTGGATCCTTGATAACCATGTTGTGTATAAAGAGGGTTAAGTCCTTTTTGTGTGTTGTAGGTACCTTGAGGGTGGGGCACACCTTTATATTGAACTTGAGGAATCCTTTGATCTTGAGTTTGAGGTACACCCTGGTGTTGTGGAACTCCTCGATACTGTGAATATTGGAAGTGTTGTTGATGTGGATATTGAGATGTTTGTGGAATGATGTCCATTTGTTGCAGATATGTAATGTTTTGACATTGCACATGGCATTGGCAATACATCAGATTTTGATTTCATTTAAGTTCCTCAAGATCTCTCTTAATTTTATTTAGGGCGATTTGATGTTCTAGACTTATTCCTTGATGGTGATTTTGAAACCCTTGATGTTGTTGCCCTATTTGATGTTGTGACCCTTGATAAAGATAATTTGGCTAATATATCGACATGTTTTGGGGATGTTTTGATACTCAATACCCTATCATAAGGTCACTTGGCTTATATTTCTAAGAGGATCGTACCTATTTCCATGCGGGAGGTGGTAACACAGGTCTTTTGACTGCTAGGTCTACTTTCTCCTCTTCTTTATCTAAGATGTTCATTGTATTTCTCCACTGGTTGGGTGTTTCTTTTGTCTCAAATATAAATCTTCTTAAACTGCTAATAATATTTGTTTGTGCTCCTTCAATCAGTTCGAAGTGTGGTTGTATGATTGCTAGTGTAAGGTTTGGTTGTTGAACTGGAGCAATCGATTGTCATATGGTCATATGGTGAATGGTGTTTAAGATGGTTATTATGAAGCTTAAGACCGTAAGGTTTGAGTGTTGTTTTGGAATGGTGCTACTTTTTGGAAATCAAAATGTTGAAGGACTAAGGTGGATATTTCACTTCCTTGTCTAGAGGATATGTTGTGGGAAAGCTTACTTGTACTATTTGCGAGTCCCAAGTAACTGTTGATATCATAGATGTATGAGTGAAGGAATGATCCCAATAGTTTGTTTGATTTTGATTTCTAACAAGTGGGATGGAAATAATGAATGAGGGACTATCTGACTTATCTAGTTTTCCAATTGTTTGTTTGAACAATGATCCTATAAACAACTTTGGTTTGTTCTCCCCAAGTTTTAGCAGGATGAAGTAATAGTGCTGGTTTTTGAGCAAAATGCACAAGACTGTGAGAAAAAGTGGCCATATTTATCAAGTGTGGCCAAAAATGTGTCAAGTGCTTAGGTTTCAGAAAAGCAAGTGTGAGCTAGAATGGAAAGTGCAACGATTGTGTGCTTTTGTCAAATGTTATGGTTTCTCAAGCAAAAGCGTGTTTCTTGGGAAAATGCAAGCATCTCAGTGTCAAGTGCACTGGTCTCTCAGAAGGAAATGCAAGGAAATAAAAGCAAATGTGTAGGTCTCGTAGCAATTTCTTAGTTTCTATCAAATGCAACTGATTTTCATCAGTGGTTTTTCTAGGACATAGAGCAAATGCAATGAATTTTTGGCAACTTCTCAGAAAATGTGATAACTGCACTGGAATTTTGTGCAAATGCAATGAATTTTTTGGCAAGTGCTCTAGAAACTATGATAACTTGCACTAGAATTTTGTGCCGATGTGGTTTTTGTGTTTTGTTTCCAATTTTGAACAATGTTTTCCTAATTTTTGCAAGTTTAAAATTGGTTTTCTCTCAACTTCTCTGTGTTTAGAGTATGGCAAGTGATACAACACTTATACTGACTCAAAAAGCATGGACTTGTGTGACCTTCATGTCTATAGTTCAAGCTGTGAAATCATAACACCCAGGCCATAGTTCCCAAATGTTTACTTTGATCAATGCAACTTGAAAGAAAAGCTGGATAATATTTAGAAACCTTTAAGGAAAAATCATTTCAAAGAGTGCAAACATAGGGCTTCTTTCACAAGTATACACTAAGTCAAAGGGTTTGTGATTCAACCATCATGTTTAGTGTTTGTTTGGATGTGTTCTTTTTAGATCAAGCACAAATTTTGATGTCAAATTGTTTTGAATGTATTTGGAAAGTTTAACATAAACAAGCATTTACAACCCTAGTGGATAGAAACAATTCTTTTAGGTAGGCCTACCTCATGGCCCAAAGGGATGATTTTAAATACAACTTATGGTGCAGGCTTGTAGTTAGACATGGCAAGTAACTTCTTGGAAGTAAATTTTGATGCACCACTCTCAAAGAATGTTTTTGGATAATAGGGTGGCTTCTAAAATAATTTGGCTCTTAATAATGTTCTAGGGATATTATTTTCGGGCCCCTATACATGCGACATTTTGTTCAATTAAGAACCTCCTAGCCCTTACGGTTTTTTACGCATCACAAGGATATTGAGGGACAATACATCGGCATAGGCCAACAACACTCAACGAGATGATGGACTTTCCTCACACCAACAAAAGATTTATATAGTGGTCTAGTATGAAAGAACCACTTGGGTCACCTATGAGTTCTCTAACGTGAGATGTTTCTCAATAGGCAGGCCCTCTAAAAAGGTATGCTCGAAAAGAAAGGTGCGAAGCTCAAGATGTTTTTGCTCACCCAAGATCACGAAAAGGTGCAAGGGGAGAAGACAACCATCTAGCTTTCCAATCAATGAATCCACTACACACACTTTATAGCAGTTTGATTCTTTTTAAACACCTCGAGCGGTGTTATCCCCAAAAATAAGTGAATAAAATAAACAACTTGTTCTTTTTAATTACACCAATATGAAGTATTCTGGATATCAGTCACTTAAGATTGCAATGGTGCAAGACATAAAGAATATTTTGTCCATTTTAAGTGCAAATTTGAGTGTTTCTAAGAAATAAGTCCTAGTTCTAACTTGGTCAACAAAAGTAAAACAAGCATGCGTCAACAAAACGAAAATTGTTTTTCCTTCTTTTTATGCACCAAAATCAAAGTTCCTAATTATGCAAACTTGGAAAGAGTTCATTTTTAGAGCATCTTAATTAAAATGTGTTGTTCTTTTTAAAGCACCAAATAAGAGTTCCTAATTTAAAAAAGCTTGAAATGGTTCAATTTTTAGTAACACCAAAACAAAGTGTGTGTTTGTCTTGTTCTTTTTAAAGCACCAAATGACAATTCCTATTTTAAGAAACCCTGGAAGGGTTCATTTTAAGAGCACTAAAACAAAGTTTGTTTGTTCTTTTTATTCACCAAAATAAACATTCCTAACTTTAATAAAAAAAATTTGTAGATCTAGAGTGCTTCGATTGTTTGTCTTCCATACAGAAAAAAATTAATGTATTTCAAATTCTACATACAAATATGTTAGCACCTATTACACATTCAAAAGCAGGCATAGGTTAGCAAAAAATCAATTGCAAAAATGTAAATTCCATGCATTGGTTTGTCAGAGCAAGTGCTCAGAAATCATAGCTAAATGTACCCCTATCAGAATCAAATGCTCAAATTTTAGAGCAAGTGTGCCCCTACCATAAGTTAAATGCAAGGAAATAAAAGCGAGTGTGCAGAAACACTGTCAAGTGTGCAGTTCTCAAGACAGATACTTAGTTTTCAGAGTCAAGTGTGTCATTTTCTTGACAGGCAATTACAAATTTTTTTGGGATAGTGCGTGAAAACTTCTTCAAATGCACTTCTAAGACCTGCAACTTCAAAAATGGCTCATAGAAATGTTAGTGTATGGGGCAAGGGTCCCACTAGGCATGCTAGAATGTGTGAGGGGGAAATCATAGATGCAAACAAGATAAACGTGCTTGAAATCAGAATCTAATCTAAGATCAAACACACAAATCTAAGATCTAATCCTACACATACAAAATGAAACTAGGCTATTGAAAACACATTAAGAAATCTAATGATTACCAAATTGAATAAAAACAAAAGCAAAGTGTTACCATCCTGTATTGGAGTGTATTCACCTGATGTTGGTTTGTTCTTAAATTGTAAGAACTTATAAAAAGCAATAATAGGATCAAGAGACCAAAGATAGCACAAAAGAGAGAGAGAATATGATGATTGTATTCTCAATATGCATGAAGATATTCAATTACAAGCATGTACAAGGATTACTTATAAAGGCAAGCTAGAACATAAGGAAGGGCCATTAATGAGATAAGTGTCACATTCAAGTGCAAGGGTACGTAGAAAGAAATAATAGATAATTCCATGAAAGGTGGATCACCCACCTAAAGTGGAATTATCATGCCATGATAAGTGGAGATAAAAAGGTGATAACTAGATCACACCACAAAGAGTGGTATTTCTCCTATACACACTTCCCTAAGTGTCCCAATCACATCTCTCAATATATACACAAACCTAGATGCAAGATGCAAATAACTAGGTGTAACAAGTGAAAACTACGATGATATGCATTCCCTAAGTAAGCTTAAGTAAAGTGTAATAAGTAAAATACTTATTTACACCAACATCCCCCTTAAGTGCAACTAGGGGAATGAAGGATCCAGCTAACCATGCAAGATAAGATGCAAGATGGGTCCTGACAACTGGGCCATGTTAGGTACCCATGTACAAATGTAATGCAATCTTTCACAAGCGAGGAAAGGGAGAAAACTTCATGGGAAAAACTCCCCCTCAAAAGAGAGAAGAAAACAAATAAATGTACAAATGGAGAAGGAAAAAACCCTAAGATGAGGAAAAATTCCCCCCCATGAAAGAGAATGGAAAGTCAAGTGACTGCCCCTAACACATCCCTCATCCCCAAGAGAGCTTGCAATTGATGGTACTTACTCTCAGTAAAGGGTTTGGTGAATATGTCGGTAACCTACTCTATTGTCGGACAATAGCACAAGTCAATGACTTGATCCTAAATCAGCTCCCTGATGAAGTGCATATGAATCTCAATGTGCTTGGTCCTCTGATATTGGACTAGATTCCTAGAGATTGCAATAGCAATCTGATTGCCACACCGAATGACTGTCGGAAATGGAATAGAAAAACCAAACTTAGAAATAATGTGTTGAAGCCAAATGGTGTCAGTGGCGGTAGTAACAACCCCCCTATACTCAACCTTTGTTGATGAAAGAGCAATGGCAAGCTGCTTCTTGCTCTACCATGAAACAAGACCTAACCCAAGATGGAAGTTGTAGCCAGAAGTGGACTTGCGATCAATAGAATCACTAGCCTAATATGAGTTGGTATATCCTACTAAGTCAAGCTGTGCACTTGTTGCATAATGAATCCCATGTTGATGAGTACCCTGGATGTAGTGCAAGATGTGTTTGGCAGTCTTCCAATGAAGCTCATGTGGTTCTTGCATAAAGTGGGAGATCATGCCAACCGCATAAGAGATGTTAGGGCGTGAATGAGTCAAATAGATGAGACTTCCAACAAGTCAGTGATACAAAGTGGCATCAACAAGTGGAGTGGAGCACTTAGCCCCAAGCTTGACTCCTGAAAGAAAGGGAGTCAGAGTGGGCTTACAATCAGTCATGCGGAATTGTGAAAGAAGATCAAGAGCATACTTGGGTTGTGACAATGTAATCCCAGATGAAGACTATTGAATCTCAATGCCAAGAAAGTAGTGAAGAAGGCCCAAGTTGGTCATGGAAAATATGTCCTGCAAAGTAGTTTTGACATTGCCAATGATGGATGAGGTGCTCCCTGTAATGATCAAGTCATCAACATAGAGAACAAGTATCAAATGTGCATCATCCTGCCTCAAGATGTAGACATTCTGATCTGAATGACACTTGGTGAATCCTATGGAGAGAAGGAAGGAATCCATATTAGCATACCAAGCTTGAGGGGCCTGCTTAAGGCCATAGAGGGACTTCCTTAACCTGCAAACCAATGAAGTATCCTGGATGAAACCTTGTGTTTGTTCCATATAGATCTCCTCATCAAGATCCCCATGTAGAAAATCACTCTTAACATCCATCTGATGTACTACCCAACCATGTGAAGTGACAATGGAAAGTGTTAGGCGAATGGAAGTCATCTTTGCAACAAGTGCAAAGGTCTCAGTGTAGTCAACTCCTGCAACTTGTGAGAAACCCTTTGCAACAAGTCGTGCCTTATACTTATCAACACTCCCATCTGCTGCATGTTTGGTCTGATAGATCCACTTGCATTGAACCATCTTTCTCCCCTTAGGGAGAGGGACTAACTCCCAAGTGTTGTTCCTCATCAAGAAACTATACTCTTCCTCCATAGTTGCATCCCATTCAGGAACCCCAGAGGCTTCCTTAAAGGATTGTGGATCTAAAGCTGACGCAATGAGAGCATGTGGAAGAGGCTCATGCTCATGCTATGACCTAGTCCTTTGAGTATCCAAAGGATCCCCAACAAGTGGACCTATTGCCTAAAGAGCCTGATGAGCCCAAAGAGGTCTAGTCGGGGTAGAAGGGCAAGGCTCCTCAACTAGAAGTGGACCCTGTGAAGTGTAACCTTGCAAGTTGGTGAGGAAGGAGAGTCATCGTCATTTGAATCGCTATCGTCACTGTCAACTGTGGAGGAAGGAGGAGTAGAAGAGTCAAAGCTAGGTGAGCTTTCCTCAACATGTACACTCCTCTCAAATAAAATCTCATGTCATAGGATCCATCAGTCTATATGCCTTAACACCATCTTCATATCCCACAAGGATACAAGGCCTGCTATGTGGCTTCAATGCCCTACATTTCTACGGAGGAATACGAGCCCATTTTGGACTCCCAAACACTTTGAAGTGTTTCACAATGGGTTTCCTAGCAAACCAAACTTCAAAAGGAGTTATACCCTTCAAAGCTTTATGAGGAACCCAATTTTGGATGTAGGTGGCACAACTAATTGCTTATGCCCAAAAAGTTGGACCAAGAGACCTAGCATGTATCATGCAACTTGCTATTTCCTTGAGGGTTCTATTTTTCCTTTCTGCCACACCATTCTGCTAAGGTGTGTAGGCAATGGAATGTTGTAAGTCAATTCCCTCAAGTGTGCAAAATTCCTCAAGTTTATTGTTCACATGCTCTCTGCCTTGTTTGAACGAAGGATCTTGATTTGCTTCCTGGATTGCTTCTCAACATGTGCTTTGAAGTTGAGAAACTTGTCAAATACTTCACTTTTGTGATAAAGGAAGTAGACCCAAGTGTATCGTGAAAAATCATCAACGAAAGTGAGGACATAATGAGCTTTTCCAAGGGATGGCACTAAAAATGAGCCTGCTACATCATTGTGAAGAAGTTGAAGAAGATCCAATGCTCTCCAAGAGTTCCCTCTATCAAACTTCTCTTCGAGATGCTTGCCCATGGAATATCCTGAACATACACCCTCAAAAAAATTGAGTTGAGGAATCCCTTTGACCGTGTCCTTGGTGTGAAGTTGTTGTAGATAGCGGTAGTTGAGATGACCAAACTACTCATGCCATATCTTACTGTGTGAGTTTGAATGAGTGATCAATGTTGTAGAAGGAGCATGAGGTACCCAATGGGAGAATGAGTAAAGCCTTGCATTGTGATTAGCTCAACCCATTGCAACCAAAGTATAATTTGTAAGTTCATTTACCACAACTATGTCAAGAGTGAATTCAACTTTCTTACCATCTCCATGATGCGTGATTTGGTAGATTGAGAGAAGATTGGTGCTCAAGTTTGGAACATAGAGCACATAGAGCACATCCTCAAATATCCCATCACCCATCTCAATTGCACCTTTCCCCTCAACTTCCACTTGTGTTTTATCACCAATGAAGATGTGAGGCACTGAGGTAGACTCCAAGGAGGAAAATTTCCCCTTTGAAGAATGCATATGTTAAGTAGCCCCTAAATCAAGAATCCACTGCTGTGATGAACCTGTTGTTTCCATGAAAGCTTTCCCTTTTCCCTTAGATTGAGATGAAGTAGAAGTGGAAGGAGATGAGTCCTTATTCTTATAGGCATTAGGAAAATTGACGTTGTTCTTCTTGATGATGTTGGTCAACTCATCAATTTGCTTGGCATGACAACAATGCTCCTCATATCCAACCTTTTTACAATATGCACAAGTTGGTTTCTCCTTCTTGCTTGAGTTGTTCTTCTTTGAAGAAGATGATGACGAGCCTTGTTGTGGATGATTAGATTGTGTGTTATCTCCTTGTGGCTTTGGTGAAGATTGCTTCTAGCCTTTCCCTTTTCCTTGCTTGTTGTTTCCATGATTGACCACCAATGCTTTTGAAGTTGGAGACTTGAGAATGCCCATTTTCATCAACTTATTTTTCTCAAGAATCAAAAGATCTATGAGAGCCTCAAAAGATGGTGATGTGAAGTTGCTAATTTTCAATTGTTGAGTCTAAAAACTTGTAACAAAGGTTGCATACTCAACTAGAAGCTTGTCCAACAAGTTGAAGACCAATTGATCACCCTCTTTCTCAATACCACAATCCATGTAGCATAATTATGTGCAGTTAAGAGTGGAACTTCAGATGAACCCATGATGGAATGCAAGAGCACAAGAGAGAAAATAGGCACAATCACACAAGAGACACCCCCCTAAATTCACTCAATCAAACTACCCCCCCCCCCCAAAAAAAAAAGGATGATTTTGGCACTTTATAATTTAGTGTGTGTACAAAAGGCCACTTGCAACTTGGCTAAGTGGACTTATGATTTATAATTTACAACTTATCAAAAATAGGCTAAGAATAGACTAGAACAATGAAGAAAAGACCTAAATTCATATCTATGCAATACAAGTGCCAAATAGGCCAAAAAATACCATATGCTAAAAGTACAAAATCCACTCAAGATCACTTCAAACTGATTGCAAATTTAAGAATTAGACAAAAATCCATGGACTTTAAAAAAATGGCACCTGAAAGGAGTTCGTATGTGCCTGTACGGAGCCCCGGAAGTTGTAGAAATGAGGATTGGACAGGTACAGTGTTGAAAAACTAAAAATTCTAGAAAATCTGTCCACCAAAATCAGAAACCAACCACACAACTACGAAGTACATGAAAAATTAGTCCAAATAAAAAAATTTGCTTAGAAAAAGGAACTAAAATGAGGCAGATATGATCATTCAAAGTTTTCCTTCCAAAATCAAAATGCAAATGGTGAGGGGGCCAAGATTTTCAAAAGAACACTGACGTGTTGCTGACATCATCAAATTGTTGGCATAAATTTCATGGTTGAATGGTCATTGCACGCCGCAAGAGGTTAACTTTGACGGCCAAATGGTCGTCGCAGCCTGCTGTGCTCCTCAACCGGAATATACTGAGGACTCATCGGAATATACGTGCCGAAAACAAAGTCTTCTTTAGGATTGCCGAATTTTTATGAGGGCGACGAATTTTCAAAGACACCGGATTTCAAATTTTTTACATAGGATTTGACATTTGTTGCCACCGGTAGAAAGCTTTAGTCAGTTTCTATGAAACACCAACCAATTTAATATTGGGGCACCAGATTTGACTTTGAACCACCACCTAAATTTTGAAGCACTCACTTGTTCTTTCAACGTCCACCAGTGGAGAATGTCGACGTCGGTTGACTTGGAGTCTGTGAGGGCTGCTTAGGCATGCCACGTGTGTGGTGTGGGACCCGAGTACATACCATAGTACAAGAGTACTCTATGGTATTGCAAATTGCAGTCCGCAGGTACTCAAGTACCTTTTTTTTTGTTTTTAATAAAAGAAACCCTTTTTATAATTTGATAAAAAACTGAGAATTTAAATTTTTATTTTTTTATTTTTTTTCTAAAAAGTTTTTAGAAATTTTGCAGAAAAGAAATTATATATATATATAACAATTTTTTTGCAAAACTATAGATACTTTTAGAAAATTGAAAAAATACCCAAATAGGCAATTTTTTTCGATCTAGAGCTTCCAATGTCGGATTTCGACAAAATGAAAGGCTATCCTAACTGAAAAAGGCCTTCTGAATCTAAATTTGAGGTCAGATATGGTCTAGGATGCACTAAAATGTCACTACTCCTCAAATTTTCCTCTTGACCACCTTCACACGAACTAAGATCTTCCAACAATGGCTATCCAAAGGACCTCCAACTGCTTTGATACCATGTAAGAACTTATAAAAACAACAATAGGATCAAGAGACCAAATATATCACAAAAGAGAGACAAAATATGATGATTGTATTCTCAATATGCATGAAGATGTTCAATTACAAGCATGTACAAGGCTTGCTTATAAAGGCAAGCTAGGACACAAGGAAGGGCCATGAATGAGACAAGTGTCACATTCATGTGCAAGGGTAGGTAGAAAGAAATAATAGATAATTCCATGAAAGGTAGATCACCCACCTAAAGTGGAATTATCATGCCACAATAAGTGGAGATAAAAAAGTGATAACTAGATTACACCACAAAGAGTGGGATTTCTCCTATACACACTTCCCTAAGTGTCCCAATCACATCTCTCAATATATGCACAAACCTAGATGCAAGATACAAATAACTAGGTGTCACAAGTGCAAACTACAATGATATGCACTCCCTAAGTAAGCTTAAGTAAAGTGTAATAAGTAAAATACTTATTTACACCAACACTTATCACCACGAAGCCTCCATAGTTCATGTGCAAAGCTTTGATGAATGATGTGCATTGGTTGATCGAAGAAAGGTTGAAGCTCTATCAATGGTGATCTCGATAGTACTTCATTGCATAAGGTATGTTGATTCTCTGGTCACCCTTTTTTTGTGAGGAAAGAGGTTTATTATATAGAAAATGAGATTTGAAATGGACGATCAAGATTCAACAATGTTGGATCAAGATCAATGGTCGAAAGGTGTTGAGAGGATTTAGACATGAGAAGACTGTGCAAAGTATATTGCATAATTTGTGTGACTGAGGAATAGATTGGTCAGTAAGGAATTAGATTGATCAGTCAGGATTTAAGTGGCTTAGTTAGGAAATAGATTGGTTAGTTAGCAAATAGATTGATTAGTCAGCAAATTAGATTGCTCAATCAACAATCGTAATTTGCTAAATTAGAAAGTGGGTGAGAAATATGAATTAATTGATTTAATTAATTCCTTTTTTGAGTTGAATGTGCAAATCAAGTTTGACCTTTGCAAACAAAGGTGCATTAGTTTGATTTGATTTTTGATAATTGTTTTGAATAGTTGGATTTGATTATTCAAATTTTGGAGGGAAAGTGTTGTAATTAAATTATTATGGTTTAATAATTTAATTAAATTAGGGGAATAAGGTGTTTTAGCGACGTAATTAAATAATTGGCGTTATTTAATCAATCAAGATGAAGTAAAGTGGGATTAGGAATTCATTAAATAAATGTAATTTATTTAATTGGTCAAAATTGATGAAACGTAAATTAATCAAATAATGTTGTTTTATTCAATTAATAGTAGAAATAGGGTTTTTTAGACTTTATTAAATAAATAAAATTTATTTAATTTATTGAGAAAATGATGTAAAAGTGAATTAATTAAATCATGTTGTATTATTCAATTAATAGAGGAAAATTAGGGTTTTGGATGTTGTTTGATGTTGTTCGATGTTGTTTGATGCTATTTGATGTTGTTCGATGTTGTTCGATGTTGTTCAATGTTGTTTGATGTTGTTTGATGTTTGGTGTGAAATGCAGTGATGTTTTGATGATAATGATGTTGATGTTGTGAGAATGTCATTTAGGGTGTGTGATAGGTGTTAGGTCAATTTTACATGTCTACATTTTTCCCCTCTTTGATTCAAAGTACTGGTTGCTTTGTTTCAAAGATTATATTTTTAAGATCAAGATTTTTTGAAAAAAAATTATGCCCACCGTGCCCTGGCATTCAATGGAATGATGGTAGGACTTTGTGTTTCCCCCTCGAGAGGTTGACCAAAAATTTTGTGTTTGAGGTCAAGCTCATGACTCTGTTCTATTTCAATTATGATGTGTTTAGGACAAAATATTAGATCCATAGGTTCTTTGTTGTTCATTTGATGTTCTTGGGAGCTTCTAATTTGAAAGTAGGAAGGTTCCCTAAGTGAAAATTAGGGTTTCCTAGGTGAAATTAGGGTTTCTTGAGGTTTAATATAGGCAGTTAGTCCTCTAATTAGCTCATTTGTGCTTTGATCCTTATGTTAATTCTTGTCTCTGGATTTCCCATTCTAAACGTTGTCAAGGAGCAATGCCGAGAATTCAGGGAGCCCCACATCGTTTAGACCTGGTTTGGGAGTTCAAAAGGCCCATAGGCATCGGTGGCCCAGTATGTACCTTGTTACTTCATGTTTTCATCTTGTTACGATCTCATATTGCGTGTACAAATTTTATTCAGTCAATAGTGAAGTTCTAGTGATTTATGAGCATCTACATTGTTTTCCTTGCATTTGTTAGGTCAGAACCTTGCACTTGACCTTAAAACCTTGCCCTTGCTATGAAACCTCACACCTGACTTAAAACCTTGCATTTGATTCATGCACTTGCTCTAAAACCTCGCTTTTGCTCCAAAACCTTGCATTTTTTTGTTATTTGATTGTTTCCTTGCCCTTGCTAAAGAACCGCGCACATGCTATAAACCCTTGCATTTGATATCCTCGCTCTTGCTCTAAAAACTCACACTTGACTTAAAATATCACCCTTGTTTTATGTAGTTGTCCTAAAAGCTTTCCCTTGACATAAACACTTACATTTGACATAAAATTTGTTAGCATTTGCTCTGAAACTGTGCACTTGACTTAAACCCTTGCATTTGCAAGTAGCATTTGTTCTTGTTTCTTTTGAATTTTATAAATATTAGTAGCATTTTCCTGTTTGTCATCCTAAGTGTCATTTGTTATCATGTTTTGTGTCATTTTGTTTGTTCAGAGTGAAACCCTAACATCATGAGTTAAAATGATTGCAGGTGGTCATTATGTTAGACAACTAGATCCATATGGTGGTCCGCAGCCTGGTCTATAGAGTGTTTCCCTTTTTACTAGGTAGTGTACTTGATCTTTATGTTATTCATTGCTTAGAGACATTTTACAAACATGTTTTTTGTATATATATTCATTGGCCCAATCGAGGCCTCGTATATATGTTATGATTTTGTATTATCCTATCACACTTTGTTTGACTGATGATGATGTACTATGACATTCTCCCTTTTTTGATGTTTGATATATGATGGATGTATGATGTTGATATATGATGGATGTATGCCCCATACATGATACATGGTGTTTTTATTGCTTTATCATTATCATTATGCTATGTATTGATGACATTATGGATGCAAGATGGATATGGTACTAATGCATTTGTGATGCAGGATGGATGTTAGTTCTAAGAAATATTTGATGATAGATAGAAATGTGATATTGTTAGTAGTAATGAGTAAATTCTTTTGCTTTGCTTTGGAGGCTTTGCAGTTTTGAACAATCTAGTTTGATATAGCAAACAAATATGATGCACCAGGGTATTAATGACCAAGGTGACTTTGTATCCATTGCATGGACTTTGATTCTACAAACAAAGAGTATTTTTGCTCATACCATACATACGGAAACCCTGTTAGAGTGTATGGATGAGAAGCTTTAAAACATGTTGAACCAATAACACAAGAGGAATTAAGAACCTAACATGTCACTGCTACACAAAATACTCCAAAACAACTTCCACACACAGAACAAAGCAAGTATTCGCTATGGTAGTATAACAAAAATATGGACACAAACAATAAACTGAAATGATGCTCAATTTCCCCCATTCCTTCTTCTCTACATCCTTATGGAAATCCTTGAGAGATCCTTGGAATGAGTCAATAAAATAAATCATAAAGATAAGATTATAAAATGATAAAAACAAATTTGTTGTATCACTTTCCATATCTATTTGGGGTGGGGCTATTATCTGGTGTTGATCATGTCTATCGTAGGAATGGATCTATTAAGACATATCTTAGGATGTTGTTGGTACATTGTCAAAAAGATAGGTAGCTGATACTTGGCATTGTTTCTGTCTATTTTACAATCAAATCTTTGTGATTGTTTGCTTGAAAGTTCTAATTGTTGATGTTTGCTTTGTTTGTTTGTCTATTTTGTCAAAGGGTCATTGTGACAATTTGTTTATTATGGATGAAAGGTTTATTGTGGGTTTTGATGACGAGATAGATCTTTTTTATTTTTTCTAAGTTTTATGATGATGTTTTTGTTGTTTTCAGGAGACTAACCTAGGGCCTCGAGAGTTAATGAAAGATAAGCCTTGCCTACATTGTACACACAGAGGCTCGTAGCTCACTTGGTTTGAGTGTTTTTGACCTTTTCTGTTTTGTGAATATTTTTTGGATTTTATATTTTGTAGATTTTTTTTTTTTGTAGATTTTTTTTGGATTTTGAATTTTTGACTAAGTTGAAAATAAAGCATGTTGGAAGCCTAAGGGGACTAACCTAGGGTCTCGGGGGCTGTTAATCCTTGCCTATGTTGTACACGTAGTTCAACCGTTTGACTCAAAGCATAAACTGTTTTTGGGTAAACAACATTGATTATTTGGATTGATATTCCACTTCTGTGTCTAGAGGATATGTTGTGGGAAATCTACTTGAACTAGTTGTGAGGTTCAAACAAATGTTGATATCTTAGATTTTTTGAGTGAAGGAATAACCCAATGATGTTTTATTTTTGATTTTTTCACATGTTTTTTATCTTTGTTGTTTTCTGATGTTTTTGATTTTTGTTTTCTGATGTTTTTGATTTTTGTTATTTTTTGATGTTTTTGATTTTTGTTGTTTTATGACCATGATAGGATACTAAAAGATCTAACCCATGAACAACTTTGAGAAGTTGCCCCCAGTTGGAGACAAGATGACTTTTCTTAATTAGTGACAAGCCATGGTTGGATACATGTTTTATTATGAAATGGATGGGTGGATGTCATGGATAGTATCGATAGATAATGATGCAAGTTTTATTCAAACATAGCACCTATTTTCCAGGTTTTCACTATGGTACATGTTCTAGGAGTGTCACAAAGTGGTTTTCACTCAAAGAACCTTTTATTTCTCTTTACCGTTTTTCTTGCTTTTTTTTTGTATTTTATATTTTTTCTATTTTTTTGGATTTTTACCCTCTTGCCTGGGGTGTAAGATATTGACAAATATTTCACTTTGTTTTTCTAGAGGATATGTTGTGGAAAAGCTTACTTGAACTAGCTGTGGGGTTCAAGCAAAATTAGATATCTAAGAATTTTTGAGTGAAGGAATAATCCACGTTGTTGGTATCTTCGAAGGTTACCTTGGTAGTGCGTTGGTGGTACACCTTCTTGTTGGGACAAATTGTTTTGAAGGTTACCCTGGTGGTGCATTGGTGGGATACCTTGTTGTTGGTGGATTTTTACCCTCTTGCCTGGGGTGTAAGATTTTGAAAACTTGGATTGATACTCCACTTCTTTTTCTAGAGGATATGTTGCAGAAAAGCTTACTTGAACTAGCCGTGAGGTTCAAGCAATTGTTGATATCTTAGAATTTGTTGTGAAGGAGTAATCCAGTTTATTGGTATCTTTGAAGTTTACCTTGGTAGTGTGTTGATGGTATACAGGTTTTTGTTGGGACAAACTATTTTGAAGGTTACCCTGATAGTGTGTTAGCGGGATACTTTATTGACGAGATGAACTATTTTGAAGGTTACCCTGATAATGCATTGGTGGTATACCTTGTTGTTGGGATGAATTGTTTTGAAGGTTAACCTGGTGGTGCATTGGTGGGATACCTTGTTGTTGGTGGATTTTTACCGTCTTTCCCGGGGCGTAAGATTTTGAAAACTTGGATTGATACTCCACTTCTTTTTCTAGAGGATATGTTGTGAAAAAGCTTACTTGAACTAGCCATGAGGTTTAGGCAATTGTTGATATATCTTAGAATTTGTTGTGAATGAATAATCTAGTTTGTTGGTATCTTTGAAGGTTACCTTGGTAGTGCGTTGGTGGTATACCTTTTTGTTGGGATGAACTATTTTGAAGGTTACCCTAATAGTGCATTACCAGGATACCTTATTGATGGGACAAACTATCTTGAATGTTACCTTAATAGTGCATTGGTGGTATACCTTGTTGTTGGGAAAAATTGTTTTGAAGGTTACCTTGGTGGTGCATTGGCGGGATACCTTGTTGTTGGTGGATTTTTACCCTCTTACCTGGGGTGTAAGATATTGACAACTTGGATTAATACTTCACTTTGTTTTTTCTAGAGGATATGTTGTGGAAAAGCTTACTTGAACTAGCTGTAGGGTTCAAGCAACTATTGATATCTTAGAATTTTCAAGTGAAGGAATAATCCACATTGTTGGTATCTTTGAAGGTTACCTTGGTAGTGCATTGGTGGTACACCTTGTTGTTGAGACAAACTATTTTGAAGGTTACCCTGATAGTGCATTGGTGGTACACCTATTTTTTTGGGATGAACTATTTTGAAGGTTACCTTGGTGGTGCGTTGGCGGGTATACCTTGTCGGAACAAACTATTTTGAAGGTTACCCTGTTAGTGCGTTGGTGGTACACTTTTTTTTTTGGGACAATGCCTAGATCACAACGTGAGCTAGAAGACATAGATCAAGAATTTTTCTAAAGCGAGATGTAAGTACTTGCCCCCAGTGTTTAGTAATGTAGGTGATGGATTAGCTTGTGATAGGATAACATGTTTGGATAGAGTATGCCCCTTTAGGATGATGCCTCATTACTCAAATAATGCTGGATAGGATAAGATCAATGATAGTGAACCATGTTAAGATGTTTTCCATAAGCAAGTGTAAAGTGTACACCAAACATTTGTCAAGTTCAAAAAAGAATTGGATTTATTATGGATAAGCTGAGATGCTTCCACTTGAAATGGTGCACGTAGATGCTCAATTCTACACATGATGCTTGTTTGCCAGGTTTTCATCATGGTACTTGTCTAAAGCACCACCATAGTGGTTTTCACTAGAGGACAATTTTTCTCTTGACTATTTTCTTGATTTTTATTTTTATTTTATATTATTTTTTATGTCACACAAAATGCCCATTTACTAGGTTTTCATCATGGTAATAATTTTTTTGCTCATGTTTGAACCACCTGGTGGTGTTGATGTAGATGTTGTTTGTCATGATGTGCCAAAGATATCCTGCTTGGAAGAGTTGTTTTGCTTTTTATTTTCATTTTAAAAGTTTTATTTATCATTATAAAATATATTTGGGTTTTAATCTTTTAATTTTAGTTAAAACTATTAACATTTATTCAATTTTTTATTTTTTGGATAGGAAATAATATATGATATATTTAGGTATTAATATTTTAAAGATTGTATTAAATTTTAATTGTAAATGAATAATGTGTATTAAAAATTCGAATTTAGTTTAATTATTTAATTTTATTTATTGTTATATATATATTTTTTAATAATTTTTAAGATTTTAAATTTAAGCTGGTTATTTAATTTTTATTTATGGTTTAAATTTTATACAATTTTTATGTTTATTTAGTCAATTATTTAATTTAATATTCTTATGTAATTATTTATTATTTTGAACAATAAGACAATTATTTATTTATTTCTTACAAAGGTATGATTGCAATGAGTATTCAAAATGAATTTGGTATCTAATTGTTTGCTACTTAACAGATCTTCAAGGAGCAATTCATGGACTTATCCTATCATTAAAAAAACATGAATATTGCTTCCACATTTGTGGGTACTCTTACATCTATGAATAAGGATTAAAATTCCTTGCTCTAGTTCTAGGTTCTTCTATGCTTTGTTTTGGTTATGTTTTTTTTAGTTGTGTTTTTACTGTTCTTTGTCTATGTTGGAACTTGTCTAGTTTGGCCTTACAGCCAATCAATTGTTTATGTATTTTTTTTTAATGTTGGTTCGTGTTGTTTATATTGAACTCTATTTTATGTAAGGTACTAGGACACTTTCCTAACCTATCATAATCAAAAAACAAATTTAGTTAAGAAATATTTCTTTGGAGGACTCTGAGAGAATATCCTTTAATAAGATGCTTTATTTGGTTCTAGGATGTTTCGAATTGCAAGAATTTTTAATATTCATAATGGTGGTGTGTTTAGTCCATGAAGACCCTCCATACTCATGGATTTTCCACAAAATGAAGGGTGTAGAAAGAAGAAGGCACAAAGGAGAGTTGAGTTCTTGAAGTAGGCTTTAGGGATTGTGCAAATTGATGGTATTGTTAGGCTAAATTCTATGGTATCTTTAATAGTTCTAGTGATGATGAAGAATAGTAACAACTACTAGCTTTCTACTATTTGTGTATAGTGCATTATAGATATTAGACATTCTGTATTGCTAAGCCCTTATAGGTAGTAGGATAGTTTTTCTTTGTTTTGAATTTTTATGAGAACTTTGAATCTATTTTCCCATAGTGGGGTGATCCCATAATACTAGTTTACAATTTTTGGCCAAACTGAACACTGAAATAATTTTTCTAACTAAATCTTCACTTTTGGGCACCTATAGTGGCTAAGCCGTGAGGAATTTGAAGATGATGAAAACTAGTGATTTGTGACATTTTGTCTGTAGATTCTAAATATATGTTTTTCAAAAAAATTGGAATTAGATTGCACTTCTTTTTCCATCTCCTTCGAAAACTTTTTTTTTTCTTTCAGTAAACAACATTTTTAAGGAGTGACGCTCACCATATACAACATAACTTTTTTTCCATAAAGGATAATTTTTTTTTTTTTTAATTTAGATTTGTATATGATATCTAGTGCTTCTAATTGGTTTTATAGTGTTTTATTGAATATTTTTTACTAAATCAAGTTTCAAAGTCAAACCAATTACAATTTAGACATAGGTGGACCGTATACAACGTAACTTTTTTTGTATGTATCGAAATTCAATTTTTTATTTTTTTGTTGGATCAAGGACTTCAATATTTGGTGCACTCATATTTTACCACTAAAAGGAAAGGCTCATAATCAGTAGTAGCCATATCAAGCTCTTGGATAATACGTGACCAAAATACATCAATCTCACATGTAACAATAATAGATACCATAAGTTCAACTTCATGTGAATAATCAAGTTCCTCGAATTTCTTCTATATTTCAAGATCATCTTGGAAATTTTTTGTGTCATATATATTGCTAAAGTAAGACCTATGAGACAAATCTTCTTCCCTAGTCATTGCAACAACATTTTTTGGTGATCTAATTGAATCACACTTTACATGAGGAAGACAAAGAGCCTTGTACCAAAGAAAAAGACTCTCATATGTATAACGTGATCACCATCTTCACAATGTTAAAGGAAAGGTCTTCAAAATAAAAATCACTAAATACACTAATTTTTTTCTTAAAACTACTATCACCAAGTGTAACAAATAGATATGTCATTCTCATACAAATATAACCAATAGTAGCTTCATTATCAATAATAGGAATAAAGGAGGGTCTTACATCAAACAATAAACTAGTTTCTTGTTCATCCTTTACATCATATGTATGCACCCATTCTAATTTATGTGTTTCATGAATTGATCGATTTGACTACAAATTTAATTAATTTGATATATTTATTTAATTATTAAATTTTTAATTCACTTGATCAAAATAAAAACCAAAATAGATGATGCCTATCCTTGATTTAAGTTCATTACTCAACTCAATTGTTGTTTCAATGCTAGTTAACTGTTATTGAATGAAACCATCACTCCTAAAAAAAGTGAACAAAAGGTGGGTTCAGGCGAACTAGGGGGGGGTTCAAGCGAACCCCCTTTCAAAAAAGTTTTTTTTTGTATTTTTTTCGGAAATTGTGGGACCTTGCATTTAATGGGTTCGCTCGAGCCAAGGTTAGATAGCGAACCCTCTTTTGGTTCACTCGAACCAAAAAGTTCGTTCGAACCCCAAAAACCATTTTTTTTTTGTATGGGGTCATTTTTTGCAACTTTTCCTTCCTCACTCGAATTGTAAGCCACTTTTGTGGATTTACCTAGTGTGTGGCAATCTTGTAGCCTCTAATACCTCCTAAGACCTCAAACTATGTATCTTATTATTTTATGTTTAAAAGAATGGATGTGATCTCCATGATCATTACTTGCCAAAAGAAAAAAAAATGTTATAAGGTTCACACTATATAAAATTCATTCTTGTTTATTAAGAAATACTATAATTATATAATAAATGTCACTTTGGGAATTTGAATTTAAATCTCTATAGTAAAATTTTAATAAAGTAATCAATTAAACTAAATGTCTTAAACAATTAAAAAAAGTTTTATTTTTTATTTTTTTTATTAAAAGGTAAAGTGTGTTTTTAAAAGGGACAAACCCTTTAACAAAAACAAAAATATAAACTATATTAGCACTCACACAATTGTCAATAAAAAAAAAATTTGAACCAACAACTAAGTCATATTGAAACAATAGTAAAATCCAACAACAAATTACACAAAACTAGCAACAACAAAAATAGTACAACAAAAATCAATGCTAAGGTGAAGAGAGATCATTCAAAGTACCCACAACATTTCATTCATTTCTCAATAATTCTAAATGATCATCCATATCCTTGAATAACCCAATACTTTATCCCTCTCCCTCCTTTGACTTCTCATTCTTTTGCTAGGCCTAACTTCATGTCAATTATACTAAGATGGATAACCTTATTTAGTGTATAATTCAATGCATCTTGGCTTCTTTTTTATCTACAAAATTTTATTTTCATTTCATCTATCTCCTTTGATATCACAAATATCCCCAAGTTCCATAGATCCTTGTTAAACTAACCCTTAGCATGGGAACATGGGGTTGATCCTCGTTGGTATGTTAGTTTAGTAGTTCCATTTTTATTTTTATTCTTTCATTCATCATGAACCATTTAAAAATTTCATGTCGATGATTGCAGTCATTCTCAAGGGAATTCAACTTGTTTTGAATTTTTTTGATTGAGAATCTTTCTCCATGCTAACAACCAACAAATCAAAATTCTCCCACTCCTTTCTTTAATTTTTTTTTTTGAGAATCCAAGAGTTTACCTTTCTTAGAGCACCTTCAAACTATTCTCTTTAGCCTTCTGACCACTCTCACCACCACCCTAAAACTAATTTGTTTTTCTCTTGTAACCCTTATGACATCAATTCTCATATCATCTAGCCCAACATTATCAAAGACCTTCAAAGCATCCTTCTCATTACCCCTATTATCTTCCAAGCCAACCTGATTTTTCCCTTTTCTATCCCTAGACTTGAGCTTCATATTAGAAGTATACTCTAAGAAAATTTGAATGACTACATATTTTTAGAAATTATTGTAAGGAACAATCCTAGAAGGCTCATAGTCAACTTCAAGGTAGGTTAAGGAACCATTATTTTCCCTTGGTTACTTGATAAAGCAAGTAAATCAAAACTTGGTGGAGCAAGACCTCCACCTTGTTCAACCAGACATCCATAATTTAGTATTCCAAAAACATTCCCAAGGAGAAAGAGAAACACTGATTTTTGTGCCTAAAATGGTTCAATGTGGTGGAGTGATAGGATACTACATATTTATACCTATCCTCTAGAGTAATCTATTTGATTATTTGGGTGCTCACCTCATTCCACAACCCAAGAAGGCAGCCCCTTAGGTATCTAGTTTGAAATTTAACTAATGTATCCTTTCCTCTTAAGAAATCCATATTTTCCTCTTTTCTAGAACTCTTGGTCTTATAAACCTTCAAGCCTTTCATGGCCATACCCATGGCCTCTTCTATGTTCTCTTCAATCACCTCAAAACCTCTCATGGTGACTTTTCTATCCTTCTACGACTTAGCAAACTCCATCAAGAGGATCAAGCCATGCCCATTCACTCTTTCCCTAAAATAGGTGTTCCTTCACTAAACAAAGGTTCAATCTACAATGTTTCACCTCCCATAATGTCTCAAATAGCCCAAGTCCTCATAAAGCAATTGTAGTCTGCACCAAGAAGCCCTTGATTGACTCTAAAGCCTTTAATCACCAACACCCCCCTCCCATCTCTTATACAATTCCTAGTTAAAACCATAGCCCATGGAAGCACGAGTGGCCTTAATTTAGACTTGTCAATTTAAATGCCTAGGATTATGTTTCATGATATCACCCTTATTTAGTTGATCCCAAGAATTCTTAACAATGATTAAGTACCCATGGAATAAGCCAAATCTCTTTTTATTTGCACTCATACCAACACATGGGGAGAGAAAAATAAGAGTTCACATATGTCTTTAACATGTATAATAGCAAGTAAACAAGAGAGGAATGGTTACATTGTGGTGTCATCTCTTAGACATTGGATAATGTCACTAGCAAGGAATTTTCCTCAACCAATTAATTGAACCTAAGACCATAAACACCTCTATTGGCCAACCTATAAACAATCTCATTACCTTCTATATAGAAATGACAAAGATTAACTTACCTAAGGTCTTCATAGCATCCACTTCTTCTTCTATTATATGTTTCATTGTCCAACTAGGGGACATTTCATTTCTAAGACATTTGATTATGTTCAAAGAGTCGCCCTCAATGTAAAGATGAGATATCTTTGTATCTTTAGCTAGTTGGATACCCCAAAAGGAAACTTTAGCTTCAACAAAGTTAGTTTGAATTTCCATACTACCCACATAGGCAACCACTAACCCACTCTTAATGTCGCTGATAATAACTCTATCCCCAACCATATCCAAATTACCCTTTGGTCCACCATCAATGTTTAACTTGAGCTAACTAGGAATCAAGCTAGCTCGTGTAAATTGATTCCTATCAACTTTATTGATATCATTGATAATTCCTAAATTAATTGAGAGTGTCCAATTAGTAGCAATCTTGGGGTTAGACTCCAAGTATTTATGTTGATATTATCTCTTCTTTTTACCACAAAGAAATTTTCAATGATGGTATTAGTAAGAAAATCCACTCTACAAAGGCTCTACTTCTTTCCTTTAAAGATTCTAGAATTTATATCTAATCACAAACTCCAACAAATATCAGGTAAAGTTAAGTTTCAAATATATTTCAAGTAGGCATTGAGGAAGAGGGGAGGGGGAGGCGGGGGGCACTGAAGAACCAAATCCAAGAATGAGCCATAAGACCAACAAATTTCAAATTTGTTAAACATAAGATTAATGGTTATCGAGGCAAAGGGGCAATTCAGCATAATGTGAAAAATATATTTAGATTCCCTTTCATAGAGAATACATTTATTAAGAATCACAAGACATTTTCTCATTAAATTGTCCTTAATAAGAATTTTTTTTTAACACACTATTCAAAAGAAAAAGCTATTTTTTCAAAATAAAAAATTTGATCCAAATCTAATTAAACAATGTAGGGGTTGAATAATTGGATTAAACAATGTAGGAACTGTTTGGAGGGGTTGACTAACTAGCTAATTTGCTCTCTGTACTTGGCTAATATGATAACCATTAAGAAGGTTGATAAGATCTCAAAAATATGGAGAATTTCCAAATTTGAAGAGACCCAAATAACAGGTTTTTAAGACATTGCAAAATTCTTTAACCTCAATATGATCATTTCTTCACCTATAGGAATTTTGAAAGGAGAACAAAGGAAGTTTCAAGGATCCAAAGAGCACAAAGTTTCATTTAAGAAGCTACGCATCACCCCCAAACCAAACATCATTTCTAGACCCAACATTCCATTTGATTCCTTTCCATAAGACGTTAATGAGATTTAATTATTTTTTTGATCATTAAAAGGTCGAAACCACCTTAAATAATATTAATATAAAGTTTCAACATAAAAAATGTGCCAAAGACGAGAAACGAACCAAAAGCAAGCACCGAAATACAGAGCATCAAAAACTAAGAGCAATCAGAAGAGCTCCTCAATGCAGTGGGAGGAGCAGAAATAGTTGGAGGGACAAAGGAGGAAGAATCTGCAGTAGATGGACGAGGGAAAACGAATGACAGAGGAGGCATACACGCAGACCCAGGAGGAGAGATCTCAAGTGCATGACGCAGTAATAGCCTAATGGCCTCGAATACCTCTTTTGCTTTCCACACCAATACAACTGTGCTGAACGATAGCCAACATAAACAACCTACCATTATCATTTTGAAGGTCTGTTGACATGGCTCTGAGAACACAACCCACTACATGGTTGTCCAACAACTGACACAAAGAGAAGAGACCACCTATTGCTTCAGACCCTTCATAAAAATCGTAGGCATCTGCCACTTCCATAAAATTGGCTTCAGAGAGGAGATAGCACCGCAAATACCCAAAACTCAAAATACGGAGCAGGTTCTTGCCTTGTAGCAAATCCATTGTATTACCCCCTGTCCCCATGCAGCTGCTTAAGTATGTTTTCTGCTTAAATTTAAGCAGTTTAAGCAGGTGGAGTGTTCCCATGCAAAAAAAATTATCCCAGGAAAGGATAATTTGGAATCTTTTTAAGCAGCCACTACTTAAGAATTGAAAATAAGCTGTTGAAAAAAGAAGGGGGCTGGAAATAAGCAGCAGCTGCATGATATCAAACATGCCACATGGCTCCACTAATTTCTTTCCCTCTTTTTTAATATCTGTTTCTATTTTTTCTATTGAATTTTTAATTGCAGAAATTATTATTAACTATTATAAATTCAAATTTATGTTGACTACTTAAAAATAAGCAGCAAAATAAAATGTTCATGGGGCCACTGGCTAAGCAGTGGCTGCTTATCAAAATAAGCAGTGGCTGCTAGCCAAAATAAGCAGTGCAGCTACATGAGGACATGCCCTTAGATAAGAAAACAGTGACCACTTCGCTAAATTGCAACGGTCATGGACACGCCATAAGGAGATCTTGCCTAATAACTCCGGGAACGCCGGGCTTAACCGGCACACTCTAAGCATCTGACTGCTTAGGCGGCCGGGCGCACAACAGTACTTTCTCCCATTTGTCTCTGTCGTTCGCGCACACCGTTTCCGTTTCGGCATCTGTTGTTTCCGCCACGTTTTGAAGGATTTACTTTGTCCTTCCCATCATTAGGTAATATGGAAAATTTTAGCCGCAACTGTGTGTTGAGATTAGATGACAACGAATCCCTCTTCTGTTGGATTGAGATCCTATTATTCAGCTTGCTGTTGTAACAAGACAGACATATTTAGAATATGGATAGGAACGCATTTAACAAATTCAGTTCTATATGAAATACTATAAATCCATGTATGCCCATAGAGGCTGTATGATAGAGAGTTAAGCAGAGGAACGATTGTGCTGCTTGTAATTTCCTGACTTGAACAATAAGAGAACCGATACCATTGCTCCGTGGATGTTTCCCTCTTGAGGGTTTTACCACATAAATTCGTGTCTCTGTTTTGTCTATTTTTCATTGTTTTTGTTTACTCGCATTAATAATTTTCGCTGTGCATAATCTTTTCGTCGCTGTAAGATTCAACAAGTGGTATCAGAGCAGTTGGAGGGAGGCCACGAAGGGCGAGTGCAAAGGGACGATTTTCCTACAGGCTGCTTACGGTGTTTTCTATACTCGCGGCAGAGCAATCGCGTAGTGGAAGCGTGATGGCAAAGACACAGAGTGCTAAATTCGAGATTGAGAAATTTGACGGGAGCAATAACTTCGAGTTATGGAAGGTCAAGATGCGAGATATACTGTGTGTGCAAGGAGTTGTGAAGGCACTCGCAGGAAAAGCGAAGAAACCCATGAGTATGGATGATGATGACTGGGACGAGATGGAATCTCGAGCTCTCAGTGCTATTCGCCTATGTTTGGCCGACGATGTATTATTCAACATCGTGTCTAAAACAACAGCAGCAGGACTCTGGACAAAACTGGAAAGCCTGTACATGACTAAATCCTTGACGAACAGAATCCTCCTGAAGCGTCAGCTTTATACCTTGCGTATGAAGGAAGGTATGAAAATTTCAGAACATTTAAATGCTTTTAATACTCTTGTTAGTAAATTGGACAACACAGGGGACAAAATTTCGAAAGAGGATAAGGCAGTAACATTATTAAGTTCTTTGCTTGAATCTTGGGATCATTTCGTAACCTCTATTAGTTTTAGTTCTAACGAGGATATTAGCTTTGATGATGTTGTTGGAGCTATGATATCTGAGGAAACTCGAAAGAGATCTTCTCTGGAAACTTCGACAACAGAAGTTATGATGGCCAGAGGCAGAACTACTGAGAGGGGACAACATTCGAAGGGCCTAGCTAGATCCAAGTCGAAGGGCAAAAGGAGCAAGTTGAAGTGTTGGTTCTGTAACAAATCAGGACACCTCAAGAAAGATTGCTGGAAATGTAAAGAGGCATCTAAGGAGGAGGACTCTACAAAGGAGGCTAACATAGCTGAGAAGGATTCAGGTATGGTTGATGAGGTATTATCTACGTCTATTGTCTCACAGTACCATTATGACTGGTTAATTGATTCTAGGGCATCCCATCACATGTGTCTGCATAAGAATTGGTATTCTACATATCAATCTATTGATGACGGGGTAGTTTACATGGGTAATGATGTTACATGTAAAACTGTTGGGATAGGGAATATTAGAATTAAAATGTATGATGGGATTGTTAGAACACTGACAGATGTGAGACATGTGCCTGACCTGAGAAAGAATCTAATATCTTTGGGAGTTCTGGATTCTAGTGGATATAAGGGTTTAGTTCAAGGTGGAGTTTTGAAGATATCAAAAGGTATCTTGATTGTTATGAAAGCTAACAAAGTCGGGAACCTGTATAAACTTGAAGGAAAGACAAAAATCGATCAAGTGGGAGTCGCATCAGAGGATGCAGGTGAATCCACTCGCTTATGGCATCAACGATTGGGTCATATCAGCGAGAAAGGAATAAAGGTACTTGCTGATCGTAAACTACTTCCTAGTTTAAAAACTGTAGATTTGAAGTTCTGTGAGCATTGTATTTATGGGAAACAAGCTAGATAGAAGTTTAAACCTGGAAAACATACAAGTAAAGATATCCTTGACTATATTCATTCAAACCTTTGGGGTCCATCTCTGAAACTCTCGTATGGAGGATCACCATATTTTGTAAGTTTTATAGATGATTACTCGAAAAAAGTATGGATCTATTTGTTAAAGAGAAAAGCTGACGTATTTAACGCTTTTAAGCAGTTTAGAGCTTTGGTTGAAAAAAGCATAGGAAAATCCATTAAATGTCTTAGAACAGATAATGGAGGAGAATTTACTTCTAAGGAATTTGATAATTATTGCAAGAATGAAGGGATTGAAAGGCATAAAACCACTGTTTACACTCCACAGCAGAATGGTGTTGCTGAATGCATGAACAAGACTCTTCTCGAGAGAGGAAGAAGCATGCTTAGTAATGCAAAGTTGCAACAGGAATTGTGGGGAGAAGCTTTGCTTATAGCTTGTTACCTGGTTAATCGATCACCATCGATAGCAATTGACTGCAAGATTCCAGAAGAGGTATGGACAGGCCAACCATGTAATTATTCTAGTCTTAGAGTTTTTGGTTGTGATGCCTATGCACTTATTCCAAAGAGTCAACGTTCAAAGTTAGATCCTAAGTCACAGAAATTAGTTTTTGTTGGATATGGTGATGGTGTAAAGGGGTATAGATTATGGAATCCTACTGCCCATAAGATCATCATAAACAGAGATGTCATATTTGATGAAATTTCACTCATGAAATCAGATGATAAGAATGCAATGAAATAGGTTAATGTACCACAATTACAAAAAATTCAATTTGATATACATTCATCCACGGGTGAAGATCATGAAGATGTCCGTGAGCAGGATATTCATGAGGAAATCACTCAAGAGGATGAGCAGATTGAAACACCTCAAGAAATTGAGGTAATACCACAACAAGCTCTACGAAGGTCTACACGGAACAGATCAGTTCCAAGCAGGTATGATGATTTTGTCACTTATGTTGCTTTAATTTCTAATGAAGGAGAACCAAGCTGTTATAAAGAAGCAATAGAGGTTTCAGATAGTGACAAATGGAAACATGCCATGAAAGAGGAAATTGATGCTTTGATTAAAAAAAAAACATGGGATCTGGTGGAACTTCCTAAGAACAGGAAATCGGTTGGTTGTAAGTTGGTATACAAGTTGAAGAAAGGTGCTGATGATACTATTTTGAAGTACAAGGCAAGGCTGGTTGCAAAAGGGTTTACTCAGGAAGCAGGTATTGACTTTCATGAGATTTTTTCACCAGTTGTAAAAATTGTTTCTATTCGTATGGTGTTAGCACTAGTTGCATTGCTTAATCTGGAACTGGAGCAGCTAGATGTTAAAACTGCATTTCTACATGGAGATTTAGATGAGGAAATTTACATGGAACAACCGGAAGGGTTCGTTCAAAATCGCAACAAGAGTTTTGTCTGCAAACTCAAGAAATCATTGTATGGCTTGAAGCAGTCTTCAAGGCAATGGTACTAGAAGTTTGATTCCTTCATGGTGAGCCATAATTTTACCATAAGTGAATATGATCACTGTGTTTACTTTAAAAGGTTGGATAATGGCATGTTCATTATATTGGTGTTATATGTTGATGATATGCTTGTAGCAAGCAAAAGCATGGTTGAAATCAGCAGGTTAAAGGCTCAGTTGGCTAGGACATTCGATATGAAGGATCTAGGAGCAGCAAGACAGATCTTGGGCATGGAGATACACAGAGACAAGATGAAAGGCAAGCTGAGGTTATCACAAGAGAAGTATGTGGAGAAAATACTTCAGAGATTCGATATGGATAAGGTGAAACCAGTTAATATCCCTTTAGCTTCACATTTTAAACTTTCTTCAGGTTTGTGTCCTAGTAATGATGAAGAAAAGGAGTATATGTCTCGTGTACCGTATGCTAATGCAGTAGGAAGTTTGATGTATGCGATGGTTAGTACTAGACCAGATATTTCACATGCAGTTGGTGTTGTCAGTAGATACATGGCAAATCTAGGTAAAGAACATTGGGCAGCAGTGAAATGGGTGCTTCGATATCTTAGAGGCACAAGCAGTTATTGTATCACTTTTGATGGTTGCAGTGATAAGGTTTGCGGTTATGTTGATTCAGACTTTGCAGGTGATTTGGACAAAAGAAGATCTACTTCAGGTTATGTCTTTACTCTTGCAGGTGGTCCTATTAGTTGGATGTCAAAGCTCCAAAGCATTGTTGCTTTATCCACTACTGAGGCAGAGTATGTATCTGCTTCACATGCTTGCAAAGAGGCAATATGGTTAAAAGGTTTATTGGGTGAGTTAGGACAGTTCAGAAAACTGTAAAAATATTCTGTGATAGTCAAAGTGCAATTTATTTGGCTAAGAATCTAGCTTAACACAGTAAGTCGAAACATATTCTAGTTAAATACCATTATGTAAGACATGTTATTGATGAAGGACAGGTGATTCTTGATAAAGTCCACACTCAAAAGAATTGTGCAGACATGTTCACGAAACCGGTTATATTGGAGAAGCTGCAGTGGTGGTTGGCTTCTCTTGGCTTGCAGAAAAGGTGATGAGCAATGAGCAAGGTATCAGGTTAATTGTTGTCAAGGTGGAGATTGTTGAAATTAGATGACAACGAATCCCTCTTCTGTTGGATTGAGATCCTATTATTCAGCTTGTTGTTGTAACAAGATAGACATATTTAGAATATGGATAGGAACGCATTTAACAAATTCAGTTTTGTATGAAATACTATAAATCCATGTATGCCCATAGAGGCTGTATGATAGAGAGTTAAGCAAAGGAACGATTGTGCTGCTTGTAATTTCCTGACTTGAACAATAAGAGAACCGATACCATTGCTCTGTGGATGTTTCCCTCTTGAGGGTTTTACCACGTAAATTCATGTGTCTCTATTTTGTCTATTTTTCATTGTTTTTGTTTACTCGCATTAATAATTTTCGCTGTGCATAATCTTTTCGTGGCTGTAAGATTCAACACTGTGGAGGGTAACTAGATCACTTCGTTTCCATACTCAAGCTGTCCGAAAGAGTAAATATTTCTTTTGATTCAAATTATTTTTAATCCCACATGGTTACAGTGAGAAAAAGTAAGGGAGAAGTGCTTTATAAGTTAAGAGGCCTAAGACTAAAATTTAGAGAATAAATGTAAAATTAAGGAAATGTTCAAATTTCTAAAGCAAAATAAAGATAAAAACAAACGATTTTAATACTATTTTATTCATTTCAATAAAATTCATATATTAGTTTATCTATATTTATATAAAATCTATATAATTAATGTCATAAGATATCGTTTTTATACTTTTCTCTTGTAATGGGGGATTTTCTTTGGGAATATGATTTTAAATTATTTGGCTGGCGTACAATGCTCACCAAGGTCATCCTTGTGTATTTCTATATTAGACTTGCAACAAAATATGTGATAAGTCTCATAATAAGATTGAATCTTCAAGATACAACCTAATGCTTGCATACTAATAAGAAGAGAGAACTCTGCTTATTTGTCATGAAAAAATTGCATACTAATAAGAAGACAAAACTATGCTTATTTGTCATGAAAAAATGGGCATTGCCCTGCCACCCAACAAAAGAGATAAAGAGCACTTTACTACCCATTTGTAAAACAAGGCATGATGAATGATTTCATTTCTCTGCTTTTCCTTTGAGAGTGTAATTCAGTCATGTGGCCACGTACAACCATCAATAGGTCCATCCACATGCAGACATGCAATGTTGTGCTTGGGGCACAAGCAACATAGGGTCCAAATAGCTTGTTGTACACATATATCTATAAGCCTTGCAAACATGAACATTCTTATATTGTTCAATTTGAGTACATGCAATAGGGCAAGTTTAATACACACAACATTTATCAAGTTGCAAGTACAGATATTGCCAGATATAGTATGAGGCACCTAAAGGAAATACATGAATAGTTTAAAACTAAGGCATATTGAGTTTCAAATTTTCAAAATACCTGAGTGATGTAATTCCAAGTTGGTGTTGATAATCTCATGCACCACTCTACCCTCCAACTTACTATGACACTTGTGTGTTAGCTTCCGCATTGAGTAGCCCCTCATCGATTTTATGTTTTCCTGGGAAATGCCCTGCTTTCAAAATACCTTAATGACAAAGGAGCACAAAATTGGATGTTAAGGACCCCTAACCCACTCATTCATATTCTTTGCCTCTCTTTTTGTCTCTCCCTTGTCTCTTTATCTCCCTCCATCTCCATCTCCTATTTCTTTCCCTCCCTTTGTATCTCTATCTCCATATCTCCATCTCACTCATATATGTCTATCTAAATATATCTCTCTCACTCACACACACCCAATATTTCTCTCCGTATCTCTATCTATATCTCTTGATCTTTCCCTACTCTTTATCGATCTATCTCTCCCTTTCTCTCTATTACTCATCTTTTCCTCCTTTTATCTATCTCTCTCCCTTCGGTTCTCTCTCTCTCTCCCTCCTCTACCTATCTCTCCCTCTCTCCCCACGCTTCTCTCCCCCCTCTCTATATCTCCCCATCTCTCCCCCTATCCCCTTATCTATCTCTATATCTATGTCTCTCCCTATCTCTTCCCATATACATCTTTCTCTGCCCATATATCTCCATCTCTCCCTCTTTCTCTCCCCCTCTCTATATCTCTCTCCATCTCTATTGGTCTCTATATACATTCTGTCAAACAGATAACGTGCCTTGTCTATGCTTCCACATTTTGCAATTTCCATACATATCTACGGGCAATTGCAGCTAGAACATCTGACGAAATTCGTTCATCGTTTATGGTATGATGGATGTCCATACTCCGTTCTACTCGCATTTAATTGAAAGTTTTCGAGTTGCTTTGTAACAGACGCATTCTATGCATTTCCAGCAATCATGGCATTCAATGAAACCACATTTCTTTCAGGCATCCTGCCAAACAGTTCACGTGCCTTGTCTATGCTTCAACGTTTTGGATACATGTCTACCAAAGCATTTCTCGACGATACCGCAAATTGGATTTTCTCGGCGATACCGCAAATGTTTCTTTCTTCTTCTTTTTTTTGTGTGCGTGGCTGACTAGGAAAAAACGGTTCTAATTGAACATAGAAACCTGCAATATCTATCCAAATGAAAAATTTATGTGAGACTTACTCTGTAACCTTGAAGTGTAAGCTCCAATGAAACGAATGACTCGAGAGCACAATCACTTGTTGCGACTCTTTGAAAAAAGAAAACCAAGCCAAACCATTAGTGAAGCCTTTAACACCTACAACACTAATGCCAATTAAGTTCTTGATCATGTTTCGCCAACTAATAAGACTGTTGACATAGCGCGACTAAACAAGTTTATATACGCTTCTAAGTTACTGGAGATTTTAAGACATTTAGAATAGGAGGTGATATTCCTTAGCAAGGACTGGTTCTCAAAGATGCAAGTTTCTCAAAATACTCAATAGAAAGTAGAGACATAGAGAGCCAAACATGGTCCTGATCACTCCACGGAACAATATTATCATCCATCAAAGCATTCTTGTTGCAACAAGAAGCGGCAGGATGTTTGCAGAGAGGAAGTAACCACTTCACATATAAATGTCTAAATCCACCCAAAAAATTCACAACACATCTAAGGCGTCCTATTGAATTGGCTGTGGGAGGCCAGTTCTTAGTGCAAATAACTTCCCACAAATTATCATCAATGGAAGCCTCGTGCCAGTGCGTAGAGACACGGGAGGCCAAAGCCAAGCTTTGAGCGTCCAGATGCTTGAAAATCTCATACAGTGCGTTCACGTTATGTATAACATCTGTACAAGTCTTCTCCATCATTTTCCTATCAATCTCCACATAGGAGTCGAATTCAACGAGCATATAAACGATTTTGGACCCGACTGCATGCCAAGTGCATGAATGGCAACGTCTTTTCTCAAGATAAGATTGAGGGCACGACCAAGTCATGAACAGAGACAAATAAAAGTCGGCTTTAGCAGTGATCGGATAAAATCCAGCTATGCTCACTACTTTTCTTTAAGCAAAGGGACAGATGAATATGTGCAGCGAATCATACGTCCTGTATGTTGGCATGCAGAGTTTTCATGTACACGGCTAAATGCCGCTACAATGAACGCCTTACGGCGTAATTACTAAAATAATTTATTTATTTATTTTTTTTCTTCGGAGGGGAATCGGGTGCAGCACGGCCCCCCATATAACCCCCCACCGCCGGTAAACTTTTTACCGTGACCGGCAGTGCTGGCAGGACACACCAACTGGTACCACAAGAGCACCGGAGAGTCGAACCCATGGTGGACGCCCTCCTACAGGGAACACCTTAACCAACTGAGCTAGGACCGGCACCCCAATTAATAAAATAATATTTATTTCTAATGTATGTTAAATAAAATTTATATACTAAATTAAATATTTAATTTGAATGCAAAATATAAAAATATTGTTTATATTAAATTGCATAATATGTTATGATATAATTAAATATTCAATGCTTTTAATTGTTTGATTTTTAAAGTTATATGTATAAGCATGAATTTTTAAATATTTTTAAAAATTATGATATTATGGTTTAATTAATTATTTTTCAATATAATTTACAATTATTTTATTTGTGTGTAGAATTTTAAAGTCAATACAAAATTTTGTAAGCATTTAATTTAATTAATTTTTCAAAACATAGATTTATAAATAAAACAAACTATTCAAAGTCTACATTTATTTTTAAATATAAAATTATTAAAAATTAAAAATATAAATATTAATGTCTACAAATGAAATTATCAAAAAGTAATGTGTGTTATAATATTACTACACTTTTCAAAATAGAAACAAAATAAAATAATTACCAAAATAGTAAAAACAAGCGTAATAAAAATTAAAAAATCTCTTAAGTAAATAAATTAACCTTAGATTAGAGTGACCATAATTGCTTAGGTTGGATCTAAGGAAGTATAAATATTTTATATATGTTATTCTTTGTACTAATATATTTTCTATACTACTTGGTAGACCTTAGTTGGGCTTCTTCTTTTTTTATGAAGGTAGAGTTGTAAAAATTACACAAGATTCATATTAGCTTCTTATAAAATTGATCCATTTTACTTTGAATGTACTTATATTCCCACTTCCAAGTCCATATGAAAGTGAAAAGGATACTCAAGATATGTATCAAATATAATAAGAAGCCAAAAGGAACAAAAAGAATAAAATATGGTAAATGATTAAGCTAAGCATACCTTGTCATTTGTTCCACTTCCACTACAATAGGAAAATAAGCCAATATTACAAAAAAAAAACTAGTGTTTCATGCCAAGAAAATTACTACATGGATTATGAATCAAAATGTGATGGTTCACCAAGTGCAAAACCATTCTATGCAAACACTACCAAAGAAATTAAAAAAAAGGATTAGAAAGGAGATTCTTATGATTCCACCAATTGGTATTATTTTCACTAATATACTTAAAAATCTTATTAAGAAAAAGATTTGGGTGATCGAAAAGGGGACCAATATCATTAAAGAAGCAGATGCAAATGTTATATTTTTTTGGTAAAGATGGTATTTTCGAGGTAGATCATTCTTATGTTCAATGAGACATTGAGCATTATTGAACTATATACTTATATTAGCTTTTATTTTGATTATTATATGTATTTTTTATACTTTATCCTTTTCATTCATGTGTGTTTGTGGTGCCTTTTTAGTCTCATTTCACCTTTTATATTATTATTTATGTTTTTTTCTTTATTTGGGGCATCTTTCATTTTATTCATCCCATGATTCATCAAATGCCATTATTGATTTTTGTACTTGCCTATGTTTCTTTGTTACTCTTCCTTGCTTTGTTTACATGTCTTTTATTATTATCTTGATTTCTTAAATGTTTGTCATCTTATACATATGGTGTATGAAACTTATCATATCTATGATCCCTATCATGTACTTAGATATTATAATTACATATTATGATCCCTATCATAACTACATATTTTACTTCTTATTGATATTCACTATCTTTACCTTTCCTTAAGGTCCATATTTATTCTCACTTTTCCACATTGAGTAGCCAACATTATAAACATATTTTTATGATTGATATTCTTGCATGAACCTTATCTAGAATTTATGGCTATTCTTGTCATTTTTCTATCCTAGGAGCAACCTTTGCATATAATGTATCTACAAGTTATACATGCTTGCATATTTATCACACAATGATACTTCTTAATATGATATGGTTTAATAATGCTTATCAATTTATGTGGACTTTCCTCCAAGGATCTTGTTTCTTGAACTAAATCCTTGAGGTAGCAGTGCATCTCCTTGAGATCACCTAAGTTGATATTCATAGCATTCAAAGAATGCATTTACTCATCACCTTTAATTCTTAAATAGAATAATTAAGTTCTTACATTCTTTATCAAATCCTCGATTGTTGAGGTAAGGTCTTGGAGATTTGATGTAGTCATGGATGAAGGATTAAATTAAGGACTATGCAATCATTCAATTAAATGAAAAAAATCATAATTACAAAGTGAAAATCTCAATGATATCAAATTATCTAATTTAAAACTTAATATCATTCAATATATCCTATACCTATTTCTTCACCAAGAAAATTATCAAATCTTGATTTTTTGCACTATATAATTATGAATGTGACATATTATGATATTAGAGCCTTTAAAATAAATAATACATAGTAGTATGAAAGGAAGGATTACCCTCCATCCATAGTGCCATATACTCAGATAAATCTTGATCCCAAAGCCAAAAAATAATACATGAATGAAGTCTTTTTAAGGATTAAAAAAAGAGATGAAGAAAACTTAATGAGACAAATGATCCAAACCTTGCAACTTTAAAATTATAAAGGAAGAAACAATGAGATAATACTTCCTTAGATCCAACCTAAGTAGTTATGGTCACTCTAGTCTAAGGTTAATTTATTCACTTAAGAGTTATTTTTAAATTTTTATTACAATTGTTTATACTATTTGTAGGCAAATATATTTATATTTTAAATTTTTAATAATTTTATATTTAAAAATAAATGCAGACTTTGAATAATTTGTTTTATTTATAAATCTATGTTTTGAAAAATTAATTAAATTAAATGTTCAATTCTACACACAAATAAAATATTTGTAAATTATATTGAAAAATAATTAATTAAATCATAATATCATATTTTTTAAAAATATTTAAAAAATCATACTTATATATATAACTTTAAAAATCAAACAATTAAAAATATTGAATATTTAATTATATTATAACATATTATGCAATTTAGTATAAACAATATTTTTAATATTTTATATTCAAATTAAATATTATATTTAATTTAATATATGAATGTTATTTAACATACATTACAAAAATGTAATTTATAATATTTATTATTATAATCTATTATATAATTTAATATAAACAATATTTAACATTGTAATTCACATAATATATAAATTTTATTTAATAATTTTATTGAAAAATTTAATAATTTTACATAATAATTTTATTAATATATGAATTTTATTGAAAAGAAAGGCAATCTGCATAAAAGCTAATGAATAAATACTATTAAAATAATTTGTTTTTAATTTGAATATTTCCATAATTTTACATTTATCCGATAGACTTTATAGTCTTAGGCCTCTTACCGTATAAAGCACTTCTCCCTTACTTTTTCTCACCGCAAGCATGTGGGATTAAAAATAATTTGAATCAAAAGAAATATTCTCTTTCAACAACTTGAGGATGGAAACGAAGTGATCTGGTTACCCTCCACAGTTGCGGCTAAAATTTTCTGGCACAATGGAGAATTGTAGATTTTATAGCTATTAATGATGGGAACGACAAAGTAAATCCTTCAAAAACAAGTGAAACGGAAACGGAAACGGAAACGGAAACGAAAACGGAAATGGTGTGCGTGAACAACGGCAGAGGCAAATGGGAAAAAATACTGATGTGGGTCCGACCACCTAAGTCGTCAGATGCTTAGAGTGTGCCGGTTAGGTCAGCTCCTCTAGGCCTATGGGAATGACAAGAGATGAGATAGCTTAATAGTGTCATACAAGCCATATTCCCAAGCTCCCATTTGTTTTAATTATTACCTAGTTTTTATATATTTTGACATCTAATTTTGGTGTATTTAGTTTTGTCTTTTCCTAATATTTTTGTGCATTTATGTATCATTTTTACTAATAGTTTTATTGTAATGATTTGTTAAAAAAAAAACTGATTATATTTGAAATTTTAGTATATAAAGAAATAAAAGCACTCTTTGTATATATTAAAATAATTAATTAAATTACATTAATAAATAAATTTATTTTAGGATAATGAGCTTTAAATAATAAATGTAAAACTGAAATAAATTTAACTATTGTATTTTGAAGATGGGAAGTGAAGTTCAAGAAGGCAAGGATTGACTCACCACAATGCTATAGATTTTTGGGGTTAATAAAAAATTGTCTCAAAATCTACAATCTTTCACACTAGTCCAGTTACAAGTGTAGTTCTAATCTCTGCAAGCACAATCCTAAACCTAATGCATGGGTATGAGCTATAAGTTGTGAGACTAAACTCGCAAAAAATAGACTATCAATATCCACTCGACACAATCTTCTAATATCTAAATCTTGGTAAGAACTACCAATGTTTAGGGACACCCTTGAGAATTTGCTAACTTGCGAGTCATGTTCTCCTCTATCAAACTCCTAGTTGGACCAATTCAATAGCTTTGGAATAAAGCTTAAGGTCAACAAGCAAGCATGAAATTAATTTAAGTCATGTATGTTAATGCAATGCACTAATAATGTTGTTATGGCATCCTCATAAATGTTCTATGATAATGATCTTCAATGAGTTATATATTGTCCCCAATTATTCCTATATGATTTCAAAATGAATGAGTGAATGTCCTTAAATATAACATAGCACATAAATCAACACACATTTGCTAAGTCAACTCAAATGACTAGTAGCCATGTCATTCGTCGACAAGATCATCCCTCTATTTTTGAGTCTTCATAGCTCTTCAGAGACCAAAAGCCTTTGTATTTGGTAGGTGGGTGTGATATGTAGTATCATAAAATGTGTTTGTTTCACTACAACCCAATGACGAAGTGGATCACAACTTTTAATGAACAAAACAAATGGTAAATGGTATAAAACAAAGGATTTTTGCATATCTAAATGAAACTGTCAATTCTAAGAAGGGGCAAGACCACTAGTTCAAAAAAAGCAATTGTCTTGTAATAAAATAATTGGTTTGCTTAAAGCCACAGTTATGTCCCTTCTTTGGAAATAGTTTTTAATATTTCAAGTTCTAACTTTTCAACATCCTTGTGTCTTTTTATCTTTTGTTTAGTTTTGTAAAAGCATAAATAGACATTGTGCAAATTAGAATATGGGGAAGGTATCTTAGTGATAAGTAGTTGCAATTTTCAGTTTCATAATGAGCAATTAGAATTGTGAATAGGTTTTCATACAATAGAGGGAGAAGTGTGTGAGGCAGTGATTAATTTTAGGGGAAAAACATTGTTTGTTCTTGCTTCTTGTATGCTTGAGAGGCCTAATATTGTAATCAAATTGGAGATTAGTGGACAAGGACATTGTACCTCTCTCTTGCAAGAGTTTTCTCTTGAAATTCCAATTATCTAGGGTAAATCCTTGTGTCTTCAATTCTTGTGTTGCTAGTTGTTGTTCCTACTTTTTCAATTCCTTAGTTAAGTGCTGAAGTACTTCAATTTTTCTTAGTAAATTTGTAATTGAAAGTGAAAATTTCTTTGGAATATTGATCTTAGCTTACAAAGCATACCAAATGATTAAGAGACTAGTAATGGATGTTATCAAGGATAAATCTGCTTGGTCTAACATATACATTTAATATTGGATGCAAATAAACTTCCAAAGTCAAGCATCTTTTGGTTTTTTAACCCTAGTATAACTCATGACAAGAAGTTAATTGTCTTTATAAACATATTATAACTAAATGAAGCTTTTACCCTTTTGTAAAGTAATATCGACTGATATAACATCTATGATGACAAAACCATGGTATTGAATAGTTATTTCTATATCATGAAGGAGAAAAAAGATATCAAAATTCAAGCATTTGAAATTTGAATAGAGGAACCTAGAAGAAAGGGTGGCAAGAAGTACAAATAGACTAAAAAGTCATTAATGACAAGAGGTATATGAAACATTAATTACTTATTTACTTTTATTTAGTTGGATGAAAATGCTTAATATGAGTGTATTTATGTTTTATGTGATTTGGAAAATAAAGAATAAATGTTGATTCAATTGATGATATCAAATGATTCTGATTATGAAAATATTTGATGCAAATGAATGTATTGTTTTCAACTAACTACCATTGCAAAGTGTAAGTTGGATGCATGAATTAAATCAAGCCTCCTAAAGAGGGGAAAAATCACTCAAGGAGAAGAATTTGGTCTGATAATCTCTGATAAAGACCTAACTAAGCTTTCACACACACACACACATTTAGTTTGGTAATGGTGGATGTTGATTCACAAAATACTTAATGGTGGGTATAAAATTGGGTAGAGTAAGGTTACTTGAATGCTTTTGAAAGCATTCTCATGTAAAATGAACACTATTTATAGATTTTTGGAATGAATTAATGGTTCAGATTGAATTAGCTAATCAATGGATGAAATTAGATAAGAGATGAAGACATGGATCAAAGATCAAATCAAGGGTTGATAATGCATAATGACATGGATCAAGGATTTCAATCAAAGGTCCAAATTCCCTGAGACAATAACAAACCCCTTAATTTTAGGAAGCATGTGGGAAATATTTCCATGTGGAGAAAGAAATTTGAATTTGAAAAGGAGGAATATTCCATGAGAATATTCTTGGAATTAGTTGGAGGATTGGAGGAAATTTTAACCAATTAAACAATTGAAGAAATTATTTAATTGTGCAAGTGGAGGAATTAGAAGCTTTAATTAGACAATTAGGAATTATTTAATTAAGTGGGATTTGTGACATTTAATAATTAAATAATTTACATTATTTAATCGAATGAGAAGAAAATTAGTGTGAAGGATGATGAATTGATCAAATAAAATTAATTGTTCGATTAATATAAGAAAATAGTGAATTTAATTAAATAGATGAATTAGGTGAATTAGGAGATAAATGGTGTTAATATGCAAAATCGTAGTGTGTGATATATACTCAGGACATTTTTAGGTGTCTACAAACATATATTATATTCTATAGGGGTAAGCCTTGTTGGTTTTTCCCTCTTCTTTTTTTAGTAATGGATCTTGGAATTTAGACATCTCAAAGATAAAATATAATCTTATTTTGTTACTTTAATATTTTTATTTTTACCTAATAATAATTAAAGAACATCAAAGATATATCATTTTTATTTTATAAACATGCTAGGAATAATTCCATTGGAGAAATAAAATAACCTATATTTTTATACTCATATTAGAAGAATGTGTATGAATGTAGATTGTTATTTTAATTCTTCAAATATACAAGTTTTCTAAGGATTGAACTAGGGTAACATGTCCCCTAGGAAACATTGACAATCCATTAAAGGTATTATAGAATACGATCAATTTAGGCAATAAGTAAATTAACAAAATAAAGTATAGATGTACACAATAAAAAAATATTACATTCATGTTCAAAGGATAGATCCATTGATATAGAAAAAAAGTAAAACCCTACAATTGGCCTTGGATAAAGCTATGTTCTAGCATAGAACTAGAGTTGACAGATAGTTAGAAACATCCTACTACTACTAAAAACAATTTACAATCATTCTTTTGTCTAAGAACCAAATATATTCATTTGTCACACTTACTATCTATGCCTTAATGATTAATTTTAAATTCCATATGCTCTTAGCTCTCAATTAATTAATTTAGATTAATTAATGATTACGTAAATACAATTTATTTTATTAACCTAAATTAAGTTTGAAAAACAAATTCTTTTACAAAAGATCCATTTTATTTTCTTTTAGTAATATACATATTTTAACAATTTATAAAAAAATTATCTTTATCATATGTATAATAAAAAAATATAAATATATATAATTTATATCTATAAACACAAATAATCCTACTTGAAATCTTGTGCACATCCATCCTTCATGGCAACGACTATCCAACCCTATAGATGCACCGGGGCACATCATGCATCATGCCACAGTTCGAAAGAAAGCATGGGACATTGCAAAAATGTCAACTCACTCATAAAACTTGGGCAAGTGCCATTACTGTCAAAGATAACATGAGGAAGTAGGATAAAGAGTTTTATCATACCCCACACTTGCAAAATTTTGCTAAATTGGGAGGAGAGAATCCACACAAGGCTTTCCTTGCACGATCTCAATATTCTCTGGTGTTTGAATAGCAGAGCTAATGTGAGAGAAGGAAAGTGCAGACGCTAGGGGAGAAAAGTAGGGAAATCACAAAGAAAGTTAATTCGCCAAGGATAGGTGTGTATATCATATCATGCCATGTTTTACATTCAAAGTTTCCAAGCATAGAAATAACTCTTAATATTAATGAATGTCTTAAATATGAAGAAATTTGTTGGTATTGTTTTTTGAAAATAATATATAGAAATATTAATGTCGATGAAATCATAGACATCCATTTTTAACTCTATTGAGTTGGGCGTAGGAATTGAGTGCTGAGATGCATATTGCTTTCCCCCTCTTTGTCTTTGGTGACTAGAAAATTCAACTCCTAATGGTTCTAAGTTGCCAACTAATCCTTGGATTGGTTTGTTATTGTTCCCATATTTGTTTAAAACTATGAAACCAATACTTATTTCTCAACCTCTCCTTGTTATTGATAGTTAAGCCTCTCCATATTATTGATAGATAGACCTTTGGCCTTGTTAACCCTATAATAATAGGGGCATTGTTGTATGTGTTTGTTCTTTTTCACTTAGTAAGAATATAAGTATGAATATAAATAAGAATCGGCTTCGATAGAGGGCTTTTCAAATATGTGTCGAGCTCCTTAACTTTGAAATTATTTTATAAATGTATTGGCTTGCTCTATGGAATTACCCACATCAGCCAAACCTTGTAAGTTTATCCATATTGACCAAAAAAAATATTATTTAAACTGTATATGTACCCACTATTGATTGTTATGATTATCAAATGAAGGAAGAAGAGCTCTCGGCCATTGAAAAGGTCGAGAGAATTATATCATTTTGTATCTTTTTTTCAATAATATAATGTATTGGTAATCCTTGAAAGTTGCACTAACTTGAGAGCACTATTTTAATTTAACATTAATCGGTTATTTTTTATAGGCATACTCTTTTTAGGTTGTGTAGAGTAGGGGGATTCATCACCCTCAAGGCTCCAGATTAGGGAGAGCCTCAAGGAACAAACTACCCTAAACTACCTCAGATTGTTTGATAGGTTAAGAGAGAGGTTGAAAAGGAAGGGCAAACAATGCACTATAGTCATTCTGCTAAAGACAAGTGTGTTCAAAACTGGGTGAGCTAGCCACAGAGGTTTCGAACTGTAGACCTAACAACTCATTGTCTAAGGACAATAGTACGAGAACCAGACTCTAGCGCATTGTGTTGGCATCCCAAGGATGCATAGGTGTCTTGTATCCAGATAGAGGTTTGATAAATAGCCAGAAAACACAGAGGGCCTACTTACTACCCGACTGTGGAGGTTTTACAGTTTAACAGAGAAAATGCAAGAAGCAAAAAGTGCAACAAGAAGAATCCTGGAAAGCTATTCTAGTACAAAAATGACAAAGAAAGAGTAGGAAGAGATACCTTTCATCCCATGATTTGATGCTCCAGTTGGCTTTGAATAGACAACCCTATGCCTAACCACAAAAGAACAAGAAAAATGTTGGGGCCGTGTTTTGAGGTCTGCCTCAGTCAAACCCCTGTTTTGGTGTTCCCACCTCTACGAACAATTTGATATGCAACAAGGTAAATAAATTGATAAAGAAAAGAATAGGAGAGACCCTATAAAATAGAGTACAAAGATAGCCTAAATGCTACACTATAAGAAACAATAATGCAAACAAATAAAAAGAACAATATCACATTCCCTTCTACTAGCACTTAACGTTGAGAGGAGAAGATGAAGATAGGCTATGCCTTGCCAAGAGGATGGAGCTCCGTAGACCTACAAAATAATAGTGTTGTAGGAAGAGAATATTGTAGGAGCCAAGAAGAGATCTTGCAATAGTAAGAAGAAGCTATAATAATAAGGAAGATAGAAAGCATGAGCTTGAGAGAGTGAGAAATCTAGAGAGAGCAAGACATAGACCAAAGAGAGCAAGAATGAAAGTTTGAATGGCTAAAATGGAGGTAAGAAGTCAATTTTTCGTCAGTAAAGGGTCGACAAAAGATGTTAGTTTCACAGCCAACCAGAAACGTAATGCTCCTACATATTCTACGAGCAAGAATCCTATTAGGATGCTAGCATGACTTGTAGACGTCAGCATGGCGCACGCACGTCCCCAAAAAATATTCCTCCACTAATGCAAAAAAAGACAAGGATACGTGGAAGGAATAAGCTAAAAATGATGGGCTTTGCATCATTGGACTTATAATTTCTAAGATAAGGGTAAACAAATGGGGAATTTTCCTAGGGTGAAAATTCACGCCATTACATTTTGTCCCCTTTAGCGAGCATATATGTTAGTACGGATGCGAGCTAAAGTAGAAAGAGACTGAAGAGAATATACCAAATGCGTCAAGGAAGTAGATATTTGATTCGACACACGTGGATGTGTAGAAAGGAGAGATGTCTTCATAGGTTCTTAGTCTAGCAAAGCTAGCTGGACATGAAAGAGAGGAGGCTCCACAGGTTCTCAGTCCTGCAAAGCAAGTTGTGATCTCACCACAAACATGTTAGGTTGTAGACAAAATATGTTAGGCGAAAAAGACACATTCATAAGACACAACCCAACATGATAAGACACAACCTAATCATATATACACAAGACACACACTGATCAGATAAGTCTACAACTATTGTAAACTTTGTTGCGAGACAGTCGCATAAAAGATGAGTCTAATCGAGTTTCCCCCAAGCTAGACATGAGGATATACGATGTATGACACCAAGACACAACAAAATTGAATATCAGATAAAAGACACACAATTAGAAAACATCAATGAATTCAATTGAAGGAGAAGCTTTTAAAGGAGGTTCCTTTAATAGGAAACCCTTCAAGACACCAAGGGGTCCATTCAAAGGAATGCTCTGATTATAAGACACCACATTTTCTACAAGTTATTCTGTCATCAAGGGATCCTTTTGAAAGATCCTTTTATCAAGGAATCCATTAGAAATAATGATCATTTTCAAAGGAAAGTTTTTAGACTCTTTCATTTTAGAAAAAGTGCTCCTTTTTCAAAGGAAAGTTTTCAAACTCTTTCGTGTATGAGATCCTTTTTGAAAGAAAATTTCATCCAGGAGCCTTGAGAGAACACAATATTTTGGAAAATGAGAGATTTCAATAAGGGATTCTTTTGTCAAGGAATTCATTATAAATAAAATTTGACACCAAGGAATCCTATTGAAAGAATTAACCTTATTGAAAATTAGAACATCATGGTAGCCCCCCCCTTAGGATGGTGTGTGCTACATAAAGGAGCACATGGCATCCTAAGGAGAGAAATGAGAGACAAAGATGTTGTGGCATGCAAAACATAACAAGATGTATTTCATGGTATGTTAAAACACACACATGGGGGACAACACATAAGAACCACAACATCAAGAAGTAGACAAGTAAAGAAAGACAAACAAAGATGAAGAAATAAAGAGATAGGGGGATCTAAGAGTTCGCAGTCAGATCTATTCATAGATACAAATAGATATAACATGGTGTATGAACGAATGGTCATCAATCCCCAAAGTTCTCAAAACGTGAAGAAGAGGGCATGAAGACAAAGAAAAAATAAAAATTGGGTCAACATGGAAGAGGGCCTAAATTCTCCCAATGCTTTGCATCATCCCTAATTATAAAAAGAAAATTTCACAACACATAGAAGAATGATGATACAAATAGAAGAAGTGCATAATAGATTTATCCATGCTTGTATCCAAGAATCTACAAGGGTAGCGAGGGTCCTCCAAGAAAGAGCACAAAAATAAAAAATACAAGCATGCGGGAACACAAACACACAAAAAAATCTACGCTACAGATAAAGAAGAGATACCACCCTAGTTCTCATCGACTAGTGGGTCATCCTAATCCCAATATAGATCATTATAGGGGGAGTGTGGACAGGTTTGCAAGGGTTGGATAGAAAGGGAGGTACCCTCTGACTCGCCTGCAACAAGGGCCAAGGAAGAAGGCCCCTCAAGGTCTTCTTCATCGAGCTCTTATGAGGAGGAAGTTATCAATCTTGCAAAGATTGAGGATAGAGCTGGGATTTCCTCCACTAAATTAAACATGCACTTTTTGGAGGAGGGGCAAGGCATCCAAGAGACACTTCCAACCTCAAGAAAAGGGGTAGTGACTAACTCTAGAGAAAAGGGGGACACCTCCGTCATGAGGATAGCTCAAGCCAGAACAGAACTAGCTTCTGAAGAAGGTGAACCCTTCTTTTGACCTCCACTCACAGCGAGGTCATCATCCAACTTACACTTCAATGGAGGACATGAAATCCCTGCAAAGGAAGCAAAAATGGAGAAAGAGGAAAAATCCACACCAAACACCACCGTGGTGTTTGGCATGTTTATTGGCTGAGGAAAGGGAGGGATGTCTAGGAGGGACATAAAAGAGGGGGCTCCATAGAGGGAGTGATAAAAACCTACACCCTTTTGGGATGAGAATCATTAGGACCAGGCAGGGGAGCTGAAAGAAAAACAAAGGTGATGGGAATCGAGGCAAGCACAATAGAAGGAAGCAAAACAACTGAAGAGGATATAGGAATAGGTGCCACTATCTCCCCCTATGTCTTTTATAAGGTGACTCTCTTAGTGGCTAGAGCCTTTCGCTTGTGGCACTCACACGCAAGCCAGTTATGTTGACTATGGGCATTGGAAGATGCAACCTAAGAAGAGACTAGAGGTTGCTACTCATTCATAGGAGTATCCTTCACAACCATCATCAGTGGAAGGGTAGTCTCCTAAGTAGGAGCAATAGGAGGAAGTGCAGGGGTAGAAACAACCACGAGAGGTAGAACAATCATAGGTGCCTCGACAATGGCTCTCTTCTCATTCACTACCCTAGGGGTCGGAGGAGGAATAATAGAAGGTCATGGAGGTCGAGAAACAAAAGAACTCCCATGAGGGACTTTCCCCTTGACATAGAAAATGGGGCGAGGAACCGTGGGAAAAATAGGAAGCTCAAAGACTTGGCGCTTCACTTTCTACCATTTGAGCACCATCACACTTCCCATGCGAGGCATGGGAGTGAGAGTCGAAGATGTCGCAACAAGATGGGAAGTGGAAGCAAGAGTAGTTGAAATAGAAGGAGAAGGCCCTTGAGTGTGAGAAATCTTCCCTTTCCCCTTTTGCTAGGTAGAAGAAGCAATTTGTTGTTGTGTAACCATGGAAGCCTTCACAAAAATTGCATAGGAGGACATTGGATAACTAGCTTTTGGCACCGAGCCCCCAATATTGTACTTAACATATTCATGGTATAAAAAATCTCCCCTTGGAGGGAGAGATTTGATTGGAGTGGGCCAAAAGTGATCAAATGATATACCCCCATGTGACACCAATGACTTATAGCTGGTGTCATGCACTACATGCACATAACCTTCATGAGAGAATTTTAGGCACTTATGAACCACAGATGCAACACCATTCATAGAAGTCAACAAGGGGATGCCCAACCTAACTTGATTTAGGTCAGACTTTGGAATGATAACAAAGGATATATCAACAACGTTGGGTCCAACCAAGACTAAAAGAGAAATGGTGCCTATAAGGGCAATTGAGAGTCCATCATGTGTATAGAGAGTGGTCTCTAACTCTTCATATCTCTCCTTATGTAAGTTTTTGATAAAAAGAGTCTCCTCCATTATCACATTAACCTCATTCGTCAAATCAACTAAGACCCTAGTTATGATGTTTCCATTGATCTAAGAAGGAATATATAGCAAGGAAGGCTCTTTATTGAGAGGCTCATCATGCAAGGCAAAAGTTATGTCAGGTGTTGCATTCACATTTTCAAGAGGAGGGATACGCGTGAACGAAACCACATTCACGTACTCAAATGAAACTAACTCATGTGATGCAGAAGATGGAGTTACCAAGTTTGTTGAGTGAGAGGGAAATAGATCATTGCATATTTTCAACTCACTATTAGCCTTTTCCACAGACTTATTGGAATTGTGCTTTTTCCCATTGAGACAGATAGTCCCGTCATTGATGTGGTCCTAGATCTCATGATGTAGGTGCATGCACCACTTGGTATCATGTTTGTGTACTTGGTGGAATTGGTAGAATTGGTTCTCGTCATACCACTCAAGATAGGGCTTTGACAGAGGTCGAGGTTTTGACAATGTTAAAACTTTATCTTTTAATAATTTCTTTAAAACAACAGTATAGGAATTTGATAGCTTTGTGAAGTGTCTATTGCATCCTAAACCTTTTATCTTTGGGTGTAGAGACAACATTTATAATAGCTTTTTTTTTTCTTTCTAGAAATTGACACTACATATCAATTATCAAAATGAGAGCATGAGGACGAACCGCCGAATTGTGCCACCATATGTTGGTACTCATGCAATGCGGCACACAAGTGTGCAAAAGAAGAATATTTTATTAAGGAAAAATTTTCTTGCCATGACTTCTGTAAGTTGCCAATGAAAACCTTTTACACATCTGAGTCCAATAGAGGATAAGAAAATTGAGAGAACAATGCTTGATATCAACTGATAAAATCAGTCACCTTTTCTTGGTCCCCTTGCTTACTCCGGATGAGATCTGATAGGGTCATCGTCGATTCGATGTTGGCCTCAAACTGCCTAAGGAACTAATTTACCAACTGATAAAATGAGAAGATAGAGTTATCCAGTAAGGAACAATACCACTCAAAGGCAGCATCCTTAAGTGATCTCGAAAAGAGCTTAGCCATTACAACATCGTGATGGAGGAAATCAGTGCACATAGCGTTAAATGTTGAAACGTGTGTCTGAGGATCTCCACGACCACCATACTTTTCAAATTTCAAAATATCCATCCCCTAAGGGATATGAGTGTTTAGAATAGCAATAGATATAGAACCGTGGTGGAAGAAAGGTTGAGAAGTGGCACTAGATAGGTTTGCTAACTATTTTTGCATCTGACCCATGTTCTGCAAAAAGGTGTTTAAGACAAGGTTTGAGGATGAAATGTGACCAGTGAAACCTCCACCAGAACCACCAGAGCCACCAACCCCCATTCCAATGGGGACCCCACCACTAGGACTAGTATGGACTCCAAGATTACTACCAGGAACATTGGTGCTAGCAAAACTAAAACCCAAGTGTACCTTGCTTACTTTGAAGGTGGGGGTTGGCTGAGGAGTAGAGGTGGTGTCAACGAAAGGACCAGTCTCAGCCATACATACTGATACCCTAGGCATCAAGACTTTTATCTATCTTTCAGTGGTCTCGGAGCCTAGGCCTCAAACGGTGACCGAATTAGAATTATACACTAGGACATAAGTTTCCATGATGTTTGCAAGGCCCTGGAGAAATTCTACCTCTCTGGTCCTTATCCAACATAGCTCTTAATTTAGTAACAACCTTAGCTGGTTTGGCAAAAGTTTTTGATTTCTCTAATTACTTCTTGATCTCCTTGAGTCTCCTATCTAGCGACATCAGTTGTATGATGGGGATATCAACAACATAATCTTCCTCCACATACAAAGTGGAAGGAGAAGTAGGAGGCGTAGGGATATGAGGAGCTTCTACAAAAGGGTTGGAGAAACTTGTATTTGTTCCTAAAATTATTTCCTCAAAGGTAGGACTAGTAGTGACCTTAGAATCCATCTCTATATGTCACAAGCTCCTTCTAAAAATGTGTCTAGAGGTTGTTGACTGATTCATAAAGCTCATAAAGCTTCACAACACAATTCCATAACACACCTAGAAAACGAGAGAAAGATATATGACACTAAGAAATGAAAACAAGACTTTCACATCGGGTTAAAAAAAATTTAGAGTAGGGGGATTTGTCATCCTCCAGGCTCCAGGTCACGGTAGAGCCTCAAGGAACGAACTGCCCTAAAATACCTCAAATTGTCTGACAGGTTAAGAGAGATGTCAAAAAGGAATAGCAAACAACATACTATTTTCCTTCTGCTAAAGATAGGTGTGTTTAGAACTAGGTGAGCTGACCACATAGGTTTAAAACTAGAGAACAGATAGCTCACTTTCTGAGGACAAAAGCATAAGAATAGAACTCCAACATGTCGTGTTGGAGACCTATATGGACAAAGGTTTGATAAATAGCCAGAAAACATAGAGGGCCTACTTAATACCCGACTAATAAGGTTTAACAGTTTAATAGAGAAAATGTAGGAATTAGAAAATACAATAAGAATACTAGAATCTATTCTAGTGTGAAAATGACAAAGAAAGAGTAGGAAGAGATACCTTTCCACCCATGATTCAATGTTCTAGAGTTGGCTCCAAATAGATGAACATGTTCCTACACAGAAAAATAGGAAAAATGTTGGGGTTGTGATTTGAGGTCTATCTCAGTCATAACCCATTTTGAAGTTCCCATTGATGGAACCTTCAAATTTTACAAATTTGAAGTGCTCATATTGAAAATTTTACTTTTGCACACTAAAAAATGCACCTGAAAAATTTTTCCCAAGTGACCTACTTTGGAGGTTCATATTTCAAAGCCAGTTGATTTTCTTGTAAAACCCCTTCGTGGACACACTCATGTTACATATTTGAACATGCATGTCATTTTTAAGCTTCCCATGATGAGTTTTGATAGTGTTTTGAAAGGCGAAGCTGGAGGGTTTTGACACCTTTTTTTTGTTTGTGAACACTCAGTTTTGCAAAGTGGCCTCTCGTTTGAGCTTGTACTTTGCAACTAGATGATTGTCATGATGAAAAAATTATTGCTCCCTATTCTCCCTAAATTCATGTACTCCCATGTTCAATTTTGGAGCCTCATGAGCTAATTTGAGCTATTTTTTTGAGATGAAAAGAAAATGTGGTTTGTTCTGATTTTACATCTGCATTTCTGACATATTTCAGGGTGGTCAACTTTTCCCCTAATATCTCATGAAGGATGATGATTCAAGGAAATAACTTTTTCACACATACCTAGTGTACCTAAATGAGCTTATGTTTCCAGTGGCAGCTCCCCAAAAGTTGTTTTGATATTTTTTTCGAAATGGTGACTTTGAGAGCCCTGATTGGTTATGAACAGGTGTAGTTGCAAAAATGTCTGAATGAGCAGCTTTTCTGATTAATATCTCACACCTCAAGATCTCTTTTTTTGAACCTTTTGTTGCATTGCATTCTTGGGTCAAATATCTGCATGCCTAAAAAAATTTATGTCTTCAAGAGGTCATTTGACTAATTTTCTAGGGTGATTCCCGAGCCCACTTGACCTGTTGGGCTCACTATTCAAAAATGCTTGAAAGCATATTTTAGCAACAACCCACCTCGATTTTTCATGCCAGGAACATTCGGAGGTTGTTTCTAGTCAATTCAACATGAAATTTGTTTGAAAACAATTTTTTTTTAGCCAGACCCACATGGGGACTTGACATGCTCTACACATATGAAGGTGAAAATGTTGTTACACTTTGCATAGGACTACTTATCTTTTCAGTCTTTCAAATTATATCAATGTGGTACTGTAAATAAATATTAGACTGAGATGTTCTCTACTCAGGCTATAGAAGCACAATGGTATGGAAAGAGAGGGTGATGTTGCATTTGAATTCCCATGGGACAAAGTCACAACACCATTCAGTCTTGCTTGGTTGTTTAAACAACCGCGAACACTGAGACAACAAATCTAGATGGAAGGAAAAATTTGAAAATAAAAAAAGCATTAGAAAAGGAATGGGATTGTATACATCAATATATGGCATCTGAATTCAAAGGATTGTTTAATCAACATGTATTGAAAAAGGAAAATCTTGTAGGCAAGCTAGTATTAGTCTGATTTCTTGAATTATGTACATGCTTATCTTCATTTTACAACCATGACTTATGGCTCAAAATGAAGTCCAACCAAGATTATGATTCATATGGGATGCACTTAAGCAAGATTAGAGGAAACATCCATCATTTCAAAGACAAATTCGTGGCCTGGAGGTCTTGCCCTGGGCATTGAATATGAGTGTGAAAAGTTGGTTGGAAATGTTTTCTACATAGTAGAAACAAAATATCCTGTAAATTCCCTTTAACATCAACCCCTTTCTTAGTGCTGCTAAAAGTGTTGGAGTAGGATATGCACATCCATCAAAGCATAGAGGATAGAGGGATTCAAAGGCATGGAGGATGGAGGAGTTTAGTTAGAACTCTATGCGCAGTAAATTAGGGATCCAAAAACTATTAAACATATTTTAAAACAAGGCTCAAATGTCATTGTGTGGTGATTGGCGTAGAATCCATGAAAGACTCTGTGTAGTGTGTGTTTCCAATGAAGATGTATCAAAATGTTTCAAAATTGATTGCTTGACAATTTTCTGTTTTGTCTTGTCGCCCATCCTTACCCATCTCAAGCACATTATGGAGGACAAAACAGGCAAAAAGTGGCAACATATCTTGTAAAGGTTAGCGAATGTGTGATGAGGTTTTCGCTCAAATCTTCATGAGATGAGTCAAAAGAACGAGTAAGCATATATAGAAAGAGCTTCGAATTGTATTATACACTATTGGAAGGAGGCGTTTCAAGATAAATATAATATCATCAAACAACATATTTGTAGCATACCCAACACCAATTTGTTAATAAGACTTTAGAAATTTCCAAGTTGTGCACCAAAGGAGGGACCCACAAGGTGTGTTTACATGAAACAAGGGTTAGTTTTCCTTGCATAATGAGAGTATGGGATCTGAGGAATGATGAAAATACATATTGAGATGGCTTGGAGTGTTGGTGCAGTAACAAAAATGAGGATGCTATGAATGAATGGTAGTCATGTTGAAACACACGAGAGGAAGTTTTGATAGTGTAGAGAGCAATTTCTCACATGGCTCGAATGCACTATGGAGAGACCCAACCACACACCAATTTGAGTGGAATTTGTGAATGGTATAGAGACATGAAATGTTACTCTGCAAATGGGGCGGTTGTTTGTGTGTTGGAGAATTAAATTTGATATCGCAAAGGTGATCTTTACACAGGTACCGAGCGTTGTTGTAGGAAACGCCTTGTTTGTCCCTCCATTGTTTGATTAGAAGTTGCAGAAAGTGAGTAGTAGAGCACAAAGATATAGCCAAATAGAGGAGAAAATTAGGGCATTTTCGAGCCCATCGCCCATTGCATGTTGGTGTTTCTATTTCCTAGATGAACACACAATGAGCGATGCTACATCTTCCTCATCGCTCATCGCATGTTGGTTTCTTTTTGTTTTTTTCCTCTTCACATGATGTGCGATGTAAGGGAGTGTGGTGGACCCATAATTCATTTGAAAGGTGCTAATAAACTGTTTATCAAACACTAAAAATATTCAAGGCCTGCTAGTTTTAAAAAGTAGAGCTTTTAAAACAAAAAGGTAAATATTTTAGGATAAAATACCCAGTAAATGTTTAAGGGCTTTTTCACTTTATTTAAATGGCCATTGTTTTAAATGTGTAAGGTAAATTGAAAATGAAAACATTAAATAATTTGATAAAGTGAATTAAATATTCACTTACGGGCAAATGTCTTATTTGCTGCTGGGAGGTAAATATAGGAGGTGTCGATAAGTCTTTGTTGGAGGCATCTTTAAAATGTCTTTAATGTTGGGGAAATTATTTCAAATGAAATATTTGAAATATTGTGGACACAGTGAAAGATGAAGTGGAGTTAAATGTCTCCATTATAAAGTTGAATATTTTATTTTGCTGAGAAGTGAAAAAGTGAATATTTACAATGCAACATTGCAAGGCAGAGTAAAAGTATTTTCACGTGAGACAAAGTATTTTCCAGCTGCATGGGTAAAATGGTAAATGATTTTCACATGCAGATGAATTTTCTGTTGAGGGATCAAGAATGAAGGAAAAATGTGGTGGTAAAGTGGGTTATTATGAAGAAAGAGAGAAGAGAGAGGCTTTTCTTTTTTGTTGCTGATGGACGGGATAAAATATGCCATGCGTCTTCTACATATTTATTTTAGGGTTGCTCCTGTTTCTTCTATTTTCTTTATCTTCTCATTCTTCTCTCATTGTTGGGGATTCAATTTTGAAGTCTCTAGTGGTCTAGGTAGAAATTAACTCAAATTGGAAGCATACTGTAAATGATGTAAATGAATGGAACGGTACATTGTCTTGGTTAGGGGTTATATGTGACAGTCTTAAATTAGTTTTATACAAATTACTTATACTGAAAAAAATATTAGTTTTGAGACAATACTCTCCTTTGTATTCTCTTTTACAAATTATAAATGAAAACATCAAGGGTCATTTCATTTATCTTCAATGGTTGAATTGAATGTATGGCTCTATTTCGGCTTTAACTCAAAGAGTTAATTAAATGCATGAGGGGAGTCACAGATTTGTGAAGGGTTTCATAGGATTTGATAAGAAGTTTTGTTTCAGGCATAGTGAGTTCTCATATTTGAAAGCATTATGATAATAATCCACATGTTTCTAAATTGAGTAGCTGATATATTATTGCTTGTTGCATATTTGACTCCATTTACCCAATTGATGAAGCACTAATCCATTTGTGGACAATAATGAAACAATTGAGTTGATAATACTCCAAATTGGGGATTCAAAATGAGAATAAAATTATAAATCATTAAATCTTCCAATTATGATGTATGTTCTATAAAGAATCATTCATTTCCTAGCATTAGGTGGTTATTTGCTTAAAGGTTTGCCAATCCTCCAGTAAATAATATCTATTTACATTTAGTAGGCATAGATCTGAGTTGAAATGTTCTCTAGGAATTGAAATATCAAATGAACACAATAAGGAACACCCTCCTTGGTCCCATAGAGCCTAAAGAGTAGGGGTAAGATCCTGAAACTCTTTACCCATTAGTTGGGCACTGGGTTTGAAGTTTCTTGAGTATAAGGGTTGTCTGCCCTTTAGAGGATTTTGAGGCTTAGCTGGAGAAAATACCAATAGATTGGCGACTCCGTTGGGGAGAAGTGAATTATTTAGTTAGTTTTGTCCTAGAATCTCTGGTGCAAATTTGTTGAAATCCATTTGGAAAGAGTCACAAGAATGAATGACCGATTCAAATGTTGAAGAAGTTCCAGATCTGCAAGTTGAAGTGTAGCAACCCAAATTCAAAAGATTGAGGTGACTCTGTTGGAAGAACTTAGAGATTTTATTTTAATTGATGAAGATATCCTTGCTTCAAAGGTTTTCCTCTTGTTGAAGAGGTGGCGACTTTGCTCCACAATTTCTAGTCATGAAGGGTTGTTGTTTGTTATTATGACTTGAAAATGCTCTATTCAAAGTTGCAATAGCTAGAGATGTGAAGGTACATGGTTCTTTGCATACTTTCATTTGTTGAATCTGTCACGTTGAATGAAATTGTTGTTTCATTTAAAGTATTTGTCTAAGTGTCTACATATTTTCTATTATGGGTTGTTAGAATGAATTTTCATATCCTAGGGCTTTCCTTCCATTTGCATTATCATATGTTTCAGGCCCAGGTTACCATCATATTAGTAATTATCCTAGTAATCCTTCATTTGGTCATGGTTAAGATTACAACAAAATATGTAGATAATGGTATGGCTATTGTAGATAATTTGGAGAAAATAAGGAATGAATATGTGCAAATTCTGTTGTCTTCAATTGTGAGTAAACATGCTTCAATGATACTAGCAACTGTGTGAATGCAAATGATCAGATGTCTTTAGTTTTAAACATAGCCAAGTGCACACTTGAGTTCAAGAAGAAGTTAAGAGTGTTGCAATGTCTACTATTGATGTTCATGATAGTGGAAATGTTTGAATCTACCCTCAGGAGGATGTGAATGAAAAACTCAATGATGAGACCCAATCCAATGGTGAAATATAGAAAAATGTAGATTTTTGCCATGACAGCCCAAAAATAAGTTAGAATGAGCAAGTGGACAACTCTTTCTCTTTGATGAATTGTGACCATACTGTTGACAAGGTTGTTGTTGATTCAATTTCTTATGATTGGGGAGATCCTAATTATGATCAGTCCATTGAGTTTTCAGAATTTGATGATGATGACACCATGATATATCCTAATTTGCAATTTGATAATGCATGCAATTCTAGTGAAGGTCAAGGAGAGGAAGTGGTTGAGATAATGGATTAGAACAATGATCTATTGAGTAGTGAACAAATTTTAAATTTTTTTCACCACTAAACATGAGAAAAGTACACATGAAAATAATCCTTAGTTGTTGTGTGTTACCCATATTGATTTTGACAATGATGATGGTCTTCAAGATTCAAGGTATGATGCATGTGCTTTTTTATTTTCCTCCTAGTCATGAACCAGCTGGTCAGGATGACGATGATGTGGATGAAGACGAGAAAAAATTTGATTGTAATGATGCATTATATGATGAGTATGAAAGTATGGATATTGATACAAGTTCAAAAATCTATTTTGATGAATTAGAAACAACAGATGACCATGAGTTTTGTGTATCCAATCAGCCAAGCCTTGGGAATCTTAATGCAGATTTGGACAAGTGTCTGTTTACTGATTCATATGAGCACACTCATGAGTCTTTTCACATCGATGTGAATGTTGTTCTCAAGTTAAATGAGGTTATTTTTCTGAACCCGAATTGCTCATTCTTGAGCAAGCTTGGGATGCTGAAGATGTTGATATGTTATGTTCAGAGGATAACAAAGTGAGTGAAGACGAAGACAAGTCAGAAATCCTTGATGATTGTATATATCAGCATGATGGAGAACAAGTACAAAGTGTTCCAATGTATGAGTGTATCTCTTTAAATACACTCAGAGATAGTTTGTATGATGTCCAAGATCTTTTGGTAAGTTCTTGTGATAGGTTTACCTTAGACATGCAAACTAGTAATCAAAATGAGCTTAATAGTACTAGCCATGTGGCAAAATGTGAGTGCTACTTTTTTCAGCTGGGAGAAGTTTTCACAAAGTGTGGCAATGTGCAAAACATTGAAGCATGTTGTTTTCAGCTTGAGAATTATTTATATGATGAACATGATAAGTTGTTGCAACATGATAGTCAGTATTTTAAGAGTGTGCCTGATTTTCAGATACAAGATAATGTTGGTAATATTATATGTGATGGACTGTTGGGAGATGCCAGTATGTTTAATCAAGTAGATGGCAGTGATCTAGTCTATGTTATTTGGTTTCCATGTGAACACGAAGCTAAATAGGGAGAAAGTTTCCACTTGCACAAAGGAAGCTTGATACTTTTGTTTGTAAAAGTGCAGTCATTCATGTTGTTGTGGTGTGATAGAGGAAAGAATGATTTGAGGGAGATCAACTCCTTTAATAGATTGGTGTTTGAAAGAGGTAAGAATTGACTCCCTTTTTTTTCGTTTGGTGGCCTAGGGTCATCAAATGAGGTAAAAGAAGGTTGAATAAAGGAGCATTTTGAGAGCACCTAATGGATAGGGCACTTGGTCTACTCTCCAAAGATTTGGAATCTTGATATTCCCACAGGGGGCATACATCCCTAGTCGAGGCCATTGGTGGCACCTTCAAATTTTACAAATTTGAAATTCCCATATTGAAAATTTTACCTTTGCACACTCAAAAGTGCACCTAAAGAATCTGCCCAAATGCCCTACTTTGGAGGTTCATATTTTGGAGCCAGTTGATTTTCATGTGAAACCCCTTTGTGGGCACACTCATGTGACATATGTGAATGTGCATGTCGGTTTTCAACTTCCCATGATGGGTTTTGACAGTGTTTTGAAAGGCGAATCTGGAGGATTTTGACACTTTTCTGTTGTTTGTGAACTCTCAATTTTGTAAAGTGGCCTCTCATTCAAGCTTATATTTTGCAACTGGATGATTGTAATGATGAATTGTATTTTGTAACTGGATGATTGTCATGATGAACATATTGTTGCCCCCCATTCTCCCTATATTCATGTACTCCCATGCCCGATTTCAAAGCCTCATGAGCTGATCTGCTATTTTTTTGAGATCAAAAGAAAATGCGGTTTGTTCTGATTTTACATCTGCATTTCTGACATATTTCAAGGTGGTCAACTTTCACCCCTAATATATCGTGAAGGATGATGATTCAAGGAAATTAATTTTGTACACATACTCAATGTACCTAAATGAGCTTATGTTTACAGTGGCAACTCCCCAAAAGTTGTTTTGATATTTTTTCAAAGTGGTGACTTTGAGAGCATTGATTGGTTCTAAATAGGTGCAGTTGCAAAAATGTTTGACTGAGCAACTTTGCTGATTAATATCTCACACCTTGTGATCTCTTTTGTCAAATAATTTCTTGCATTGCATTCTCGGGTCAAATATTTGCATGCCTATAAGTTTTTATGGCTTCAAGAGGTCGTTTGACTAATTTTCTAGGGTGATTCCTGAGTCGACTTGACCTGTTTGGCTCACTATGCAAAAATTCCTAAAAGCATATTTTAGCAACAAACCACCTTGATTTTTCATTCCAGGGACATTCAGAGGTTGTTTCCAGTCAATCCAGCATGAAATTTGTTTGAAAACAAAAAAATTTTAGCTAGACCCACATGGGGACTTGACATGCTCTACACATATGAAGGTGAAAATGTTGTTACACTTTGCACAACTCTACTTACCTTTTCAATCCCTCAAATTATATCAATGTGGTATTGCAAATAGCCATTAAACTGAGATGTTCTCTGCTCAGGCTATAGAAGCACAATGGTATGGGAAGAGAGGGTGATGTTGCATTTGAATTGTCATGGGACAAAGTCACAACACCATTTAGTCTTGCTTGGTTGTTTGAAAAACCACAAACACTGAGACAACAAATCTAGATGGAAAGACAATTTTCAAAATCATAAAAGTATTAGAAAAGGCATGGGATTATATACATCCACATATGGCATCTGAATTCAAAAGATTGTTTGATCAACAACATGTACTAGAAAATGCAAATCTTGTAGGTAAGCTAGTACTGGTTTGATTTCCTAAATTATGTACATGCTTATCTCCATTTTATAGCCATGACTTATGGATCAAAATGAAGTCCAACCAAGATTAAGATTCATGAGGGATGCACTTAAGCTATATCAAAGGGAACATCCATCATTTCAAAGACAAATTTGTGGCCTGGAGGTCCTACCAGGCACTGAATATGAGTGTGACAAGTCAGTTGGAAATGTTCTCTACATAGTAGAAATAAAATATCTTGTAAATGCCCTTTAACATTGACCCCTTTCTTAGTGTTGTTGAAAGTGTTGGAGTAGGATATGCATATCCATCAAAGCATAGAGGATAGTGAGATTCAAAGGCATGGAGGATGGAGGAGTTCAGTTATAACTCTATGCACAGTAAAGCAGGGATCCAAGAACTATTCAACACATTTTAAAACAAGGCTCAAATGTCATTGTGTGGTGATTGGCATAGAATCCATGGAACGGTTTGTGTAGTGTGCGTTTCCAGTGAAGATGTATCAAAATGTTTTAAAATTGACTGCTTGACAATTTTTTGTTTTTTCCCACCATCCATCCTTACCCGACTCAAGCACATTATGGAGGACAGAATGGGCAGAAATTCGCAACATATATTGTAAAGGTTAGTGAAATGTGTGATGAGGTTTTCGCTCAAATCTTCATTGGATGAGTCAAAAGAACGAGTAAGCATATCCAGAAAGAGGCTCAAACTATATTATATAGTATTGGCAGTAGAGGTTTCAAGATAAATATAATTTCATCAAATGCCATAGCTGCAACATACCCAACACCGATTTGTTGAGAAGAATTCAAAAATTTCCAAGTTGTGTGCCAATGGAGGGACCCACAAGGCATGTTTACACGAAACTAGGGTTATTTTTCCTTGCGCAATGAGAGTACGGGATTCAAGGAACGATGAAAATACATCTTGAGATGGCTTGGAGTGTTGGCGCGGTAACAAAAATGAGGATGTTGTGAATGAATGGTAGTCATGTTGAAACGCACAGGAGGATGTTTTGACAGTGTAGAGGGAAATTTCTCACATGGATCGAATGCACTATGGAGAGATCTAGCCATGCACCAGTTTGAGTGGAATTTGTGAATGATACATAGACATGAAATGCTACTCTGCAAATGGGGCGGTCATTTGTGTGTGTTGGAGGATCAAATTTGATATTGCAAAGGTGATATTTACATGGGTACTGAGCGTTGTTGTAGGAAATGCCTTGTTTGTCCCTCCATTGTTTGATTAGAAGTTGCAGAAAGTGAGCAGCAGAGCATGAAGATACAACCAAACAGAGGAGAAAATTAGGGCGTTTTTGAGCCCATCACCCATCACATGTTGGTGTTTCTATTTCCCGAATGAACATGCAATGAGTGATGCTACATCTTCCTCATCGCTCATCATGTGTTGGTTTCTTTCTTTTTTTTCCTCTTCACGTGATGCATGATGTAAGGGAGTGTGGTGGGCCCGCAAGTCATTTGAAAGGTGCAAATAAACTATTTATCAAACACTATAAATATTCATAAAGGCCTAATGGTTTTTAAGCTTTTAAAACAAAAAGGTAAATATTTTAGGATAAAATTCCTAATAAATGTTTAAGGGCTTTTTCACTTTATTTAAATGGCCATTGTTTTAAACGTGTAAGGTAAGGTGAAAAGGAAAACATGAAATAATTTGATAAAGTGAATTAAATATTCACTTACGGGTAAATGTCTTCTTTGTTGCTAGGAGGTAAATATAGGAGGTGTCGGTAAGTCTTTGTTGGAGGCATCTTTAAAATGTCTTTAATGTTGGGGAAAATATTTCAAATGAAATATTTGAAATATTGTGGACACAATGAAAGATGAAGAAGAGTTAAATGTCTCCATTATAAAGTTGAATATTTTATTTTGCTGAGAGGTGAAAAAGTGAATATTTACAATGCAACATTGCAAGGCAGAGTAAAAGCATTTTCATGTGAGACTGACTATTTTTTAGTTGCTGGGGTAAAATGGTAAACAATTTTCACGAGTGGATGAATTTTCTATTGAGGAATCAAGAATGAAGGCAAAATGTGGTGGTAAAGTGGGTTATTGTGAAGAAAGAGAGAAGAGAGGTTTTTCTTTTTTGTTGCTGATGGATGGGAGAATTGCTGCCAGGTGTCTTCTATAGATTTATTTTAGGGCTACTCCTATTTCTTTTGTTTTCTTTATCTTCTCATTCTTCTCTCATTGTTGGGGATTCAATTTTGAAGTCTCTAGATGTCTGGGTAGAAATTAGGTAAAATTGGAAGCCTATTGTAAATGATGTAAATGAATGGAATGATACATTGTATTGGTTAGGGGTTATATGTGACAGTCTTAAATTAGTTTTATACAAATTACTGATATTGAAACAAATATTAGTTCTAAGACAATACTCTCATTTGTATTCTCTTTTGTAAATTATAAATGAAAATATCAAGGGTCTTTTCATTTATCTCCAATGGTTCAATTGAATGTATGTCCCTGTTTTGGATTTAACTCAAAGAGTTAAATAAATGCTTGAGGGGTGTCACAAATTTGTGAAGAGTTGCATAGGATTTGATAAGAAGTTTTGTTTCAGGCATAGTGAGTTCTCATAGTGCAAAGCATTATGATAATAATACACATGTTTCTAAATTTAGTAGCTAAGATATCACTGCTTGTTGCATATTTGACTCCATTTACCCAATTGATGAAGCACTGATCTATTTGTGGACAATAATGAAACAATTGAGTTGATAATACTCCAAATTGGGGATTCAAAATGAGAATAAAATTATAAATCATTAAATCTTCCAATTATGATGTATGTGTTATAAAGAATCATTCATTTCCTAGCATTAGGTGGTTATTTACTTAAAGGTCTTCTAAGCCTTCAATAAATAATATCTATTTGTATTTAGTAGGAATAGATATGTGTTGAAGTGTTCTTGAGGAATTGAAATATCAAATTAACACAATAAGGAACACCCTCCTTGGTCCTACAGAGCCTAAAGAGTAGGGGTAAGAGCCTAAAACTCTTTACCCATTAGTTGGCCACTTGTAATGCCTCGCCATGCAACCCCAAAAAAAACTAACACATCTAACATTTATGGTACAATTTTTTTTTTAAACTATTAAAGTGTATAAATTATTGTATACATTAAATTTAAAAGATTACAAATTAAACACCTAAGTCCTTTGGGGTACACGAGGTGACATTACGTAGCTAACCCATTCATTCACTTAACTTCAATTTTAATCATTAATAAATGATAAACAATGTGACAAGAATAATCCATATAAAACCATACATGCAAATTACAATAAATTAATCATGAAGATATAAAGTACATATTTCCACAGATACAACATAACATTGACAGTACTAACAAATCATAGTTCAAGAATGATTTACATGATATGACAATACATTACATCAGTCTGATGGTACATCACAATGAACACATATACATAATTACATCATAGGTCTTCCTAATGCACGTGGGAGTGATACATCAATATATAAAATACATATGGAGTACAAATATACATCTGGTAATATATGAATCTGGGATCAAGCTACATCAACAAAACTCTGAACTAAAAGGTACAACTGCATCCAAGGGGACCCAACGGGGTGCATAGCACGTTCCACCCAACCACCCCCATGCTGGGAGTAAACAAGGAAGGATCCCCGACCAAGCACATCCGAATAGTAAGGCAAGACTAAACTCCAGACAAAAAAAAGAAAGAGAACACAAAGAAATATCTCATAACGATAATAAATTTCCAAAACATAACAATAGACCACTTCCAACATATTGCAACAATAAGTCAAATCATATCATCAATAAATCTCAAGATATAATATCAATAGACCACTTCTAGAGGATTTCAATAAAAAACATCTCAAAAGGAATGCTAGAGGAGAGTGTCATCACATGGTGTCATCACATGGCCTTACATCCTATCTCAAGGTACTGCCTCCATCTACATGGATTATCCAGACATCCTATCTCAAGGTACCGCCTCCATCTACATGGATTATCTAGACAACCTATCACTAGGTGTCGCCTCCATCTATGGTTATCCTGATTGCCTATCTCAAGGCGCCGCTCCATAGGGTTACTCATGCGGAAACCTTAACCTCTCATGGAGATGAGGCAATGATTATGCCAACCACGACCTTCTCGACCCACCTTTAGTCTATGATAGCACTAACAGGCGGACTAGGCATCCATAAATATCTTATTAATGTTTAACTACCCACCCCCTAATTAATTACTTAGGTTATCATTTGTTACTCTAACTCTAACATGGGTTACCCTAACAACCCCTTAGTGCGTTGGCCCCCACTTAGAGCTACTCTCCCTAGACACCCAAAACATAAAATCTAACACTAAGGAGTTGTACCACAAGAACACTAAACCAAAAAATGGAACATCCGCGAGGAAAAACCATCTCGTCAAAATCATAGGAAACACATCCATAAAATGGTACAACCCATGTGTAAACTCAAACCATAACTATAGCCAAAACAAAGGACCAAATATTAATTTACAAGGTCAAATATAAACATCAATTTCCCCACCTCTGGAAGTTCCTAACCAACAACTCAAGGGCTTTCCCACATGACACAAAACCAATAAAGAGAAAACCACAATAGATTCAACAACCAATCTCGAGAGTACACCATATGTAAAACAACTCCATATAAGACATTTCAATACACCACACTTTCACCAAATAAATGAATTAATTACTCGAGAATAATCAATTTAATTTAAATCACAAAGTTTATTTCTAATTTGCACAATTACACCATAACATTGCAACTTTTAAAATTATCTAATAGATTCATAATTGTAGCATATAAAAAACCATCTCTCTCTATATATATACACACATGCATACATATATATATGCTTTTTACGCATATATACATATATACGTATATAAATAAAATACATATATCTATTAAAGTCATATATTAAATTCTTGGATATAAATCATATTATAAAATTAATAAAATTACCTACTGTAAAATAACAACATAATATATATATATACATATATTAATATTAACATTAATATATATATATATATATTTATATAATCGAAATCTAACATAGAAAACACATTTAAAAAAAAATTGAATTTAAAAAAAACATTTAATAAAATTTCTCCCCACAGCCTATGGTACGTAGTACCATAGTGTGGGAGGGTCACAGCCCCCACACAGTTGCGACCAGCAGCCTCAGCTACTGTGCGCAGCCTTGGCTACTGTGCACAACCTTGTGGTGGCTGGATACAGCCTGCCACAGGGGGTCGTGGGTGGTACGGCTTCGATCGACCTCCCACCCCCAATACAACTAATTTTTTTTTATATATTTTTTTAATTTTAATTTTTTTTGTTTCTATATTAAATTTCATTCAAAAATAAAAATGCCATATATACTTAGAATCTGCACTGTTAACAAAAGGAATATATATATATTTTAAAAGAACAATATATAACATATGTACATGTATATATATATATATATATATATATATATATATATATATATATATATATATATATATATATTCCCAAATAACACAAAATAAATAAATAAACAAATAGGATTAAAACTAGTCCAATTCATTTTCTTTCAATCAAAGAAAAATACGGGTAAACAATTTTAATACCCTAATAAATTGATTTTCTTTCAAATCAAGAATTTTAGCAACAAGATTTATTGAAGAAATTTAGAAGATTTTTCAATAGATTTCTATATAACACTAAAAAGATTTAACACAAAAATATTTCTACAACAAAAAACCTCTTCAAACATAAATCTCAATTTAAAGAATGGCAGACATGATTTTCGTTTTCCCTTACAGAACAATCAAAAGGAAACAAAAGAATTAATTAATCGAAAAGAACCTGGAGTCCTTCGTTTGATGACGAATCCAAACATGGTAACCCTTCTTCCTCTTTCAAAAACAAACTTCTTCTGCAGATCCTTCTCAAATTCCTTTAAGCTAACTTCTGAATCAATTTGCTATTCTTTTCTTACAGAACAATTTTTTTTAACAAAGAAGCACCAAAAAACCTCTCTTTTTCTTTTCCAGAAAAAACCAAAAAACATTGTGTGTAAAAATCCCTCACAATAAAATAATTTAAAAAAAAATAAAGCTCTTTTTTCTCAAAAATCCAACCCATCCATTGATTCTTTTTCTTGCTTTTAAAAGCTCACACTTACCTCACAGATTTAATTAAAATTCATTATTTTCACTTGATATTATCCTCACAAGATATTCTCTTATGATTTTCTAATTTTAATATCTTGAAAAAGATAATTTATAATTATCACCAACATTATTTATTTAAATTAATTACTTACACCTTTTAATTTATTAAATAAATTTTAATTTACAATATTTAAATTCCAAATTACAATTTCTCACAATTAATCATATCCACAAAATAACATTAATTAATCCCATATAAAATAAGGATAAATTAAATAACAACTATCCACAAATAAAATAAATAAACAACAACAATATTGAGACAAAGGCAAGGTCAAGACCACGACACTGAAAGACTCACAATGAGGTAACGGACTTGGGACGGGGACACTTCCTTATCAACTCCCTTTTTCAATATCATACCCGTTGGGTTAATTTAATGCTTGCCCTGTCCTGCCAAAGCAGCTGGAATCGAGACTTTATTCCTGCAATTCTTGCATACAAACAAACTTCAAGTAACATGTAAGTCTCCATTGCAAACACACCATGAAAGGAAATTGCGGGGTAGTAGGGCACTTGCAAGCGAGTGATGCTACTCCGTCCTTTCACCAAGACTCACTAGCAAACACATCAGAAACCATAGTATCATAGAATCACAACATCACCACATAAATTATAAAGAAAGCCATAGCATAGGAAAATAATCTAACTAGCACATAATGTATCATCAAACATCATAGTAATGTCAAGTGCAGCAAACCAACCAAACGATGAATCCACACACAACCAAATCAGTGAACTAATCACCATCACAAACCAAGAATCAAACCAACACACAAGAGTATCAAAGAGTATCAAGGAGTATCAAAGAGTATAAACAACATGAGGGGTATTACACCACTTGCTTTGAAGTTTCTTGAGTATAAGGGTTGGCTGCCCTTTAGAGGATTTTGAGGCTAGCTGGAAAAACACCAACACCCACCTCCACGGATAGCAAGATATGCAACGAGATAGAGAAATCGATAAAGAAAATAATAGGAGACACACTATCAAATAGAGTGCAAAGATAGCTTGAATTCTACTATATAAGACACAATGATGCAAATAGATAAAAATGACAATGTCACCTTCCCTTCTACTAGCACTCAAGGTTGAGAGGAGAAGATGAAGAGAAGCTACTCCTTTCCAAGAGGATGGAGCTTTGTAGACCTACAAAACAATAGTGTTGTAGCAAGAGAATGTTGTAGGAGCCAAGAAGAGAGCTTGTGGCAACAAGAAGAAGATAGAATGATAAAGAAGAGATAAAGCATGAGCTTGAGAGAGTGAGAACTCCAAAGAGAGTAAGAGAGAGATTAGAGAGAGCAAGAATGGAAGTTTGAATGGCTAAAATGGAGGTAAGAAGTCAATTTTCGTTGGTCAAGGGTCAACAAAAGATGTTAGTTTTGTAACCAATGAGAAACGTAACGCTCCTATAGATTCCAGGGGTGGGAATCCTTTCAAGATGCTAGCACGATGTGCAAACATCAACGTGAAATGCGTGTGTCTCGACAAATATTCCTCCACCAAAGCAAAAAAATATAAGGCTACTAGAAGGAATAAGTTGATAGCGACGAGCTTTGCATCATCAGACTTTTAATTTCCAAGGTAAGGGTAAATGAATGGGGAATTTTCCTAGGGTGAAAATTCATGCCATTACAGGTTGATACCTCTGAATTACACTAATAGTCATTTCTAAAACTAGTGCTTTCAAATTTATTTGTTCATCCTATATCTCTATATAATAAGATATGTTGAGATTTAAAAATTGGGCAATATGACTCATGTATTATCACCCCTCTTAGCTTGCATAAATAATGGTGCCATATATTACACTTTCCATCTCAAATGGAGTATAGTTGCAAGATCAATCATATCGATTTGCATTCTCAATTCAACTAATGTTACACGAATGGACCTTTGGATTTTTTATGGTATTCCAAAATGAGAATTCCAAAATGTTATGTGATGACTATGATTTGCACCTTTCATGGGTTTTCCATCCCTTTAAGTCTATCCTAGCTTTGTCATGATTGTACCTTTGAATGACTGAATAAAATTCTCATACCTGCTCTTGAATGTCCTTTTTGAGGGGCTATCTTATTTGCTACCTTTTTGTGAGATAACCATCCTTCATTTCATTTTTTTTTTTGATCATATCTATGGTTTCCAATAAATTTTGCATTGATTTTCCCTTGTTGACAATCCTCTCATGTATCTTAGTGTCAACACCATTATCCTTTCATTTATGTACTATCACAAACCTATAATATTTTGTCTTTTGCTTGGTTTAAAAAGTAGAACTTTTCCCATTTCCATGACTGTCTTCTCACTGTCATTTAGGCCCACACTCTACCCATTCCTTGGACTAGCATATGTTCATACAGTCCATGTTGAAAACATGCCACTCCTTATACCACTATTATAAATCTATGTATTGCAGTGAGGGCTTCACAAGCATTCATATGTGTTCATAATTTGTTGTCCTCTCCTCAAAAACTCATGCATGAGAATGTAAGGAAAATTGAGGTTGAAATTCAAACAAAACATCTCTCTTGTAAATTTTGCACAAATAATTCCAACTGATAGTGGCTTCGAAAAGTTCTTTAGAATATCTTCTTGTTCTATCAATCTTACCAATAAAAAAATTACCACTTTGACTTGTTTGAACCCAACACCTACTACCCAAATGGTCACTATGATGCACAAATATTAAATTTCACATAGGTAAACATTAATCGTTAACCAGTACATTGCACTTTTTGATACTATTGACATGGTGCACGTCTAGCCATTGGAGATAAAATTCATCATTGATCAAGCACATTATTAATATTATAGTCAATAAGTAATCATGATATAGTTAGAAAAATATCAAATAAACTATATACAACTACTTGTAGGAAGCCACTATTTTTATATATATAAAGTTCCTTGAGTATAAAGGACAT
>VDFB02049217.1:85394274-85666076 GCA_007258455.2 Sequoia sempervirens | reverse complement strand
TTGCTCATTTGGAGAGGGTGGATTTTAGAGAAGTTGTGGTTGCCTACCCAGATGCTATCGAAATGATGCCAAAATGTTGAAGACATTATGTTGTATATTTTTGTATGTATGAAGCCCAAATTGTAAGGAATTCCATGAGCTCCAATTTGACATTTGTAAGGGGATTGCCCCTTCATCAATGATATTAGAGCGGAAGTTCCTGAGTGTGCAGGCAGAAGTGCCAATGTGAGGCAGTTTGCACTAGGACCTATGGTGGAGTGTGTGTGGTGTGTAGACAGATCATTGAATGTGAAGCAATCTATATTTGAGAGGTTGAAGATTGAGAGTGTATGGCAATTGTTTGAAAAAAAAAATCATAGTTGTGTATGCAGGTGAACAATTTGAAGAAAATATTGCACAACTATGCTTTGAGGAAGGCATAGAGAAAGAGAGTGAGAAGGAAGAGAAAAGTGCAACAGAGATTAAAGAGGCTTCAACAGCAAAAAAAGAGATGAGAAGAAAGGAGGATATTGACGAAGAGGAAAGTCAAGTTGTAGCAGTTAAAGAAAAGGTAAAACTTTCATTTTATGAGTTCATTGATGATTCTGGTTTGCATGTGAATGATATGAATGAGATGGATAGATATGAGGAGGATGAATTTTTTTTTGCAGTAGTAAGAAAAATAGGAATATCAAATTTTGATGAGATTGGAACCAAATTTTATTTATGTTTGAATGATATGATGAGTGGTAGTGAAGAAAGAATTGCAACAGTGAAAGTTGTAGCTGGGGACAATGAGGTAAAGTCAAATTTTAATGTATTTTTTGATGAGGATAAGAATGTAGAAATGGATAAAGTTGTTGCAGCAATTAATCAGTTTGAGAAGGTTGAAATTGAGGAACAAGAGGTGAAGGTAAAAGAGGAGCTTTCCAATGATTCTTTTTTTGAAAGTATTGAAGATGAAGATTCCTTGGTTAGAGAGCCTGATTATTTGTTAGTTAATATGGATGATGAATCTTGGGATCATTTTTATAATACTATTTTGAATGTGGAAGATTAGTTTGCAGCAGCAATATATCTTTCTAAAGGCATAAAATTAGTGGTGTATCATGTTAAAGACAAGGTTGAAGTTGCAATAGTGAATGAAACCAAGGTAAATTTCATTTTTCTAAATATTCTTTTAAAGAAGGATGCAAATGTGATGAGTTTGTAGCAAAAAGAGAATAGTAAATAATATTTTATTAAATTTGAGAATGATGATGTTTTGCAAGTTATGGATGGGTTAGTTCAGGAATATTTTGCTAGTGATGTATTGTGTGCAGAGAAGGGTTTGTGTGGTGTTGCAGAGTTAAGTGTAGGTACAAATTGGTGGAGGTGGATGAACTATGGTGGGTTAAATCCCACAAGATTGGAGGAGGATGTGAATTAAACTAGGAAGAAGTGGTTGGTTTATGGTGGAAATTATTCCACATTCAGGAGGTTGAGTGTAGAGTAGAATTGTCAGAGAAGGGAGCTTGTTCTGATTAAGTGTTGGAAGAGGAGAAAGAAGAATCAATTTCAGGTGCCAAATTTAGAGATGGAGTTTGTTGAGAATTGCTTACAATCTAAAAGGGTGGTACATGATAATAATTTTTGTTTCTTGTCAAATTGATTGAGTTAAAAGGTGTCTACAAACTAAAAATGAAGTGCATTTCATATCAATCTTCCCTATATTGCATTCAAATGTATAAACATAAGAATCAAAGAGATTTCATTTTCAATAATAGATTGTTGCATTTATACAAGTGCATACAATATTGAAAATATTTACACAAATATTACTAAAATAAAATCTTTATTGATTCAAGAGTTCAAATCTATCTCACACAAGTCATGAGATTTAGCTTGTCCAATGGAAATAAAGTACAATTTATACACAAATGGATTAAAAGAATAAAATGCATATATAGGGGAAGAGGCCATTCATTGCCTAATGACTGGTTAGAATTTGTTGTCCTACATGGTCTTCAGCTCCAAGTTGTCTTGTGTCCTTCGTAGCTCCCTGTTGTCATGCTCCTGCATTTGAAAAAGAGTGGCAATGAGGTTAGAGCAGTGCTCTAAGCAATAACAGTCTCTAACACTACATATACATCCACCCACCAATGTATAAATTGTCCTTTACATGCATCAAACAAACAATAAGTTGTCCATGTTCAAAGAAAAAGAAAACAGGATCATCAAATCTTTTGAGAAAATGCACATGTTTTCTAACTATTTGTTTCATGTGCAGATACAAGGAAATCAATGTTCTTGTTTTATCAAGTTTCAGCACGTGGGATAAAATGTGGCTCCCACAAGGGTTGAGACCGATGTGCTATAGAAATGCTCTTAAAATAGTATGCTAGTCCAAATAGCAATGCATATGGGGCATGGTAATAAGAGCAGATGAAATTCTAAGTTCAAAGTGTTTGTTGAAAGAGGCAAAGAAATCCAAAGTCAGCATGTTTTCATGGAGGCACAGAATAATCATGAGAAATGAAAGAAAAATATGATCATTAGTGACCTAAATGTACAAGCATTGAGGGAATATTAATTTAGAGGTGCATAAAATTCAGGTTACATTCAGAAAACAAGGAATCACAGTGAGCATTCTACAAGAGTGAAGAATTTGTTGCTTTTCAATCAAAATTGAAGATGTTTCAATAAGATAGCATGATCATATTAAAAGAAACAGTCCTTGTAAGATACAAATCTATTGATATAACAATCAGTTCAATGCTAAAAGTATGTAGGACAATCAATACTATGGAGGAATGCAAAGATAAAGCCACAGTTATATAAAGCATGGATCAATGTTGTGATAGCAGATATAAAGACCATAGAGAAAATAATGTTGAAGAGTGACCTACATATTGCAGTAATGAAGCATCAAGGGTAACAAGCATATTTCAAATCACATCATACAACAGGTTATTCACACATGATTCTTTGGAGAAGAGAGTTTCATTAGAATACATCTTAATGATCCAAGGAATTGCATCAGTTTGATATTTGTAGCATGATAATTACAATCCTATAATGGATCAGATAGGTCCAAATCATGGAGTAATTGCCAAAGGTAGAGTTTTATGAGTGAACAGTGATCATAGTAGCCCTACAAGTCATTAAAATCAAGTAAGGATGCTTAGGTCTCCTATTAAGGATAGCATTTTGAAGAGTAAATGATACAATGAAGCCTTTTCTCAGGAGTAATAGTCATGTAAAGAATACAAATCCAAGAAAAATATGGAAATTTCATTTTAGAATAGTTATAAATACAATTTGATAACCATGCTAGTGACTTTCATAAGGATGGTGAGAATGTTTGTTGTCCTTGAAGACTACAAGAGTTACAAAAAGTGCAAATATCTTGAGCTAAATGGGTCTTCAATCATGATAACTATCATGAAATGGTCAGGGAATTCCAAATTATCTTGTAAGTGATCAAGATCCAACATAAGTTAAGCAAGCTATGGATAGGTCACAAGCTTGAATACATTAAAGAAATCACTATGTATAGGTTGTTGTGTCATAACCAACTTGTTAGTAACCATATTGCTAAAGGCAAAGAGAAGATAGCGATAGCCTACATATCAAACCTATCTGGTTTTTGCTTTCCTGACTTAAATTTCCTTCTCAATATAGAATGAAGCAAAGGAAAGAATCAGAGTGTGAAATAAAGCCTCATGCTAAAGTAGAAAATGAGGAACTCAAGTGAACCCACGGTTAAGTCTTAATGCACTTTAAGTTATAGGAAAAGATGCGTAGGGCTTTAAAATCATACCCCTACTATGCAATAGCATTTGGTCATATAACAATCTTATTTTTATTTCACAGAACAATTTTTGGTATGAGAGCTCGAAATGAGCCTTTTGACAGAGAGGTGAATAGTTCTTGATGCTTGCATGGAAAGACAAAGGCCGTGGGTAGTGTCTGATGAAAATGCATTTTCTTAAAACCCATCTGGTTTTCTTTTCCAAAAAAATAAAGGATATGAAAGAAAAGAGCTCAAATATAAAACTCTCAACTTGTTGTGAGGAAATGTTTTCTTTAGAGATAATGATAAATGGAGGACTAGGGTTTTGAGATGTTTTTTTATTTTTACAATTGTAAACCCAGAATACCTACGACTATGGTGTTTTATTTCTCATGTTTATAAGAAAATCTTAGAAATTACACAGAGGTCTCACAAATAAAAGAAATACAAATTTCTTCAAGTATCCAAGGAAAATCATGGTGGCCTGTAGTTTTTTTTTTTGTAAATCTTAGATATGTAAAAAATGAAGGTTCATTTTTTATAAGAATGTAGTCATAGATGCAAATAAAAGTCAAAGTGATAGAGCCTTTAGTAAACTTTTAGAATGAAGCATTTAAAAGGTCGTCATTACATAAAATAAAACAGAAATGCCCTGCATTTCAAAATCTACAAAAATAAGAGGTGGAGGCCACGGCCATAATAGGAGAATGAGAGTAAAATGCAGAATTTGTACAAGTTCAACAGGAAATGGAAGAAAGAAAATGAGATATATTCAAACTTCTACAATACTACTTGGCTCAAGTAAGTTTTCTTTCAGAATGGTATAGTGAAATGATGAAGAACACTTACCTAGACATTAAGGTCGTGATTTTTCAGTGATGTTGAAAGAAATCCTGCTTAAATCACATAAATCCACCATGAAATTCTTCTTCAGAGTTCTAGAATCCTAGGTCGGCGGCAACTTAGCTTCTTCGAGAAGCTTCATCCAAAATAATGTGAATAAGCTTTCCTTCTTTGGTTTTGATTTAGGGTTAAAACCCTAAACTTGGCGAGTGGTATTATTTTTGCTAGTGTTTTTATTGAAAATAAAACATCAACTAATGCATGAGTTGTGGCCTTATTTCATAAGTTTGTGCCTTAGGCAACCTCTTTTCCTTTAAACATTATCATGTTTTGGAATGCCATGTCAACATTTGAAATACACCTTAGCTCAAAATGCCATCTTGGTATACTTAAGGGATATAATTTAATTTTCCACCTTTTATGTATATGTTTTTTTTTTTTTGTAAAACAAAATGATTTTAAGGTGCAATTATAAACCTTAAATTGTTTTGTTATTTTTGAAGAAAAATGCAAATGGTGGAGATGGGCAAGTGGAGAGAATATTGGAGAATTTTTTTCAGTTTGGAGACATGAACCCATAATTCTAGGGTCATTAATGTATTTTGTTGGGTGTTATGCTTACCTTGAGTTTTCATTTTGACCAAAACCTTCTTCCCCACATGTTGGAGGTGGTATTGTGAAGAATCCAATGCCTCTTTTTTAGGGCATCTAACCCAAGGTGGTTGTTTGTTCCTATTTTGGTGCAACCACTTGGGTTGTGTTTATATTGGCTCATGTAACTCATTTTTGGGGGGAGTTCATAATTTGCAGATTTTCTGGAGGTAATCTTCATCACAAATTTTCAGCATTTCTCTGTAACTCATTCAGTCATGCAAACTGTGAGTACCTTGGAAGATTAATAGCATTGATATACTTTTACCTTCTCATCACTTGTTTTGCTTGAGTACATGTCCTAGAGATTGATCAATATACTTGTGAAAATTTGTGCTTTTCCCTGTATTTTTGTCTCATAAAAAAGTACCTACTTTGCAAGAAAATATATGTTTACAGGTTATGAGTTGTGTGAGCAATACAAGGATTCAAGTTATGAAATATACATTCTTTTCTTTCTAGAGTCTTGTATAAGCACCTTATAAAATACTTATGTAATCGATATGCAAAGATGAGTTGTGTAAGTTTTCTGTCAATCTGTTAAATAAAGGTGTAATAGAAATTGAGTTTGCATGCTTTTAGTTAGTTTGAGTATTTCATCATAGGATAGAAATCTTAGTTTCATTTAAAAAATTGTTATCTTCTTACCCTTTTCTCAAAAAGAAAAGTAGGAGTTTGAGGTTAAACCAATAAAGAGCCAGCTTTCTCTAGAGGTACTTTTTTGTAATAGGGTCACCCATAGCCTTAGAAAAGTTCCCATGTTGTTCATGATTGGTTGTGTTAAATCTCAGCCTAGGTGCAGATCATAAGAGTTAACAGTACTACCACTCAACTCCATTTTGTGAATCCATATTCACAAAAATTTTGCTACCTCAGGTGTCTGATGTAGGAGCATCTAGGGGTACTAGCAATCTTGCATCACCAAAAATATTGTTATTTCAGTTTTTTTTATTTTCAATAAGGGCTTAGGGGTTAAGAGAATAAATATTTTGATTTGCAACTTTGGAATTTTCCTTGGGATGAAATTGTAATTATAACTTTGGTGGAAAATATTCATTTATGAATATTCCTAAGGAAAATTTGGGAAAATACCCCTCTTGGGCGTCCAAATTCTTGGTGGGGACCATTTGGGGTGCATTTGCTTGCATGTTCAATTTCATGCCTTGCATGTAATTGCATGTTTATTCCACAATCTTTGCATGTTGTTGCATGACCGTATTTGGAGCCATCAAGGCCACTGGGAGTCAAAGGTGTCTTTTTTGACCAAGACGATTGTCCAAAAGTTAGGCCCCCATGTGAAGGTGGTGAAGGTAATGAATTATTTTAAATTTTATTTTCTTATCTCTCCTGAAGTTGCGTGTTGGAATTCTTGGTGGTTTATGGAGGTTGTTTTGGGAAACCAATGGTGGTTTCTTCTCACACAATTTATATATAATTATGCTTGCTCATTTGAAGAGGGGGGCTCTTGGAGAAGTTGTGATTTCCTACCCAAATGCTATCAGAATGATGCCAAAATTTTGAAGACATTATGTTGTATATTTTTGTATGCATGAAGCCCAAATTATAAGGAAGCCCATGAGCTTCAATTTGATATTTGTAAGGGGAGTCCCCCTTCATCAAGTGGACTCATCTTCTTGCATTTACCTAGATCAAGCACTATGTGGATATATGCTTGAAATAGATGTGGGTGCTTATTTTACTAGCATAACAATTTCATTCCCTAAATGGTAAGATTGACATAGTGTTGATGTAGATTGTGTAGGCATACAACAAAACTAAAATCTATAAAAAAAATTTATCTCTTGAAATATTTTAAATTATAAACTAAAATTCATTATCCCAAGGATTTGATACTCAAGTCTTGACAGACTAAGTGTCACTTATAGTTTATTGTAGGTTGATTTCACAAAGGGGATTACACAAATATTCTTACTTACTAGAGCTAAAGATGAAATAGATTCATAGGATAATTCACTAAAAATATAGGATTCCACTTTTATTTTCAAGGACCAAAAGTTAAAATACTCTTATCCTAACCATGCAAAACATAGATCAATCACCGTCTAGATATATGTTTGAAACAGATGTGGGTGTTCATTTCACTAGAATAACAACTACATTCCCTAAATGGTAAGACTTGCATAGTGTTGACATGGTTTTCATACACACACAACACAACTAAAATATATAAATAAATACTCTCTCTTGAAAGATTTTAAATTATTTAAAATAAAATTTATTATCACAAAGCTTTAATAGTCAGGTCTTAAAAAATGAAGTGTCACTTAGAGTTCATTGTAGGTTGATTTCACAAAGGGAATTACATAAATATTTTTACTCACTGGAGATAAAGGTGAATTGAATTCACAAGATAACTCACTAAAAACATAGGATTCCAATTTTTTATTTTCAAGGACCAAAAGTCATTTTGACAAATTTGTAAGAATTACGTATCTCTAATTGATTCTTCTAAAACTATCCAAAGATCTTAAAAAATTAAAAATATATATATAAAAGGGAGAAAGGAAAGGGTTAGAGAAACTAAATTTTTAGTAATCTCACCCAAATATCCTTCAAGAATTTTGAAATGAGACCCAAAATCAATTTATGCTTCACCAAGCCCACACGGGTAACACAGTTGGCTTGGGAAGTGGTTTTCTCCCCATTGGTCTTGAGTTCAACTCTGCTTCTAGGTTTAAGAGGTGGGACTTCTTGTGGGCAACGGATCTCACCCACAGGGAACTAGTCTCACCCAACTCACCCTAGGTACCCATGATATGGGTTGTTGGGCCATTGGGCTGGGCTTCGAGGACACCCCTGTTGTATAAAAATATATATATGCTTCACCAGAGTGATTCACAACTACACACAGATGATGCAAATCTTCAAAGGAAGCTATCAAATAAATAAAGTGATGAAATGCACCCAAATGTTGGCACAACAATTTTATATTTCAAAGAAAATGATAATTGTTATAGTCACATATAATTTAAAATTGGAAAATGACCTATAGTTGGCCCCAAGTTCACAAAAATTTGCAATAATATATAGGTAATCTCATTGATGTGAAAGGAAACCATAAAGTGAACAATAGTTGACATTTCTTCAACTAATTACTCCACAATTATAAGAAATTTCTAATCTCCTTTAATTGAATAACTATGGCCATTTTATAGACACAAGGTTCTAATAGTTAGTTACAAAATCGGTAGGTTAGATTACATCAAAAGAATGATCGGTTATAATTCAAATTGGTGGAATATTCATTCAACATCAACATCATTATAGTTGGCACGGTGGAAATTCCTTGGGAATCAACATCTTCATATTTGAAATACGACATATTCTTCCCTAGATTCACACCTTTGCAAAGTTGATAGCTAGTATAATATTCCATTGGTATCAACATCAAAAATATCACTTGGAACCTTAAAAAAATTGTTAATGTGGCATTGAGGAAGTTGGAAGCAAAAGCCCAATAGAATCAGTTAGCACTAGAAACTTCACAAAGCTGCTTAGAAACCAAAATAGATAAGGATAAGACTTAAGGATCTTCTTCATTGATATCTTCAATAATGCACTAAATTTCCAAGGCCTCTCATTTCCTCCTGTATACACTAAAGGAAATCAAATTCTTATTGATCCCTTCCCTGCTAAGATTGTAGGACATTTTCCATCTATACTTACATGTAGCACAAAAACTGAATATTTTAGTTGATTCCTCATTTCTCTTCCTAGTAGTTTTATGATATTCCTTAATCAACACTCTCTTCTCCATTACTCTATTTAATATATCCCCATTCAAGTTATTTATGGGATCGTTTAGGCATTATGAAAGGCTTCTTTGAAATTCTTTAATATAGGTTCATCATCATCCAATTTATTTGAATCATTATTTTGATTAGTTAACCTATAGATGATAGTTAAATCATTATACCTTATGTCCTCTACTTTTTTCTTAAAGAATTCCATTTTTCCTTGACATCCTTTAACTATATTATTTTATAATTTTACTTGCTTTATCCATGTTCTCATCTTAGCAATGGTTTTATTTGTTGTTATTCCTTATTTTACCATTAATCTATCATCTAGATTTTCTACTACTTGTAATCTTGTTAGCTCAATATCATTTTTTCTAAGTGGTCATCACAATTCTTTTATAGCTTAGCGACTTTACTTTCCTAATCAACTAGCTTTTTATCTTTCTATAGAAATCTTGATTAATTCTTTCCCTTCAAAAGTCGTCTCCTTTATTCATTTCTTTATCACATTAGCTCCATGATTCATCTTCCTTAGAGATGATATACCATTGTGAGATAGAAGAAATACATGAGAAGGAAGTTTCTCTATGGTCTAGTCTGGACCAACCAATTGCCTGATTTAACCTTGAAGTTATGCCAATTGTTCTTTTAACTCATGTTTTCTCCTTTTATGATTCTCTAACCTTACTATTGTGGAATCCACATTAGCTCTTAATTATTCAATTTATTTCTCCCTTGTGGAATGCCCTATGTTTATGGTGGATATCATTTAGTCTAAAATAATCATCACAACTTTATCCTTCTAGACCAATGGTTAGCAACTTATACAATTTTAAAACCAATTGCATGTCTCTTGACAACAAACATTATTTGAGCCTTTCTCTCAAGTTTTTGCGTTTCTATTTGTTGGAAGATACTTTTGAAATCTAGAGGAATCAATTTCACCTATTGTGGCTTTTGAACTTCACTTGATAGTAAATTGGGGATTTCAATCCCTTGTCCTTCCACATGCAACTATTGTTATTCTATGCATTCTTACCTCTTTGTGGGGGACCTTGGTTGTTCTTGTAGCATTTGTTCTTTTTGAATATTTTATTGCATTGGTTGTTCTCTTGTTTCAAGGGCAATATTTTCTTGTACTCATCCATTTTGAACTTCCTCCAAGTTATTAGTTCCATTGATGTTTTGACCTACTTCCATCTCTGTAAGAACATTATCCTTTGGTTGCCCTGCTACTTGTTCAATATGAACTAAAGGATCAACCTCTTTGTTAAGTTTCCATACTTTCTAAATAATTTAAAGACGTTAATATTTTTTAAAATAATATTATTAACTATAAATAAAAACACATTTCAAATCAAAATTATAAAAAATATATTAAATATAAAAATGATTAAAAAATTAAATGCAAGCACAATTCAAATAATATCTCTTTTAAAAGATTGTTAAATATAAAAAAATATTTAAAGAAAAATATAAATTTGTAAAATACATACATAAAGATAATATTAACATTTTTAAAATAATATTATTAACTGTAAATACAAATACACATTCAAATCAAAATTATGAAAATAATATTAAATATAAAAATAATTAAAAAATTAAATCTAAATACAATTCAAAATGTGACTAAATTTAATTTTCAAAAATTATTAAAATAAATCTTCCTTAAATCTAAAACTAAATCCTTAAATTATACATTACTTATAATGTTAAGTACATGATCAATTTTAACTCTAAAACCTAAATCAATTAAGTATTAATCTAACCCTATTATTTAATTAAAATAAAGGAGATATTTTCCCCTTGCAATAGTCAAACACAATATTATGTATATGATACCACCAAACTTCTAGAAGAGTCATAGCCATAGTGGTCCTTTAAAAAATAAAAATCCTAGAAATTCCCCCTCAATATAAAAAATACGTATTATAAAAGTCAAATTTAAATATTAATCTCCAAAACATACCAAAATATTATATTTTCAAATATTTATAAATTATTGTTATTTTGCCACTGTACGAAAGGTATCAAAAATCAAAAATATAGGAGGTTGTCAGTTAGGGTATGCTATTAAAGACAACCGCTGGACGGCAGGCTATGGCCATCAGAGGTAGTAGGTATGTCAAGGATGTCAACGGATGCCCATCTATGCCATCGGTGCAAATTGTCACCTACATAGACAGTGCCCTTAAACAATAACGGTTCACCAAATTCGTGCTATTACTCAGGAAAAACAATTTTGAGGGAACTTTTTTTAACTCATTTTTATTTCATTACCATTTTCCAATAGTTTAGAACTTAGAAAAATAAATACAATGCAAACATGTTAATATATATATATATATATATGATTGGCTATTAAACCCTAATATTTTTAGTTCTACTTTAATTTATATTATATATTTTTATATTGTATCATATTATTATATATTATTATGTAATCTTATATTTTATTATATATTATTCTATTATATTATAATATGTTATATATATTATCTAAATTTATATTTTATATAGATGTTAATATATTATATTGTATGGTAGCCCTCCTTATAAATTACAAGGGCATGACATGCCCTCCAATACCACGAGGACAAAGGGGAGACTAGACCTCATGACCTCTTGCTTGCAACAAGATGTTTTAGCCAATCAATCTAGGCCCTCCACCCCAATATAAATATAATATTATAATGTAATTGTAGACATCCAAATTTGACCACTCCCACATGGTCAAACCCGTCCCCTTTATTCGTCTATCCCATCGATATTAATTAGATGATTTATTTAAGTAATATTTCCCCTTTTGCCTAAGGTTCCTAAAGTATTTAATTTAACAATTATATACTTTACCTTTTATCCTTTCCTCTCTAAACTAAATAAATATATCAATTTATTTAATTTGGTCATTTAGCCTTTTTGAATTTAAATCAATTTTAAATTCCCTTTTCTCTCTCTTTGTCACATCCTCCATAATCTTCTTCTAATCTGGATTAGTTTAATTAATTCATGATTAGGATGTGCACACCTTTAATCGGGATTAATGTCACATCCTCCATATTTGGCCACTTGTCTCTAATCCCTCATCAGTCTTCTTAATCACCTATTTGCACAACCTTAATCTAATCACATGCCATCTTTGGTATGTCCTCCAAGTCAACCCTTCATAAGTGTTTTCCCTTTTAAGCTTGGACCTCTTCCCCATGTGAATTAAAAGTTCACATTTATTCATTCAATGCATTTCTCTTCCTCGTGTAGGTTGTTGGGAAATTCTAAATCCCCTCATAGATCACATCAGTCATATGGGACAAGGACTTCCTTTATGAGGATCTTGTCTTATCTTTAAGGTACTTCCAATCATGTGAATTTAAAATTCACATTTATTTCCCCAACCACTTCTCTCTTGCCCATGATGATTAGTGAGGAATTCTAAAATTTCTCACTTGTCACCATCCTTCCACATGGGGACAAGAACTTCATTTTTGAAGAAATCTTCCCCTAATCCCAAGGTACTTGCAAGTACCTCCACCTCACATGTCCTCTCTCCACCTCACATGTCCTTTTTGCCATCTCATTTCCACATGGCAAGATGTGAGGGCTTGTGTGTCCTCAACTCACCACAACCCTCTATCTTGCCCATGTTGGCTAAATCCTAGCCATTGAATCATCTAAATCCTAGCCATTGTTGCATTCATCCACTCAAATACCCATTTGAATCATTTGAATCCTCATTGCATCCTTGTAATGCTCCTCCATGCTGAGTATCTTTGTTGATGATACCTAAGTGTGTGTCTTGTTTAATTACCTTGTTTGGATAGAAAACATCAAATTAAAGTCTTTAAGATAATTTAATAGAAATATTTTATGATGGATGAATAAATTAAATAAATAATGTTAAAGTGATTGATTGATCTTAATAAATTAAAGTTTATGATAAATTCTTTTATAATTAATGTTATAATAAAATAAAATTTTGAAGTAAGAAAACAGAATATTAAAGGTGATTTTTAAATGACAAAGTATTTGGCAATTAAACATTAAAATATTTATTAACAAATTGTAGACTTTGAAATAAATTAAAATGATAAAAAACATGAAATAAAATATTGAATTGGAAAGTTGCAATTATTAAACAACATCAAATAGAAAGAAATTGAAGTGGCAATAATTAAGTCAGATTTATTCTAAATTGTGGCATGACAGCCAACCAATGCATGCTATTGCAAAATTTATGTAATTGGCTAAAAATAAACAAAAAAGAAAAGAAAAGAAAAGAAAAAAAGAAAGTAGGGAATCTTCTTCAGTTATGGATTTTTGTAAATAAATTTCCTTTTAGTGGGTTTTGAGGGATGGATGGAGAAGGATCTGGTTCAGAAAAACCTTATAAAAAAAAGTTTTCTTGGCTTGCTTTAAAGGATGGTTGGGGCTTAAAGTTTTGGGGCTGATATTCGAAGGGTTGGGGTCTTCAGCATCGAAAATCTTCAATGGTGTCTTCAATAAAACAGGTTTCTTTCTTTAAAATTACTTCCTCTCTAAATTTAAAGCAAAACGTGTATGAGATGTTGAATAGGATTTATATGTTGTTCCTAGTTCTACTCCTTTATCAATTGGTTCATTTTCTGGTAGGCTTCGATAATTCAACCTGTATATATATTATGTTTATGGAGTTTAACCAATGTCTTCAGTATCCTTAAAGCATAGACTCATCGTTCTATGTCATCCTGTCTCTTGCTATTTGGATTACTCTTAGCTTTTTAGCTAGAAATCAGAGAGCGTTCTCTTTTTTTTTTTTTTTTTTTGCTCTTGGTATCAAAGGTTCTTGGTTGATTGGCATTCGTTTTCAATCAGCCCTTATCAGTTTTTCCAAGTTCTGGCATTGAAATTTTTAAGAATAGCTTGGCCATCAGTTTTGTAAGTGCATGTTCCTGATATATATATATATATATAATTATTTATATATACATAATTATACAACACAATCTGGTTGGGGTTGTAATCAATTGTATCTATCGTATTCTTCAATCGGCATGGGTTTTGGTGCAATTTCAGCTATTCCTTAGAACAGCCGTGTGTTGCAATGTTGAAGTACTGCTTAACCTGGGCTTTTATTGCTATCGTTTCTAATTTTCTCTTTATGTACTCCCAGTTGCATAAAACGTAATGAGAGCCGTCATTGGCACTTAAGATTGAAATCTCCCTTCATTCGTTCTCATCTTTCAATGTCCATAGGTGATGGTAAGTATATTTTGCATGGTGCTAAATGGATAAGTTCCGGAGTGTGTTTCTCTAGCAAGTAAATTTTATCTAAAATGTTGATGCTCTGTCACCTTTAGCTCCGCCCCTGTAGACGCTCTATAACTACCAATTTAAAATCTGAGGTGAAAATGCATGAACGTGTTTACTTAGAATACTCCCTGACTTGCATTCGTCTTCCATCTGAAGCTTGTTCTAATCCAACTCTTAATATTGAATTTCACCTTCTCTGTTGCAAACCATTTATTGGCATCTTCTAGACCTTGCTGGCTCTCTGTCATGCACACCGAATGAGAATAAAGAAAAGCTTAATGCCCTTGCCTGGCGCATATCCCTTTTGGCAGAGGAAACTTCATATAACTATGTTTAATCATGTTGAAATGCAGCCCATGGCTTGCTAGGGGATCACTGCCATAGTATGTTCATTGGCGTCAGATTTTAACTGTTGCTTCTTTATCTTTCCTTTCCATGTTGGGGCTATCTGCTGTAGTGACTTCCAGCTTTAGAATATACTCCTCATGCGTTGGGAATACAATGGGGAGGTAGGGCTCACTGTCTTGCTAATGCATAATGGGATCGTGGTTCTTGCTACAACCAGTGCCTAAGTATATTCTTGAATTCAATTGCAGTTCCAAATTTAAAGAACTTTAGTATGTTGGTAACTCTTAGGAAATTGGATTTCATGCGTTCGCAGCCTTCCAAGCATCTATTTTATCTCCTTACTCCATTTGCATCCTTATTCCATTCGTAGGATTTGGGTCATAGAAAGTTGGAGTTTAGGAAAAACAAAAAAATAAAAAAATAAAAAAAATTGATGTTGACCAGCAGGTAAGTATTGTAAATTATTTGTTTAGGATAGTGGATGTCTTGATGTCATTCGAATTCATACTCAGCTGGCATAAATGAAACTTGATTTAGGTTCACCATTTATAAATTTGAATGGTATCCAGCCTTTGTATGAGCTTTTCACGTCACTGCGTTTAAGTTTAAAAGGATGAAAGAGGTTGGTCAAAGTCTAGGAAAGCTTCACTTTAAATACAACCTTTAAATAAAGTAGTATAACTTAAGCTTTTTAAGTCTAAGAAAGGAGAGGAAGTCTACGTGGAAATATTTAACTTAAGGTCATTCCTTAAATAAAGTAAGTGAATATATTCTCATGTCTTAAAGGGAATCTTTAAAACTAAATTTAGTATTTATAAGTCTCCCTTATATTATCTCCTTTCTAGGGAAAAGTAAATCATATCCTATGTAAGTAGGAATAGTATAATTAAATGTATATAATTCCTTTCATTCTCTTAAATTACTTTTAGGATAAATTACTTTTATGGTAAATTATATATATAAATAAGTAAACAAGCAAGTAAATAATAGATAATTATAAATAAATTGAGATATGTATGTTTTGATAAATGTAAGTTTATGGAAATTACATAGATGTATTGTAATTAATTAGTACATGATTTATACCTTTTTAGTATTGTATTTAATTGTGTAAATCAAGAGGTATCGTTTCTTAGAAAGATTGATAAAGCGTAAAAGATAAAAGAAGTTGGTGATGAATATAAGGTTTACCTTGAATTTGATGATTTATCTTTAATCATAAAATGAATGTCTCATAATTCCACCATGTCTCTAAGCTCTCTTTTGATTTTGAGTGATAGTGGAAACAAGTGAATGGTCATTGTTTGGTATGAATGTGGGTTTTGTTCGGCTGTGTAATCCTTATGTAAGTGACTTATAGAAGTCTTCCAGAGGCTAGGGGAGATTCTTTTCTTGATGAGAATATGTTAAATCTTGGAGATGATTGCTTTTGTGTTTGATTTGAGCATGTATGTGATGCCTATTAGCCTCGCATAGTATGTTCACCCTATGATTGGAGTTTGTAGCTTGAAAGCGGGAAGGATATGCCTCGCCATGTTGTATTGATTATGAGTTTTAAGATTGTGCAAGTGGCTTTGTGCTTGAATTTATTGGTTTCCTAGTCGTCAGTAGGGGAGTGGCTCTCAGTGGGGGTCCGACACACAAAGGGGCGCCAGGGTAACTCACTAAGAGTTTAATCAAGTGATAAGCTAATTAATTAATTAGGAGAATTGGGTAGTTAAAACACTAATCAAGATAAGATAATGCCTCGCTCATGGATCAAGTGCTTGTACAGGCTTGAGATGAGTCGAGAAGGCCTGGAATGGCAAGACCAACTACCTGGTCTGTTTGGAAGGTAAGTTGGTCCCGTATAGTTTGTATGGGGGTCCGGCGGCCGGTAGAGGTAGCCAGGGTAACCCAAGATGGGGGTCCGGTAGCCTAGGAAGGTTACACCAGGGTAACCCATAGCAATTATGCGATGACACTCACTCCTACGACAACTTTGTACTCCCTTGGTTCTTTACATCCCCTTAGTTGATTTTATGCCTCTAGAAGTGTTTTGTATGTTATTGTTGTTGTTTTGTGATTGTTCAACATTGTCATGTCAACCATATGTTTTCTTGTACCCTTGTCCTTCTGTGATGTAATATCATTGATGTTGTTCTACTTGTTCTTATTTTTCATGTTAGCCTTGTGCATGTTTGTCAATGATGGTGGGAACCTTTGCTATCTCCTAGCACGGGGGGTGGGCCTTTGGGTTCCACGTGGTTGGGTGGAACGTGTTTCGATCTCCATTGGGTTCCCTTCTCCTATGCGTGTCGTGATGACTTCTCTTGATCTGTGGACTTCAACATTGTATCAACCCTTAGGATTTGTTATGCTTGTATTTGTATTGTACCACATTGATGTATCATGTTTAATGTTTGATGTTCTCACCTCATTGGAAATTGTGGAGATAACTTTATTTAGAATGTAAATGTATTGATGTATCTAATGAAGAGCACTAGTATGTAATGGACTAGAGTTAGTTGGCATTGTATTTAAATTATTTGAATCAATTTAATTCCATGTAAACATGTTATGGTTCTACTTTATTGATGATTGAAATAAATGGAATGTTTTGATGCAATCCTCGTAATGATGTTAGTACTTTATTATTGTAATGTTTCTTTATGGTTTCATGTTAATTTTTAGATGGGTTAAAAGTAATGATGTTGCGGACCCTAGAGGACTTAGACTAGAAAACTTAATATTAATGCTAGAATCGCATACAAGTGAATGTTGCACTTTAAAAAAAAAAATTTGTTCCACCTTAGATTGTTAGCATGTGTCCTCTAGGGTACGTGGCGGGGCGTTACAATCCTCATCATTTTGCATCCATTTTTAAGTGATTTGTCATCAAAGAGCACACATTCAAGCTACATCAAAGGGCCAACCAAAAAGATCAACTTAGAAAAGGTATAATCATTGTTACATTTTTTTTGTTTAAGTTCAACTTAGGCTAATCTTGAGGTATTGTTGTGTTGTTTCCCCTTTTGCATTTCTTTGTATTTTGCATCTTTTAGGTTAGAAATAATGTTGCATTACAGTAATATATTATAATAGTATAATGTAATACAATATAATATATCAATAATATAATAATATAATATTCTATTATATAATATAATAATATATAACATACTAATATAATATAAAATTATATAATAATATATAATATATTAATATCCATATATAATATAATTTAAATAGTATATAACATATTAAATATATTATTTAAATTCGTCATAATGAGAGAATTAATTTCCCTTTTATTTGTTATCTTCACTACAACTTAATATTGAAAAAGGTGTGAACCCTCTCCTGCATCAAGGATTAATGCTTGCCCTTTACAAGAATGTCTTAGCTTTGAACCCTCATGGAAATCCTTTACTTGCTAGACTAGAAAATGAGAACCGTAATGCTAGTGAAAATGTGAGACCACCTATGACATGGATGAAGAGGAAACTGAGGAGAAAGAAGATAACGAGGAGGAAGAGATTGAAATTGAAGAAGAGCAAAAGAATGAAACCTTGACTACTCCTGAAATCGAGAATATTGCCAATGAAACTATTGTTGATGATTCTAGCACTGACTATCTAAAAATTAGGTTGACCTACATGCAGGTTCAAATGGACGATATGGAAAAGTCTATTGTCACGTTGATGAAGGTGACGAATGGCCTAATGCGCAAAGCAATGGTAGGTGCAGTGTTTGATCAAATCAAGATCACTAGGAAGCTAAAGAAGATGGGAAAGATGGATGACTTGAAGGACCTAGATGAGACCGAGGGACTTGATTGGAGAGAGTATATCTCCCTAATAGGAGATTATTGGGACCTGATTGAAAAAGCCAAGTAATAGATTTTTTTCTTGCTTTTGTTTATGGTTGCCTTGCTTTTTTTGTCGTAGAACTACTTCAATATTCCAGACTGTTATTTTCAAATAGCTCTATTATGGTTATGAACTTGTTGGTATATGGTTGACCTAATAAATGGTCTTCATAGTTTTAACTGTTTTAGTAGTAATTTCCTATTTTTGATTAAGTATAGTGGTTCTATGGTTACTATTTTATTAAATTCGGCATGTACATGCCATCCTAGAAATATTGTTTTTTGATGCTAGATGGTGTTGTAACCACCTTGTTTCCCTCTTTTGAATTTTGGTTGTAACCATGCGATCAAGACCCTTCCCCTGCTAATCTAATCAAAAACATATTATATATAAATAAATTAAAGTAGAACTAAAAAATATTAGGGTTTCATAATTAATCATATATATTAACATGTTTGTGTTGTGTTTCTTTTTCTAAGTTCTAAACTATTGGAAAATGGTAATGAAATAAATGCGAGTTAAAAACATTTCCCTCAAAATTACTTTTCCCGAGTAATAGCATGAATCTGACAAACCGTTATTGTTTAAGTGGCAACTGCACATTATGTGATATACAACATATTAGACCATGGATGACCATGCTGTACCATTAATCCATTTTGATGGTTGCATAGCTATTTCCATTTTCCCTGGTGGTATACAATAGGCCGGCTATTATTACATCATGCTCAGAGTTCTTATCACATGCTCAAAGTGGCCAAGATCCTTCAACTTGTGAAGACGTGACTTGTTTCCATGTGTAAAGTGAACCATTAAAATTTTGGAAGTTATGGTTCTTGCATCATCAACAAATGGAGCTTTCTTGTTAGATCACATAGCTCACGCTTGTCATGAGATGAAAAGGAATCTTTATCTTGAGCTCGTAATGGTGTGACCATTCAACACATGGAGCCTATTCAGCGTGGGCTTAGGTTTCTTCTCTTCGAATAAGGCTAATGCACATGGTGGTGCTTGAGTACCACATGTTGTGATATTGTGAGCCAAGTTTATTTCATGAGTTCTTATGGGAGGACAACTTCAAGTTGTAGTAGCACAAAATGATGACATGTGTCCTATTTGAAGAGACGTCAACATATCCATCCAAGCTTCATATGCTTTGAGACAAGAAAGTACATGACCTAAAAATAGAATAGCATTCCCAAGTTTAGCTTAAGTGTAATTCAAAGTAGAAAAGGGAACTAATTAATTATTTAATTAGGTGATTTTCCTATTTTAATCTAACACTCCTTACCTTTCACCTCACAATATTTTGACTATGTGATATAAATTTATTTCTTAAGCTTTTTTATCTAGAAACTATCTTTACATCCACATATTTAATTTTAGAATAGAAATAAACACAAATAGCTAACATAAATCGAATTGAAGTTAGTTTTACAAAAGGAGGGATTATTTCTCCAAATTCAATTCCCTCTACCTAAGAGAATCCTTTTCTACTAATAAAGATTTATACCTCTTCATTTTTTCTCCTACATTATATTGGTTTTCAAATAACCATTTACAATCAACTAGTTTTATTCTAGATGGTAATTTAACCAAATCACATGTCTAATTTTGATTTAAGGATTTCATTTCTTCCTTGATGGCACTGTCCCAGTACTCTTTTTTATTTTATCTAAATTCTTTCTTGTAAGTTCTCGGGTCTTCATTAGTAATAGATGAAACTAATAAAAGAGATGCATAATAAAAAAATAGGATCTATATACCTTTATGGTATTCTTCATACCCAATTCAATCTATCTAGTGCTAGAATTGTTGGTTCTATATCCTCTTACTATACATTTCCTATTTTAAAATTATCTTTAATCAACTTATTCTCTAATAAATATTATGTATATTTTTTGAATTCAAATTATAGATCTACCCTCTTACATTTACATATGAACTATTTCATGTTCTTCTTTACATATTTTGGATCCATCTTAATTCCTTCTCTAATATTACATTTCAATTGTATTCTACTTTCAATATTTTTGGGCTCTATATCTTATATCCTCTAATACCAATACTTTATCTTATAAATATACTCTTTCTCAATTATAAACTAAATTAATCCTTTATTCTTTCAGATATACATATAAGCATCATAACCAAAATCTTTAAAATTTTGAGTGATACATTTTCTTACCAATTTACTAAGTGGGTGAATTATTGATAATATAACAAGAATTAATGACTACTTTTAACTAAAAATTTATGTCCACACCATGCTTCAATTATTATCTATCATAGTTATATTGAATATTTTAACAAATTTATTATATTGTGATATAATTGTAGACTTCTCACTTTCAATTTTACATTGCCTCAAGAATTTTTAAAATACATTGAACAATATTATTGACCAATATCACTTTCAAAAAAAATATTTTTATATTCTATTTATTTTTCTACCAAATCCTTGAAATTTTTGAATGTATTGAAACATTTAGATTTATTTCGTAGAAAATGCCCTTGTCTTTCTTGAGAAGTCATCTATAAAAGTAGCATAGTGCATATATTTTTCAAGTGATGGAACTTTGGCTCATCTAAAAACACCACTACATAGTAAATATAAAATTCCTTTTGAATTTGTATCACTATTAGGAAACTTAACATGATTTTTCCTTCCATATACATAGTCTTCACAAAAATTAAAATTTAGAGGGAAATAAAAAATTCCTTCATTTATAACTTTAGTCTTTAGATATTAAAGGTATTTTTCTCAAATATTCCTCATATAGGAACTATAGGATAGTGTTGTACAATATTATTTATTTTAGGGACATAAAAAGTAGTACATCCACCACTTATAGTTCTTGCCTCAAGTTCAAATAGTATGTTTGAATGAACTCCTCTTGCCAATACCATAACACCATAAATTATTTTAAATTTATCATTATTTAATGCTAGGTACAAACCTACATTATTTATTTTTCTTACCAAATTAGATTTCTTGTCAAACCTAGAATGTGTAGAACTCTAGGAATACTTTTTATTTTTCCATCTTTAAGCCTCAACTTCACTTTTACATGATATACAATATTTTATTCTAGAGATCATGTCCTATATAAATTGAATAAGGATTTGAAACTATATAAATTTACTAATTTTCTCATCTAATAGATTGTTGTTGGAAGCTTTTTCGAGCACTTGGCTTCCTTTTAGTTGGTATCAGAGCCTAATCACCTCTATTTTCTATTGTGGGTTAAAGAATTTTTTGTACTAATCTTATTTTGAGTGGGAGCCTATTGCAAAAAAATGATTGTTAACCTTATTGCAAGAAGGATATAGCAATCATATCTAGTGGAGTTGAGAAAGAGAAATTTAATAGCCCAACAAATTTGAGTTGTGGAAGCTCAAGATGGAAGACATGCTTGTAGACTGACTTATGGATAGTTGTTTTTGGAACTATGTGAACATGCATGAAAGAAGAAGATTAGGATCTGATTGATTCGAAGGATAAGTGGCTGATAAGACTTTGTTTAGATAATTCAATGCTCCTAAACATTCACAAAGAGAATATCATTGCACTTCTTTGGAAGAAAAATTCTTAGATTTATCAAGATAAATCCCTAGTAAATAAGTTGTTCCTGTGAAATAATATGTATTCTCTGCAGATGGAGGAAGGAGGATCTATCGTAAATCACCTAAATGCATTCAACATGCTTATTTCCTAGTTGAACTTTGTTGGTGTGAAAATGAAGGAGGATGATTGCATGAATTTGTTGTGTTTGTTGTCGAATTCATAGGACCACCTGTTATGGCCATTAGAAGTACCACTACCACATTTAAGATGGATGAAGTGGTTGTGTCATTGTTATCTAAAGAGATGCAAAGAAAATCTTCTAAAATGGCTAAGGAGGCTCTGGCGGTTTGAGGAAGAACAAAAGAAAAAGGAAAAAAGAAGAACACAAAGCAAGAGAATTTAGAATCCAAATCTCATGGGAGATCTAAGTCTCCTAGTAAGACTAAGGTGAAAGAGTTAGAATTGCAGTAAATATGGTCACTTTCTCAAAGATTGTTAGGAGGATAAAAAGAAGAAAAATAAATCTTTCTTTGATTCTAAATTTGATAAATCCTCTCAGTATAGTACATATGCCTTTGGTGTTGCCTTGGAAATGAACGCATCGCAAGATGTGTGGTTGATAGACTCCAGTGTTTATTTCCACATGAATTAGCATCGAGATCGGTTCTCTAATTATGAAATTTATGATGATGGGAAGGTGTATATGTGTGATGAATCTCACCTAAATATTGTTGGACATGGAAGAGTCAAAATAAGATTCCCAGATGGTAGAGTGAAGGGGATCGATAGTGTCCTACATATCCCTAGTTTGACATAAAACCTTCCTTTTGTAAGTAAGTTTAATGATGTGGGTGTGTAGGTTGTCTTCTCAAATGGAGGATGGAAGATGACAAGAGGAGCTATGGTGCTTGCTAAGGGTGTTCACATAGGCACTCTATTTCAATTGGATGCACGCACATCCAATGCAATAATTCTTATGTGGAGATGAATCTAAAAGAAATTTTGAGTCACTATCCTCATCATTGGAACCAACAGTAAGGAAGAAAGTTGCATCCACTTCTGATGGTCATGCTTTTTGGGTATCTAAGGGCGCTTATGCTTTGGAGATGAAGCTACCCATTGAGAATACAATGCTTTGGCACCAAAGACTTGATCACATTGGTAAAAACTTGTTAATACCTTTTTTAGGGGATTGATGATTGTAATCTTGAGATCGAGTTTTGTAAACATTGTGTCTATAAAAATCAAAGTTGTGTTTAGTTTTATCATAGTTCTCACAAATCTTATGGGATATTGGACTATGTGCATTCTAATGTGTTTGGTCCTATGAATGTTCCTTCATTATCAATATCTATATATATATTTTTTTTTGAATAGATGAGTATAGTAGAAGGACATTTATTTATTTTCTCAAAGTTACATTTGGAGTCTTCAGTTGGTATAATGAGTTTAAGGCCTTGGTAGAAAATCAAACTGGTAGGAAGATTAAGTGTTTGAGGATTGACAACGGTGGTGAGTTTTCTTCTGTGCATTTCAATAAGTTCTATAAAGAACATAGGATTGAAAGGCATAAGACAACTCCATATACCCCTTAGAAAAATGGAGTTGTGGAGAGGATGAACAAGATGTTGATGGAGAGGGCTAGGAGTATGCTAAATGGAGTTAGACTTGAAAAAATGTTTTGGGCTGAAGTTGTTGCCACTGCTTGCTATCTAGTTAACAAATATTCTATATCAATTCTTGTTGAGAAGACACCTATGGAGGTGTGTTCAAGAAAGAAGCCCTCTTTAAGACATCTTCATGTGTTTTTTTGTGAGGCATATGCTCATTTTCTAAGGGAGAAAAGGTTGAAGTTGGAAAACAAGGATATTAAATGTATCTTCATCAATTATGGTATTGGTGTGAAAGGGTACAAGCTTTGGGATCTAGTCTAGTTGAAAAGGTTCTCTACAGTCAAAGTGTTATCTTCAAAGAGATGAAACCTTCTTCCACTATTTTGTAGCCTACAAAAGAACAAAAGAAAGAAGATGTTCAAATTCCTCTTAACCCTAAGAAAGTTGAAGCTAAAGCCCATAATGGACTTAATGATGAGGAGAGCTTGAAAAGATCTGAAAGTTTAGAAGAAGAATAACCTCAATCTCAACAATTAATGAGGTCTATGAGAGATAGGCGACAACCTCATAGGTTTGGTTATTCATTTTTGGATTCAAATTGTATTTTTTCTTTGATTGCTAATGTTGATGAGCCAAGGACTATGTAAGAAGCTATGGGTATGAATGATGTAGATTCCTAGATGAAATTCATGGATGAGGAGATGGTTGCATTGAAGAAAAATAATACATGGAATTTGGTGCCCTTGCGTAAAGGACGTAAACCCAATGTTTGTAAATTGGTGTTCAAGAAGAAAGTTGGTCCTTATAGCACTATTGAGAAGCATAAAGGAGGGTTGGTTGTAAATGGTTATTCACAAGTGGAGGGAATGGATTACATATATGTTGAGATATTCTCTCATGTTGCAAAGTTAACATCTATTTGGTTACTATTATCACTAGAAACATCATATGATTTAGAAGTGGAAAACAACTTTCCTTCATGGTGACTTGGAGGAAGAAATATATATGTCATAGATTAAAAAATATGTCATTAAAGGTAAAGAAAGTCTAGTAGACAAGTTGAAAAAGTATATGTATGGTCTTAAGCAATCTCCTAGGATGTGTTACCAGAAATTTGTCACCTTTGTGTTGATTTTGAAATTTTGAAGATCTAAATATCATCATTGTGTTTACTACAAAACTATTATTGATCATTTTCTCATCATTGCATTGTAGTTGATGATATGTTATTTTTTTGGAAAGATAAAAGTTTGATTTGAAATTTGAAGTCCCAGTCATCATCACATTTTGAAATGAATGATTTAGGTGTAGCTTGATATATCTTGGGGATGGAGATCAAAAGTGATAGAGCTAACAAAAAGCTTTGGTTAAGCCAGAGTAAGTATGTGAATGTAGTGTTGGAGAGATTCAACATGATAACTTGTAGATAGTTAGTTGTTCTTGTATTGCAAGGGGTGAAACTTTATGTCCAATTTCTCCTTCTGAGATAAAGGACATGACTAGAGTACCTTATGCTAGTGTTGTAGGAATTTTGATGTATGTTATGGTCTATATACAAGGCCAGACATTGCCTAAGTAGTGGAAGTCCTAAGTCGCTTTATGGCTAATCCCAGATGAGTACATTGGGATGCAGTTAAGAGAGTGTTTAGATGCTTGTGGGGTATTTCTAAGTATGCCATATGTTTTCATGGTTATCTTACAAGACATCAACATTTAGTTTGTATTCATGGGTTTGTGGATTTTTATTGGGTAGGAGATATTGATAGTAGAAGATCCACCATTGGATATGTATTATCAATCTTTGGTGGTGCCATTAGTTGGATGAGTAAGTGCAGCAAGTTGTAGTTGCTTTGTCCATGACAAAAGTAGAGTACATGACAGGTACTCATGCTTGTAAGGAATTCATTTGGCTTAAGCATTTATGTTCATATGTTGCCCGCTTGATGCTAGATAGATCACTAACTGTTGTGATAGTTAAAGTCTTATTTTCTTGGCAAAGAATCCTACTTTCAATGCCAGAACAAAGCACTTTGATATTCAATTTTATTTTTTTCGTGACATGGTGGAAGATGGAAAGGTGAAGTTGGAGAAGATTGATACTTTGGCAAATGTTGTAGATGCATTGATAAAGCCAGTGAGCATAAAGAAGTTCAGGTGGTGTTCAGAGTCTATGGGCCTCATGGCCTCTAGTTGTTAAATCTTTCTATTCCATTGACTCTTCAAAGGTATTCAACAAGTGGGAGAATGTTAGGAAAATGAAGGTGTCTCAACCTTTGTTTTTTCTTAGCGTTGATTATTTAATTATTTAATGTTGATAATTTTCCCATGTCTTGTGAGTTACAACTTGCAGTTTCTATTTCCAAGAGGAGTCAATTTGGAAGTTACCATTTACAAGTGGATTTGTGCATGAAGGAATTTTCTATTTTCATGTTGAGTTTGCATGGAATGTGTGTTTTGGAGGTGCGGTTATTTTTTGGCAAGTATAGGTTTTGCATGTGCGGATTTAGTGACAATTGATAGTTACAATATTGCATGTGGTGACAATTGAAAACTTGTCATTATGCACATGTAGTGGTTTTGGTGTTTTCCATGTTGCATCTTCAGCCTTTGGTATTCAATTTTAGAAATATCTAATAATGCATTATAAGCTCCTATATATTTAGCACTTGCATTTTGGAGTTGTATGTTGTTGTGTTATTGATATACCATTATGATGTCAGATTGAATCTATAATTGCAACACAAACAAACTCCTATTGAGGCTTACACTACAAATGTATTAGAACCATTTTTTTATAGATAATATATTGTTCAAGCTTTTGGAGTGTGGGTTTTTTTCTCTCAAAAGGGTTTATTCATGTATACTTGGTGTTATATGTTTTATTGTATCTCTAATGTTGTTTATCTTTACCTAGTATGTGCATCTTCTTTATTGTAATTGAATAAGGAGTTGAAATTGTAGAAATTTGCACATTCTCTCCTCTGATAGATTGGTGTTGGAAGCTTTTTCGCATACCTAGCTTCCTTTCAATTTTGACCTATAATTTAGTTGAAGAGATTGTTAGATATGAAACAATTATAGAATCGTCCCATAATATTGTATTATGAAAATTACAATACTATATAGATGAGTAAGATTGTAATATGTCATAATAGAGATAAGCATATTGAAATTGAGGACTACTACATCAAAGAGTTGGTTTAACAAGGATTGGTTGAGCTTGTATACTACTTTATCGAGAAACATATAACTAATATATTTATGAATCCTCTTGCTTGTGATCAATTATAAACACTTTATGATTTAGTTTGAATTGTTCTCAACATCCTTTATGAAAAAGATATGAAAAAATGAACTATTGTGAAAAATAAAAGAATAATTAACATTCTTTCATTATAACTTAACTAACAAATAACTAATTGTTATTATTTTGGTTCAATTTTGATTCTTTCCTTTAAATGTACATTTCTTTCTTTGATCTTTGCTCTTATTCAGTTTTTTCAATTTTGATTCTTTCCTTTAAATGTACATTTCTTTCTTTGATCTTTTGCTCTTATTCAGTTTTATACAATGTAAACATGACATTCATATCATTAGAGTAATTGTCGATGCTCTGAACTCTTCATACTTCCCACGTTTACATTTATTATGGCCCCACCTACGACATCACAAATGTATGATAGATGGGTATGGAAGCATCTCTTAGGAGGTGCATACATTACGGAGAATAGCAACATGACGTGACATTATTGACATTGTAAGCAGGTCCTGTATAGGCGAAATTTACGCGACTTCAAGGATTTGTAACCTATATTAAGATGGCCGCTCGCTGGATAATTCGTGTGGAATGGTTTGTTTAGAAATGTCGGGAAGAAAAATGAGCGAAGGCATGTCGATTCAAATGCTGTGGTTAAGCTTGGCTGTGGCATTCACGTTAATCACTGCCAATGCAATAATGAACGACAACAGTTCTTTTTCTTCAAATGTCTTTGCTTTACATAGCCCTGGAATGGATGGAACGTCTTCTGTTGTGAATAGTCGTATGCTGCTGAAGAATGAGAGAGACGTGCAGGATCTACTATCTTTCAAAAATGGCATTACAGCAGACCCCATCCAATCGCTCTCCAACTGGACTTCTACTAATGTAAAAAACATTTGCTTGTGGAACGGTGTTTGGTGCAGAAAGCATTCCAACAGAGTTGTGGCCGTAATTCTGCCTGACTTGGGATTGGAAGGTACCATTTCTCCTTCCATAGGAGCCCTCTCCTTACTGCACACTCTGAATCTCACTCATAATTATTTCACTGGAAGGATTCCACCTCAGCTTGGCCAACTGAAAGCCTTAATTATAATAGACCTTAGTTTTAATGGACTGGAAGGTTTCATCCCCAAGTCTCTCTCGAATTGCACACACCTTCGGCGGATTAGACTTTCTGTAAACAACTTGACCGGGAGCATACCTGCAGAATATGGTGGTCTGAGCCAGTTAGAGGATCTACGCTTGCCAACTAATAGTCTGACTGGAAGCATTCCAACTTCTCTGAGCAACTGCACACATCTTCAAGTGATTTCACTTGGTCAAAACAATTTGATTGGAACAATACCGCGAGAATTTGCCCGCCTGGGCATGCTGCAGATTCTCTTCTTGGAGAGCAACTCGCTGACTGGTAATATCCCTCCTCCTATCAGTAATTGCTCTGAATTGTACTTAATTGCATTTGGTATCAACAGCTTGACAGGGGGCATCCCCTCTGAACTGGGTAGGCTGGACAAGTTACAATTCCTTTACCTGCAGTCTAGCAAGTTAGTCTCTCAAATCCCAGCATCTCTAGGCAATTGTTCTTCCCTTGAAGTATTGTTTCTGTCTGGTAACATGCTGTCTGGTTCCATACCGCCTGAACTAGGAAAGTTGAAAGAGCTTGTCCAATTATCATTGTATGGCACCGATAATCTCACTGGCCATATTCCAATAGAATTAGGTAATTGTAGTAATCTTGACTGGATTGATATTTCAAGAAACCAAATTAAGGAACCAGTGCCCATGAGTATCGCGAAGCTTCCTCTAACAACCCTTTATTTAACTGAAAATCTTTTTGAAGGCGGGTTACCAAATGCGATCTTCAATATGACCCAGTTGACTGAGTTACAACTTGGTAGAAATAAATTCAGCGGATCCGTTCCGGAGGAGATAGGAAATCTGAACAAGCTCGTCTTTTTGGGTCTTGGTACAAACAGATTAACAGGTGTCCTCCCTGAAAGAATACGCAATTTAACAAAACTTGAAACTATCTACTTTGACAGAAACAATTTCACAGGGAAAATTCCAGTGGCCATAGGAGAGATCCAGTCTTTGAAACTTTTGCATTTGTATGTTAACAGCTTTACCGGGCCTATACCTCATAGCATTGGTCAACTCAAGAATCTTACTCAGCTTGTCTTCTACAGCAATAAAATTTCAGGTGGTATTCCTGAAAGCATTGGTGGGTTGATTTCACTACAGTTATTAGATGTATCTGATAATCAGCTAAGAGGAACGATTCCGCAATCCATAGGGAAGTGCAATAATCTAACAGATCTGATACTGGCCAACAACCTCTTTTCTGGAATAATTCCAGCAACACTGGGTAACTGCACAGCCCTAAAGAGGCTAAAGCTGTCCAGTAACTCATTCCATGGAGATCTAGAGATTGAATTGCCTTCTTCTATGGAAGTTTTGTCTGCTCATTCCAATAACTTTTCTGGGACCCTGCCTGCATCGTTGGCCAATTGTAGACAGCTCAAGCTTCTTGATTTCAGCAACAATAGATTGACAGGTGAGTTTCCTTCACACTTGTTTGCAAATTGTCTAGAGCTGAGAGTTATAAGTCTTGGCTCAAATGAGCTCATGGGGAACATTCCACTATGGATCAACAATCTCAACCGATTGCAAGTGTTGGACTTATCCAATAATAAATTTTATGGAAAATTTCCTTCTGCTCTGGGGGGCTTGCATGGATTTAGAAACCCTGAAATTTCACAAGTGAATGGCAGTACACTCTATGAGGATCTACCGAGGGTAGTAATGAAAGGAAACGCGTATTCACTAGTATATGTACTGGCAACAAACACCATACTTGATCTCTCAAACAACAATCTAAGTGGGGAAATACCGGCAAGCATCGGGAACCTATCTCACATGAGGTTGTTAAATCTAGGTGGAAATCATCTGAAAAGTGAGATACCGGCATCTATGGGGGAAATATCAACCTTGGAGCAGTTAGACTTGTCCCGGAATAATTTGAGCGGACAGATACCCGAAGAATTGTCTAAATTGTACCTCTTGAGCTATTTCAATGTTTCATTCAACAGTCTGTGTGGGCATATACCAGGAGGACCGCAGTTTGCAACATTTGATACAATATTTTACCGGGGAAATCCACCTTGTTTGTGCGGCTACCCTTTTCCAAAGTGCAGAAAAGTTACATTGGTTCCACCACCACCACCATATGCGAGGAAGTCAGTGTGGAGCGGACTAGATGAGCATGTCTCAGTGGTTGCTGCGGGATTGGGGTGGGGTATTGGATTTGCTGGAACATTGTCAGTGATAATATGGGGGAACAGACTTTGGCGTTGTATTAGGGCCCTCAAAATCAGAGGTTTTTATGGAGTTACAGATTCCCAGACATGTAGCTGTAGTTTGAACTACAGCCCTCGTTTCACATTTCACTCATCCACATCCACATCAACACCCACTGGTTAGTTGCTCTGTCTATTCTTCATTTTCAAATTGTTTAGGTTTCATCTAATTTCTTGAAAGACTTAGCAGTTTCGTATTGTGCTCCAAAATAGGAAATTCTTGTTTATATTAATGCTTCTGCCTGAATTTTTCTTGCAACAATCTTTGTGGGAACGCAGTTGATAACAGGCGATGAAAATTTAGCACCAGATTCAGTGGAACTAGTGTGTGGTAGCTGTGTGGGATAATAAAACATGTTAGCCAATGGTTGCTGAAGTAATGGGAGGGACATAAGAATCCAAGTATTGTGATATGTTTTACTTTTTATTTTCTGCACATGACTACTCTGATATGTTTTAGTTTCTTTAACGAACAAGAGTATTATGATATAGTTCAGCTTTTACTCTAAGCCAATATTTGTTACGATATGTTTTAAATTTTATTATATTGTCAAGATTAATGTAATATGCAATTGATCTGATCTTTTATTTTCTTTTGAAGTTTTATAAAAGTATGTGTTTTTAAATTTAATATGTTAAAAACTGTAAGTTTTGCTTGTATAACAATAATATACTTAAATCATATAATATTATATAAAAAATTTATTAAAATATAATTGAGAAGACAGGTTAGGTGAATTTCTATATAATTTATAAGGAAGTTTCTATAAAAATATGGTTATAATAGTGTGTTCTATTAAACCATAAAAATATGTCATAATATTATATAAAAAGACATGATTAATTTTAATTTAATTTTTAAGATTAATGGAAATATTAAAAAATCAATATTATTTTGTGTTAATTTTTAAATTATATTTAATTTAATTTTAGATATATTTTTAAATATTTAAAGATTCATGTTCATTAAATAAATAAAACTAAATAATATTACAATAAGTATTTAATCTTTTTAATGGATAGATCTAATAATAATTTTAAAAGATTTAACTATTAGTAACATATTTATATTTTTAATATATTTAACAAAAAAATAATCAATCTTTATTTGAGGTAATTTTGTAGAATAGTTATTCATATCATTTTTAATTTATATCATATATTCATGCACTAAAACCTTGTCTAAGATAGTCTTGGGTGTACCCTATATGTCAAGTTGAATACACTCTATGTAAACTTCTTTGCATGACTATTCACCATATTCCATGGATGACCTAAGTTTTGTAGATGTCATTTAGAAAATCTTTTATAAATATTTTGCTTTATACTATTTTAAAGGGTGGTTTCCAAACTATCACACACTTTGGTAAGAATTCAAATTTTGTCTCATTTTTGTCTCATATTTTTTTTACTTTACAATCAATAATTTTAAAAATCTTTTTTATAGGTAATTACATATGAATTCCTTTTACTTCTTTCTAAATATGGGTTATTACTTATAATTTTTTATCTCCATATTAATTCTCAATGGTGGGTCATTTATACGAGACAATAACAATGTTTTCTTTATTTAAAGAAGTGTGATAACATTTTCCCTAATAACCAATTGATGCCTTAGTAGCACAAGGCATATTTGTATAATAGATCACAAAAAACATAGTCAATAAATGAAGGTATTCACTATGAATATACTCGCTTTTCCTATGTGGCGCTATTAACATTAAAAATGTGTCCATTTAAACATTACTTCATCTATAAATCTCTCCCTTAAATTTTTAAATATTTCCTCAATAATAATTTTTGAATTAATTTTAAATTCATTATTAGCTTCAATCAAAAACCTTTTTCCAATCAATAACATGATTAGAACAATAGATTCACTTTTGAGAAAGATCAAACAAAAAGAAATATGTATAACTTTACAACTGTGATGTTACTGGAAGTTTCGAAGTTAATTCACCTAGTTTTTAAACAAATTCCTTTTAGTTTTTTCCCAAAACAACACTAAAATTTCTAATTCAAAATGTAAACTAGTATTTTTGTATAAACCCAACTTTTATACCTATTGTAGGCAACTTTCTTGTTCAAGGAATTCATATCTAAAGTAATATGTTATCACATGCAACCATATTTGGTGGGGCTTGCACTTCAATGTGGCACTCTTTAACATATTTTAGCCATCTTAGAATGTAAGTAGTAAGGATTTACAAGAACATATAACATCATTATGGTGTGTAAGAGCATCTTATGAAAATATAAGATGTGGTTGTTACTTATGACAAATTTTATTATTTATAAGAGAATGATTATGCAATTACACTAAAACCTTAACTAGCATTTTCAGTCTTATGAAACATGTCATAAAGCATATTATAGTGGAGGAACATGAAAAATGGGGCACTTATGTTGGAATTTTGAATATGATAGGTTATGTTAAATTATGATAGTTATAACGAATATTCTAAGAACAATTTAGAAATTCAAACTTGGTATGGGGTATTAGAATTTGAGCCATAGGATTTTGGCACTGTATTCTTACATATTATATCATGCTCATGTTTTTAAAAACTATTGGATATTTTCTTGGTAATATCACCTCTAGTTATTGGGGTGTCTAGATAGATTTTTCATAATATGTTGTAGTGATGTCATTATGCTATCAAAACTACTCTAGGAGTTAATGTTTGTAATAACCTAATAAAAGTATATGCATAAAGTTATATGTAACTATGTTTTTATTCTAATATAACTAGTTCATGATTTGGAGTGTGGGTTTTTTATCCTAAATGGTTTCCACACATACAACACTATGTGATAGTTTTATGAATTACATGTCAATGTATGTTATTGTATATGCGATTTTCACTTGAAAATTTTATATGTTAGATTCTATGTATTTACTCTCCTCATCGATTAGCATATTGTGATATTGAAAAAGGGATCTAGGACCTAAATCACACTTTTTCCAACATCACAAGGGAAAGGACTTAAAATGATCTCAAACACCCACTTGGCTACTAACCTTAATGGAAAAGCTAGAATGGTCAATTAAGTTTTAGTCCTTAGGTATATGGGTGTGATAGTGATTAATTGATTATTAATTTATTTGACTTGATAATGCAATGATGTGCCTAGGTTAACTATGAAAATATAGCAAAGTGGGATGATTTCTAGGAAACATAGAACTGATAAAAAAAATTAGAGCTTTGAACAATAGAGGGAAGACATAGAGGAACCTAGAATATAAATTTTGGCTTAATATGGTTAGACAGGGGTGTTGGGTGCCCTAGACTAAGAAAAAATACTAAAAAATAGACTTTAATCTCATGTTGCTATTTGTCAATAGGTTCTTCTTTGGAATTACTATTGAAACTTTGTCTATCGCTGATAAAATCAACTTTCCTTTATTTGTTGACTTGTAGGACCTGAATGCTTGAATAAGTAATTAGATCTTCAATATTCATCCAATTCACTTCAAATTTGTAACTTACACACACGAAAGAGGAGAAAGGGTTGTCATATGGGGACTTGCCTAAGTAAAACCTTATTTTGGTACTTTTGTACCTCCAGAATAGATATGATTATGTAAAAGAGAGCATACCCTCTATCAAGAAAAGGTTAAATGATAAATAAGTGATAAATGACAATTGATGCAACACACCACTTAGATTTGCATTCCTTGATAGAGTAAATTCACTACACTCATCACCTTCAAGGAGAAATTAATACTTGATTTGAATTCTTGCAAGTGTTAGTACTCACAAAAAAAAAAAAAAACATGAAACATGAACAAACTCACATGAAAGCATGATGCAATGTTTTTGATAAGATAAGTAGCATTTACTGGGTGTTGTACCCATTACACAAAGAGCCCGAAGGCCCAAAAAGGAACCAAGTCAACTATTCATCATAGAAACCAAACCAAAAACAACAAAGACCAAAAAGATAATAGACATGGCACACGAACAATAGAGACCCAGCAAACACAAACAGACCAACCCACTAATTGGGTACACCTTCCCATTTCTAAATGAAGAGATTTAAAACATCATCCCCGATACAGTTAGGAGCTTCACGCTCAAAATTCTTGTCTACCTCCTCCTTGATGACAACGAAGAGAGTGACGACAGATCTGTGAATTATCTTAATGGTGAAACGAGTCAACCTATTGAATTTTCATTCAATTTTCACCACCCACTCCTGTAACTTGTTGATGTCCTCCTCCTTGTCGTTCTTCCACTGGGATGTCTCTTCCTCAATAGCCTTGGGATCCAAAGGGTAGGTGGAGTCCTCTTTGAGCATTTTTTTCATATTGGAGAAATGGTTGAGACCCTCCACGAACTTCTCAACCTCTTCAACAATTTCCTTACAATCCGCTCTGCCACTAGTCCACTCCGAGTAGCTAGAAATTTCATCCATCAGCATCCCTTTCTTGTTCTTTTCCAATTTGTGAGACCTCCTAATGCTTGTTTTCTCCATCCCCATATCAATACTTTTGGACACAACCATGTCACATTTGGAGTCCTTTTCCACAACACTCTTTCTTTCACTGTCAGTGACCAACAACTCCACTTGGCATGTAGTGTCTTTTTTCCCCTTCTTCTTTGTCATAGGTTTATTGTTCAACTTGGTGGGGTTGTTCTTTAGCTCACACAATCCAACCACAGCCTTGGAATGAGCCAACTCGACCTCCTACTTCTTATTTTTTGTTGGGGGTTTAGATTTAGGCATGACGAGGAGTTCATTTTCAAGCAATGGGTTTTTCTCTTTGGACCCACAAAGGCAACGGGGGACAGTTTCTTCAAGGAAAGGTTAGTGGTTCTAATTCTTCCACATGAACAACCGAGATGGGTTTTGTGGGGCATAGGGCCAAATGGAAGTGATAGAGCCTAAGGATGAGGCCTTGATATAGAGGCAGGGGAGGCAGTTGTTCAGGGTTATGAGCAACAATGTCTAGGGATTCCTTTATTGAATTTTCAAGGGAGGTCAATAGAAAGAAAGGAAAACTAAGGATCATTTTGTGCCTTAGGTGGTTTAGCAATGACAAATGACAAAAGTAAAAAACCTTAAATCTTCCTTCTAAAGTAATGTATTTCATGAGAGCAAGACACACCTTGTCCATAGGTTTGGCAAGCGCCTCTCTATCAAATCCTAACTGCTTCTTAATCAGCTTATCATTGTCCCTGAAGAAGGCATTGAGACTCTCAAGGTCTTGATTTTTGGTGTTCTTCTTGTACTTCTTGTCATTGCAGGAAAGGCTTGTAGCCTTGGCTATCACTTCTTCATTAACCTCAAATGAAATGCCTCCCATGGTGACTCTTTTGTCCCTCCATGAACCAGCAAATTGAGCCAAAATATTTTCATCATGGGGTGATCCCACAAAGTTGGTTTACAATTTCTGGGAGAATCTATTTTTTGTTGAAATCACATATTTTTAGAAAATATAATGATTTGTGCCTTAAAAATTTTCATTTAAAGAATTACAATTGAAGAGGATTTGATCAAACTACCTTAGATCAAACCCCCTTGGATAGAACCTCACTAGTTTTAAACCATACCTATAATAGAGTCTCCTTTACACCAATCAAAATGTTGATAAAAAACCACTTTTGATTTACCTTTTGGGGGATCAAATTAATTCATTTAAAATTTATTTTTTGTAAGTATGTAGTCCTTATTATAAGCTTCCCAAAAAGTATAATTTTAAATAAATTTTATTTTATTATTATATTTATTTTTTATTTCTTGTGAATGTAGGTTTTTCACTGAAAATCAAGCTTTGTGTTCTGCACATGTGGAAAAATATAAGATTATCGAAAAAAATTGAAAAATATGAGTGCATCAGATATTGAAATCCTTAATCCAACAACAAAAAATTTGAATTTTGATACATACAAAAAAGTTATGTCTTGTACAGTCTGCCTATTTCTGAATTGTAATTGGTTTGACTTCAAAACTTTATTAAGGAAAAAATATTCAATAAAACACTATGAAACCAATTGAAGCACTATATATCATAGTTACAAATCTAAATTTGAAAAAATTAGAATTTTATCCTTCATGGAAAACTATTTATGTATTATACGGTGAGCGTCACTCCTTAAAAATGGTGTTTACTGAAAAAAAAAATTTTGAATGAGATGGAAAAATAAGTGCAATCTGATTCCAAAAAAATTTTAAAAATATATATTTAGAATCTACAAACAAAATGTCACAAATCACTAGTTTGCATCATCTTCAAATTTTCCTCATGGTTTAGCCACTATAGGTGCCCGAAAGTGAAGATTTAGTTTGAAATAATCAGTTCAATGTCCAGTTTGGCCAAAAATTGTAAACTAGTCTTGTGGGATCACCTTATGAACCACCAGAATTTCTAATAGAGGCGCTAAACCCCCCTCCATGCAAATATGCCACACAATGGGGTCCCTAAGAAATTTTTCATTGTTGTTGGGATCAGTCTTGACCCTATCGCCACCCATCTCAACACACAACACATAGAAACTTGCCTAGAAAAACAAAGTTATCCAAAAAATGGACTAGTCACCGATGAATTTACCCGCCCTTATAACATCTTTTCCAAGCCACCAAGGACAAGAAGGTGTAATTAAAGCTTTAGAATCTTACACGCTCCAATGATAATTCCCAATGAAGCCATCTCTACGGAGCCATAATCTTTCCTAAAGTACAAAAAATGTAGAAAATAAACCATGATAAAACTTATCGGATAATTAATACCCGACGTGCCATAAGTCACATTGAACTTACACATTTTCCTAGACCTTTTAGCCACATGGCCAAAATTTTAATTTCTTAAGTACATCTCATAAAATCTTAGGGTCATCATTAGCTTGATCAGAAAATAAATATCCAGCAAGTTGGAGATAAACATCACAAAACTCATGATCTTAAAGATTTGACGAGATATGTGGTACTTATGATAAGACAACCCATAAAGGCATTGGAGAACCCCAACATTCATAGTCATAAACTAAAAAACCACTTGTCACCATGCTTTATCCTTGACACATCATCTAGCTTAGTCCCCATCATCAAAGGCCCTAACGTGTAGTGCCACCTATACCTCCAAATAAGCATCATTTTCCATCATTTAAATGGTTAACTTTTTTTGTTCCACAAGGATCAATCCTTGTATATTAGCCAATAGAGCCCCAAGTCTTTTCCAACATTTGCATAGACTGTAATAGGAACCAAAGTTGGCCAGGGCATCCGCCACTTGGTTACCCTCTCGAAAGGTGTGAGTCAAATACTTTCTTTCCAATTTTGAAATCAAAAGATTTATGTCTAAAAGGATATCCCTAATGTTCCAACCATGAAAACGACAATGATTAACATAATCAATCCCTATCATAGAGTCCCCTTCTATGTGCAGTTTTTTATGCCCAGAGTGATAGCTATCTCGATGCCCTTGATTAGTGCCCAAGATTTTTCCGTCATAGAATACTATATGCATATACCTCTAACAAACCCAACAACAAAGTTTCCCTTCTAGTCCCTAATAATGCCACTAATACTAGTCATTCCAGCCAAAGACTTGGAGTTGTCAAAGGAGTTGGTCTCCAGGTTTATGTTCCATGCTTTTTTCATTTTGATCTCCCCTTCAAGAGGGGATTTTTCTTATGGTTTCCAAGTGTATAGAGAGATTTTTGATAATAATTCTCCATCCAATGCCAAAGAATTCCTTGGGGATTCTCTCAATATCTCTAAAGATCTAATTTTTTCTCTCTTTCCATAGCAAATGATGGGGTGATTGACTCCAGATCTCCATGGGGAGAGGGTGTTGGAAGGGTCCATCCCATCCTTCAATAAAGTATTTTAAGTCCCTATTCAAAGTCCAATGAGTCTCCAACTTACCAAAAGCCAGATTCCAAATTTCAACAGCAAACAAACAATGCAGTAATAGGTGATCCACTGACTCTTCATTATTTTTGCATAACATGCATCTATTCGAGATCTGGAATGCCCTTTTCCTTAAATTATCTAGGGTTAGAATTCTATTGTGACATGTCATCCACCAGAAGAAATTTATTTTTGGTGTCAAGTGTTTGTTCCAACCTGTTTCCATATTCTGCTCTAAATACCCTTGTCTAATAACAAACTGTAAGTCATCCTGATAGAGAGATTGTCCTTGCTTTCCTTAGTCTAATAGAAATCATCCTCAAAATTCGATATGGGAATTCTAGTTAAAGAGAGAATGTCGTATAAGGAATTAGCCAACATTTTCAAATCTAGGAAAAGGGGGAAACATAGACCTAAATCTTTCCATTTCTTGAATCCATGTGGACCATGAAGGTAATAAAAAAAATTCCTACCAAAGAAAAGAAGCACAGGCTCAATCAGATTCTTAAAATTAGATAAGGACAGGGGGGATTCGAACAGCCAAGGATTTTCCTAGAAATGAATGTTGTTGTCATTTCCAAGTTTCCATCTTAGCCTTGATTGAAGAAGCTTCTTCATCTTGAAAATATTATTCCAAGCAAAAGACCCACAGGGATGATCATTCGAGATGCACCTAATTAGGGGGTAGTTGCTTAGGTATTTAGCATTCATAATCCTACACCATTCTTTTGTGTTCCTTAACTGATCCCACCCCACTTTGGCAAGCAAGGCTTTGTTTGTGGATTGTACTTTCCTAATTTACCAAGCCCTCCTCCAAATTTAGGAAGGAACACCTTATCCCAACTAACTAGCGACATATTTTTTTCCTCAGTACCAGACCAGAGAAAAACCCTTTGGATCTTGTCAAAATTTTCAACAATGTAACTAGGAATTTTGAACATGGAAAGGAACTACACTGGAATCCCTTGGAGGGTGGAAATAAGGAGTTATAGCTTACCTACATGACTAAGAATTGAACCTCTCCACCCTGCCAGCTTCCTCTGAATCCTCTTAAGGACAGTATTCCAGAAATTGGGAGTGAATTCCTTAACAGTGAGAGGAAGATCTAGATACACTAAAGGAAGGGAGGCACTCACACAACCCAAAATAGCAGTCACATAATCCTACATGCTAGGAGTGCAATTATTTAATAAATATATCATACTCTTATATTAATTTATGTACTGACCTAAACAAGCGACATAATTGTTCAGGCAACTTTTCCATTTCCTTGCTTCCACGATCGAGGCTTTACTGAACAACATAGTGTCATCCACAAATTGTTGAATGACAGTCGGGTTAGAAGTGGTGGCTGACTTAACACCCTTGATGGAGCCCTCCAACAACATTCTAGCAACATTCCTACTTAGCACATCAACAACCATTATGAACAAATAAGGAGATAGGGGGTCACCCTGTCTAATGCCTCTCCCAATGGCAAAGAAACCATGGGGCACTCCATTGACCAGAATAGAATACTTCACCATGGATATGTATTCCAAAATAATTTTAATCACCCTCTAATTGAAGTCAAACTTATCAAGGACTTTGGGAAGAAAGTCCCATAGGACTTTGTCATAAGCTTTTGAGATGTTGAGCTTAAATGACATACTAGCAATGCTGCACTGGTCCATTGAATGCAAAATTTCATGAGTGGTAATCGCTACATCCATGATATGGCAACCCTGAACAAAGCCTTTTTGGATTGAGCTAATCATTTTATCTAGATGGAGTTTCAAATAGTTCACCAGGATCTTGGAGAAGATCTTATAAATAGTGTTACATAGGCTAATGGGACGAAAATCAATCATGGTCTACGACTCCTCAATTTTGGGAATAAGGGAAAGGAAGGTGTGGTTCAACTATTTGATTAGTTTTCCAGTATTGAAAAAGTCCCTAGCTACTAGAGTTAGGTCTTCCCCCACAACATCCCAAAAGATCTGGAAGAAAACCAAGGGAAACCATCAGGCTCGAGGCCTTGTACGCCCCCATACTGAACACAACAACCCGAACTTCCTAAGGAGTAACAACCCCTAGAATAGTATTGTTATCCTCCTGAGATATAGAAGCAAGAAGGGGTTCCAACAGCAAATCATTCAACGCCAGAATAGGAGCTTCAATAGGTGTCGACAAAGCACGTTAAAAGTGACTAGCAGCCAAAAGGCCAATCTGGGCAAGGGTAGTAACAACATCCCCTGACTCATTTTTCAACTTTTTTATCTGATTCCTTTTTTATGCTTAAGGATCAAAACATGGAAGAAAGACGTGTTCCAATCCCCCTTAGTCAGTCATTGAATTCTAGATTTTTGCTTCCAAAAAACCTCTTCTTTGTTCAATTTTGTTTCTCATTTAGTGCACTCATCCCTCTCTTGTTGAAAAGTCTGAACATTGGTATCCCCTTCCTCCATCTTCTTTTGTGTCACTCTAAGCTTATCAGCAATAACTTTTTTCTAATGAAAAACATCCCCAAACACCCTCTTGTTCCACTCCTTGACCATATTTTTGATATGCTTGAGTCTATGGTAAACCCTAAACATGGGGGATCCATGTACAGGGATGTTCCACCAAGTAGCAATCTTATTCCTAAAATCTGAATGGGAGTTCCATATGATCTCAAAACGGAAAGGGAATGGACCCATAGCAGAGTGTTCATTTAAGACAAATAGCAAAGGATTATGGTCCCAGATAGTCCAGGGAAAAGCTAGTTGATTAGCATTTAGTAAGGCCATCCAATTGGGAGAGAAAAAGAATATATCAAGTAAAACCTATATCAAACCATCTCCCAAACATCTATTAGTCCAAGTGTAAGACTTTCCTTACAAATCAATGTCCACCAGACTAGTATTATTTAAGAAATCAGCCATAATAGCCATGATATCAGAGTACTCAATGAGACCCCCACACTTCTTTGAGGGGTATAGGGGGGAGTTGAAGTCACCAGCTACTAGCCATCGAGTCCCCCTATTGGCCTATATCCAATCAGTTATTTCCTACCAAAGGCTTTTCCTTACATTACTTAAATTAGGGGAATATATGTTAATCATAAACCAAGAACCCCCAACATGGGAGAATTGGATGCTCACACTATTCCTGCTTTGGAAGAATTCAAATCCAATTATCCTATTTGGATTCCACATTACCGAAATCCCACCCAAAGCCCCATCTGCATCACTACAGGAAAAAATGGCATTCAACCAAATATACCTAGCTATATGGGTTCAAAAAAAAAAAAAAATCATCTTGGTTTCTTGTAACAACAAAACATCAATTTTGTGTTCCAGCACATAGTTCTTCAAGGCCAACTGCTTATGGGGGCTATTTAACCCTCTCACATTCCATGATAGGAATTTCATTTAGAATTTTTCTTTGAGGACAAGTTTCCAATGTCCTTTGTTTACCAATCACTATTTCTTTTGCTATCTCTCTATTCCTAGTTTTCCAATGATTAGATCTACCAGGTTTGGACTCACCTCCCACATCAGCTTTCTTGTGTTTACCCTTCTTCTGAGGAGTTTACCAAAACTTTCTTTTCATGGTTTGAACCTGAGGCAAGAAGGCCATCTCATTCTTTCCAACACCAAGTGTCTCCTTTTTCACTCCTTCCCGTATCTCACCTTCCTCAAATTCCTTAAGTTTATGGGAAAGAATTTTCTCCATTTCAACCACAGGTTCTGCCAACACCCCAAAACTAAGTAACCGGGACTTATGCACCAGAACACTATTGGGAGAGGACCCATTAAGCTCCAAAGAAAAATCAACTATCAAGACCACTTCTACAGACTAACCAACTAGGATCACTAGGTCAGCTAGCCTAGCCTTAGCCGAGGAATCCATGATCTTAAGGATATCATCCTCAAAAGGATAGTTGTTAGTGAGGTCATCTGTGGATCGTTCACTAGGGATGGGGTTATGTTTAACCGTGGACTTACAGTCTAAAATAAGGTGACCAGCTTTAGCACATTTTTGGAAATAAATCACCACATTTCCATAGCAGACCTGTTAAGTCCAAGACCCAAACTTGGAACAAAGCTTCACAGAATTGGGTAAGGTCTTATTAATATCAATGTTGACACAGAAGCATGCAAATACTAACCTGGAATTTGATCTGGTAATGGAGTCCAAGGTGATGAAATGCCCCAATGAATCACCAATACTTTGAAATATAGTCATCCCAGTATTCCAGAGGAAGTCCTGGAAGCCACACCCACACGAGAGCTGACTTGTTGAGATCGATAGCAGGGTCGAACCTCAGTTTCCACTAGCACAAAGACAGACCATGTTTCCCATAAACCTAGGGACCTGAAGAGAGCACCGAAATCAAATCCTCCTTAGTTGTGAACTTGAAAAGGAAGAGTCCACCAACCATGGTACAAACACCCACGTTGCCCTTTAAACACCAGTTCGCAATTTCCCATCTTCTAACCATATCGACAGTAGGTCGAAAGGAGAAGAATTTTCCCACCTCTGCGTTCTCCATGGATGAAACAATCATATTGCTAATAGCTTCAAGGATAGAGAACTCAGTACCCGAGACAAAAATCTCCACCTCAAGACAAGGAAAAGAAGACGTATCACCTGGACTCGAGTTAGGCAACATGTTTTTCCATCCCTTTAAAACTAAAGTGACAAGGATTGCAGGCACTTCTACATCAAGTTGACCAGGAATCACGGGGTCACCAGTAGCGTGCAGCACATGGGAGTCCCCCGAGGATGTCAAAACATCATTTTCCATTGCAAGAATCTAGTTAGAAGTGGACAGGGGGGACCGTGGGGTACCCTCGACGTAGATTCAACCACGAGTGTAAACAATTCAAAACTAGAGGAGTGGGAGAGAGGAGTAGGAAAATTTCTAGATCAAGGTCATAACATGATGCAATGTTAACATGATGCTTGACTAAAATAATGTTTCTATAATTTTGCTAATTCTACTCTTGATTGCTTTCAATATACTCAAATATGATCTCAGTTGCCTTCTCAAACATGTTAGGATTAAAATGGTGAAAATGAAGTAAATTTATATGGAAAATCTTTAACTTTTCCCAAATCAAATACATATAGCCAACAAATGATTGTGGATTTTCAAATATTAAAATTTTGACACCGATATATTTTAAATTTAGCCAAAATAGGCTTGTTAAGGGCATTGGGTGCTCTAGCCTAGACCTATCCTTTAAAGGCCTTAGTTAATGAAAAATTATTATTAATGTTTATTTATTTATTTTTATTCAAGGGATAAACACTTTTGACACGGAGCTATGAACTAGTGAGGTCACAAAGGGGGACCTCATCCCCAATACAACCACTCAACAATACCACCCTAACGAGGTTTGAACCTTGGTGGCAAGAACAACAATGCCATCTTTAAACCATCATACCATGCCAATATTGGCAAATGTTTATTTTTATTTCCACTTTTGATTTTTTAAATATTATAAAATGAGAAAATTAAATGTATAATTGGGTCCAAACCAATAGGGGAGCTTTAAACCTAGTATTAAATTATCAAGGGTGACAAATTTTTATGCTACATTTATCCTCCACTTTAGTGAGAGTATAAACATACACTTAGATTCACACTGAAGTAAGGATAATCCAAAAATGATTCAACTATCCCAACATTGAAGAGATAGGATGATATCAATCTAGGGGATGTGCTTGTTGAAAATTGATGTGTTTTCTTAGCTTAATACTTTGTAAAACTTTAATATTGTTGATCTAAATATGCTTTCATTTGTTACAGATTCTTTGTGGGTGATTATCTGATTAATCCATTTTACTATTTGTAGAATGTAGATAGAAGTTGATAGAAGAAGTAGAAAAGATATTAGAAAGATTACACAAGCATATACCGTGGAGAAACCCTTTCGAAAAAAAATCCACCAAGAATTAATCTATTATTTGATCTCTGAAGTAGATTACAATAGCTCCAATTCTTGCTTGAGAATGCCTCTTTTTCCTTCACCAAAACTTCTTCGCAACCTACAATAAAACTGATAATAACTCTCTTCAACTTGCTTGAGATAAATAGGCATTAAAAAACTTTGTAAACTCAACATGAGTTACAATTACAATGCTCAAGCCCTATCCCTAAAAGGTACACCTATCTCTTGCAAGTAGAGTTATGTCGTAAAGAACAATGTCAAATCCTCATCTTCATGCATTTGGGCATCCCAAACTGAAGTAGCAACTCAACCTTCATTCTATAAATATCTTCAAGGCTTCATCCTCAAATTAGGCACCCAAGAGAGGCCCCACTTAACTCAGCCTTCTGAAATATCTCAACATGCAAAGGAGTTAATTCCAGGAAGCCAACTTGGGCACCCAAGTTGGTTCCAAGTCATTTCTTGTTAACTGAAACATTTCTCAACACCATTCATGCAAGAATGGTCATCCCTTGTTAACTGAAGGTAGTCCCTATTATTTGTCATGCAACTCAAGTCATTAACTATGCATTCCAAGTTAACTGAAGTCAACTAGCATTCAACTAAAATTAACTAAATATAACTAAACTAAACTAAACTAAACTAATTCTAAACTGAACTAAACTGATTTGAATTGAACCGAACTAAACTTCATGTATGCAAACATCATACCCTAACTCCTAGGATCTTTACATGCATTCAGAAGTGTTATCTCTTACTCTGAATAGTTAACTGAACTCAAGATGAGTTTCACCTACCATGTGGGCACCCCATGTGCCCATATTATTTAGGAACTCAAAATGGATGCCCTCACATGCTCCTAACATTTAGAATTAATTACAAATGTCAATTAACATGGTTATTTAATCAAATATTAATCTCTTCCTAATCCTAGTTTTGATGAACACATTCCAAGGACTTAGGAGATAGATGAAATAAATAATGTTTAGGATTGCAATTAAATGGCATCCTATTTCCAACATTCTCCCACTTGACATTATACATTGCAATTATTCTAAACAAGGAATAATAATTTTAAATCAAGTACAGGACTCAAGGCCAATGGCCTTCCTGCACCACGAGAACTTATCTGTAGGAAATGGCTTTGTAAGATAATCTGCAACATTAATCAAAGTGTCAACTTTTTCAATTAATACATTTCCACTTTCAACCATTTCTCACATAAAGTGATACTGAACATCAACATGTTTAGTACGAGCATGATACATAGGATTTTTGGCTAAACAAATAGCACCCTGACTATCACATTCAAGTCTAACTTGCTTGCAATTAAAACCAATACCTTTCCCAAGTCTTTGTAACCAAACTGCCTCTTTAGAGGCATGTGTGGCAGCCATGCACTCTTCTTTTGTGGTGGAAAAAGCAATCGTGGGCTGCCTCTTACTCATCCAACTAACCACAACTCCAAACAAAGTGTACACATAACCACTTGTCGACCTCCGACTGTCCAGACATCCTGCCCAATCTAAATCAACAAAACCCTGTATGTCCAATGATCTATGCATAATATCAATGTCATTAGAACCATGATAAACTAAATAGTAATCAGAAGTCCCTCGTAAATATCTAAACACCTTCTTAACGTAAGTCTAATGTTCTTTACCAAGGTTAGACATAAACCTACTAATATCTCCCACTACTTGGGCTATATCTAGTCTCGTACAGACCATTGCATACATTAAACTACCAATTGCACTAGCATATGGAATTTTAGACATTTCCTCATAATCTAAATCAGATCTCGGACTCATGTCTAAACAAAACTTCATGCCAACTGGTAAAGGACTATTAATTGGTTTATTGTCCTGCATGTTAAACCATTTTAAAATAGTATCAACATAATTGCTCTAACTTACGCAAAGCTTTTTGTTACCTCTATCTCTACTGATCTCCATACCAATGATATATTTTGCAGCCCCTAGATCTTTCATCTCAAATGTGCTCGAGAGTTGTGCTTTCAATTCTTTGATCATTACCTTGTTGTTACCAATAAACATGTCATAAACATACAAGATAATAATTAAAATTTGATCATCAATAACTTTTATGTAAACACAATGATCTTCCTCACTCTTAACATAACCAGTTTTCAATGAGAAAGCATCAAACTTATGGTACCACATTCTGGGTGACTGTTCTAATCCATATAAAGATCTCTTTAACCTGCAAACCAAATCTTCTTTTCCTTTTACAATAAAACCATCAGGTTGCTTCATATAAATCTCCTCATCAAGATTCCCATGTAAAAACACAGTTTTCACATCCATTTGCTCAATTTCAAAATTATAAGCAGCAGCAATTGACAAAAAGAATCTAATAGAAGTAAGTTTAGCAATAGGAGAGAAGATCCATTTACAACCAATGGCCTTTCTTCCTTTGGGAAAACTCTCAAGATCCCATGTGTCACAAGTTTTTAAGGATTCCATTTCCTCATGCATAGCTTGTGACCAAAGCTTGTGTTCGTTAAAAGACAAAGCTTCCCTGTAAGAACTGGGTTCATCATTAGTACTCATTAAAGAAAAAATACAACAGAAATTAGGTGGGCTATACCTATCAATGAGATTTTGTTGTCTTGTGGATCTTCTCAAAGGGGTTTCTACTTGTTCCTCAATATGCTCATCTTGAGAATCTATCTCAAAAGAACTCTCTGAACTCTCCTCTTCCAATCCATCCAATTGTTCTTCAACATGTGCATCTTGTTGCTTTTGATTATTTATCTCAAAATGCACTGTTCGAGAAGTATCCTTCTCCTTTGGTTGTTCTTCTCCTGAATAAGCTCTAAATTCCCTGAAAATCACATCTCTAGATAAAGAAACTTTTTGTGTTACTGGATTCCAAAGCTTGTATCCTTTTATATTTTTACCATAACCTATGAATATGCATTTTTGTGCTTTAGGATCCAATTTAGATCACTTTTCTTGAGGCACGCGAAGAAAAGCCTCACAACCAAAGATCCTTAAATGTGCAACACTAAGCATCTTTCCTAACCACATTTCATAAGGATTTTTATCTTCAATCGATGAACTAGGGGATCTATTGATTAAATAACAAGAAGTACATATTGCCTCAACCCATAGGGACCGATCTAGCTTAGCACTATTTAACATACTCCTAGCTCTACTACTCCATTTTGTTGAGGTGTATATGGAGACATCATCAATAAATGTGACATAGTATCTACATTTTCCAATAGAGTCAATATGCACAGGGCCCATTACATCTAAATGAATAATCTCTAATAATCTTTTAGCTTTATTTGTACCAGTAGGAAATTAAGATCTAGATTTCTTTCTAAACACATAGTGCTCACAAAAGTCATTTTTGCCAATATTATAATTAGGAATAGCGTTAACCAAATTTTTATTAAGAATGGTCGTAAGACCTTTTTCACCTATATGGCCCAATCTATGGTGCCATAGCATACATGTATTTTTAGCTTCAGTTACATTGGATAAAATATTTACATTGGAGGTATTCAGCTTAAACAAAGTCCCAATCCGAGATCCTTTAGCAACCACCATATTCCCTTTCACCAATCTGCAACCACCTTTATCAAATGTCACATGCATTCCAGAATCATTGAACTTAGAGACAGAAAGTAGATTTCTAGCAAGTCTTGGAATATGTAAAACATCATTAAGGGTCTTCACCCTACCATCACTGAAACACAATTTTACCTCTCCTTTGCCAACAACCTTTGTTGTGTTGTTGTCTCCAAAGAAGACATCTCCTCCATCATGTGCAGTATACTTAGAGAACCACTACTTGTTAGGAGTCATATGATAGGAGCAAACTAAATCAATAAGCCAAGATTTATCAACAACAATATTAGAAGAAATGACTAATGCATCATTACTGTCATCGGTGGATTTCTCTTTAGAAGCATCAGAACTCTTTTTCTTTAGCTCTTACAATCTTTTTTAATATGTCTAGTTTTTCCAAAATTCTAGCACTTTACCTTACTCTTACCAAGGGTTTTAGACCGTCCTTTGGACTTACCCTTTCCTTTCTTGTATGCCTTAGATTCCTTCTCTTTAGGCCTACCTCTTACAAACAAGGCATCTTGGGAGCCAATTTTAGACTTCCTCCTCATCTCCTCTGATAGGAGAGTAGGAATGATATTGTCCATCTTTGGATCTGCACCATTACCACTAATTGGAACAATTAGATTTTCTCAAGACTCTGGTAAAGAACAAATTAATAAAATTCATTTATCCTCATCTTCTAGCTTTACATCTATAGATGCTAACTGACTGAGAATCAAATTGAAAGATTTTAAATGTTGTGCTACAGAATCATCATCTTTCATTTTTAAAGAGTACAACTGCCTTTTCAAATATAACTTATTGGTGAGACTTTTAGTTTGATAAATATCGCCTATTCTCTTCCACAATTTATATGCAGTATTTTCATTTGAAACATTCAAGAGAACAACATCAGCAAGACATAATCTAATTGTTCATCTTGCCTATTTATCTAACTTAGCCCAATCCTCATCTAAAATAGTGTTAGGTGTCTTTGTCTCATTATTAACAGGTAACCACCGATCTCTTTCTTCAAGAAGATATTCCATTTTTAATTTCCATATTTCATAGTTAGATCCATTTAACCTTTCAATATCTAAATGAGAATTCATTATAACAAAACTTATTTCCAAAATCAGCAAATTACTAAAATAATAAAAGCTCCCACTAAGCCAATAAATCCTTCAATCTTTAAGAGAAAAGCGTCCCAATACTCTACCCAACCTTAGCTCTGATACCAAATGTTGAAAATTGATATGTTTTCTTAGCTTAATACTTTGTATAACTTTAATATTGTTGATCTAAATATCCTTTTCATTTGTTACACTTTTCATTTGTTACAGATTCTTTGTGGGTGTTTATTTGATTAATCCATTTTACTGTTTGTAGAATGTAGATAGAAGTTGATAGAAGAAATAGATAGGATATTAGAAATATTACACAAGAATATACCATGGAGAAACCCTTTCAGGAAAAAACTCCACCAAGAATTAATCTATTATTCAATCTCTGAAATAGATTACAATAGCTCTAATTCTTGCTTTAGAATGCCTCTTTTTCCTTCACCAAAACTTCTTCACAACCCACAATAAAAAGTGATAATAACTCTCTTCAACTTGCTTGAGATAAATAGGCATTAAACAAATTTTTAAACTCAACATGAGTTACAATTACAATGCTCAATCCCTATCCAGGCTAAAAGGTATGCCTATCTCTTGCAAGTAGAGTTATGTCGTGAGGAACAATGTCAAATCCTCATCTTCATGCATTTGGGCGTCCCAAACTGAAGTAGCAACTCAACCTTCATTCTATAAATATCTTCAAGGCTTCATCCTCAAAGTAGGAGCCCAAGAGAGGGCCCACTTAACTCATCCTTCTAAAATATCTCAACATGCAAAGGAGTTAATTCCAAGAAGCCAACTTGGGCACCCAAGTTAGGTCCAAGTCATTTCTTGTTAACTGAAACATTTCTCAACACCATTCATGCAAGAATGGTCATCCCCTGTTAACTAAAGGTAGTCCATGTTATCTATCATGCAACTCAATTCATTAGTCATGCATTCCAAGTTAACTAAAGTCAACTAGCATTCAACTAAAACTAATTGAAGATAACTGAACCATAACTGAACTAAACTAAATTGATTATGAAATGAACTGAACTTCATGCATGTAAACATCAAACCCTAACTCCTAGGATCTTTACATGCATTCAAAAGTGTTATCTCTTACTCTGAATAGTTAACTGAACTCAAGGTGAGTGTCACCTACCATGTGGGTGCCCCATGTGCCCCTATTATTTAGGAACTCAAAATGGACGCCTTCACATGCTCCTAACATTTATAATTAATTAAAAATGTCAATTAACTTGGTTATTTCATCAAATATTAATCTCTTCCTAATCCTAGTGTTGATGAACACATTCCAAATACTTAGGAGATACATGTTCAAAATAAATAATGTTTAGGATTGCAATTAAATGGCATCCTATTTCCAACAGTGTTAGCCCTTAGGCTTAAGATCCTATGGTAAAATAATATAAGGACAAAGGAACACACAAACATGATGTGCAAAGTAACATGAAAATGAAGAATACACAATGAAAAGACATAATGCAAACATAAAAATGAAATGGAAACACTACATGATGCAAACACAATGCAAACAAAGAGGTATGACAATCATGGGCTAGCAAGACTTTGGATAAATCTTGTTAGAATCCATACTCACTGCATTCATGAATCACAGGCTAAAAATTCTTATATTTGCTAGGTGACTCATGAGGCATGAACCAAAAGCATCACAAGCTAGTTAAGTCTGATATTCACTAGGTAAGTTTCTACAAAGTAGCAAATAAAAAACACACAAAGGATAATGAATTTTAATATTCACTCGGTGAGTTTTCATGTCAACTATACAAAGAATTATAGTCCCAATTATTCTAATAAGGCACCTACAAAATTATCAATATGCCAAAAATGTATCACCAAGTTCAACATGTGTGAAGGGTGAGTGCAAGATTGTGATGGGCCAAATAGTGGTGATGTAAAAAAATGTGATTTGAGTTAGGTAAAATCACATAAATCAACTTTGAATCTTTACTAGGGTTGGTAAAAAGTACAATTGCTATGGTAAACACCAAAGCAAAATGGATATTTGTTACTAATGGATTATCTGATTTTAAAAAATAGATATCCACTTTTAAAAAGTGGATATTTGTTATTTTGGCTAAAACGAATATTCGTTCTTTGCAAAGAATGGATATCCATTATAAATATATTTATAATATATTATAATTATATATTATAATATATATTATCTATGTATTCTACATATGTAATTTATATATGTATTATATTATAATAATATATTAAATATATTATATTATTGTATGTTATATTATTATATATAATTTATATTACAATAATATATGTAATATATTAATATATAATACATATATATTTTTATTATAATACATATATATAATAGTAGTATTACATAATAATAGTAATAATATTATTATATATAATTATATTAATATACTATTGTGTTATATAATAATATACAATATAATAATAATATTACATATATCATATTATATAAAAATATATCAATTTTTTTTTTAAATGCTCTCTAAAACGAATATCCATTCTGGAGAGCTACGCATAGACTTAGAGCTCTCCAAAACATATATTTATTTTGGAGAGCTTTTAATATTAAAAAAAAGCTTTCTGAAATGGATATCCATTTTGGAAAGTTATATGTAAAAAGAATCATTTTATTTATTGTGATAGTGGGAAGTGTGAGCAGCGACATGTGGGCAAAGTGTCAAAAATAGATATCTCTCCATAATTGATATCTGTTTTATCCTATTTTTAACAAATTTAGCAATTTTCCTTCAAATTTTGGCAATAAAAAGTGATGTAACTCATTTTCTTTGTGTTTTTCATCATTTGAATTGCTTTCTCCAATTTTTTGGCACATATTACATTTTTTATAGATTTTAGTAATTAGTTTAAAATTATGTTATTTTAAAAAAAAAAATTAAACAGGGTTTAAATGACAGAAGAAATTGATAGAGAAAACTCTCCTCCAAACCCTCCTCCAAAAAATCCTCTACCAAATCCTCCTTCAATTTAGGATTTAATTGAGATAAATTGACTGAATTGAAGAACATTGTTGAGAGATATTGTCATGTTCAATAACACCTAATTTAGAGGCCATAATAAGTCATGTGAAAGAAATCACAAGGCAGCATACTTCATTTCAAGAGTGGAGAGAAATGAAGATGTTGCAATATGGTAGCAGTTTGATCTATATGAGGTTAAAAAATTAGAAATATCTAATGTTGAAATAGCTCAATATTTTGTGAATCCAAAAACTGGACAAATTTTTATTTTACATTAACCCAAATTTATCATAAAATGGTGCACACATGAGGCCATAACAAGAAAAAAATTGGAATCATTGGTGGGTGGTGTTTTATAAACCACCAAACAACAATCTCAAAGTCCCTCTTTATTTTCTCTGCAAATTATATGTGGATTTTGTTTTAGGCAAATTTATGAACTATTTTGATTTTAGGCATTTTCAAGTAGGTAGTGGAATGCCCCAAGATAGACCTAGGGAAATGTGTCAAATTTAAGATCCATTTTTTCCCCCTTCCCATATTCCTCCCCCACCTCCAATAGCCCATCCAGACATTATTGTAAGTGCAACAATGCATAGTCTCATGGTCATACACTTTGATTGGCCATTTGAGTACATAGTCTTAACAGTTTTCCTAGCTACCTGATAGTGATAATCCTAGTGGTTTAGTTGATGTTGGTGGAGCATCGACATCTAGATATATTTGTGCCTCGTCATTGTAGTATGTGTAGTCATATATGTTTAGGTTGAATGGGAGATACTACTAAGCCTCCCCTAGACACATATGAGTATGAGGTGCATGATGTGACACCTAGAGGAGATTATGCAATAACATGTACTGCATACACGGAGATGTGTGAGGGAAGAATAGATGGAGAGTCATCCACGGTTGGAGATGAGGAGAAGCAATAGCAATCTTATGTATAGGTAAAACTAAAATTTATTTCATAGTGCATTTTATTTAAAATTATTATAACAAATAGTACATTACTAATGTATATTTAAGTGGGAATGAATAGTTTATGACTAATGATGAGATTAGAGAAGTACATTATGGTACTCTTTCATCCATTGAATTTGGCCTATACATGGTATAATTTTGTGTACATGCTAAACTATTTTATTGTATGCATATCATTTAAATTGTAATTAATTAAATACATACTAATTTATATATCTTGATCTTATTTTACTTTTGTAGTGTACTCCAAGTGTGAGTGATGTAACACCTTTTACCATGTCATATACCAAGACACCTAATTATCCTCAGAGACTGTCATTTGTAGAATGAGTCACAGTCAAGGTAATTGAACTAAATTTTAATTTAATTAATAGTTTAGTTAGAACTTATACAACTTATTATAGTGATTTAGATGTCAATTTCAAATATATTATGGTTCTATGTAAATACATTTGTAGTATTACATTCTTTTCATGTTTCCTTTACTACATCTATGATGAGTTCTTCTCAAACAATCCCAGTTGCATCACTGATTTGGGTATATGGTTTTTTATATATCTAGTAGATATATAAGTTCCTAGATGTATTTAGTTTATATTGGTTTATCAAACAATTATATATTAATTTGTCAATTTTGTTTTTCTTCTTATAGAGTATTCCCCCACCCACGTATGTTGATCCTCTAAGATTTCAATATGGTAGGACTCTTATTGTCCTAAGGGACCATCATTTGTTGAATGTTTGTCAGCAAAAAAATAAAAGCTTGAGGTAATGAAGAATTGAATTTGACTTTAACTGATATTTTTGAGAAATTATAGTTTACTATAGTGATTATATGTTACTTTTAAAGTTATAAAAAATAGTAGATGAGTTTTTATTAAGTTTCTAATTATTTAGCATTGAGCTAACAAATCTTAGAATTTGTGGTTCGTATTATGTGGCCAACTTTTCATCCATCAGGTGGTGAAGAGGCTAAATTTTGTTGATCCACCACAAGTTTAAATTTTTTTGACATGGCATAGCTATTTAAGAGATACATTGTATATAAACCTTGAGATGGCATATGTCACATTTTGTAAATATTATTTTGAGTTGGCATATATGTCAAATTTGTATATATACATATATAATTGCTCTACACTTTTATATATAAAAATCGATATTCAATATATTTTGTTCATTGTGTGCATGTTTTCCTATTTTAGAACTTAAATTTTGAATGTATAATAACTTTATGATGGTTGAGCTATAATGTATAACATGTTATATCTATTGATTTCTTACAATCTTGCACTTTAATAGTTTATGAATGGCATATCATTTTCACTCATAGATTATCATCAAACATTCACATTAATATGTATACTAATATTAAATTTGGTTGCCTTGGGAAAGTTCATCAAATTTGATCCCTTTATCCTTAGTCTTTATAGTTGCAACATCCTTTATCCTTTGATTCCTTGACGCATTAGCATCATTAGTCTCTATAGTTTCATTTCGGTTTTTATCCTTTCAATAAAGTTAGATTTCCCCTTTAGCAATGATGGATCTTTTGATTTGAATTTTCCTTTTCAAATTAGTGCATCAAAACAAATGACATGGAATGTAAATTTCTGTACAATAATAATATCAACTACAAACGTATCACTGAAACAAGGATTAAAAGCACAAGGAAAACATTCCTATAATCGAAACCATGTCTCTAGTACCAAATATTGGAAAAAAATGTATCCAAATCACTAGCATCTAAACTCAAGAAAACTTAGATACTACCTATACAAATACTTTCAACATTAATTCTATGACCATTGGGAACCCAATCGAATCATTGAGTCAAAGCCAAAGCGGCCTACTTGGGCATTAAAATTGCTTTTGAGAAAGGTTTTAGAAGTGTTTGGGTTGAAGGTTATTCCCTCAACATAATCAATTTCTTACAAGGCATTAGTAAGCCAAGCTAGATGATTAAGGACTTGATTTCTGACATGCCATCATTAATTATTTTGATCACATTTGCATTAGCCATTTTATAGAGAAGGAAATTCTCTAGCGAATTACTTTGCTAATGAAGGGGTTAGCCTAATAAGTGGTAAGACATGGGAAGGGTACAAATCAGTACCCAAGATGGCTCTTTCATTATTAAGACATGATATTCAAGACAAATCTTAAGATCAAGTGTGGCTGGGGTGTAAAAATTTCCCCCTTTTTCTCATGCTTTTTAGGAATTTTAGCACCCCTTCCCAATGTTTTTTTCTAAAAATAGTAACATTTTGAATGTTATGCTAAGCTTTTGGTTTCAGAAAGGTGATTTTTGGAAGAAAATGGGGGGTGCTCACAGTTGAGTGGATCTTGTATCCTATGAGAGATGGAGGAACAAATCTATGGTTTGGAAGATATTGGAAGAAGCAGGGTTGACTCCTTATATGGAGAGGCTTCATGGTTTCGACCATGAAGCCTCTAATAATTTTGTCCATGGTTGGCATAATCAATCTCTAATTGTGAATGGAGTTTTCTTCCCCATTACCAAGGAGTTTATTGTGCAGATTACTGGCTTGAGCTCATAGGGGAGAAAAATTTTCAAGGAGAGGAAGGGTAATGATGATGCAATGGAGCAGTTTTTAAAGACAATGAGAAAGAGCATATTTTTAAGCTTTCCTCTTGGGGCTATGACCATCTGTTGATTAAGGCTATATGGGATGAAGTGGCGGGAGTTATTATGAGGTATGTAACTCTTGATGGTCACTTCACTACCATCCTAGGGTTTCATTTTACCTTGCTCAACCATTTTCCATAAGTTGTTTTTTCCTTCCCATTTTATCTGCTCTACTCTCTAGAGATGTCAATTTATGCCCACCTGAAGAATCCTTGTACCCATGTTCTTCATAAGGGGTTGATTCTCCTCACAATGGACTATGTTAAGGCTAGTTTTCCAGCTAAATTGGTTAAAGGAAAAAAAAATTGAAGAACCAGCCTAGAATTGTTGAACATCCAGCTACAAAGTTTACAATAGATTATGAGGAGGATGTTGAATGGAAGTAGGATAAGCCATTGAGATTTCTTCCTCCTCCCCTTCGAACTCATTTTGGTAGAAAAGGAAACAAAGCATTAAGAAGAAACCCTCACCTCAAGAAGCAGGTGTTTCAATCCCATGTCAAGGATGTTGGTGGGTATGAAATAGGAGAAGAGGAAGATGTCTAGCCATCTAAGAAGGTTTCTCCCAAGAAGAAACACAAGAAACAGCCTGTTAATCCCTAGGGTAAATGTTCCTGCCACTATGAGATGGAAGAAGAGGTTGATGTTTAGCCCTCCCTCCATTTGACATTGGTTCCTGAAGACACAGCATGGGATGGTGGTCCAAACATGAATGTGGATGTTGTTTCCTCTTAGCCTATGATCTCCCAACGGGTTACCTCCAAGGACAAAGGTAAGGAGAAAATCATTGTTGTTCCTAATAAATCTGGGGGTACCAAGATGGATTTTTTGAAGGATTTCAGAAAGCTTCACCCCCCTTTCTGTTGATTTTTCTTACCTAGATGATGAGAATCCTTAGATGATGAACCTCTTAACTATGGCCAAAAATAGAGCTACCTACAATTTCAGGGTGGCTAAATAGGTTTAACGAAATTCAATAAAGTAAATATAAAGATTAGAGGCCTTAAGGAAAAGTTTGAAAACATGCCTAAGGGATCGGCCTCTAACATTCTTATTGAAAGAATTATGGATTTGGAGAGCTCGGTCTTAGACTTTAAAGTTGAGTGTGAAAACTATTTGCAAGGTTCGAAAAGCAAAGTGGCTAAACTGGACAAGGATATTTAGAAGCTCTTCTAGGTTACTCACATGTCCATCAAGAACAGTGTGGAATCTCTAAGGGTTCTAATGGAAAAGTTGATTGCTCTTAGGGAGCATCAGATGGTTGAGTACCAGATGAAAGCTCCTCCGAGCAAAGAAAAAGGAAAGAATCTAGGAAAAGAGGAGGAAAAGGACTCGAGCACTAGAACAAGGGAAAATTTGAAGAAATCTTTCGAGGAAGAAAAGAAGGAGCTGATTTCCATGGTTAATCTTCACTATAACCAGGAAATGGAGGTTGCTAAAACCTTAAAAAATATGAGATAGTTTCCTTGTGTCCCTCTATTTAGTCTTTTAGTTTGTTGTTGTGTGGTTGTTTTTTGGTTGCTTTCTGGCTATTGATTTCCTTGTCTTATCTATTGTCCCAACAGCATTTTGATGTAATGGCATTTTGATGTAAAGGGTTTCGGGTCCCTTCAAAACCTGCTTTTCCCTATTAATCAAAACATTAATTCTATGAGTAGAGAAATACAAGTATCTAATGTAAGAAAGTTTCACCAATGCTTTGGCATATAAAAAACACATAGAAAAGAACAAGAAAATGAGAAGAAGAATAAAATAACCATAGACAAGAGTGATACATATATACCGTAGGATAGCCCTTTCAAAAATAAGCTAGCCTCCAAAGCAAACACACCTACTGTATTATTTAGCACAAATATTATAATACATTCATTGAGTAACTTATTTTCAATGATATCAACACTCTTCAATCTTGCTGAAAATTTGGCCACATAACCCTATAAGAGATAATGCATCATACCTCCATCTCAATCCCTTGATATATATAGACTTAAGGAGGCTCAAAAATCTCCAAAGGTGATATCATAGACCTAAAAATGGTCCCAAGATATGACGGTAAAAGTTTTCACTACCCAATCCAATAAAGTGACCTCCAAAATAAGATGCAACTTATTTACAGAGTGTCTTTGAAAATTATGGCCCAAGGTATCATATATGACTCCCAAGCACCGCAGTAATTAGTTCTTACACACTCTTATATGTAACTAATAATAGACAATCAAAAAATATTCTTACAAATCCACTATGTAACCACCTCATCAATGCCTCCTTACAACAATATTTTTGTCCCCAAAAATAATGAAACATTTACATAATCTCGACTCTTACATGGACATCCTATTTTTCCCACTCCATGATTCTCAGAAATGTATAAATAATTAATCACCTACAAATAATTAAGCTAGAATAAACCCTAGTATATTCAAGATGATCGACACACCTAATCCTAACACATGATCCTCTTTACTTAGACCACATTATTATCGTTACTTTGATCTCTCACTCTTGATCCTTAACACTCATCGAATATTTTGAGCAGTACCCACCTAGAGACATCATTTCTTATCATTGGGAGCATCACTCTTATGGTTCCCTCTTTTCCTCTACCACCCTATTACCACATGTGCCTTGGTATTATTTCTCTCTTCCTTTGATCCTTTACCTTGAAGTGATTGGTGTTAGCATAGCTTAGCACAGTATTACATTGTTTATTAAACTACCACTACGGTTAAATGTAGTTCTGTTATATCGGTTATAGTCCAGTGACATTTACATCAACTGTATTTCTCCTTTATATATGATTTTGTTGAGCATCAAATAAAATATCAACTATTCATTGTTCTCCTCATTATGGTATCAGAGCGTCTATCTGATCTTGTGCAATGTGAGGCGTGTGGAAGCCCACACATAATCCTACAGTAGAAGGTGTCGAAGAATATTGTTTTGTGTAGATTCATTCCTGAATATCAAGCGCCAGTGGGTAAGGAAAGACAGGTGATAGAACACAAAAATGTTTTTGTTGAGGTTGTACAAGTTTAAGAATATGTTGGTTGCATGGTAGAGTACACGGGGAGTGCAACAAGCATTTGGAGATCATGACAAACTGACCAAAGCATTTAGAGAAATACTTTTGACATTCAAAGGCTTTAACCATAGGAGGGGTGTCCTTGCTGTCAGTCGTATTTTCTGTTATACACTGCATATGAGGTAATCTCTATTATAGGATATACATGTTGTCGTCCAGATCCCATGAATAATTTTCCTTTTGTTGGTAATAAGAAAAACAAGTGTCGTGTGGGTTGGAATTCTTCCTGGAAAGAGATTCACTTGTATTTGCTCAAATTTCTTTTATCCTTGCCGCATATTTTTCCATCCTTGCTCATTTTCCTGATAACATTTGGTGATAAAATTAGGTTTTTGTCCTTTTAGGCCAAATATTGAAATAAGTTTGATGCATTGAAGGGCCGAGGTTTGAAGTTTTAAAAGGTGCATTAGCGGTGTAATCTGACACCTTGTTATTTTAATCATGGCTGTGCATATAGTTAAGCATGCTATGGAAAATATTTGAAGCAGAGATAAAAAGAAGTTAGGAGATCGAGTCTTATGGGCTACATTTTTCTATGAAACAAGATTTTATTTTCAGGAGTTTTGTTTTTCTTTTGGAGCGATAAGTTGTTTAATTTAAGAAATATTGAGATTATTTTTGGTGAAGAGTTTGAAGTATTGTTGGAGAGATGAAATATTGATATCAATATTTATGATCAACTTTTGGTTGGAGATATTTTAGATGAATTTTTTATCATGTCATTTTATGTTTGGACTTTTGAGGCCATCTTTGTTACATATGATGAGACTTCACATGATTCATCAAATGGATAAAATGTAATAGGGTCAAACTGGAGGAATTTCAATCATCTCAAGTTAGTTTCTCACTTTGAGATGGTGCTTTGCATGAGAAGAGCTTTTGCTTTCTTTTTAGCTTTTCTTATTGATGTTAATAGATTTGAAGAATACATATATTGTGAAGTTTGATTTTTAGAGACAGGTGAGAGATTTGATGTTGAAACTCAATATGGATTGTTGCCCAAAGAGTTCACGAGATTGTGATCAAGAATTATACTCTTACAAGGGTCAATAGACAATGCCATCTTTTTTACATGTGATGAGACTTCACATCATTCATCAAATGGATAAAGTGTAATAGGGTCAAATTGGAGGAATTTCAATCATCTCAAGTTAGTTTCTCACTTTGAAATGGTGCTTTGCATGAGAAGATCTTTTGCTTTCTTTTTAGCTTTTCTTATTGATGCTAATAGATTTGAAGAATACATATATCGTGAAGTTTGATTTTTAGAGACAGGTAAGGGATTTGATGTTGAAACTCAATATGGATTGTTGCCCAAAGAGTTCATGAGATTGTGATCAAGAATTATCTCTTACAAGGGTCAATAGAAAACTTGATGGAGCCCTATGTGTGCATACCTCAGTATAGATTGTTGTGGACAACAATTCAGTGTCTTTGATTTAGGAGTTTGAGGAGATGGAATTTCGGGAACTGAGAATTCAGCTTGGAGCTATACCCTTACGAGGGTCGCAAGGTATCTTGATGGAGTTCCACCTAATTCAAGATTTGTTTCTTAAAATAAAGATCTTCTCAAAAAATATATTTATTTTATGTAATCAGTAAGTTTAATATGTAAGCCTTAAGAGGGGGGTCTCTTGGCAAGGTAGGGATACATTTGCAAAAACAATTTAATAAAGGGGGAATGTTAGTATAGCTTAGTGCAATATTACATTGTTTATTAAACTATCATTGTAGTTATGTAGTTTTGTTATACCATTATGGTTCAACTGTAGTTCTCCTTTATATGTGATTTTTATGAGCATCAAATAAAATATAGACTAATCACCGTTCTCCTCAATCGGCTCTATTTTATTTCCTACCAATTTAATATCATCTACACATTATCTTCTAACAATATTAGCAATATTGTCGTTTTATCTACACTTGGCCCCTTTATCAATTTGGGAGGCTACCACATAGCCTTTACAATCACCATCTTACTTTGTTTTTGGGTGGCATGGCCTCTTTTTACCAATTTGGGTAGAAACCTTAAAGTTGTTGTCATTGTGAGGCTCCTCTCTTTATATCAGAGTCACAACCCCTTTTATTCTAAACTTATGCTACTCTGTTGTGTAGATTTAGAGTGCATCATTTAGATGATACAAGATCTAGTTGTGTTTGAGTGCCACTATACTTTTAGTCATTGATTCTAAGAGTCGATTAGTTAAATTCTTATGTCAATGCTTTTGTTAAAGTAAATGACTAAATCTACATCGATAGATACTATAATTTGTCATGCTATCATGTGTTGCTAAGGCCCATTTGTAGTAGCATTTATTTCTTATCATTTGACTCATGTTTATTTAGAAAGTCTCCCATAGTATTTACTTGAGGTTCCTCATACCAAGTAAATAAGGAAAGATGAAGAGTCTTATGTTATTGAGTTGTGACATATCATTGAATTATGATCTGCACTTAAATTAGATCATACCTTTACTAATAGTTGGGAGATGTTATTAATGAGTTAATATGATAGGGATGTCTAGACCTAGCTATAGATGGATTAATTTATTGGCAATATGACTACCATTAATGTTAAAATGGGAACCTCTTTAAGGTCAAAAGGAGATTTGAGCGATATCAGATGAGTTGTTGTTGAGGCCAAAAGGGCTTCATAAGGATGTTAGGGAGAAGGGATCATTGGCCTTAGGGTGTCATTATAGCAAGCCTTGAAGAGTTGCAAAATTTTGGGCATCGGGCCTCAAGCTTACCTTGTATCGCTTGCTAAAGAGAAAAGAGTTAGTCATTTTTTAGCTAAGTCCGATCAGGGTTCAGACTCCAGGCTTGAGGCCTACTCTTTGTTGTAAGAGATCGGACTTCAGGCTTTGGAAATACCTCAAACCGAATGCCTTAAAGAAATAAAGTCAGTTTGAGTTAAGTTCAAAAGGCATTGGACTTCGGGCTTCGATCATACCTCTTACAGAGTGCCTCGAAATAAATGAAGAAAGTTCATGCAAAGTTCAAAAGGTCTCGAACATCGAACTTCGGCCATATCTCATACCAATTGCACAAAGGAAAAGGAAGTTTTCATGTGCTAAGTCCGAAAAGGCATCAGGAATTAGACATCCGCATTAAGGCTTATGCCTTAACTGAATGTTAGGAAAGTGATGAAATAGGTATTAGGGAGACTCGAACCCTGACACCTGAAAAGATCTTAGAGTTCGCGGATTGACTTTGAGGTTTATGCCTTAACAGTTTGGCAAGGAAAGTGCATACAGTAAGAAGAAAGCCCAGAGGCTGACAATCGAAAGGGTTAAAGTTTGTGAAGGAAACGTTCAAGCATTGCAATTCGGTAGGAAGGCTTATGTCTTACTGAAAGGATGGAAGTGGCAAGAGTTAGGGCGAACCCCAACACCCAAAATAGTTTTGGTGTTTGTGGGCCAATGTTAAGGCTTATGCCTTAACATGAAATAAAGGAAGGAGTAAGAGGTAACCCCGAACCCCGACAACAAACTCACGCATGTTTCAAAGTTCACACTTTAGTGTTTTGGAGGTTAGTGTGTTGGTTTGCGATGGTGCAGAGGAAGGAAAATGGTAAAGGATAAGGCCAGTGGCCGAACCTTGATAGGTGTAAAAGAGCTTCAGACATATGTGTTCGGACTTGCTTTTTAAGCTCTGTCGAGCAATTTAAGCAGGAGAAAAGAGGGATTAGCGATTCTTGACCCCTGACAAGCATGATAGATGGCAGAATTCCACCATTCCACGGAATGCTTGTGTTGACTTGGGTTGACCAACGCGGGTATGTGGGTGAGCGACACATGGCAAGCATCATTTACACAATTGATTCACATTGTTGTTGTGAATCATTTTGATAAGGTGACGTTAGCATAATGGTAAAATTGATGATATAGTTTTATGTGAAGATCTACAGCTAGCATTTAAAGCCTATCTAATCTGATGGTGGCGATTTAAATGTCATGACAGTTAAGTGATAACCATCTAATCATGGTATTGTTTGATTCTCTATCAAAATGACGTCTATCTATTAGCAAATGGATTGGCCTTTCTTAATTTCTTTTGCATTTGATGATGACATCTAATAATGTTAATTTTTGCATATTTGTATTTTTGTGTTCACATTCGCTCAACAAATAATTCTTTATGCATCGCTATTGATATTTTAAGGAAAGCTCTAGAAAGACCATCGAGTCCCTCTATGGTTACAATATTTCTTCCTTTTACTGCTTTCAATTTTAATAAGGCATCAATACAATCAACATAAAAGGAGATTTTTCTTGAGAGTGATGGGAGTGATGGGCAGGAATAGGAGCGAGGGAGGGGATTCAAAATCTGCAAATGAAGGAGGTGATGATTCTGATGATGATGTCGATGATTTCGGTTTGGCGTTGGTTTCTATTCCTCCTATGGCATGGTCGTTTGTGTCTTGGGAGGTCTTTGAGACTCTCTCAGGCCTCTTGGTTGGTGGAGTTGGCGTGCGGTGGTTGGAGGTTCTGCCTCGTCCGAGGATGCAGTTTGGTGTCGGTTTGTTGTGGTTGGAGCTTGCACCTCGCGGGGTGCGGAGGATGTTTTGGATCCATCTCTTCCCTTGGTGGAGTCTCCTTTTGTTGCTACCGACTCTGCTACCTGTGGGTGTTTGTCTTGTGGCTGTGTTTCACGAGTTCCTGTTGGATATCTTCTTTGGATTCTTGGCTCTCCTTCCTACATGCGGTGCTTGGTGGGGATTGGGTGCAAGTTGCCCTACCTATATCTTTTGTGGGTGTCATCTATTCGGTGGGTTCGTTGTGGTGTCTTCTTTGAAGAAGTGTGGTTAAAGATCAGACCAATCTTTGCTCCTACTCGGCGTAGTAGGAGGACTTGGGGACTCTTCATGTCGGCTTGGTCTTCTTCCTGCTTCTTCTTGGTCATTCCTCACTCCTGCTTGTGGTGTGTTCAGTGCCTATTTTCTGGGGGCTCTCTTTTTCGGTTTGTTCTGGTTCATTCTTTTCCCCTCTTTGTGGTTTGGTGGTGTTTTCCGTTGGCAGTTTGTGAGGAGTTTTGGCCCCTCTCTAGCATTGGCCGGCATGTCAGGGTCGCTTGGTGTGCTCTCTTGTTGGGTCTTCTCTTTACTACTTTGTTGTGTGGGAACCCCTGTTCCTCCTGGGGTTTGCTTGTTCCTGAGCATTCTGAGATTGAGTTTCTGCTTTTGATGGTGGTCAAGCCTATGCATTCTAAGTTTAATTTTTTGTCTTATCTATTCCTAAAATATGGTTCTTACTTTTTTTCTTCTCTCCCTGCACCCAGAATTGTTTTCTAATCTACTGGGAGAGGTTCTTGGGTCCATGGTGTTGTTCTTTGTGTTTCCTATTGTGTATCTTTGGGTCACTCTAGCCTTTCCTATGGAGGTGGGCCTATCTTCTATTGAGGGGGAGATGGATGTGGCTGGTTGTGACCTCTCTCCTATAGAGGTGGAGCGGATGCTTTTGAGTACGCCTGGAAGAACTGTTGGGGGGATGATTATGCCCTGTTTTGTGGCTACAAGGGAGCTGAGGCTGGCCTACATGCTGTTTTCTTTTCTTCATCTTCTATTGAGGTGGAGATCTTGAAAAGAGAGCTAATCTTTATGGAGTTCTATATCAAGGATAAGGGGTGTTGCAGTCACCACGATATGGTTGAGATTGGGTTTCTCTCCTATAGAGGTGGAGAGAACAGATGGTCTTTGAAGGCCACTTTTGTTTCCTTATGCACTTGTGGTTACCCTTCCTATAGAGGCAGAAAGTGTGGTTTTCGGGGCTCTAAAACTTTTGTTGTTGGAGCTTTGTTCCAGATCTGTAGTGGGTTGTTGGTCCCGTCAAAACCAATGAGTGTTAGACTCTTGTAGTTTCTTAGTTCTTGTTTGGGCTGCCTGCTGGCTTTTGGCTGGGTGTTGGCTTGTTGTTTCCTTGTGGTGTTGCTGGTTGTTTTTGTTCCTATCTTTCGGGCAGCTTGTTCATCTTGGTGTGGGTTTTGGGTCCCCTTAAAACCTAAAGGTTTCGGGTCCTTTCAAAACCTATTGTAAATGGTTTCGGGTCCATTCAAAACTTGTTTTTTTCTTTATCAAAAACATAAAAGGAGACTTTTGAAACCCTATCGGAGACCAACAAAGGTTTCAAAACCTCTGGTGAGTCCCAACACTGAACACTTTCTTTTCAATGCATTAAGTCTTTTTCTTTCATAAACGGACTTTCGGAAGGTTAAAAAAACTTCAGTAAGGACTGACAATATTTAAATTGATCACATAAGCCTTCCATACAAGATATTGGTATCGGGGAAGGTTTCCTTAACTTTACTAAAAACTGACAAACACAAAGAAAGAACTATAGAGTGAAAGAAAAAACTTAAGGAAGGTGTCGGCAAGAAAGGAATTTATGATAACATCATTGGTGACTGCCAAGGTTTATAAAACTCAAAAAATAATGACAAAAGAAAGGTGTCAACAAGAAAGGGAATTACGATAACCTTAGCGGTGACCACCAAGGTTTATAAAACTCAAAAAAATACCAACGAAGCCAATACTTAGAAAAATTCTAGGAACAAAGACAAGTGACAGTTCGTGATTGCATCGTGCAAACTCTTCACATCGTGGAAGTGATTCTTTAGGTGTAGGCATAAGAGCGATATGTGATGGTAGTGGTGTATGACATCAGAAGGGATAGGTGGCAACTATTAATTACATCGCAAAAGTTATATGCATCACAGTTTACAATCTCAAAGCACAAATCATTTGTGCGATAAGCAAAAGGGTAGTGGTGAGCATGGTGGGTCCTCTATTTCAAATGAGCGATGAAGCGATAAGAGGACACGTGTTCGGAATGACAATTGGCGAGTGTTTATTGTATCACAGAGGCTATATACATCACATTTATCTTCTCTTCAACGCAAACGAAGTTGTGATGAAGTGAAAGGAAAGCGAGATAACGACACATGTCTAGGGCGACAAATGGTGATGGTCCATTGCATCACATAACTCCTTTACATCATGGAAATGGTTTTGAGCTTGAAGCATAAAAGCGATAAGAAATATAAAGTGATGGAGATCTACGGCCGAAATTATAGTAGGTCAAATCATATGGTAGCATTTTAAAGCAAGATAGGTAATTGAGATGCACTTGATCATGGCACGAATTTCAAGATCAATGGCCTACATTCAAAGGCTAGATTGTGTTAGAAGTGAGGAAAATGGAGCTAAGGCATGGAAAACGATATGTCAGCTCCAGGGGGAATTCTTGCAAGGAATGAAGAAAGGACACCACCAAGAATGCAAAGGTTGGCTATGTAAGCTAAGAGAGGTTGATCATACAGGAGGGCATCTAATGCAAAACAAACCCTAGATTGAAAAATGCCAGAAATGGTAGATGCAATGAATTTGGCCAAAGATGCATGACTCGAGGTGTGGAAGCTTTTCGATGAAGAAAAAGGGTAGAGTTCTTTTTGCCTCGGGAAGGAAGGATGATGGGAGCTTTGGGGGGAAAAAGGAGGGAGAATGAAGCTGAAGGAAATAGAGAAGGCAGGTGGAGGCATGAACTTTTTCTCCAAGTGGTGGAGATTGGAAGGCACAAAATCGCATGGCCATTTCAGATTTACTATTTGAATGAAGTCCTTTATGGTTTTTCATGGAGAACAAAGGAATTGTGGAGCAGGAGCAAAGACGCAAGACCCCATCTCAGACCCTTGGAGAATATTTATGCAGGTATGGGGGTCTATCGTTAGCCAGTTTTAAGCATACTCACTTGGTATTTTTGTACATGTTGATGTATTTGCATGTTGGACCCTGTTGTGTGTATTGCGGGCATTGGTTGTATTTTTCGTGTATTATTATAGTGGGGGTAATAGATGGGAGTTTTTGTTTATACCTAGATTGTATCTATGAGTGTTATAGGACTATGTTTAGAATACCTAAATTAATTGCACACTTGCTTGTCGTCCTTAAGCTTTATTCCAAAGCTATTGAAGTGGTCCAACTACAAGTTTGATTGAGAACATGACTCACAAGTTAGCAAATTCTCAAAGGTGTTCCTAAACATTGATAGTTATTACCAAGATTTAGATATTAGAAGATTGTGTTGAGTGGATATTGATAGTTTATTTTTTGCTAGTTTAGTCTCACAACTTATAGTTCATACCCATGCATTAGGTTTAGGATTGTGTTCGTAGAGATTAAGTCTACATTTACAAGTGAATTTGTGTGAAACATCTTCAGTAGATTTTGAGACAGTATTTTATTAGCCCTAAAAATCTATAATAGTGTGGTGAGTCAATCCTTGACTTCTTGAACTTCACTTCCACATCTTCAAAATCCAACTAATTATAGTAGTTAAATTTATTTAATTTTTACATTTACTATTTCTAGCTCATTATCCTAAACTAAATTTACTTATTAATGTAATTTAATTAATTATTTTAATATATATAAAGAGTGCTTTTATTTCTTTGTACACTTAAAAAATTCAAATATAATCAGTTTCTATTTTTAACTAAAATCATTACAATCAAACTATTTGTAAAAATGATAAATAATTACACAAGAATATGAGGAAAAGACAAAACTAAATACACAAAAATTGTGTAAGATGTCAAAATATATAAAAATTAATAATTAAAACAAATGGGAGCTTGGAGAATATGGATCGTGTGACGCTATCAAGCTCTCTCATCTCTTGTCTTTCGACTGTGTCAAAGTTAAATTTGTTATTCCCAGAGTTATTAGGCAAGATCTCCTTATGGCTTGTCCATGACCGTTGCAATTTAGCGAAGTGGTCAGTGTTTTCTTATCTAATACAATGGATTTGCTACAAGACGAGAACCTACTCCGTATTTTGGGTTTTGGGTATTTGCAGTGCTATCTCCTCTCTGAAGCCAATTTTAAGGAAGTGGCAGATACCTACGATTTTTATTAAGGGTCTGAAGCAATAGATGGTCTCTTCCCTTTGTGTCAGTTGTTGGACAACCATGCAGTGGGTTGTGTTTTCAGAGCCATGTCAATAGACCTTCAAAATGATAATGGTAGGTTGTTTATGTTGGCTATCATTCAGCACAGTTGTATTGGTGTCGAAAGCAAGAGGTATTCAAGGCCATTGGACTCTTATTTCGTCATGCAATTTAGATCTCCCCTGGGTCTCTTCAAATTTGGAAATTCTCCATCATTTTTCAGACCTTGTCAACCTTCTTAATGGTTATCATATTAGCCAAGTAGAGAGATCAATTGAGTTGGTTGGTTAACCCCTCCAAAAATTTCCTACGTTGTTTAATTCAATTATTCAACCCCTTCAATCCTCAGCCAAATGGTTTTGAATGGTCCAAGATTTTGAAACAATTTTATTTTTTATTTTAAAAAATTATTTTTTTTGTTGAATAGTGTGTTAAAACAAAATCTTTATTAAAGACAATTGAATGAGAAAATGTCTTGTGATCCCCAATAGATGTGTACTCTATGAAAGGGAATCCAAATATGTCTTTTACGTTATGTTGGATTGTCCCTTTGCCTGGATAACCATCAATCTTATGTCGAGCAAATTTGAAATGTGTTGGTCTTATGGCTCATTCTTGGATCTGGTTCTTTAGTGGTCCCACTTTCCTCAATGCCTACTTGAAACATATTTGAAACTTAGCTTTACCTCATATCTGTTGGAGTTTATGATTGGATAGAAATTCTAGACTCTTTAAGGGAAAGAAGTAGAGCCTTTGACTAGATAACCATCAATCTTATGTTGAGCAAATTTGAAATTTGTTGGTCTTATGGCTCGTTCTTGGATTTGGTTCTTTAGTGGTCCCCCTTTCCTCAATGCTTACTTAAAAGATATTTGAAACTTAGCTTTACCTCATATCTGTTGCGGTTTGTGATTGGATAGAAATTCTAGACTCTTTAAGGGAAAGAAGTAGAGCCTTTATAGAGTGGAATTTTTACTAATATCATCATTGGAAATTTCTGTAGTAAAAAGAAGAGATAATATTTACTTGGGGTCTAAGCCTAGGATTGCTACTAATTAGACACTCTCAATTAATTTTGGAATTGTGAATGCTATCAATAAAGTTGATTGGAATCTAATTAAATAGGCTAGTGATTCCTAGTTGGCTCAAGTTCAACTTTGATAATGGACCAAGGTAATTTGGATATGGTTGGGGTAGAGTTATTATCAAGGACATTAAGAGTGGGTTAGTGGTTGCCTATGTGGGTAGTATGGAAATTCAAACTAACTTTGCTGAAGCTAAAGTTGTCTTTTCGGGTATCCAACTAGTTAAAGATACAAAGATATCTCATCTTTACATTAAGGGGGACTCTTAGAACATAATCAAATGTCTTAGAAAGGAAATGTCCCCTAGCTAGATATCAAACATATAATAAAAGATGGAGTGGATGCCATGAAGGCCTTAGGGAAGTTAAACTTTGTCATTTTCTATATAAAAGGTAATAAAATGGCTAATAGATTGGCCTATGGTCTTGGGTTCAATTAATGGGTTGAGGAAAATTCCTCACTAGTGACATTATCCATTTTCTAAGAGATGACACCACAATGTAACCATTTATCTCTTGCTTGCTTTGCTATTATACATGTTAAAGACATGAGTTCTTTTTTTTCCCCATGTGTTGGTACGAGTGCAAATAAAAAGAGGTTTGGCATATTCCATGGGTAGTTAATCATTGTTAAGAATTCTTGGGATCAATTAAATAAGGGTGATATCATGAGACGGTCCATGTACTTAAAGGAATAGTTTTATCCACATCTAGAAATGCTCACATTTTGAATTCTACAATTTTCAACTTCCTAATATCTTTTATTTTATTTTTGAGCTTGTAAAAGTATATACATCATAAATGCAAATTAGCATTTAGGGGAAGAATCTAAGTGATGTATAGTTCACCATTTCCAATTTTGTAGTAAGCAATTAAGATGTGAATAGGTTGTGACATGCTAGAGAAGTGCATTTTTCTGTTCAAACCTAAAACTATAATCATGTTAGAAAGTGGATGAGGTCATTGTACCTCACTCCTAAAGCTCTCTCTCAAAATTGAGGTTATCCAAGGTAAATATTTTTTTCATCCACTTGCATTGTTGGTTTTTGCTCCTAGTTGTTTGATGGTTTGGTTTCATGTTGCAATACTTCAATTCCTCTTGTTAATTTTTAAGTGGCAAATTATACTATGGAATGACCATCTTAGTTTATAGAGGTGGAATCCACAAGGTTGAACCCATATCAAGTTGAATCAATCCATATTTCATTGTATTCATTGGTGGAAAGTTGTGACTAATTTTGCAAGTTGTTGCCAACAATAAGATCAAAGAGGAAAGAGTTGTTGCCTTTTCAAAAAGGTAACGAATCTCATAGTTGAAACAAAGAGCTGATATGCATGGCAAAAGATGTAAAACCTCTTGATGGAGAAACAAGGTCCCTCGAGCTAGAAGTTGATGTAGCAACCATATCCAAATTAATGAATATGTTGAAGAGCATCATGGAGAAGTTGTACACATTAGAAGTAACCAAGAGCGAGGGGGAAGCCGAATCCAAAGAAGAAAAGCAAAATTCCATAGCAAAAACAAATCTACCAAGACATCTTCTATAATGACTACCCCTAATTTTTTTTTTTGAAAGATACAATATGTTGTTTGGTTTGTTTGTTGATGCATTTGTGTGTCTAATTTTCAAGCTTTGCAACATAATAAAGCCCTTAAAAGAATGCATTGAAAGTGTGGTACCAACCTAATAAACTCATTGTGGGATTGTGAAAGGTGCAACAAATAAAAACATAGCATTCTAAAATCCAAAAGAAATCTAAAAATAGTTCCTAAAATGAACCTCTTATCGAAGTAATTGTTCCTTAATAGACTATAGCAAATATCTTATTATGCAAAATGAATGTAGTGCCTAATGACATTTTCTTTAACTCAAAGTGTTGAGCATATTGTCTTTCGGATTTGTTGATTTTCCAAAAGAAAGTTGGCTGGTTGTCATCTGTGGTATATTTAAGATTAATATGATTATTGCTTTGAGGTCTGATCATTCATAGGTTGTAATCATTACTCAAATATTAAGTTATACATGAAATTCAATAGTTAAACAAGCATTGGGATGGAAACCGAGAGGCATAACAGACAATTTTGGTACTAATCTCCAATTTGCTAATTTAATTTACCAAACCTTGACATAAGACCCATTAATTTAACTAAAAATCTATAATTTAATTTTTCCAAACCTTGACATAAGACCCATTCACCCATGGGTGAATAAGTCCCTGATCATGCATATTTCTAAATTTCAAGGCATTAAAAACCCTCAACCTGCATTCTTTGTTTCTGTATTTAGGTTCCTATTTTAGTTTCCAAAAAAAATTGTTTTCTACAATCATTTACAACAAGGCTGATTGATCAATTCAAGTCTAATCATTCCAACTAATTATATATGGATACCTTATTTTTTTACAATATAGGATATTTATGATACTAACAAATTTCACAAAAAGCATGACTACCCATCAACCGAAAATCATAAACCCTCGTTGCAAGAATAATAATAATCTATCAGGGCATCATTTACTTCACAAGTAACCGAAATGTGGAGAGCCATTTTAGAGGACAAAAATAATGACAATAAACCATCATTGCAAGGTCAGATTGGAAGAGAATCGAACGATATCTCCACCAAATACCAACAATAAATCCATTTTTTTAAAATGCAGTCAAGAGTAACTGACCTGTAATCATTTATATTGTTGACATTAATAATAATTTGATAATAATTTGAAATAGATCTCTTGATTCTCAATTATAGTCATAGGCATAGACATTCATAGCCATCAAATCATTCAAAGCTTGTTTAGGACATTGGCATTGTCAAAGATTGCTCACACACTCGATCTGAGGGCAACAATCAGCAAGTTGATAATAATTATTATGATTGCATATACTAGATTTCTCGCAATATGCACATGTGGGCTTCTCCTTTTTAGATGATTCCCCTTTTGAGGAAGAGGATTTAAATTATTTTTGTGGCTTGTTCTTTTTCTTCTTTTGTTTCTAATCAGGATGCCTTGATTCTTTTTGTACCTTAGGCTCACTAGCCACCAATGCTTGTGACTTGAAAATCTTGATGAGACCATTTTGAATCAGCCTCGCTTCCTCTTGGATTAAAAGATTTGAAAATGCATCACATGTAGGTACAACATATGTAGTTCCCATAGAAATCATTTTGGTGTGAAAGCCAGAAACAAACACTGAATACTCAAGACCAAGCTTGGATAACACATTGAGAATCAACTATAAATCCTCCTTAGTAATATTGCAATCCAAAGTATACAACTTGATATAATTTTTTTAACATATAGGATATTTACCTCCAAGAGGAAGACCAAAATTAAGAACAATTTGCTAAAATGTTTAAGGAACCTAAGATTACTAATTACAATTGAAATTATAATTTTTTGTTTTGTTTATTTTTCCCTGTGAAGAAGATATTTCGGTGTTAGAAGAACTAATTGATGAGAGTTTTGAGAACCCTAGTTGTTTCTCCCATCCTACCTCTCCTATTAGGAAAAACATTACTGAACAAGAAGACATAACAATAAGCAATCATGATGATCACATGACACAACAAGAGACCATTGAAATATGCCTTCACAATACTTCAACTAGTCTACATACATCTCCCAACATCTTCCCCTCTTGTGATAATGTTATAAATGATGAGGATATGTTGGTGTTAGACACTCCTTTAGTTTTAAGATCTTGTAGTTGTATACAATAAAATATTCTTTATTGTTTTGGTGAAGAAATTGTAAAATATGTTTAAAATGTTTTGTGTTGTGTATGAAAATGTGTTTGTATTGTATTAATAGATTTTATGAAATAATTGATGAGAGTTTTGAGAACCCTGGTTGTATACGAATCATTAATATCAATAATATAATAATTGGAGGTAAAGGTTATTCAAGAGTATCCAATTATAGCAATAATTAGTATGAGGATAATTTTAGCCTTTATCTCTAGGGTAGAAGGCCAAAAGAGGAGCTTACCTGGACAAGGCAAGCAGACACAACAAAAAACAAACACACCAAACCCTATGTACAGAAATTTACAAGGAAACATTGTAATTCATTTAAAAAGCCTCATATGAACTATTGACTTTGATCCTCAAACTAGAATCCCATGGCCCCCCAAACCTTAGGGGAAAAATTTCTTCAAAATAAGAGGTATTGTTGAATAACCTTTACCTCCAATTAATGTTAATAATTAATTATTTGAATATTGTTGAGTAATATATACTCTTGATTCAATAGAAGAATACTACATACATTACCTGAATTTGATGAACATATATATTAATAGGTCGAGGCTTAATTCCACATACTACATTTTGATGAACCTTCTTTTTCAAACACTTTCTTATCTGAATTTGGAGTCTTTTATCATAGATCTAGCCTTGCATTAAATTTGCATTAGGATTTACATTAGTTAATTAGCATACTAGGTTTCAAATTTTGCATTCATACAAATGTGCATTTAGGTGGCATTCTTAGCATCTAAATTCATTTAAATTTTCAGAAATTCTACATTTTTAACATAGTTCTACATCTTAGCATTATGAAAGCATTAATATCCATAAAAAAAATATATAATTTTCCTTTATCCTCCAATTTTCCTTTTTTTAATCCTATAGTATGTGAAGCATAGAATGTGATGCATGTTTTGGATTCCAAAAATATGATACCGTTTGAAAGCTATAGATGTTTTTCAATCAACATATCAATCAGGACTTTAGTCATAATTCAAATAGAAAATGAATAATAATTATTTATTAAATTCAAAGTAAAGCATAATTTATATTGGTGGAAAATCAAAAGGCTTATTTACTAATTATAGCAATAATTAGTAAATACATAATATAATTTCAAAATGACTTAATGTTTCGATTATCATAAATTTGAATTCCTTGGTGGATGGTGATGAGGATTTAGCGGATGACGATGAAGATCCAGATGCTTGGTGGGTTGGTCTGGTTCCTGAAGGTGCGACTGGCTGGATTCAAGCCTTTTTTTCCTATCTTGGTGTTGAGCTGGGGCAGAATGGCCATTTCTGCTTTCCTGTGTTTCTTTTCGGGATGGTGGGCTCTTGGTCTGCAAAGTCTTGGTGCTGGAGTTGTGACTCCTTTGTTTTCTTTCTATTTGGCAGGGGAACATGCACTTGAAAGGCAACCTTATGACTCCTTTTCATTAAGATTTCAAGACCAATACAATGTTGATATGCCAAGACTGTTGGCTTCAATGTCATTACAAATCTTATACAAATGTGCATTCAAGAGTTGTACTAATCTCCAATTGGAGGTTGAACTATATTCTTAAGAAAACTTGGAAACTAATTGATAAATTAGATGCTTTCCAAATCAAACATACATATAGAGAAGACAATCATCTCACAGACTTGTTAGCAAATATAGGGTGTGATCAATAGTGGTTTGAGATCTTTTATGATAAGAGCTCAAACAGTCTTACTAATGAGCTGGAAAACATAATAAAGCTGGAAAGTGTAGCTAATTTGGGCATGATTTAGATTTTATATTTCCAATTGGCAGAGTTCCACATTACATTATAATCTATTGAGGAAAAGGAGATCCTTCTAACCATGTTAATGCCTACACCGCCTTATGGAGTGACTTTTTCCTTGATGATAAATTATTTGTAAAACTCTTTCCTAGGTCCTTAAAAGATACTTCCTTGGAATGGTTTTCTAAATTTCTGAGACAATATAATGACATTATATAATCCTATATTTCCTCCATATGTTGGAGGCATTAAGGGAGATCTCAATTATTATATTTCCAATTGGCACATTTCCACATTGCATTATATACTAAATAAGATCATTTAAATATTACGTCATTCAAATTTGGACATTAATAATTTTCACTCAATTATTAATATCCAAATTCTCCATATGAGATGACTTTATATTGTTGTTCTTTTTTAAGGATTGCTACAAAATACAAGGTTATATATATTGTTGATGACTTTACATTATATATTGAATTATTATTAATTACTATATATATATATATAATGTATATATGTATATTAAGTCTATTTATTATAGGACATTATATAACCTACTTAAAATATCCTAAAGTAACCTTACGGATTAAGATTTTCCCTTTGCATTTTGATGAACTTGATCTAAACTACACAACCAAGTTTGGTTGTAATGATTTAATATTTGTATTTATAATTATATTTTATTTGTTCTAAAGGAAAGCTTATGGGTCAACATGGAAGAGACATCAAGACAAACAAAAAGGATGTCTCAATGCCTTGTATCATCCCCAAAAGGAAAACACAAGACAAATGAAAAATGCTTACAACATAGAGAAGAATGTAGAAACATATAGAGGAATGCACAAAGAGAGAGAGATACATTGAATGAAACATCACGGGGGATCACATTATGCACATGCAATCACATAAAGAAACATGAAAAATAAAAAGAATAGTAAGGCACATGTGAATCAACCTAATCTTATATTGATGACATTAATAATTTATGATTAATGTCATAAATTATTAATGTCATCAATATTCCACATACTACATTTTGATGAACCTATCCAATTATTTAAGATCAACTTGCAAACACATCAATAATATAATAATAGATTAATAAGTTGTATACTCTTGAATAACCTTTAACTCCAATTATTTAAGATCTTGTAGTTGTATACAATAAAATATTCTTTATTGTTTTGGTGAAGAAATTGTAAAATATGTTTAAAATGTCTTGTGTTGTGTATGAAAATGTGTTTGTATTGTATTAATAGATTTTATGAAATAATTGATGAGAGTTTTGAGAACCCTAGTTGTATACAAATCATTAATATCAATAATGTAATAATTGGAGGTAAAGGTTATTCAAGAGTATCCAATTATAGCAATAATTAGTATGAGGATAATTTTAGCCTTTATCTCTAGGGTAGAAGGCCAAAAGAGGAGCTTACCTAGACAAGGCAAGCAGACACAACAAAAAACAAACACACCAAACCCTATGTACAAAAATTTACAAGGAAACATTGTAATTCATTTAAAAAGCCTTATATGAACTATTGACTTTGATCCTCAAACAAGAATCCCATGGCCCCCCAAACCTTAGGGGAAAAATTTCTTTAAGCAGAGTACCAAGGGGAGCACCAAGGGTGTTCCAAGTGCACCAAATTGCAGAACAAGGTTGTTCCAAGGGGGCACCAGGGGTGTTCCAAGTGCACTGGGGGTTGCACTAGGGGTCGCACCAAGGGTGCACTAATCCGTTCCAGGGGAGCACCCTTTCTAAGTATGCAATCATCCATTTCTTCTCCTCTTGCTCTTTTTCATCCTAATGATGGATCACGGAGTGTGATCCGAAATGTTGATGCAAAAACTTTTGACACAATCAAATCCAGAAGCTATACTAGATCTAGTTCTTAGTCGAATTCCCATGAGATTTAAGTGACAAAATACAAGGTTATAAATATCAATTCACTCATTGAAATTATCTTCAATATGATGATATAGGATATTTATGATGATTATTATTTATTTTGAATAAATAATAACTAAATAATGAACAAAACAAAAAATTGAACATTGATTGGATCCTAAGTTTTCTTTTTTGTTGCAATAAAGTATAGGTTTTAGGAATATTTAAATGATCTTATTTGGAGAGGAATTTCATAATTTATAGATCCTACTAGGATAAAAGGGAAAATATAAGTCAATTATTATTATTGCTATAATTAGTTCATGGGTTTATAAAACTATATATTTAATACATGATTGTGTTGAATGCAAAAGACAACTAAGAGGGGGGGTGTGAAGTAGTTGTACATTAAGACTTAAAAACCCTCATAAACATTCAGATCCACAACAACTTAATTAACGTTTAATCTGTTAGAATGATTTAGCATGAGAACAAATAATAGAAACTTGAAACACATCAACACCATGCACAATAGAACACCAAATTAACGTGGAAAACCTAAGAAGGGAAAAAACAATATGGAGATTGTTGGAGATTTTAGCCTATATTGTTACTCTTGACTGCAAATTGGAGGTAAAGGTTATTCAAGAATATGCAACTTTTGGAAAATTATTATCCTAGGTTCATCAAATTCAGGTAATGTATGTAGTATTCTTCTAAAGTGGTTGAAGTGGATTCTTTCGAAGGTTCTTTCTTGACACATGTAACTCTCTTAGATTCATTTTATGATGATTATGTTTAAATATTATACAGAAGACCATTAAATGATCTTCTGTATAATATGTCTGTGAGGATTATATACTTAGATGCAAGTTTTCAAAGATGAGCTCGAGTATTCTTAGTTGTAGGCTTAGGAAAAGTACCTTTTTTTAACTAGTTGAATTCATTGTGTACCATTCACTAGAGTTTTAAGTATTGGTTGATAACAAAATGTCAAGTAAATGTTATTAAGGATGAGCCTTTTGTTTAATAATGATAATCGGTGCAATAAACTATTCGTTGTGTTTTGAGGAAATTTTAGTTAGTGCATAGGATAGTTTATTATATGTGGTTTATTTACTAATAATTACTAAAACAACATTTGTTGTTTTGTTATGATATTTATATCATTGCATTATTTTTTTACAATATAGGATATTTATGATATATTATTATATTATGTATTACACAAATTAACCGAAAAGATTACATATGTCCATTATTAATGTCCAAATTCTCCATATGAGATGACTTTATATTGTTGTTCTTTTTTAAGGATTGCTACAAAATACAAGGTTATATATATGGCTGATGACTTTATATTACAAAGGTTTTCACAAAAAGTAGACATTCTCATATACAATCCCTAATAATTTTGTGAAAACGTTTGTAATATAAAGTCATCAGCCATATATATAACCTTGCTCTCTTTCATCCTAGGTTCATCAAATTATTATCAACATGCACATGTGGGCTTGTCAACACCACAATACCTTCTTATCAAACCATAACACATTCATGTTATCATTAGTACCGACAACACTAATGACAACACCACAATACTTTCTTATCAAACCATAACACATTCACGTTATCATTAGTACCAACAACACTGATGATAGTACCACCAACAACTCCAACACTAGAAATCTCCAACAATCTCCATATTGTTGACATTAATAATTTCAATAAGCTTCAAATCCTTAATGTATCATAATAGTAAGTCACTTCTCAAACAACTTTCTTGTAACCAAAAAGATTACATGTGTCAACGATAATCATCATAGAGATTTGGACATGCTGCCAATCAATGCAGAATAGGAGAAAATCAATGGAATTGATGGTTTAGACAAAAAAATCTAGTGTGCTACAATTGTAACAAATTTGGTCACATTGTAAGATTCTGCAGGAACAAAAACATGGATAGGAGAGGTCCGGTGTATCAAGGCAGAAATTCATAGAAAGGTAACAAAGGAAATGGAAAAGCATCTATGGAAGAGATAAGAGATCAGATGAAGAAAACATGGGTAAAGAAGAGTGGATTTGATGAATGTAATAAGGCTATACTAGAAGCTCCCTCTGGTAATTCATCTGGCAATTGATCATACCCTTCGGGGTTGCGTTGCAAGATGTTATAGAACGTTCTAGACTACATTGCACCAACGATTTCTCTTAAGAGACCAAATTGCAAAAAATAGCAAACTTTGAAAAGTTTTTTCTCAAAAACCATGGAACTTACAACCATTCTATTTAAAGTTATAGGGTCATGTAAGGTCCTTCTATAATAACCTCTTAGTTTTTTATTTCTCCAATTTTACAAATGATGTAACAAAACTTTACCTCCCAACACATATGCTTGTCTATAAAGGGACTTACGGTAATATTTAAAAATATGACCCAACCACATAAAATCTTCACCTCCATATTTAAATGGCACCTCACTGTTCTTGTGCAATTTCACTAAAATATTTCACTTGAAATATTTACTAACATAGTAAAAAACACTTTACCCTCAAGAATTAAAATAAGAGCCTTTTGATTTTACATTGTTAGAATAATTAATCTATATTAACTTCATAAATGAGCATGTTTAATATGAGATGTGTTCCATACATTACTTATAGCAAATTAATGGATTTGTAAGGAATTTTAGATGCCTTATTTAGCAGACATGACACATAATGAGTAACAGATAGTTAATGGATATCAAACGCTTAACAAATTAGTGGACATATTAATAACATACGTTAGAATGAATTTAATACTAGCATCGTCAAGGAAAAAAATGTCAATTTTAAGCTGACTAAAATTGTTCTAGTGTGCTTACCTATGCACGTAGAGTCATATGGGAGCTAAAGTGGGGGCTTAATGTGTCACCGAAAGTTGTATACTCTTGAATAACCTTTACCTCCAATTATTATATTATTGATGTGTTTGCAAGTTGACATTAAATAATTGTATGAGTAAAATTATTTACTAAATAAGATCATTTAAATATTAATACAAAAGCTATATTAATATAATAATATTTTTTTTATGGATATTAATGCTTTCATAATGCTAAGAAGTAGAACTATGTTAAAAATGTAGAATTTCAGAAAATTTAAATAAATTTAGATGCTAAGAATGCCACCTAAATGCACATTTGTATGAATGCAAAATTTGAAACCGAGTATGCTAATTAACCAATGTAAATCCTAATGCAAAGTTAATGCAAGGCTAGATCTATGATAAAAGACTCCAAATTCATATAAGTGTTTGAAAAAGCAGGTTCATCAAAATGTAGTATGTGGAATTAAGGCTCGACCTATTAATATATATGTTCATCAAATTCAGGTAATGTATGTAGTATTCTTCTATTGAATCAAGAGTATATATTACTCAACAATATTCAAGTTGACATTTATTCTCCTATAATAAGAGGTATTAAGTTTGGTATACAACTGTGAGATCTTATTTACTAAATAAGATCATTTAAATATTCCTAAAACCTACACTTTATTGCAACAAAAAAGAAAACTTAGGATTCAATCAATGTTCAAATTTTTGTTTTGTTTATTATTTAGTTATTATTTATTCAAAATAAATAATAATCAGCATAAATATCCTATATCATCATATTGAAGATAATTTCAATGAGTGAATTGATATTTATAACCTTGTATTTGTCACTTAAATCTCATGGGAATTCGACTAAGAACTAGATCTAGTATAGCTTCTGGATTTGATTGTGTCAAAAGTTTTTGCATCAACATTTCGGATCACACTTCGTGATCCATCATCAGGATGAAAGAGAGCAAGAGGAGAAGAAATGGATGATTGCATACTTTTCCGTGATAATCTCCATATTGTTGACATTAATAATTTCAATAAGCTTCAAATTATTAATGATTTATAATGGAGTATGTAGAGGTCACTGTATGGCGAAGACTACAACTCATAAAGTCCTGAGAGTTGGTTATTGGTGGCCTACTATTTTTAAAGATGCTCATAAATTGGTCGGAAGCTGTGATGCATGTCAAAGGTTCTCAGGGAAGTTGAAGTTCTCTGGAAGCCTTCCTTTGAGACCAATATCTGTGGAAGCTCCTTTCCAACAATGGGGAATTGACTTCATAGGAGAGATCATTAATATACATAGGAGATCATTAAGGTTGAACTATGTTCTTAAGCAAACTTGGAAACTAATTGATAAATTAGATGCTTTCCAAATCAAACATACATATAGAGAAGACAATCATCTTACAGACTTGTTAGCAAATATTGGGTGCGATCAATAGTGGTTTGAGATCTTTTATGATAAGAGCTCAAACAGTCTTACTAATGAGCTGGAAAACATAATAAAGCTGGAAAGTGTAGCTTATTTGGGCATGATTTAGATTTTATATTTCCAATTGGCACAGTTCCACATTGCATTATAATCTAAAACCACCCTAACCTTCTTATCAAACCATAAAAAAATGTAATGCAAATGGAAGTACCCATAGTACAGGGAGGAAGCTGGCGACATGACTACATTGTTGGGTGTGTTTCTTGATATTACATTACACACTCACACACACTTAATCATTGCTATCTAACCTTTACAGTTGTTCCGTATTGTCTTACTTTTACTTTATTTCTATCAGATCACTTGCATATAGATTACAGTTAACTTTTTCATTGTGTGGGATGCACTAAACATTTCCATCCTGCTTAAAGGAAATTAAACCCCATTTTCTTTACGAGATTTGGAAACTTCTTTGGGAAAGTTGATGCAAAGATCCATTTGGTCTGAGTTAGTGAATTATTTTCTAGTCCACAAGGGGTGTAGTGGATTTCCCCTTGCAATTGGTATGGATCTTAACATTGCGCAAAGTATCTTAAGCCAACAACTATTGAAAATCAGGAATAAAGGCCTTAAGTTGGGTGGCAGAAATCTCCTCAAATAAAAGATGGCTCATACAACTTGAGTTTGTTTACATGGATGACATCGAGGATGCCCCACTGAGCTGCACTATCATGTTAGAAGCCATTAGGTCCAACTGCTTGGTAGTGTAAGTTATGAGTTTAATGGACTAAAACTTGTGATGTTAGGTGTAAAGAAGCCAAACACAATCACCAACTTAAAGGTATGAACTCGGTGTCGATCATGAAGTGCCTTGAACTTGGCTTGATTACTAAAGAATGTCTTCAATTTGTGCATGCAGCTTACCTGGATTTTGCAAACACGCAGAAGCTTCAGCTCGCTAACTTTACTTGTTGGACATATCTCGAGATGTAAGAGCAACCGGACTTTCAAAGGCACCAAGGGTTGGACACCATAACCAACTTCAAGGGGAATTCCCTATAAAAAATAGATGTTGTGTTGCCTATTCTTCTGATGCAAAATGCAGAGAGCATGGACTAATGTGTAATAGCAACCTAAACCTGCTCATCAATCTAAGATGAAAGGAAGCAGAGCAGCATTATTGACGACCCAAAAGCTTCCACAATAATCACCAAAAGTGACTCAAGAAGCATCAGTCACGATCTGAAATTATAATGAGCAACAACCTGAAATTGCTCCAATGTGTTTGAGGAACAAGTTTGCAGCCTATGAAGCGTCAATCATCTTGGAGCATTGCATAAAGATAGCCATAGAAAACTGGAAACCAACTGCAAACATCAATTATTTTGTAGTTGAGTGTTGGGAAACCACTGATGAAGTCCATGGAAATCGATTTCCATAGTCAAGAAAGTACTGATAATGGTCGACAACTTATACAACGCAGGCTTTCAATTGGAAGGCTTAAATTGACTCTAAATATCGAGAAATGTCATCCTCAACCTACGTCTACATGAAAAGCCAATATATGTACCACAGAAGACAATGAAGATCTTTTGGACACCAAAATGTTCACCATAGGAGGTTGTGTGGCTTTCCTTTAACAAAGGTTAGCAAGAAGTGCAAGTTAGAACACAAAGTTGAGTGAGCTTATACAACCCATGCCGAAATTGTAGTCAAGGAAACATGTTTGTTTCAACAACATCAGGTAAATATTGAAAAATAGGGCCAAATTGAATATCTATGGAATACAGAGGTTTTCACTTATCATATGTTGCACATTGGGTATCTATAATGGTAGGTACCCAAGAACGACAAAAACTAATAAGGTCTGCCACTTTGTTGGCTATAACCCTATAACCCTATTATATCATTAAATGGAACTGGTGAATGTAAGATGGACACTTTAAATGCCAATGTTCTTGAATCTTAGATTGAGTTAAAAAACCTAAGGGACCGGTGATCAATATACAAAATATCCTTCATACTAAAAATATAATATATTAATAAAGCCACTGTTTGTGGACTTAGACCAAGGCATAGAATTCTTCGCCATGAGTGTTGTAATTGGCTTGAGACAATGTTTTGAGAATGGTACGCCCCTAGATGTCTTGCCTGCTTAAGTACACCACATATGTCATATAGGGAAGTGTTGGCTCAAGCTCAAATGGTTGCAACTAGTCGCAATTCAAGGATAGCAAAAAATGAGGACATCCGATGTAATTAAAAAGTTAAACTGTAGTCCATATGCAAGCGGGCTGATAGAAATATAATAAAAGTAAGACACTTTATAAGTAGCTAGATTTTTAGTAATTGACAGCTGGAATGAGTGGAAGGGGTGGGCAGCAGTGAATAAAAAGTCGGACAGCTGGAACAGCTGTCAGAGGGTAGATAACAATGAATTAAAAAGTAGATAAAAAATTGAATAATTTGACACACTGCAAAAAAAACACCACCCACTTGATAAGTAGATAAACAGCTAGAACTGCTGTAAAGGGTGGATAGCAATGAAGTAAAAAGTGGATGGACAGCTGGAACAACTGTAGAGGATAGATAGAAATAAATAAAAATAGGAAAATAGCTAGAACATTAAATGACATTATAAGATTTTTTAGCCTATATATACAGGGTTCTATATAAATATTCATTAATAAACACACCCAGCCATAGTTGGCATACTCGCAGAGAACTCGCCGAGTCTTAAAAAACTCGCGAGTTTTTTCGAAATTAACTCGCCAAACCCCCAAAAACGAGTTTTTTCGAGATTTTAGTGATGAGTACTCGCCAAAAACTCGCGAGTTCGATGAAAAAACTTGCCTGCGTAGGAATAAAGTCAGAAAACGTCTTTTATGTTGTTCATTTCATTTCAAAATCACTTGATACTTTGTGTGAGGAGCTAAAAACCCCCCCAAAGCAAGGAGATATCATTTCCAACGATTTGCCATCGAGGAGAGCGGATTCAAACGCCATTTTGTGTGGATTTTGAAGGGAAATTCGATTCACAGGTAAGGTTTTTGTTTTTGCTTTTTGTTTTTGATTAATTATTTTCTTTCATTCTTCTTACAAAATACTCATTCCAAATTGAAAAAAAGACATGATAGAGCACAAAGAAACAATTGTTTTGTATTTAGAATCCAAAAAACAAGATTCATCACAATCTTTTGTTGATTTTTGCTTTTTTTTTCATTTTTTTCACTATTTTTTGAAATTTTCAGACCTAGATTCATTTTTTGTGTAGAATGATAAGATTAGTTAATAATGTTAATTGATAATTCATTTAAACACATTTGTATCAATTTAAATCAAATTTAGCTCTAGATTTTTGAAGTTTTAATGATTTTAGGTTGTTTTTTAAATTTTTTTGTATTAAAAAACTAATATGTTGTACATATTTTTGAATGTGTAGATTGATCATTGATCAATGAATACACATTACACACTATAATGGCTTCCAGCTCTGGTTCAGGCTCAGCATCAGGTTCTGCCCCCGCCCCATCAAGTTCCACCCCTCGCACACCATCATCATGGGTTCCAGGCACTCGTCCTGCAGGGGCTAGAGACCCTACATGGAAATATGGTGTCAGAGGGCCAGTGCCTGGAACAGTTGTTTGCGGTGAATGCAAAAATACATATCATGGAGGCATAAATCACCTCAAATACCATCTAGCAGGCATTCCTCAGCATGATTCCAAGGTTTGTGGGAAGCCCAAAGAAGAGATTAGAAGAGAGATGCTTGCCCTACTTTCACTTGCTGAGGAAAAAAAAATGCAAAGGGAGAGGGCTAAAAAAGCCATAGCAGCATCCATAGCCAGTGGGACATGCGCATGCCCATGGGACTCAGGAGCACGGGGTCGAGCACATGGAGATAGAGTCAGATGAGGATGCAGATATTATTGGCATTGTGGGCTCTCTTCATGGTCCACGGATTCGCACTCATGGCACATCCTCCACAGCCACACCATCCTCTAGGCCCCCCTTTTCCTCTAGTTCGACTAGAGTGCCAATGCCACCACCACCTTCATCTTCACGCAACCCACAGATTTTTTTTGTGCCAAGAAACACACCAGGAGCACAGGTATCATTGGAGGCTACAGGGTGGAACAAGGAGGTGCATGAACATGCCAACATGGCATGTGCTGATTTTTGGTATTTCAATAACATACCATTCAATGTGGCGAGTAGTCCCTATTGGCACAATATGGTCACTTCATTGACAGTTGCAGGAAAAGGCTACAAGCCACCTTCTCGCAAAGATTTGAATGGGAGGTAAGTGACAAGTCAACTTAAATTTTATGTTCTTTAATTTAAAATTTAAATTAATTTATTATTTATGTTGAATTCAAGCTAATTTTTGTTTAAAACTTACAATTTTGTACTTATTTAATTATTTTACTTTGTACTTACAGGTTGCTCACAAATGCAACCGAAAGGGCAATGCATGTGGTGGAAGAGCAAAAAACTAAATGGAAGAAATTTAGCTGCTCAATTCTTTCTGATGGGTGGACGGATGGGAGAAACTGCACCATCCTTAATTTTTTGGTTGCTTCCAAAGGTGAAGTTGTGTTTTGGAAGTCGGTGGATGCTTCCAACAGATAAAAACTGCAGATACATTGTGTACGTTGTTGGATGAAGTTGTGATGGAGGTGGGGATTGCTAATGTGGTGCAAGTCATCACAGATAATGCAGCAGCGTATGTGGCAGCTGGAAGGATGCTTGAGAGTAGACATCCATCACTCTTTTGGTCACCTTGTGCGGCTCATTGCCTTGACCTTCTTTTGGAGGACATAGGCAAACTTGTTTGGGTGGCACCGATTGTAGATGATGCAAGGAGCATCACAAAATATATCTACAATCACCCTTGGGTTCTTAATTTGATGAGAGAGCATACGCAAGGGAAGGAGTTGGTGAGATCGGGTGCCACAAGGTTTGCAACAATTTTCCTAACGTTGCAAAGCATTTTGGATTCTTTGGGCTCTCTAAAACAAATGTTCGTGAGTCAAGCATGGAATGACTCCTCATATTCAAAGAAGGCCGAAGGAGATAGAATTTCTGCAATAGTCTTCGACCCCTTGTTTGCACAAAAAGCTACAGAGATCGTGAGGGTAACTTCAAAACTTTGATTTTAATTTTAATCTCAAGTTGAATATAAATATATATTTTTTAATTTAACTTTAAGCCTTTCATTATAAATTTCTAACTTTGATCTTTTTGTATTTTTAATCTAGGTGTCGGAGCCCTTGGTTAGAGTCCTCCGCTTGGTAGATGGGGATGAAAACCCAATGGGATACATTTATGAGGCCATGGATAGGGCCAAGGAGGCCATCAAAAGTTATTACATGGGGGACAGCCTCAAATTTGATCCCATATGGGAGATTGTTGATAGGAGGTGGAACAATCAACTCCACCAACCCATCCATGCAGCAGGGTACTTCCTCAACCCTTCTTATCTCTTCTCAGAGAGCTTCTCTGATCCTAATGGAGAGGTTATGGAGGGGCTCACAACATGCATTCAGAGGATGGAACCCGAGTTGCAGTGAGAGACCTCATCGTCAAGGAGATGGATATATACAGGGAGGCAACTGGTAATCTCTTTTCTTCGGAGCTAGGCTGTTAGAGGAAGAACCACTCTGCCACCAGGTATAAAATTCGGAGTCTTTAAATTTTAAGTTTATTTCACATGCATCTTAGAATTTGATAAAATGTGTTTTGACTTTTGACTTTTGAGTCTTTGACTTTGTTTTCTAACTCTTCAATTTTCTTTTTTTTTTGCAGATGTTTGGTGGAAAAATTGGGGTGGAAAAACCCCAAATCTACAAAAAATTGCCCTCCGCATTCTATGTCAGCCTTGTAGTGCATCCAATTGTGAGCGCAATTGGAGCTTGTTCGAGTCCATTCACACGAAGAAGAGGAACAAGTTAACACAAAAGCGCCTCAATGACCTAGGTCTTTGTGCAATACAACCTTCGGTTGCGCATAAAGAGAGTTGAAGAAAAATCACTGGATCCTATTGACTTAGATGAGATAGATCCTTATAGTGATTGGACAGGGCGAGAGGAGCAGCCTCCATTGTTTAGCGTAGATGAAATCCTTGACTTCGAGAGAAAGGCAATGGAGGATGTGGGTGCATCAGGAATCGGAGATGTAGGGTTGGATGAGATTCAGCCAGAGCCAGCAACAGTAGCACCACAGCCACCGCCACCAACACCACGCACATGCGGCAGGACTAGAGGACCGACCCCTTCTTCCCTAGTTGTTGCTAGACTAGGGAAGAGGAAAGCCTAGCATGTTGTATTTAGCTTTTTAGTATTTGCTTCTAGTTCTAGTTTTACTGTTTTCATGTATTAGACTTTCAGGCTTTTAGCCATCGGAATTCCGCATGAGAATGCAATTTTGTAATCAATTTATATTAAAGTCAATCAAAATTAATAGAAAACACTTTTGTACTCATTTATGGATTCATTGGATTCATCTTGTCATTGAATTTTGCAAAAAAATGTGTTTTCAATGAAATTTAAGCAATTTTTTCATTTCCGGAGTTTTTTGCCGAGTTTTTGCCAAGTTTTAAAAAACTCTCCAATTTTTCCCTTGGCAAGTTTTTTGTTGGGGCGAGTTTTCCAACTATGCACCCAGCAATATTGTATTATCACCTAGAAATTGTTGCAATGTTGTAATTCCTTCACTCTTCTGAGGACAAGAACACCAACTACCTAAAATAGCACACCAGCTATTTGGAATGAACCTGGAAGTCTTAGCTCAACTGAACAATATGACTAAGAAAGAAGATGGGGAGATGTTAGGGTAATGGACATGAAGTTCAAATTCTTACCAAATTGACATGAGGTGTCCAATCTTCGTGGAGCCACATGACAAAGCTGCTAAATCTGTAAGGAAATTACAGAGAATAAGAATCCTGGGACTTGATACTTGAGAGTATACAGCTGTGCAAACTAATAAACAGAACAAAATTGTTGATCCAGCCAACAAGGCAGTTCAAGAGGTTTTATTCTAATTGTATGCAAGGAGTCGGAATATGTAGAATAGCTACAACACCTCAGTCAAATATTCAAGTGGGAAAAATATTGCAGACAGGTAGTAAAGATTACTTAGGACTAGCCCACACAGGTAGCGGAGTTGGCTTGAGTCTTGGGTTTGCTCCCCAAGGTCTTAGGTTCGACTCCGAGGCCCGAACTCACCCAATGTGTGTGGCTTGTGGGCAGCTGCTCTCATCCTTAGAGGACTAGCCTCACCTCAGCTCACCCCTTCCTGAACCCCAACTTGGCATAAAAATAAGCCCAGGATAAGGCAGGTTGAGCACTGGGCTGAGTCGCCGGGATACCTTTGAGTTAACAAAAAAAAAAGATTACTTAGTAATCAGACTATGTGTAATAGCTGGCATACCTTAGTCAAAGATTTAAGTAGAAAGAAACTTATAGACATACTAAAGCTTCCTTAGTTATCCAGCTCATATGGCATCAATGTTCTTAGTTGGTCTTAGTTGTCTTAGTTGACGTCATTGTCACAAACTTTATATTGAATTCTTGAACCACTTCTAAACTTTGTATTGAACTTTGTGTGAAGTAACTACCTTTTCAATTTGATTTGACTTCACCATTGAGTGAACAAGGCTCGCATTTTCTATGTTGTGGAAACACAATCTCCATCTTAACTCTGAAGAGGCAAGTAAAGAGTATGCCAGTACCCTTTGGAAAGAACAAAATAAAAATGGAAGAATCGCATACTGCCCCACATCAACCCCCTCACCTAAGAACAACTAAAAGGATTAGTGATAGTGTTAGGTTTCTCTCTTAAAGAGTCTCGTCTTATTAATTCCATGATAATGATTTCAAGGAAGAAAGTGATTGAAATGTGATTGGGTGAATCCCATGACAAAACACACTAGCATAAAGAACCAAAAGCAACTCATGGCCAATTTTTTTCATTATTTGCCTCTGTTCTCATGAACATGTCTTAATTTTATTCCGCCAGCCTTCAAAGTCCCATTCTTATTTTCTCTCTTCAATCAGCACCGTCTTGCAATGTCCTATTTTGAGATTTTACAGATTTTTTTGTTGCTTGAAAACCCTATCTTAATTGTGCTTCCTCCTTCCTCCAAAGTAGGAAAAAAATGAATGTACTAACTAGGAAACTCAATGAGGACAGGCCTAGCAAGAAATAAGAATGCTGGAGGCCATTAAGATAAATATCCTCAGGCAGTTGAATATTGATTGTAATAGTTAGGATGAATATGAGGTGAAGCCAATGATCAAACAGCTGAAAGCGAGTTACCATTTACCAGGAAACAATGGCATCCGCTGGAAGATTAAAATATGTGCAATCATTTTGCAGATTTAGGCATCTCCACCAACAAGGGCTTGAAGTTCAAGCGGTGGAATCTTATTCCCAATCTAAATTTTTACTCAGCAATTCCACATTAAGAAGATATGACTGTCATAATTGTTTATATTTTTTTCTATAGGGTTTGTTGGCCCATAAAATGCAAAAGGAGGTAGAATGCCAACTTTGACCACATCTTGTTGATAAGCATGGAGCTAATAAATGTTAGGTCCAGGCTCCAAAATTCCAGTTGGATTTGCTGTGTATCCTTACATTTTGTATGCTATGATCAAACAAAATCAGATTTGTTTCCCAAGCAAAAAATGCAGTTACTGGTATATCATGCAAAATCTGCAAACTAGTACAATGTAGTTATGGATGGGCAAGCACCAGTTTATTCCCGAGATTAGTCAAAAAGTAGATACCCAAGGGATACAAAATTTGAACAATATATAAGGTAAAGTGAAAACATTCTATCCAAGAGATTTTCCTGTATCGGTAAATTGGGGCATTCCAAGTGAATGATCCATGTTCAAAACCCTTGCACCATATTAGGCAACCCATAACTCTAGCTGACATGTGGCAAGGTTAAGGTGTATTCAAATATGGGGTGCATTCAAGGCGATCCATACTTACAAATCTTAAGATTATGGTTCAAGATTACCCCTCTCCACATGAAAGACAGCTCATAACCTCACCCAAAATTTACCAAGATAGTTAGAAAACCCCTGAAAAAGTCCTCTTGTTCTCACAAGATATGATCGCATATGCCCAGAAGGCATGCTGGCTAGACTGTGACCAACAAAATGCCCTTCTACCTTTTATACAAACTACAACAGGCAGAGATTAACTAATAACAAGGCATGAAGCTAATAAATGTTCAGAAAGACCACCAAGTATAAATGCATTTGAAATCTGAGAAGAATTATCAAACAAGCAAAAGCACCTAACCTTTGGAGGAACCAAATTACTTTTACAGAAATAGTTCATTCTTATGTTGAGCACACAGTGATACCGAGAGGGAGGGGGGAAAGGGATAGGGTGGCGTGAATCAGTATCTAACAATACTTTTCAAATTTAAATAATTACATCAGCTACACATATTAAGTACACAATGAGACACATGTTTTACATGGAAACCGTTTAGGGCAGGGAAACCCGGGGAGGCACCCCCCCGACCGCCCCCCGCCCCTCCCCAAATGGCCCGTCCCTGTCCTCGGGTACAGGGGGACAGTCCCCTGGCGTCCCCCTTTTTTTTTCAACAGCTGGGAAAAGTCCCCAAATTGGGGAAAGGGGGACGGCCAAGGGACACCTGAGTCATCCCCCAACCGTCCCAAAGACAGCCAGCCGTCCCTCACGTCAAAGCATGTTTTAAAATTAAAAAAAGGTATATAATAGTTTTCAGTTTTCTGGTTTATGAGTTGTTGGTATAAATTATTTTCATATATCTATCACAATATTTGGAACACTCACAAGATAAATATTTGCTGCTCTATTAGAAATATATAAAAATAACAAAAATTTATTCCAACAGTGTGTAAACTTTAATTTATTTGCTTGCTCTTCACTAACAGGTTTTAGAGACAAAGACTTAGGATTTTGACCTTTTTAAACAGTTCTTCACAATTGGAAATAGGTTGAATATTAAGGTAATTTGATGCCCAAAACTCTTTGAGTGCAGCAATTGTCCCAACATTTAACTGCTCAAATCCATATCAAACAATACACAAGCATTGAATTTACTTCCAGTAGTCCACACTCCCACCAAACTACAATAATTCTGCCTTCAGACTCCTCAGCTATTCATTATTGCTCTGTGCCGAGTAATCAATAACCTAGGTGAAACAATCTTCACTGTAATCACAAATGTTCGCCCAATTTGTGAGCTGGAAATAACCTTATGTAATTTGATATAAGTTTATAAATTATAACTTGGAGGTTGTATCATGATTCATGTATGTTAATTCTGAATTTTCAATGTGTATTGAGTATTGAAAAAGAATGTTGAACACAAATGTTATATGTTACGGTTCTATAATGTATATTATACTTTATCCATGTTTTCATATGAATATTTAAAATTTCCCTATATATTTTAAATTATCCCTATATTTTATATAGTCGTCCCCCCGCCGTCCCCAAATTTGGCCTCAAAAATCCGAAACTTGGGGACTCGTCCCACCGTCCCCTGCCGACCCCGTCCCGGAAACTTGGGGTAACACTACTTTAGGGAGAAAACCATGGCACAGTTTTGCTTATATATATATATATATAAATGGCTACTTTTTATTGTAGGCTCCAACCTACTAGAGACTCCAATCTCTACTTGACAAAAATATAGGCTCCAACCTATTAGAGGCTTCAACCTCCCAACACAAATTTCAACCTTTCCACACAAACTGAGCTCCAACCCAGCAAAAGGCTACAACCTCTTATTTGATAGGATTCAACCTATTAGTTCTTCAAATGCTGATATGATATTCTTCTTCGCACAAATCTGATCAACCTCTAAATCTTTTCACAATCTTCACAAGTCTGAAGAGTCTAAATCTTTTCAATATTCACAAATCTGACTCAAATTCTAGATCTTTAATGATTCTGACAATCTGATTCAAATTCACATATCTTCCTTCTTAAATCTCAAAATTGTTAATCCATCTCACTAGTATAATTCATTTATTTTATCATGCAAATGTCTTCACTATACATCTGATTTATCCTTCATATTTCTGCTCTTATTCCTCTTTTTATTCAGAAAATATTCATTGAGAATTGTTTTTTGCTTCCCCCTTCAGCCTCTATAACATTCAAGGGATGTATCTTTCTGTGGGAGATGTGTTTATTTAAATGGATGTGTCCTTTGAAAAAACCAATCGCTGCCTATCTTAATGAATTTTATCCCTTTGTAAGGGCTGTCTTTTATTAGTTAATGAATAGCTGCCTTTGATTTATGCATGGATCGCTGCCTTTAAAAATATAAGTGGATTGCTGCCTTTTTGTTTAAAGTTATTTGCTACCTTAATCATCATTAATTTTAGCAACCCCTATATGTCTGTGGTTGGCCTAGAATATTGTTTAAATTTATCTTTTCACTAATTATTAAGGTATCAAGGGAGTCGGCTAGGCTTTGGAGATTGGCCTGTATAGGAGATAATTCTGTGCCTTTATCCTATTATTACTAGGTCGATCCATGTTCTTTTGATAATTCTGCCATTTGATTTTGCCTTATCTCGAATCCATTTGCATAATTAAAAATGGAGTGTTGATATCAATGGCAATATATTTCAACACATTAAGCTCTGTCACTGTCAATCAAAAGGAGAAGCATGGAAATTACAGTTGCTACATGATCCCAAGACTATGCAATAGTAGCAAACAAAAAAGTCATCTTGAACTGTGATCCAAATTGGATCTAGAAGTAAACCTCATCCTTGATGGGAAAGACACTTCAGCATGTTGCAAGGCCTAAACTATATTTATATGTTGAATGGGAAAAACTATATTTCTATATTACACAGGGATGCATCCCCGAGGAAAATCCTGCCATTTTCATCCCTAAGACGTTTTGGGAACATAGGAACAGCTAGGAAAGGTATCCTGGGCTGTCCCCAATCAGAAAATAAATGAGGATGTCCCAGAAACACAAGGAATTGGGCAGGGGAAGACTGACCATCTCTCTCCATGGCACAGAGCTCAGAAAATTATTAAAATATTAAAAAAAAAAAATCTACTATCAAAAAAGGTTTTGTCTTTGTTTCAGGCAGCTATCCTGTACATTTTCTGCTACTAAGAATTAGGTTAAATGATAGAATTCTTTTCATACGTTGATGGTAGCAAAATAAGAATTGGGATAATTCTTAAGAGATAGACTCTATAGCTACTTTACATAATCTTGTGTCTATTGGGATTTTCAAATTGTCAACTCACACAACAACTATGTTATTGGATCACCTCATTTACAGGCCAATTCCAAGACATTTCGTCCCAGAATCAAATCCTAGTTTGAATTGACAATGGATTCAACCAAGTTATGCTTTTTTGCCACCTAAAATGATTCCAAGTTTCACCTAATAAATCCGCCCAATTCTAACAACCACATGACAATTCCATGCCAAATCTCAACCGTTTCAACCTGCTAACACAAGTTTCAAAAGACTTTTTTGTGTTTTTTGGGGTGCTGCGATTTTTGTCCACCGCAAAGGAAAAAGATAAGAAAAACATGCCAATGTGATTTCTAAATGGGTGAGTGCATTTTGATTTTATTTCTGCATGAGTTATGTCAACATCCTACTAGCTTATGTTCCATCATACCTGATGGCTACTACTATTCCAGAAGAGTTCAAACTTCATTTGAATCACTTCATAGCTCTGCAATGTCCACCAAAACTTGAAGCTCAAACCAGCAAATTCAAGTTTTTTTAATTTAAAGTTTTAATTATTTAATACTAGTTTTTTCAAAATCAGAAGTGCCACCCCCACCACTAAACACAGCATCCATAGAGTAGATAACATTATAATTACCCTGAGAAACCTAAGCAGACTAAATTCCAATGCAAAACCAAATAACAAAAAATATTTGTTATCAACCAGTCCTTATTTGATCATGGTTGATTTGCAATAGAATTAGAATTTAAATCATATAAGCATTCCTAGATTACTAAGATTACTATCAATAATAAGTAACAAATACACAATCAAAGATTTTAATTTTTAAATTGAACTATTAAACAATAAAATATATCATTATCTGGCTAGTGACATATTGTTCAATGATTGTAATTGTTTTTTTCTGATTTTCAACTTCTTGTTGTAGCTCCATTGGCCAACCATTATCTAGCTAGTGACATAATACAATGGGAATCAGTTTGAACATTCTCCATATCATAGTCTTGTCCCTAATGTTGTATTAGAGAGCCACCCGTTTTGCAGTGGGAATGAAGAAGAGAGCAAAGGGACCACTAGAGAAGGGATTTAAATGATGCTAGAGAGATTGTTGATTAAACCGTTGCAATAGACCTCTATGGAAATGGTTTGTCCTTCAATGTTGTTTTAACACCATATTGGCAAGAAATGATGAGAAAAGTATATGAACCTCCAAAAAGGTACACGAGTCCATGTCTCGAGAAGGCACGCACCTTATTGTAAAAGGACGTCAAACATATAGAAATTTCATTGGCTCCCATAGATCCTTATGGAAAGTAACAAGAGCGCCCATCATTTCTGATGGATAGAAGGATGCAAGAAATGGGCCATTAATCAATGTGATTGCAGTGTGCCCTAAAGAGGAAATGTTTTTTGAAGTCATGGATTGTGAGATGTAGGTGAAAGATGAACAAATTATTGATAATATCCTTTGTAGTGTCAAAAATTGCCACCCATAACAATTTCGCACTGTGTTTTGTCCCCCTTAAATTATTGGACCTAATTGAGTACTTAATTTCCTGATTATGCATTCTATGGCCTATTTTTGACAATTACTAAGGAATTGCAAGCGGGAATCAAATGCATTTACTTAATACCTCACCTCGGACCCCAAAAGTCCTAGAAAATAGGGCCAGGACACTCACGCCATTTTAGCTCCAAGTAAAGGCAATCATTATAACATACAGAAAACATCACAAAGAGTTGGAAAATCAGCATTAATAAGCAGCATGCAAAAGAATTATAAGTGTGTTAATCTTAATCACGTTGCACATTTGTATCCATCACATTGAGTTATAGAAGTAAAGGCAATCATTATAACATACAGAAAACATCACAAAGAGTTGGAAAATCAGCATTAATAAGCAGCATGCACAAGAATTTTAAGTGTGTTAATCTTCACATTACAAAATGTAATTGGGACCACTGGCTTGTGTGCAAAGGAGTTTTCATTCCTAACCCATAATAGCCATTGTTGCTGTTGCAGTTGCATCGCAACAGGTGTTGTTAAATTGTGTATGATCCAAATTGGATCTAGGAGTAAAGCTCATTCTTGAGGAGAAAGACACTTCAGCATGTTGTAGGGCCAAAAACTATATTTATTGGTCATCAAAAGTTAAATATGTCTACATATTAATGTTCCTCTTGAAAAACTGTGCAATTTCAAAAAATCTCTTCAAGTCAATATGCAAAAGTTACGGCCTCCAAAAGAAAGGTTGAAACTGTCAACAGTGGCAATTCACAAATGTCACTGGCAGTTTGAAAAGCATTTCCTGTGGAAAGAGGCAGTTTAACGTAAGTTGGAAAATAATGCAGAATTTGAAACAATCTAGCAACCCTATCTCTTCAATTCCTCAGTGGAGGATTTGTACATGCAAGGATAGTCTTCCAGGACTCTGTAAGAACCAATTTGGGAGTACAAGCAAAGGAGAGGACGAGAATGGAATGTACTATCTTTGAAAAATATATGTTTACATGGAGATAGACTTGACAGAGGTTGAGAAAACTCTTTGTACTTGTCTATATAGAGCAGTCCACTCCAGTAGAGAGCAATTGCTCCTACCATGTTTTTTCACCCCACATAAGGGTTTTTCAGCTTTAGGGATTTGAGGTTTACAACTCAGAACACCAACACCACTGACCAATTTTGCTCACTTGTGAAAATCAATATAATTTCTTCCTTCCTCTCACCGATTCTAGAAAGCATTTTATCATACCATGTGAACTTCTTAGGGTTTCTATTTAACCTTTCCAAAGATACCTTAAATTTCTCTAGCTGAAGTATGGGCATCAGATTTTCAAATGTCTAGGGTTCAAACATTCTTTCATGTGACTTAATCTTGTTTTTCAGAAATATAATTTCTTCATTCCTCTCATTCTTTCTAGAAAGCAGTTTATCATACCACGTGAACTTCTTAGGGTTTCTATTTAACATTTACAAACATACCTTCAATTTCTCTACTCTTGTAGTATTGGCGTCAGATTTTCAAATGTTTAAGGTTTAAACATTCTTGCATGTGACTTAATCTTGTTTTTCGGTAACAAATGTTCAAATTGGTATTCCAGAACTCAAGTTTGGTCTTGGCTACAATGATAAGGGATTTTGCTAAGAAAAAACTCACACTGATGTGTCCCTTTGGAAATGGTGATCTAGTTCACAGTAGAATTCCATTTACATGGCACTGACACAGCCAACTGAAAGTGTAAATGGAATTCAATTACTCAGGTCTAAGACAGTAAAAATCCAGCACATTAAAAAATGCTAAAACACTTATAAAAGTACAGATTTTTTAAACTAAAACTGGTATTGTTATTTCATAGGAAATATAGTGCTTAGAAAAAGAAACAACGTTCAAACATAAGATATAAACAAAGATTCAATATTGACAATTACTCTCAAATTGTCAATCAAGGGTGTACTATTTACAATTAACTTATTAAGTCTTAAGAAGTCCAACAAATGCTGCTTTTACATCTGGGATAGGCCAAAACAATTTTATTTTTATTTTTTTGTTCTTTAAAACCAGAGCAGAGGTCTAGGGGCTACAACAGCAGGTTCAAGGAGCAGTACCCTTCACAAGGTCCAGGGGCAACCCAAATGAAGGCCTTGGAGGCCATTGGAACCTTCATGACACATGCCATTTTTTATAAATTTAACTCATTTAAACAAGCTCCAAATTCTTCAAAAAAAAGACACATTTGGGGTTAGTTGTGTTGTTTTTTGAAAAAAATGCCAAAAAACCACAGCTTAGTTTTGAAAAAAAAAACACATTTAAATGACCAAAAGAATGGCTGCCTGTTTGAAACAGCCAGCTGGGCCAAGGCCAGGCCACAATTAACTGAGGGGTTTCCTAGTTTATGCTTCTGTGGTCTAGATGCACATGATCCGAAAAGATTGAATGGAGATTATTTGTCTTCTTTGAAGAATTATCACTTTACTAAAGCAAGGAGGCAACTCCTTCCGTGTACCAAAATGCTATGTTAATTTTCACGTCCATATCTCTTGTTTTGGCCCAATCAAATGCAACATCAAATTTACCATGTCATTCCCCAAAACTTGAATTGTAGCAGTTTTATTTGTAGGGCAGCTATTAAGGGACGTCGGGAAGGGAAGGTTTTCTCTCAGTTGTGTAAATATTTGCTAGTCTATGGATCTTGCCAATTCATCTTTATCATTTGACAGTCTTGCCCCTGTTCTAGTGGTTCTTCTAAGCAGGCATGTACCTCCTATCATGTCCTCCAACTAAGTTGAGTTTGTTAACCTCAGATTTTTGGTGGCATATTCTGCATTGTATACCAAAAAAATTGATCTCTTTCAAGTTGCACTATAAGTCCAAATCATTACCCATCTTTGTCAAGTTATCCTTTATCAGTTCTCCATTAGTAATCCATTCATGAATGCAAGATGCCATGTCACTGCAAATCAAAAACTGGCACTGGCAGTTTGCAGTGGGACCCCCCCAAGTTAAAAACTGAAAAGCAATTTACAGGAGTTCCCACTAGGTTGACAATCATGAATGGCAGCATAGTAGCGTGTCAAGTTGAAAGTGCCCTTTACGAGTCCTGACAAAGACGTCTTTGTGTTGGCATCAAGGAGATCATGCGCCACAAGGCTACCTCAACAGCAAATCATAAGAAACATAGTTTCTACTAGAGCATAATTGTTTCACCAATGGCAAGGAGAAGCCATCTCTGGACAGCTAGTGATAAAAGAGTTTTCAGCATTTCAGAAGGGGATAATTGTAAATATCAACTTGGGGACTGTTTGTGTCTTTACCACAAAAATGGAGGGCTTACCGACTCCATTTCAGACAAGGCTTGCACTACAACAGTTCACAAGATTGAGTAATACAGTGTGAGATAAAGGTCGTGATACTTAATCTATTTTTTTTTTAATTAATTCAACAATTGTTCATTAATAGGTTGAATTGGTTTATTGATTAAATGTTTAATTAGTCCAAATCCAAATCTTGAAAATGTCAAGGGACCTCTTATAGTTGAAATTGAAGACTAGTTTGCTTCATTCAAAAATTGAAATCAATGGTTTGAATAGAATATTAGTGTCTTGAGCTAAGACATGCATATACTTGTTTTTGACATACTCAACTAAAAATAAAGTCTAAAAAATCTTACATGTGAAAAGGAAAAGTACTTGAGAGGAAAAAAAATCTTGCACATGAAAAAGGAAGGTATTTGAGTGGAAGCAAAGCTTGTGTTGCTACCTCATTTTAATGTCTCTTTTTCCTCTACTCTACCCTCATTTTATGTATTTGACCCTATTCATTCACCATTGGTAACCAATCCAAGAAATCTCCAATTGGGTCCCCCATGTTTAATGTTGCCTAAGGGTATTCATTTAAATGATTTTGTCTAAAACCACTTATTGAAATTGGTTAATGGGTATTCTTGAAGCCAATGCCAAGTGATATGGCCCTTCCTCAGGTGGTTTTCGGGCTTTTCAAGGACACTGGAACCTATCCTTGGTTCCTTCGATCTCCCGATTCCCCACAAAAGTGCAAATTATGTTTAAACTTAGCTTTAATGTTTTTGGGGGTCATGAAATGTCTACAAGTTAAAATTATGCATTGTGGAGTTTAGGGTGCATGTTATAATTTGCATAGTTCCACGGTGTTTCGTTACAAGGGGATGTGGAGACGTGGGGATGGGTTTCAAGGATGGGGGGATCCAGGGCCTAAGTTTGGGGATAGCTGGGGTGGTGACAGGGCGCTCAAATATATATAGTACTTGAAAAAGTTGTTATAAAAAGATGTATAAGTATAAGAATTATACATCTTGGAGACAACTAGGAGTCCTCTGGACGTCTCGAGGACACCTCGACGTCCTAGTGACATCTTGGAGACGGCAACGCTAGTGGTGGGATGGTGGCGTTGGTGGTGGGTTGGCAGGGGGACATCCCCCCCAAGTCTCCGGGTGGAGACGTCTAGGAAACGCAGGTTTTTTTTTGTGGGGGGGCCGGGGGACACGTCCCCATGGAACACTAATAATCTGTCTTAAGTATGTGAGTTTTAGGTTTTAGGAGTTTTATGTCTCTCTTCCTAGGCTTTTAAAGTTTTGAGGGATTTTGGCACGTTGGCACTTGGCACCAAAGTTTCAAGTTCCCTCAAAACCATGAATCTCAACCTTCTTTGCTCAAGTCTTGAGACTCCAAATCCTCCCAAAACCCCGCAGCCCAATATTCTCGATCCCATTTCCTTGACTTTATTTTAGAGTTCTAAGTTTCCTCGAAACTTTGAAACCCCAATCTCCGATGTCACCCCCTTTTCTCTACTCACTTCCTTTTCAGACCCCAAAATTTCAAGGATTCTAGGGACCCTTGCACATTGTCCCTCCTCATTCCACCAAACTCCTTGGAACCCAGTCCTCAATCCCCTAAGTCTTGCCTTCTCCTAAACCTCAAAGTTTTGAGGGAACATGTCACCGTTGCACCACTTCCCTAAGTTTTGGTTTCTCCTGGAACTCCGAAATCCTATCCCTCATCACTTTGTTCGGGAGATACTCTTGTCCTTGAAACCACAACTCTTCATCTCGTGTTCCCAATCCCTGTAAATAAAAACGATTTTTCAAATTTCCTTAAGAAAGCAATGCAATATGATAGCACCCATTGCCAATACATATTAAAAGAGAATGTGCAAATGCAGGTGGAGAAAGATGCTTTGGTGAAGTAGTGATCAAGGTTTTTTCTCACAGGTGAGCACCTAGATCCTCATTGCAGCTCAAATGCCTTTTTGATCTAAAGAAAGAGGAAAGATCTTCAAAGTTAACAAGACAATTGTTTATGGTGTAGCCTTTGAAGGTTTTGCTGCTAACGAAATCCTAACTCAATGAAATCATTCAAATCTCTATTAGATGCTTCACACAGAGAAATTTTTTGTTCTCTCTTTAATAAGATCGAGGCCACTGTGGAATAAGATGAAGATTGAACCTTACGATGACATTGAAGAAATTTGAAACTTTAATTGATCTATTTCTACATTGAGTTTGAGTGTACCCAATCTCAATTTGGATTTATAATGTGTGGACCCAATCTCAACTTGGATTTATAATGTAATTACTCTAAGTGACTTTATTAAGTATAATCACTTAAAGTTATCTTAAATGAATAAGTTAGGGTATTTGTTGATAGTTAGTTGTGAGTAAAAGGTAGTTATAGGGTTAGTTGTGAGGCAATTACAAGTCAATTACTCTCATATAATAAATAGAGCCTCTATTTATAAATATCTTGGACTATTTAATGCAAAGAGGCTTTTGTGAAGCATGTTTTGGTTTGCAATTAGACAATATTTAAAGATTAATAATTAATTACTTGAAAGATTATTATGCCTCATTATCGTATCATTTTAAGCATTATCCCTACAGATTCTCTAAACTATTTTTTTATGGTTCTTTGCTATTCATTGAGATTGTGTTGGACAATCTATAACATCTTTTGTTCCTTCTAAATCTCTACTTTAATCAAGTGAGCTTCCTTTTTCAAATTTATCTAAATTGGCTTTAAAAGCAAGCTCTAACGCTACTTAGAGGGTTTCATTCCATTTGCTTCCATTCCCCATCTATGCCTACATAATATGAAACCTCAAATATATTTTAAAGACCTTTCATTTCTATGTAAGTATGTATGTAAAAGGGAAAATCCCATCATCATGCATATTCCACACTTACCTAAATAAAGGCAAGCCTCCCCTATCAACAAAGGAGGAACTGCAATCTTGCACACTACTCCTAACAAATTTTCCTTGAAAAACAAGACCTAAGTCGTCTTATAATGGCCATCTACATGGTCATCCACAAGACAATTCCATAAGACAAACTTTTTGACTTCATCTTCGTATTCTTTAGCTTATATCCTATGTTACTAGTTTGAGCCCTATAAGCCCCAAATTAAGGTCTGATTCAGATTCTAGGTCGATCAAGCCTAGGATTTCGCCAAGGCACTACTTTTAATCTTTGGATTCATTTTGAATGAACCCAAGCAAACCCAAATAGGAATTTGCAATATTTTGTAGAACCCAAAACAAGCGGGGTTCAATTTTGACAACTTTACTTTCAAAATATTGTTTTTCTTTATCATTTTAGGCCTTTGACAGTCATTGACAAAAGCATAGTCACAGTCAACACAAACTTGGTGGGTCTGCCAAGAGCGTGTGAGCTATGCCAAAACCTTGAGGTGATGGTCATCATTATTGAGAAATCAATGAGCCCTGACAGAAACGCCTAGCCAAGCAAGCAACTTCTTTCTACCATGTTTGTTAGCAAGCCCGTCCAATCTTCCTAGATGAGATCTCCCTTAGCAATGAATTTATTCTCACCCATCTTTAATTCAATGTGCTTCTTCCATGGTTGAATAAGCTTTAGGTTAAATGGCTTCAAAGCTATAATGTTAGTTTAGATATTTGGGTTTTCGGTTTTAAAATATTAAAAATTATATAGTTGTTGGCTAGTTTTAGGTTTTAATTTCAAATTAAAATGTAGAACCCAAAACAAATCTGCCAAATTTTTACAACCTTTCTATGTTTTTTTTTTTGCTTTTTTTAATCAATTTAGGCCTTTGACTATTATTGAAAAACACTTGGTCATAGTGAACACAAGCTTCTAGGTCTGTCAAGCGCATATGAGCTATGCAAAAATCTAAGGTGAAGGTCACCAAAATTGAGCAACCAATGAGCCTCAAAGGCAATGCCTGGCCAAGTAAGCAACTCTTTTCCACCATGTTTGTTTGTAAGCCAACCCACATCTTCCTAGATGAGATCTCCTTTGGTAGTGAATGTATCCTCACCTGTCATTAATTCAGTGTGCTTCTGCCAAGGCCGAATAAACAGTACGTTATATAACTTCAAACTTATAATTTTAGGCTAGCATTTAGGTTTTAGGCTTGAACTTTTAAAATATCAAAACTCATATGATTGTAAAAACCCTAAGGTGAAGGTCACCATAATTGAGCATGGTGAGCCCTAGTGGAAGTGCCTAACCAAGTAGGCAACTCTTTTTCACCATGGTTGTTTGCAATCCCACACACATCTTCCTAAATGAGATCTACTTTGGCTAGTGAATGTATTCTCAACCATTGTTAATCCAATGTGCTTCTACCATGGTTGGATAAACATTAGATTATATGGCTTAAAAGTTATAATTTTTGGTTAGATGTTTAGGTTTTAGGTTTTAACTTAAGTTATCGGGTTCAACTATTGTGGGTCTTGTCCCTAAACCAAACAAGGTCAAGAGTGCAAATGGAACAACCAAGGCACAACCTTGTCGTCGCAGATACTCACCAAGGTGGCAACGCATGCCCTAGCCAAATCCTATGGGATTTTTTTTAAGATGCCAAAATTTAGAGAAAAAAAAAACCAAATATTATTTGGTTAGAGCTTTCAAGAGTCTATCTAAATAATGTACACTTGAAATATACACTCGACCATGGAATGGGGTAAAAGTTGAACAACTAAAAACAGAGTGAGTTCTTCTCACAAACAACACTTGGTGGCTCACTATTGGAAAGAAATGAATTCCATCAAAAAGATATGCATTTAGAACACGAATAATTGGAGTATACGAATACACCTACCTCTCACCATAAAACTAAAGATATAAGGCATTTCATTGCATGGGATCATCTTCCATTTCCTCTATTGCTTACAATCTTTTAAAGCTCTCTAGTTGAGATAATGTCACAAGAAATCTCAACCAAATAAAACCCTAAAAGAGTAATATGTATTATATATAATAATATATTAAATTTAATATTTAATAATAACATATAATATATAGTATGATATATAACAATAAGTTAATAACATATTATATATAATATATGTTTAATAAATATAATATATATTATATTATATAATTTCGTCCATAGGCATAAGTTATAACTACAATGGCAACAAGGGGTGAAGTGTAATCATACGAGTGTGTTAACAAAAACTATTAAGGAGATGGCATATCTTTTTAAAATTAAAACTCTTAAGTGAATAAAATAGCTCTTAAATAAATAAAAATAAAATAATTCTTTAGTAAAATAAATTAATTTTTCAATAAATAAAATATTTTTAATAAAAATAACTCTTTTAAGTGAAATATTGACATAATGAATAGTGACTTTTTCAAAAGTAATTAAAATTTACACATAAGTAAAATAGCTCTTCAAATAAAAACAAAATAAATATTATAATAAAATATAATAATTTCAAAGTAAAATAAAATGTCTTAAATAAATAAAAATAATAATTTTTTAAAAGTTGTAAAGTAAAATAATAAAAACTCTTAAATAGGGGCGGTGGGCCTAGCTCGACTGGCTAAAGCATCATGTTGCAGGCAAGAGGTCACAAGGTCTAGTCTCCCCACCATCCCCGTGGTACCGAAGGGCGTGTCACGCCAGTGTCACCGGTCACATGAAAAAAGTTTACCAAGCGCGCTGCAGTTTATAGGGGGACGAATACCTGACCGATTTCTGCAGTCTAAAAATAAAAAATAAAAACTCTTAAATAAATGCCCGCAAAAATGTGCGAGGGTTCTCCTGGAGTAGCTCGCGACAGCAATGTTCCTGCGCGTGGTGTTGGGCGTTCAAGTGTCGCTGATCTGCAAGGGCAAACAATGGGTAAACTAAGGCGTTCCCTAGTTCAAAGAAGGGTGGTGGTCATGCTACGGTGAGTGATGGAAGGAAAAGATATGCCCTCCATTTCGAGGCGTCACGGATATTCCGCCAACTTTCAATCCTTCTCCTCCTTCCCTCTCTTTCGACCCTCTGGCTACGAAATCCATGGGTGCGACCTTTGATGCTGATGTTTCCGTTGATGGATGCAAAAATAGGTCAAATCCCTTTCATACCTACTCCGATTTTTGCCGCATACACTTTCAGCCCACGAACCCTAGATCAGCCAAGCCTTTGGCTCCCCCTGCCACGCCTCCATCCCCGAAAGTGGACAATGGCCCCCAAGCTGGAAACGGTTGTTTGTCCTTTGGGGGTGCTGAAGTGAATTTTGCCAAAGATCCTGTGGATTTCTCCATTTTTTATGGCAATATTGCCGAGGTGGCAAGGGATTATGGTGCTTGATTTGTGGTGTTGAGATGTTTGCACAGACGCCCACCAATTGCTTCCGTCCTCGAATGGATTAAATGCTCTTGGAATAATCTAGCCACTCCTGCAATTGAATCTCTCAACTTTGGATTTTTCCTGATTACTTTTTGCTCGATGGAGGATTGCAAATTTGTTTTGCAAAATGGGCCTTGGTTCTTTGGGCACTCTGGCGTTTTTATTACTTCTTGGTCGCCCTTCTTTGATCAGGCCACGGCGAAGATTACTTGTATTCCTATTTGGATTAGGCTTTATAATCTGCCCCTCGTGTTGCACAATCTGGATCTACTAAGCATTATGATTAACCAAGTGGGGTCCTTTGTCAAGCTTGATCCGGACTCAACAACTTCTGATCACAAATTCTACAGGGTTTGCGCCATGGTGGATATTTCTAATCCCCTCCCGCACTCTATTCGAATACATTCTTCTCATGGAGTTTGGACTCAGTTTTTAAACTGAGGGGTTGCCTTTCCGTTGCTTTTGCTGCAACATGTTAAGTCACAGAATTGATGCCTACTCCCTTCAATGCTCATTTGGGGCAAGGAATGTGAGCTTGAAAAAGTGGGTTAAGAAGGATTGCACTCTGGATACTAAGTTCATTTGGAGGAATCATGGAAGGTTTTATGAATCCCCTCCGGCTGTTGGTTTGAATTTGTCTCAGTCCATCCCCTCTTCTCCTCTGATTGCTACAGCTCATGATATTTCCCCTGATAGCTCTTCTGGTTCAGAGAAGGCAGATTCTGATTCTGTTTCTGACGGTACTTTCCCTTTCATGGATGACTTGGAGGATCATAATCATGACTGTTTTGATGATTTTACTTTGGACCCGCTGCGGACACTTGGCATTGCTCAGACTCTCAGGAGCAAATCTAAACCTGATTGTGGTCCTAAGCGTAAGGTTGGAAGGAAGTTTGATGCTGAGAAGCTTCGCATGGAGGGTTTGGAAGCGGTGGAGGATGGCTCCCAACGGACTTTGGAAGCTCTTCTCCTAGGGAAAAATTGAAGGGCTTAAGGTTTCTTGGTGATTGTTTTCTTCTTTTTCTTTCTTCCCCTCGATTGTCATGGTATTATGTCAAAAAAATGTTCCAATTCTTTGTTCCTCTATAGGTTTCTTTAGATTTCCTTCTGCAATGTTCCTGGTTCTAAGAACTTTCTTTTATGCTCAGCAAACTTTGTAATTTTTATTTCATTATAATAAAGGGAGTGAGCCCCTCACCCCACAGATTATGAAACAAACAAACAAAAAAAAACTCTTAAATAAATAAAGTAAACAGTAAAAAAAATTCATAAATCATTCGTAAAAATAACTCTCAATGAATAAATAAAGTAAGGATTTAGTAAATAAAGCTAGCATGCCTATTTTTTAGGCAAATCTTTTACATAGATTTTCTATAAGTAAGCAAGTACATATAATATAAAATATATTGTAAATATATTGAATACACACACACATATATATATATAATATTTTTAGTATGTGTATATATACACATTTGTTTGTTGTTTTAACTTTTCAAATATTAAAATTCATATGGTTGTTAGAAGGTTTTAAGTTTCAATTATAAATATAAAATGTTTATTAAAATTTATTACTTTATAAATTATTATTAATTATTTTTAGTTTAGATTTAAATTTTAATACTTTTAAATTTATTTTATTTTAATAATTTAAATTTATTTAACTTCTAATATTTTTAAATACATTTAATTTTTTATATTTCTAAATAGATTTAAATTTTAATCTTCTTTAATTTATTAACTATTTGTGACCATTTTGTTTATTATATGTGTGTTATGTTATGGGTCATCTAAATCTAAATTTTGGCTATTTAAGCTAAAATTGTTGGAGTCAAATATTTGACCCTCAAAACCTAATAGATCATATAAAACAACCATAAACCTTCTACAAGAAATTTCAAATAAGCCAAAATACACAATATATTCATACAATATGTGTGAATTCAAAAATCTTGTAATTACATATGACATTAAAAGGTAGTTGGACTCCAACCACCTCCATGAATGTAGGACATGTGCCCATGATGTGTCATGTGGATGGAACAACAGTGATAAAGGTGTCATATGCATATGGGTGTCTCAAAAGGTGAGTACATGTGTCTCAACCACATTAAGTGAGACAAAAAGCTAAAAATCCCTAAGTGAAGACTTAACTAGTGTGAGTAGGACTCTTCTAGTGGAGACTAAACTAGTGTGAGTAGGACTCTTCTAGTTAGATTAAAAGCTAACTAGTTTGATAATGTCATTATTTACACTAACACAAATATTATATTCAGGATTTTTATATGTTTTTTGTAAGGATGAAACCAAACTAAACCCAGTCCCACAAAACTTTTTGGGGAATCCACGTAGCAAACCTAAACCCAAACTCAAATTGGCTATTTAGCTTCTATATTTGTCTTATCTCTTTTCTAACCATCCATTTTGTCCTGAAGTGCTTCTTCCTTTAAGTCCAGTTTGACATGGTTTTACCTACTATTGCTTGTAAGGCATTCAAAGTCATTATTAACTGATCCAATTATGGACCACTTTTGTACTTCAGTTTTCCTTCTTCAAGGCAATCAAAATTATATCTTTTTCAGTTAATTATTAAGACCATCTTTAAAACAAATAGCAAAAAAATGAAACAGTGTAACAAAAGCCTTCTTTTTTCTTCATTGCTAAAAAACTTCAAAGAAAGAATATATATAGATTAAAAATTCTGATTTCTAAGGAAGTTATTCAATGTCCTTTGACATACAAATAACAAAATTGCCCATGTCTAGTTGTAGACCATCGTGCTTTCTCAAATGTTGCATCGAGAAACAGTGCAGCTCTGTTAGTTGTACTGGAAAAAGAACCCTCAGATACTTCTCCAATCAACTCCCACTCACAGCAGGACTAGGGGCTTGACATATGCAAGCAAGAACACATAAACCTGTGACTATCAGATCACTGGACTGTGTTGACTAGTTAGGATAGGGGCTACCAAGCAGAAGACTCAGGTTCAAGTCCCAGTGGGTTCCAATTGCTGACATAAAAAAGCTTGCACTCCTAAATATCAAAAACAGAAGGGCATATCCTGTTAATCTGCACATCATTATTCATATGTGCACTTCCCAATTTGTTCAGCAAATACATTTTCTTCCAAAGTTTTGTCAACCTACACATAATTATCTACACTTGCAAATAGTGCTTTGTTGCAAAGTTCGGAACCCACCACAACTAATGTAGTTGCTAAGTTACCTAACTTAGAATTTTCATTATTGGCTATTTTGTCAATGCCTACTTCTAATGGTACTTTACATAAAAGTTCATGACATAAGATGTAAATGAAAAATTGAAAAGCCTAAGAAAAATAGGATGAATCACTCTGCAATCAAGCACCATGAAGACCCACTTAAGAAAAGCCTGAAAAGGAAAACAACTGTATATTGCGTGGATCCTCCAGAAGTTATAAAATCGTGCCACAGCATTGGCATTGTTACAGTCTGACTATCTATCTGGCAATTAGCACTCTTTGTAGAAAGTAAACTGGAAGGAGTTTACCAGAGTTCATTTTAACCCTGCAGTGCAGGCATAATATAGTAAAAGTTGATATCTTCATTCTGTTCACTATAATCAGACCTTTTGTTTTATCATCTATGTATTAATGAGTCCTGAATCTACGATCACTTCAATGCACCCTATAATGTTCATTACAAACAAATTTGAATGCCATCTCTTTCTTCTAAATGTGAACAACAAAATTGCCAAAAAACATTTGAACATAAAATTGCCAGACATAAAAGAATTTAAGATTTTCTCATATCACCAATCCCCAAGTAACAAATGGATGTTTCGTTCTTGTCAAATAACTAACCAAAATTAGGAACTAGAATGCATTAACCAATTAAACAAAAGAATTACCAAAATAGGGTCAGACAGACAGCACCAAGAAGAGAAAGTGGAACAAAATTACGGTTCAACTGAAGTATCAGTCAATCAGACCCTAAAAATTAGTGACTTACTATAAGAAGAAAATCATATAACATCCCATTTCAACAAAATGTGTCACTATATGGGAAGGCAGATAATTCCAATACATGTATTTTGTTACACGAAAATATAAAATTAAATGCATGTACTGCAATATAAAGATCGTTTGCTTCACAACGAAGGAAAAAGAAATGCACATAAATTAACTAAAATGTTCAACCCCCTCCCTTTATTCCAATTAAACATAGTATGTATCATTGTAATATAGCAGTGAAAAAAGAACCATAATCGTCAACCTGAATGGAAAACTCTATTTTATGTTTCTCTTTTCACAAACAATAACATGGTAAAAAATGTGCTTGTATCCAAGATGCTAGCACAACAAAATTATAAAAGTGGAAAATAGAAGAGAAGAAGACCGTAGATATAAGCAGTACATGTAAAAGAAGCCCATTTAATTTATCAAACTAAAACACAGCATAATTTGCACATGATATGAAGAGAATACATATGCAATTAATCTCCCTTAGATGAATGGGATACTCTTACTTAGCAGTTCTATATAATTATATGTAGTCCTGATTTCCATAAATATCAGTGCATGAAGTTTAGAACTACCATACCTGTTCAACTGATCACATTATTATAATACAGGCTAGTCCAAATTATTATCCATTTGTATCTATAAATACTATTTATTTTCCTGCAGTCTTAACTGTATTATTCTTGAGCTTCAGATGTCAAAAGAATGCTCGACTTCCATAATAAACTCTGGCACCTTCCTTTTTTCCAGTTTCTATTTTTTTCTGCTTTGATGTAGTGTCAGTATTATCATCAGATTCATTGGTTTCAATATCCATTGGAAGTTTCATCTTTGCCAGTGACTCTGTAAATTGTTGCATACTCTTCATATACATATCAACAATCTGTTGCTGCACAACAGTCTGATCAGGTTCGAGATTTATGCTTATAAGAGGTTTTGTAAATATTGGTTCTGAGTTCCTTTCAGTCATCCTAGTTTCAGTACTTGAGCCCGTCCCTTCCTTGTCTGTATCCTCCTCGGAAGACAAAGTTCTCTGGTTGTCACCAGACACATTACCATTTGCGGAAGTTGGAGTCTCGGAAGAACTTTCAAATGTCGGAATCGTAGCAGGTGATGAAACGTGTGAATGAGAAGACTCCCCCACTGAGCTGCTCTTCTGCTCTCCGAAATCAAGGAAATTGTGCTCTTCACTTAAACTTGTAGTTGTGGAACTTACAACTCCTGTGTGTGATGAATTTTCGCCATCAGTTGGGTTCCTGTAAGCAAACAGGTTAGTTTCCTGTGTTAGAGGATGAGGATCTACATGTTTCTCCTCTTCTGCATTCTGTGACATGTCATAATCATCATCTGCAATGGGAGTTGCACCTAAATGTAAAAATGTCACTCCAGAAAATCCAGTCTGATCTGCAACCTGGAATTCAGAATTCGACTCATTCTCCATCTTTGTTTCATCAGATGCCATCTTGAAATATTCTGAAACCAATTGCTCATTCTCTCTTGCAATCTCCATGTCTGGAAATTCAATGCTACCATAATCAACAGGCCTCAACTCCTCTGAGCTACGATCGAGCAACACAACCTCTGAGCTTATGGACGCTGGTGAAAGTGCCAAATTGGTGCTAGCAAAGGAGTTACCATGACAATCAGACGACGACAATCCACGGTACTGAAGAGTTAACCTAACAGTTCCAGCAGGTGAATGAAACAGATCAGTGGAGGACAATGCAAAATCTTGAGTCAATTTACCCTTTCCCACCACAGAGGATAGCGGGACCAAAGCAAACCCTAGCAGCTGATCTTCTAGATAATTTTTTGCCCGACTCAACATCCACATTTCACATTTCAGCACTGCATCGAGCTGAGTGATTTTTATTTGTAAGTTTTGGTCAAACTGAGGGTTTTTGCCACCGCATTTTACTATTGTGGTGGATAACGTCTCATCAGGGCTGCAAGTGAGGGAAAACTTTGCATACACATCTTGATTATCATAAATGCAGATATTATGAATGTTTCTCGCGTGATGGACAAAAATATCCAGAATGCCTGCAAAGACTACCCTGTCTCCCTCACCTTCCCCCATACTTTCACCGCCAGTATTCAGGCCGTACGGGTGCCGTCCAGCAGTTGGGGAATAGGAAGCCATTCCTATGGAAGAAAGGGAAAAAACAAGGCAAACAAATAAATAAAACCCTAAAACAAACACCTTACATTTCCAAGCATTGAACTACATAGAAAAACTGCAAACGGTCTAAAAATTGTTTTCTTTCGCTGTACGAGCTAAAGCTACAAGAGATTTATGCAAAGGCAAAGAAAAACGAAAAAGCAAGGACAGAATTTGAGAGAAAGGGACGGGATATACGCTATCTAGTACCAGAATCAAAGATTCAAGCATTCGCTCGACGAATTTGGATAAATGGACAGAGAAAATAAAGAGGAAAACTCACTTGGAGCGCGTCCGATTCGATCCGGGGGCAAATGCTGTGCAGTGAAAGATGAAAACAAGTGTGGGAAAGTGGTTGGTAGTTCCAAGGGTCAGGCATGTTACGCAGGCTTTCGCCATCGTCGTCTGCTCCACTGAGTGGAATAGGGACCAAGGTCCCTTTCCGGCCCCACCAGCTGCGCCGCCTCCCTCTCGCCCCTTGCTTTCAGACTATCCCATCTCCTTTGACCGCTTCATACGAAACGTGTCCTACAATCCACTCGCCGCGTTCAATCCTGATGACTTGGAATTGGAAGACATTTTCTGTCTACTCGAAAGCCAAACTGTGTGTCGCACTCGCGCCTCCGCTATTCAAAACTCGTGGAAAACAAAAAAATAAAGGACATAAGATAAGGTTAGGTTCTACTTTGTCCAGTTTGAATTTATTGTTTATTCTCCCCCGGATATTCACGTTTGGGGGATACCTATCTATAGACATTTTAGATACGTAACATACGTTGATATGTATTGAATTGCTTTTGAAGCATCCAATGGTCTTGAATTATATATAGATGTGTAAGGGTACCTTCTACTTTTATGTTATATTTTTTTTATGGGATATGTGTTTAAGGTATATAATCTTAATATATGATTTTGATTGGTTTGATGTTTTTATTAATCTTAATTTGAAGTTGACTTTAACAAATAAAATTTAATTTTTATAGATTTATCTTAATTCCAACATAAATCTAGAAGAATAAAAGTGATTTAGATTTTTCTACATTATGTACTTTATTTTCATATTTAAAATTTAAATTTCAAGTCAATTTAATTTCAATTAGTCGTTATGTGTCTATTCTCACACCAAAATATTTGAATAGTGTGTTTAGGTCATGTATAAATGGACACCACCTGAAGATTATTATCTAACTATCACATAACATTAATTATTACTCCTGACCATCCAACATCTTACATCTCATAATTACTCTAGACACCTAAAATTATTTGCATCCTAACCACACCCAATTTTATTCCCTTCAAACATTAATTAAATAAAGTCAATTATTTAATTAACCTTCCTGATCATCTTCCTATCATTAATTAAATAAATTTCAATCATTTATCCCTCTTTCCTCTATAATTCACTCTTAATTAAATAAACTCAACATTTATTTAATTGAATTCCCCTTTCATGTCCTTATTTTTTAAAGAATAAATAAATAAAACTATTTATTTAATTCTCCCAAAAATCCCCCTCAATTAATTAGTTGATTAAAATTGATTAGTCAACTAATTAATCCTCTTATACATTCCAAGGCATGCTTAAGCCATTATCAAACTTGGCATGCGCTTGTCTCATCTGTCTCACTTCTTCAAAAAGCTTCTCATCAAATCCTATATATTCATTTATCTAAGAAATTCTTCACCCTTCACATGTCTTCGCGAAAAAAAAAAAAAACAAAATTGGACTTCCAAAATGTATTTTTTTATCATTACTCTATCTATTTTCAAAACAAGCTTGTTCATCTAGTTCCCTTTCATATATTTTCTCTTCGAGTGCAGCAACCATAAGATGCCATTTGGAGGCTTCTCTTTCTCTCAATCCTTTCAGTCAACATCAATCATTGATCTCTTTTCAACCTTTTATCAATCACCCATCCAATCTATAAATGGGCCCTCTTGGAAACCATTTTTATAAGCCACTTAAATACAAAGTCATCTTGCTAGTTTGAAGAGCAACATGCATACTACCTCTTCAGCACAAACCCCTCTTGGAGTACAACCACACATTTTGAGGATGCAACTTGTGGGTGAGAGAACTTTGGTTTTCTTCATATTTTGTTTGATTATTTTGCTTAATCAAAGGGGAAATTAGGTGTAGAATAAGATTTTATTTTATTTTTTGAATCCTTATTTTATGATTGATGTATTTATTGTTCACATTTTGGCACATTTGGTGGACCTCGCATCACAAATCTAACGTTATCTTTAGATTTTGAGAATTTTTTAATCTCAAGTTGTCAATTTGACATGTCCACCCCTACTTTGATGCATCCACCTCTAAAGTGACATGTTCACTTCTATATTGGGAAATCTTCCCTCCAACTACCCTAACTTCATTTTTGTCATTTTTCAAGATTTTGATAAGTTTTTGGGCTTGTTTTTGTAGGGTTTTTCACTCCTTGTCTACTTATCATGCTTCCCTGATCATTTGCTTACAAATTTAACCCATGTTTTGTAGTTTTTATTTCATTATTTTACTTCATTTGTGGATCGACATGTCCACCCCTACTTTAATGACTCCACTTTCATAGTTCAATGCATCTACCTCTAGCAAGTTGCACTAGCTTATATGTTGGGAAACCTTCTCTCTGATGGTCATAAAAAAAAAATCTCATTTTTGGGTTTTTCACAAATTTTTGGGCTTGCTTTTGCAAGGTTATTCACTCTCAATCTATTTACCATGCTTCCTTAATTATTTCTTATAAATTTGACCCCTATCTTGCAAGTTTTATATCATTTTGGGCCTCATTTGTAGATCGGTGTATCTACCCCTACTTCAACACATCCACTTGTTGAATGCACAAGACAACTAAGAGGGGGTGAATCAGTTGTACCTTAAAACTTCAAAACCCTCACAAATGTTCAAATCCACATTAATTCAATTAACCCTTGTTCTATTAGAATGATTTATCATGAAAGCAGATAACAGAAATTGAACCAAAGCAATACTATGCACAAAGAAATACCAGATTTATGTGGAAAACCCAAGAAGAGAAAAACCACGGTGAGGATTAGCTCACAATATAAAGTAATATCAACATCAATTACAAAGGGATCACTATCAAAGGACTCACTACCCAAAAGAAAGAAAGACCCGCTACTAGATTACAGAAAAGAAGATAGAGAAGAATGTTACAGTGAGAAATCCATCTCAATGCAATAGAAAATTCCACCACAACATTACCAATAGCTTTGTAGCCTTACTCAAAGTTGTAGACACCTGCTCACTACATCTAGTAATCTAACACATGAAAGCTCACACTGCACTTCACAGCTCTACAATTCGCATCATTCACATTACACACTTCTACCTTATCATCCCTCAATAACTCAACTCTTATTTATACCATCTTTAATCTTGAAAATATTCTCCAAGGTTGACTATGCACTTCAACTGTGCAAATTCAAATTAGGTCGGCACTAAAACATTCTCGTGGTGGAAAGGAATGAAGGAAAACCACAACACACCTTAGCTAGGACCTAAATCCACTCATACACACCACACCACACTTCTACAAATGTCGAAGTAGCTTTGTAATTAGTGTAAACACCCAAGGTTGGTCAAACTTGTGTAAACACCATTAAACTTTTAAGTACACACTTCCTTTGATCCAAATACAACTCAGAAAAAAATGTTACTAAAACATAATCTGGAATATTCTATGAACACCCTAAATCCAACAAATTCCTTCACAACAACTTTCACTTAAAGAATGTGCACACCCAATACACTTAGACAATCCTGCCATACATTGTAATTCAAGAAACTGACTTCCAGAGCATGAAACCTCACACAAATTCAATTGGAAAAAGATACAATAAATATAAGCACAATTCTAGATATGCAAGACCTAAAACCAAACTACGAATAAATTTGGAGCAAAACCATTTCTCCCATACACCTCTAGAAAACACAGTTCACACACTGATGAACACAACTACCTCTACATAATGATCCAACACACCAAATTTTGAATATAACACCTTTGAACGCCTTTGATCAACATATCTAAATCACACAAGTAAATATTCAACATAGAAGAAATGTGGAGCAAAACTAGAACACAACTTTGCAACATAAAACACCACTGCAACACACTGTTTCTTCTTTTTATTCAAATTTTCTCAAAAGCATTTGAAAACCAAGCACCAAAAACACATCCTCGACATTTTCATCACTTCCTCATCACTACTGAACCAATTGCAACATAGCAACTCAACCATACATCCATAGACAATAGCTTATCAAAGCAACACTATAGGTTAACACCCGTAGCTTACTAGTGATAACATAATGCAACTAATCAAAACATCACTAGAAACCTTGTCAATGACTACACCAACTCAATACCAATTGCACATCCTTGCAACAAACTCCTTCTCATACAATTGACACCAATGATAACAGAAGCTTGTTGGCATCAATGACAACACCAACTGCACATACTTGCAACAATCTCCCCCTTTGTCATTGATGGCAACACATGATATGAAAAACCATCAACAACACACACAATAGATTTGATCACCAACTCTTCTCTTTTCTTTTTATTTCTCCCTTTTACACAACTAACTCATTACTCTCTCATTTTTCTTTCTCTCCCTTTTACCTCATCTCTCACATGACTCATTCTCCCCCTTTGATAATTAACTTTTTCCTTTTTCACATTACTCTATCCCCCTTTGACATTAATGGTAAAGGATAACATATTTTTATAACTTCCCCATTGATATCAAACAACCTTGTACTACTTTGCAACTTCCTTTTACTGTTCTGCATACCCCGCCTTAGGAGCACACACCATTCTGCACCAATCAGCAACTACTACACAATGATAACACTCACTCCCCCTAACTGCAAGAACCAATAATGCCACTACCTACTCCCCTTGAGAGGTAGCCACCAACATCAGTCCAGACCAAAGAATAAATTTTGAGATCCATTGAACTAATGCATCCCCTTATGAATCTAGTTCAAAGGAGGGGCAATAACCCACAACTTCTCTTGAAGATACTCAAAAGTATCCTCAAGAAGAGCCTTAGTAAATATGTTAGCAATGTGGTCCTTTTTAGGCACAAATTCAAGCTTCACTTCATTCTCTACAACCTCCTCTATTAAAAAGTGATACCGGATTGAGATATACTTTGTACTTGAATGCATTATCAGATTATTTGAAATATTGATAGCACTTGTATTACATCACAAATGATAAATATTGGTTCATCATATATCACTCTGATATCCTTCAATATTTGCCTCATCCACAACACTTGTGTGTAGCAAGAAGATGTTGCAATGTACGCTGCTTATGTAGTAGATAAAGATATTGAAACTTGTTTCTTTCTTAGCCATGACACCAATTTGAATCCAAGAAAGAATGCACCACCACTTGTACTTTTCTTGTCATCTACACAACCAGTTGAATTTTCATCTATGTAAGCACTCAGAGTGAAATCAATATCCTTTGGATACCATAAGCCATGATCTAGAGTGCCCTTCAAGTATCTAAATATCCTCTTCACTACTGCAACATGTGACTCTCTAGGATCTTCTTGAAATCTAGCCATAAGACAAACTATATGCATGATATCCGGCCTAGTAACAATTAGGTATAGCAGTCCTCCAATCATTGATTTTTACTTGCTCTAATTAGCCTTAGGGGATTCATCATTCTTGCTCATCTTGCAATCAGTAACTATAGCAGTACATATTGGTTTAGAATCTTCCATTCCAAACTTCTTCAACATTTCCTTGACATATTTTGATTGTGAAATGAAAATATCTTTATCTATCTGATTGATTTATAGCCCAAGGAAGAAATTAATCTCCCCAAACATAGACATTTCAAACCCATTATGCATTTCTTTTGCAAAATTCTTACACGTAGCTTCATTACCTCCAAAAATTATGTCATCAACATACACAACCACAATCAAGATTTGATATTTTTCAACTTTGAAGTAAAGATTGCTATCTATGGTACCTTTATTGAATCCTTTCTATACTAAATACCTATCCAACCTTGCATACCAAGCTTTAGGAGGTTTCTTTAATCCATATAATTCCTTCTTCAATCTACAGACCATATCCGATTTATCTGACAACTAAAATTATTCTTGTTGTTCTATGTATACCTCTTCTTCCAATTCTTCATTCAAGAAAGCAGACTTCACATTCATTTGATAAACTTTAAAATTATTATGTGTTGCAAAAGCCATAAACATTTTGATAGCTTCCATTCTTGCCACCGGAGTAAATGTCTCCTGAAAAATCTATTCCTTCAACTTGTGAGTAGCCTTTACACACAATCCTTGCCTTGTTTCTTACCACTTCTCCACTCTCATTTAGTTTGTTCTGGAATACCCACTTTTTTCCAATTACATTATTGTTTTTTGGTCTTGGGACAAGTTCCCAAGTTTGATTCTTCTCAATCTGCATCAATTCTTCTTCCATAGCCTTGATCTAATATTCATCCTTACTTGCATCAATTACTATTTTAGGTTCAACTTCAAAAAGTAATCATAGATTTATCTGTTCTTTAGTAGCTTTCCTTCTTGTCAGTACACCTTTTCTCTTATCACCAATGATTTGATCTTCAGAATGATTCTTTTGCACATACTTAATATTTTTAGGAACCTTATTTGGAGCTTCTTCCTCTTCAATTTGCACTTCTTTTTCTTTAGCTTTTACTTCTTCTCTGCAAGAAAACTCATTTGATTCATATCCATCTATCACTACTGAATTCTTTTGTAAATATTTATCAACCTTGAAACTTGCACTTTCAATGATCTTTCTTACCCTCTTTTTGTAGAACTGATAAGCTTTGCTTCTAGTAGAATATCCAAGGAAGATACCTTCATCAAATCTTGCACCAAACTTTCCTATGTCTTTTTCATCTCTTCTGATATAGCATTTTCTTCCAAACACTCCAAAGTATTTGACAGTAGGAATCCTTCCATACCATAGCTCATAGGGAGTCTTTATGTTGTTTGATCTTGCTTGAACTCAGTTAAGTATATAAACAACAGTATGAATTGCTTCTCTTCAGTAGACTTGAAATCATTGGAGGTAAAATCTCCACCTCTGTCAGACCTCAAACATTTTATTTTCATATCTATTTCATTCTCACCATAACTTTGAATGCTTTGAACTTATCTAAAGCTTCTAGTTTTTCTCTGAGAAAAGTAACCCATGCCATTTTAGAATAATTTAATCAATCAATAGCATGAAATACATATCACCTTAAATACTTCTTACTCTTCTAGGACCACAAAGATCTGTATGCACCAATTCCAACAATCCAATATTAAATTGTTCTTTAACTTTGAAACTTCTTCTTGCTTGCTTCCCAACTTGACATTCCTTATAGACAACACTGATAGGATTTGTATTTTTTAGCAAATCTCTCACAGCTTGAACTAAACTTATCCTCATTAGGCTGTCAAAATTGATGTGACACATCCTCTTGTGTCATAGCCAACTCTCATTAATATGAGTCATGAAACAATGACCATCAACACCTTTATGCTGATAAACATTTCCTTCTATCCTTCTTCTAGTAGCAATCACGGTTTTGAAGCCTTTTCATATCTCACAACCATCATCCTAAAACATAATGTTGTATCGCTTACTACACATTTGTCCAACACTCAAGAGGTTATGTCTTAAACCCTTAAGATAAAGAACATCATCAGTATTAAATGCTTGCCATCAAAATTTATTGAACCTTTTCCACATATCTTAGTAGATGTATCATCTCCAAACCTAACAAGTCCTCCATATTTTTCAAGTTTAACAAACTTACTCTTCTCACCAGTCATATGATTAGAGCATCCACTTTCAATGATCCAATAGTTCTTCTCCTATCTAGCATGAAAAGCAAACACCATAGTGCCTTCAATATTATCTCTTGTCTCTAAAGCACTTTCCTTCACACATCTTTTAGAGTTAGTAGAATTAGTTCCATCTTTTAAAGCCATGAATAGGCATTCACTATTCTCATCATCCTCATAATCAGATTCATCATTAGATGTACTTGAATCTTCTCTAATATAATAGATTTTCTTTATCATCTTATCTTTGTTCTCCTTATTTTTGTCATTAAAGGCTTTTTTTGGACATCTTGAAGCATAATGACTTATCTTTCCACAACAGAAACATTTGAAAGGCAACTTACCTCTATAATTACTAGTACCCTTTTTCATTCTCCTTAAAAAGTTCTCTTCCACATCATCAATTTCCTCCTAATCTGATTCCACAATCTTCTCTGATTTTCCAACCTTAAAAGTAGTCTCAACTTTTGCATTACTTCTACCAAATTATCTCATTTCAAAAGTAGTTAAAGAACCATACAACTGATCTTCGTATATTGGTTCAAATTTTGCAATTCCTCAATAGCAAAAACTTTGACTATGTAATGTCGCAGAATTGCACCTAGGGGCAATTCCACATTTTAGCACTTTGCCTAGCATTTATGACACCGAGGCTTGTAGGTAACACTCTCTCTCACTCTTTTCTATTTGCATATCTTGTTCATTTACTACTTGGTGGTGCGGGTTCTACTCTTGAAGTGGGTTTTGCTTTCACCACTCCCTTTTTCCATTTCGGTTACACTCTCTATTTGGTTGTCCGTGGAGGTGGGAACACCAAAGTGGGGGTCTGACTATGGTAGGCCCCTATACAGCCCCAACATTTTTCCCTCGTTCATTTTGTGTGTAGGTTGCAAAGCAAAGCTTGGAGTGAAGACTCAGATGTCCAATTGCTAATAAGTTTTCTCCAAATTCTTGTACTTATATTTTTTGTTCTCTTTTTTGTTGTTTTGTTTAGTAGACCTCGAATATGAGCTAGGAAGTGAAACTTTGTTTCACCCGCCTAAGTTCCTAAGCTCTATGTTGCTTAGGATGTCAGTGCACCATTTAGATGACAGCATGTCGTGCTAGCATCTTGAATCTGTAATGTCGTCCTTAGGCCGAGAGCTCCTCTGTCGAAGGCGAAAATCTAGAAGCTTCACTCTCTCAGGATCTGTAGTAGTCTTCTATGATAATTAACTTGTATACATTTCCTTTGCAAATTATTCATTCAACTTATGTTGAGGTGGATAAGGACAGTTCATTCCTTGGGATTCTCTTGAGAACAAAGAGACTCATGTGCAGTGAATCCCTCTTATCTCACATTTTTGGTGAACTCGACGTGAAACATGTCAGATCTATTTTTACAATGTTTCCATGTCTATGATAACACTTTCTCTAAGGAAGATTTTGACATGTTGGATGACACTCTAGATGATTTCCTAGAAGTGTCCTCCCCTATTCGTAAATCTTTCGAGCAAGCCTCTTCTTTGCAGGCTGAAGAGTTGGTAAATGTTATGGTGGTCTTTGTGGCTCCTCCAAGCCCTCGTAAACCTATTTTTTACTTGAACCTAGCTAGCCCTTCTCCGAGGAAGGATCATTTTGTCTGTGGAATTTCATATCGAGATGATTCATCAGATTTGTATTCAAGGTTTGTAAAAGCTACAAACTTTGTTTCTTACAATGTTGTTGGGCACACATATAATACAAGAAGAAACAAATAGAATTTGGATCAACAAATTTTTGTTCCTACATGACAACCTACTCAAGTTCCTACTTATTTACCACCTTCTCAACCAAGTCTTGCTTCAACACCTAAACTTGTGACTAAGGCACCAAGTGATTATGATTTTGTCGAGCAACTGTGAGTTACTTCAGTTAAGATCTCACATTGGGATTTTCTTTAGACCACTCTAGTTTATCAGGAAATGCTTCAAGAAGCCTTGCAAAGATTCTCTTGCCTGCCTTTGCTAGGCCAACGAATGTTAATGCGTTGATGGCTCATATTTGTGCGGATTCACAGAATATTATGTTCTATCTGCAAGAATTCCCACCTCTGAATGTGTAAAAGCAAGCAAACCCTTTAATGATTATAGTTAATGTTAATACCATTGGTATTAGGCATACCCTCGTTGACACTGGTTCAACTCTCAACATTTGTGGTATCGACCTACCACTTAAGATTAAAGTTGATTCATCTTCTCTAGTTGCTTCTTCTTTGTACATTCATGGGTTTGATAATATCGATTGCCAAGCTCTAGGCACAATAATATTGCCTTTGCAACTAGGCCCCATTACCTTACCTACTTTGGTTTATGTGATGCCTAGCCCTTTACCTTACAATATTCTTTTGAGGAGACCTTATATTCATGCTATGGGTGTCGTAACTTCTACTTTACACTGTTCTCTAAAGTTTGTTGGAAATAATTGAGTTGTTATAGTTAAAGTTGACCTGAAAGCTATTCACCTTTGTGAATTAGCAGCTACTAGTCAAGCTTCGATTGCCTCCACTCTTAAGAATTGTATTCCATCTTTAATTGTTTATGCTATGATGTGTTCCTCAGTGATACCCTCTGTGGAGATTGTCCTTGAAGTGAATATTGTTAAAGACGAATCACCTAAGGCAGAAAATCTTGAGTCTTCCCTATTTACTTCTTTTGAATCAAATGCTTTCCTAGGCAATGATTGGGGGTCTTTGGAATTATCTGAATTCTTCATTGGAGAATACAAAGTGAGTCCCACTCATCTAAAGCTTCTAATAACCTCACATGCCTCTGATGAAAAAGCAGATGACACTCCCGCCAAGGAGGAAAACTGCAATCCTATTCAGGAGACCAGTCCTTCCCTTACCGAGGAGGATAGTTCTACTCCTGCAAAGGAGTTTAATGTTTGTGAATCAAGTAAAGGAGACGATTGTGCTCTAGTAGATGCGTTCGATGTTCACTGGTGGAACAAAGCTCTCTATGTGGAACCGTCGCCTTCCAAAGTTTTGCAAACTTGTTATGGTTTTGAATATAGACTCTCTTCTCAGTATGGATATGGGAAAAAAGGCCTTGGAAGTATTGAGCAAGGAATCCAAGTCCCTATCCAGTTCAAGCCTTGTAAGCGTTATCTAGGTTCGAGGTGCTCTATTGAACAATCTAAGCAAAAGCCTTGGTGGAGTGTTAAGATGATTTTGATTTTGAACCACTTAGTTTGGTCCATCTTGAACTGATAAGGGATGGGGTGAAAGATGAGAAAGTCCCTTTAGATGCATTCTATTCAAATGAAGCACTTAAGGAGGTCTTAGGTGTTTACTTATTATGCAGGAGCATCCTTGGTTCTTGGCAATCTTGCATCAACCAAAAATATTTTCTTTCAATTTTTGTTCTTGTTCAGTTCTTGCTCAGTTCATGTTGGTGGATTCATCATATTTGCTCACCAGACCCTATGGATCTATGTTTTCATCGTGGACATGCTCATTTTCCTTATTCCAAGATTTGAGCATGATTGGATCTTTTTTCGACAAGTTATCACTTTCGGATTTATTGGCAGTTTCTTGAACCGACACAAGAATAATTTTCAAACCTAACAACTAGTTCAATCTCGTGGATCTTTCCCATAACTTCCAAATCCTTATGGTGTGTTTTGAATTGTTATGTGGAGTGTCCCTGGCCTTAATTATAGGTCCACACTTCATCCTATGCACTCATCGAGGAGTAATTCAAAATTGAGGCTGACTTGTTCATGCACACATTACAATTTCTTTCATTGGAGATTGTAATAATCTTTGGCCGACACAGATGATTCTAGATCTCAAGATGTGATATAAATCATTGTAATAGATCATTAGGAAGATAGATTGAAAAAGATAGGTTTTTGTAGGTTATATTTCGGCTCGCATTAAGGACCATATATGAATATTGTATTTTGAGCATGTTATATCAAACCTGTGAGTTGAATTTGTAAGCCTGGATGTTGTTGGATGATTGTAATTAAGATTTTTGTTAATATGAATGTTTAAATTTGCATTTACCTCCATATTTTGTGTTGTTTATGTTGTGTTACTCTTGCTGCACGATCTAGATTGTTCTATTTGAGAACCCTCCTACCATGGTTGCACCAACTCCCCTTTGCCTCCTTTCCATCATAAAATAAGATTCCCATATCACCTGAATGAACATGCATATTTTGGAGAATCTATCTTGAGTGTTGATGAGGAGGACCCTCTAGCTAATGTTCAGGATGTTGTCCCAATATCACATCTTGGAGACTATAGTTCCCTCCTCAAGGGAGACACTACTAAAGTCTTTATGGATCCTAAGTCTTCTAAAAAGGTGATTAAGATTGGGAAGTGCCTTTCTTAGGAAGAAGTAGAGGAACATTCTGATCTCCTACATTCTCACCCTGATATCTTCCCTTGGATGTATGAGGACATGCCCAATATAGATGAGTCCATAGTGGTTCACAATATTGTCTTATGTCTCGACACCAAGCTAGTTAAGCAGAAAATCCAAAAGATCAGTCCCAAGGTTGCATTGTTGGTTAAGATCGAGATAGAGAAGCTGCTAAAAGCAGGCTTTATCCGTCCAATTGACTATTCCCCTTGGATCTCGAATATTGTCATTGTTAGAAAATCTAATGGTTTTATCCGTATATGCATTGACTTTTGTGACCTAAATAAGGCTTCTCTTAAAGATTATTTTTTGTTACCCAACATAGATATGATTGTGGATTCGGCTACAGGTCATGCCTTGTTATCTTTTATGGATGGTTTCTCAGGTTACAATAAGATCCGTATTAATTTGGAGGATTATTACAAGACAACCTTCACTACCCATTGGGGTACTTTCTGTTATGTGGTCATTCCCTTTGGGTTAAAGAACACGGGAGCTACTTACTAGTAGGTGATGACCCTAATATTTCATGGTTTCATTCATAAGATTTTAGAATATTATGTTGACGATATCTTGTCAAAGTCTATAACCTGTCAGGATCATGTAAAGAACCTTCGTCTTATTTTTTAGAGGCTTCAACTCTATAAGATGAGGCTTAATCCTCTTAAGTGTTTCTTCAGCATAGATGTGGACAAACTTATAGGATTCATAGTCTCTCATCATGGAATCAAAGTTGATATAAATAAGATCGATGGTATTGTTAACATGCCTCCACCCAAGAATATTACTGAGTTGAAAAGTGTACAAGGGAAGATCCAGGAAATTCGAAGATTCATATCTCAATTGGTTGATCATACCCTTCCTTCCAATTGTTTGTTAAAGAAAGATGTTCAATTCATATGGGATGAAGAGTGCCATAAAGCTTTTGAGTCAATTAAATCCTATTTGGCCAATCCTCCTGTATTAATGCCAACTATGCAAGATAAACCCTTTTTGCTTTACCTCGTTGCATCACCATATGCTTTGGCAGCTTTGCTTGCTCAGTATAATGATGTCGGGAAAGAGAGAGAGGTCTACTACATTAGTCATTTCCTGGTTGATTATGAAACTTGCTATTCTTCCATGGAGAAGCAATGTCTTGCTCTCTTCTTTGCTACACAAAAGCTAAGACACTACCTTCTTCATGCTGAAACGTATGTCATTGCAAAAAGTGACTTTCTAAAGCATTTGTTCTCTAGTACCAACCTTGTTGGAAGGTTAGCGAAATGTGTGATGTTGCTTTCTAAGTTTGACATAAATTTTGTTACTCATAAGTCAATAAAGGGTCAAGCGGTTGATGATCAATTGGAAAATTCCCCCTCATCTTGCTCCTTCCTGGGTTTGGATTTATTTTCTGATGAGACATTCTTGTAATCAATCATGACCTCGAATAGAAAATGTACTTTGATGGGTCGAGGTGTCGGACTAGCTTCAGAGTAGGTGTAGTTCTAATATCACCTAAAGGTAAGCCAGTTCCTTTCTCCTTTCGATTGGACTTTCCTTGTACCAATAAAATCGTTGAGTACTAAGTTCTCATTGTTGGCTTGCGTGTCGCAATTGCATTAAGGATAAGGAATCTCTATATACTGGGTGATTATGAGCTTATTGTGAATCAAATTACGGGAACCTATCAGGCTAAGCAAAGTAAGTTATCTCGATATCGAGACCTTGCTTTGTCCTTGCTTAAGCAGTTCTCCTCTTTCATGATAGATAGTGTCCCTAAAAGGGCGAATAGACATGCAAATGCCATGGAAAGCACTACTTCCCTAGTACCTTCAGATGAGGATACAAAAGAATACCACTTTGTGGTCCAGGTCCTTTGATCTCCCACTGTTTCTGATTAGCATGAATCCAAAGCTCTTGTGTGTTCTCATGTAGACTTGGGATAATGGTTTTCTAATATTTACAACTACCTAAAAATTATAAACTTTCCCGATGATGCGACGAAAAATGATTGCACTCATATATGAAAGCTTTCAGTATGTTATGTTGTCTTGTTTGATGTTCTTTATCAAAAATCTTATAACGACTTGCTCCTTTGATGTCTCACTAAAGCGATAATACCCCTTGCCCTTAAAGAGGCCCATTAAGGCTCTGGGGGTGAGCACTTTGGTGGTAAATCCCTAGTGAGGAAATTGATACACATGGGGTAATTTTGGCAAACGATGGAACAAGATTCCTTTGATTTTGTTAAAAAGTGCCCGTAATGTCAGCAACATAGTCATCTTATTCATGCACTTGCACAAGAGTTACAAAACCAAACCTCTCCTCGGCCATATGCAAAATGTGGGTTGGATATTACTGGAAAATATCACCTCCTTCTTCTAAAGGACATGGTTTTATTATCACTGCTATGGATTACTTCACAAAATGGGTCAAAGCCATCCCGCTTCGATCCACAAACATGGAGGTTATTTATAGTTTTCTCTTAAACAACATTATTTCTCATTTTGGATTTCTTGTTACACTTGTTTCTAACAATGGTACGCCATTCAAGAATAGGGAAGTAAAGCAATTCCTGGAAAAGTTTCACATTCAGTTCATAGATTCTCTACACCATATTGTCCTCAATCTAATGGTCAAGCAGAAGCGTCTAATGAGACTCTTAAGCTCATTCTTCATAAAACAAAAAAACAAACATGGTAAGGATTGGCATACGCTTTTTGGGCCTATTGCATGAGTGTTTGTATGGTGACAATAACGATTCCTTACAACCTTGTGTATGGTGTCGAAGCTATCATGCCTTTAGAGTTAAAAATTTCATCTTTGTGGGTTTCCCTTAAAGGGTTACTTGATGATGAAACTTACTGAGCTAATCATTTACATCGGCTAAAGATGCTCGATGAGCATCGATTACAAGCCCTCAATCATCTTAAATTTTATCAATGATCATTATCGAGATAGTATAATCAAAGTGTCCTCCCCAAAACTTTCAAGGTAGGTGACCTAGTTCTCTATGATAATCAAAGGAATGTAAATGTGTCACCTAATCAGAGGGGAAAATTTAGTCTTAACTTGTTAGGCCCTTACATTGTCATCTCCATGTATGGTTTAGGTGCTTATGGATTATCATCTATGGATGGAATGCCTCTAAAAGAGCTTGTTAATGCTACGCATCTTCGTCGATACTATGTGTAGTGTCTAATGTGTCATATGTGTGGTGTTCACTCTTTAAGGGTTGCAACATTGCATATGTTGACATTATTCATTAACACATTATGAAAAAAAAATTGTGTCATGATATTACCATGTGTGTACATGTCATACATACATGTATCCTGCTATGTTGTGTCCATGCATTACATTATATCTTTTAAGGCGATTAGATCATTAGTGTATTTAATTAACATACATTCTTGTATGTTCATTAAATCATGATAGCATCTAATGTAAACATACATCCATACACATAACATCCATAGCATCAACATAAATGAAAGTAAAGAAACTTACACATCAAAGTATACAATGCCATAATATTAGAATAAGTATCTCATATATACATATATATCAAATGTCATGTACATGTATTGGGCCACTGTCATCAAAAAATGAGTGCTATTGAATATGTTTATCAATGTTTATACAAAATGATCTACAATATATATATATATATATATATATATATATATATATATATATATATATATATATATATATATATATATATATATATATATCACAACTACAAATCTAATGTACAAAATGGGAGCTCTTTAGGGCTAAGACATGTGGCTCTCAGAATTCTTTGGCTCTAGCTGCGGTTGTGGCCTGGGTAGGGGTTGCACAATAGAGATGAATCTAGAGTGGTGCGAACATGATTCAGACAGGGCTATGTGCATCCCCCTGATCTCTCCTTGTAGAAAGCATATCTGCATCCACACCTGCATCAACTCCTATTGTAGTTGTTGATCACCTGTCAGGATCACAACTGCTGACTAACTCATGAGGTCATCAATACAACTTTGAAGGGTGACACGTTCCTACTCGACAACGTCAACCCTCATCACGGTGGTGTCTCGCTCTATGAGTGTTGTTTGTAGCTCCCTTGACAACTGATCATGTTGCCCCTACACTGTGGTAGCATTGACCATTCTCTACACCACCTCTACTCACTCCTCCTCGTATGTAGTCCTAAGATGTGCTACCAACTCAAAAAGGTGGACATGTCATCCCACTAAAGATGGTTGGTAGGCGTCTAGAACTATCCCCTGGATAGGCACAACAAGGGCCACCTCTAATATGCATTGGGTAAAGAACCTAGTCCATCCTTGAACATCCACTACAACCATAGAAGTAGAAAGTACATTAGTATCACAAGGTGTATAAAATAAAGACATGATATGTATATACATGAGATAAAACTGGAAATGATGAAACAAAGCAACAAAAACAACTATCATACTTGGGTCTACTGGCTGCTAGAATGGGTCAAGGGGAGGAGGTACACTCGGTCCTACCTCACTGGTATCAGGAACCGCCCCAAATGTTGCAAGGGTTGGTGGGGCCAACATAACAGGGTAGCTAGAGGGGGATGACATCCTCTGCCCCCTCTTAGATCTCAGCAACGTTGCCCTGGCCTCCTCGGCCTACTCCTACTCCTCTTGTTGCTCCTTGTCATCATTGCCTCTATGTCTCAACTTGGCTAGCTGTGGTGACATGTCCCCCTACAAGCTCTGATTCCCCTTGGTGGCATCCACTGGAAAAAAGTGGACAGGATGTTGTGCTACCCACCACGCTGGAAAGGCTCATTCCACATCGACACTATCTAATGTGCCCATCAGTGGTAGGCCAATGTCGTCAACTTTGTCATCCGAGAGATCTACATTTGCCAAGGTAGGGCGCGGATGGTCCTCTGACCTTTCTGCACTCCACACAGCTCGAGTACATGTTGACATAGGAGGGGGAATGGTCTAAACCCTTTTGTGTTGCCGCATGACCCGACTCTAGTAATATGGCATAATAATATAATCTGTGTGACCAAGGATGAACCAGTCATGTTGTAGGTTCCTCTGCAGTCATCCACCCACCGAAAGTATTGATAGTGTCTCCATCTAATCCTATCTGGTGTCAATGTATCAAACTGTAGTTGTTAGAACTATAGGTCGCCATGCCTCCACTATTGTGTAAGCTTGTACTAGTGGGCCATTGAGACATCATAGTTTCGCACCTGTAAATATCCCTTTGGCCTCGTGCACATAATGTGGGTGAAAGCCCACACTTGGTGAAGTGTGCATGCAGTGAGGCTATGGTACTCATAATGAACATATCGATGAAACTCCTATAGGCATGCGCCAACATGCTGCACCCCAAGAGAAGACAATACATTCTTCCATCATCGCTCTAATAGTGTGGACGATGCCCTCGTGCAGGTGAGAGCTTCATGCATCAATGGTGAATCTCGTGGTGACCATAACCACCATGATGCAGCGCAACAGAGGGGAAGTGGTCTGAGCCTGGTCGAACCACCAAGTGTAAATGTGTCTAGTCTCATCCCCATCGTTCATCCGGATGGAGTAACATAGGACACCATTTGATCACTCTTGTTCCAAGCATGTATCATAGATCGCCACCTGTCAACCATGGATGGGGAGACCAAGGATGTGGTAAATTTCCTCCAATGTGATGGTCATCTCTCTAGTTGGTAATTGGAAGCTGAAGGTAGTGGCGTCCCATCGCTCCATCAACCTGTAGTTGTGGTAGAGCATCTATGGTATGGTGTATACATGCCAAATCCTGACCTATTATAGGTGAGTGACCTCATCATCTGTAAGATGCTCCCTTTGATCTCGCAGTAGATGAAGCACCCATCCTCCTGGGTGCTCCCTGATCTTTGGGTAGTCTTATGAAAAGAGAAGTAAATATGTGTCAATACATAGCAAATTGTGAGAAATTCTAAGTAAAACGCATTTCAAGATGTGTGTGTGTGTCGCACATGTATCCCGGTCCACCATTAATGGCATAGGGATGACAATGTACCCCTTGGGATGCTGGTGCTTGTCTTGGATGCCAACATGTGTCGAAGATGTGCACACACACCTAGGACACCTACGCACCTAAAATTTAAAAAACATGCAAAAAATCACTAAAAAATAACTAACGAAGTGGTTTTGTGGCCTACATGGTCAACCTCGATGCCCTCAACAATGTCCACACGTAGCTGGTCTAGCCTCGTATTCTCGTAACCTCGTATGAATGACATTTTGATGACTTTTCTCTCACAAAAGTCAACAAAATCCTCATGATGAATAGTGCAAATGACCTTCTCAGGGTCCAGCTAGGTATATATAGGCCCCTGAGGGCCCATTTTCCTTGGAGTTTGTGGCTTCCCAGTTTCTCCTGATTTTACCCCACCTAGTTGGGGCAAACTGAGGAGGGGGCATACAGTCACCTCTTCACCATATTTTTCTTTTGATTCATCAAAGTTTTCTTGATCATTCTTCTCACCATTGTAGCTTCTTCTGATTTTTTTGAAACTCACTTAAAATTGAGTTTTGCAGGGTATAATTTCATGTGATATTTCACAACTAGTCTTGCATTTCTTGCTAAGCTCAATCATTGGGGGTCACTGTCAGTATCGGCTGGCTTGACCTCAATGACCTTTGAGGCACTTTTTCTTGGCATACAAATCTGTAAAATTTCAAAGTTTGGGTAAAATTTTCTTTCTCTACTTTAGTGTGGTTGATTTTTCCCAAAATTGAGCCCACTAAAGTGGGGGAAAAATATAATGTCATAGAATTGCACCTAGGGTCAATTCCACATTTTAGCACTTTGCCTAGCATTTATGATGCCTAAATGCATTAATGGAAAAAATCTCATGGTTCAGAATTTCACAATTCTAGCTCCATGTGGACCGATGGTGAAGCAAGAACAACCTAATGACACATTTCCCAAAAATTGATGCTTTGGACGCTTGTATGGTGGGCTAGTGCCCTGATGGTTTTTTGAGTTTGAAATGAGGAATATCGAATCCTGACTCTTGACACGTGTCCCAACAATCAGGTTTTCAGGTGTAACGACTCTTTTCCACCCTTGCATGCAAAAAAAACCCCTCATTTGCTCTCATTTTGGGGGTTCATTCATTTGATCAAGCTCTCTCTTCAACTTAACTCTTGAATATCTTTCATTCTTGATAAGCAATACTTCTACAAGCAAAGATTTGTCAGACTGACATCCCTCCAAAAACCAAAGCTCCCTAACAAGCATTCAATGGTGAGTCAGTGTGTTCCAGAGGGGGCCAATGCCTATAGCTAACACTCTCTCTCACTCTTTTCTATTTGCATATCTTCTTCATTTACTACTTGGTGGTGTGGGTTCTACTCCCGAAGCAGGTTTTTCTTTCAACACTCTCTTTGTCCATTTCAATTACACTCTCTTTCTATCTAGCTATTTGTGGAGGTGGGAACACCAAAGTGAGGGTCTGACTATGATAGACCCCTATATAGCCCCAACATTTTCTCCTCGTTTGTTTTGTGTGTAGGTTGCAAAGTGGGGCTTGGAGTGAAGAATCAGACAGCTAGTTGCTAATAATTTTTCTCCAAGTTCTCCTTGTACTTTTTTTATATTTTATGTCCTCTATTTTGTTGTTCTGTTTAGTAGACCTCGGATTTGAGCTAGGAAGTGAAACTCTGTTTCACCCGCCTGAGTTCTTAAGCTATCTGTTACTCAAGATGTCAACGCACTTGGATGACAATGTGTCGTCCCAGTGTCCTAAATCCACACTGCCATCCTTAGGCTGAGAGCTCCTCTATTAGGGGCATAAATCTAGAAGTTTCACTCTCTCAGGATCTGTAGTAGTCTTCTTTAATAATTAACTTGTATACATTTCCTTTGTAATTTCTTCATTCAACTTATGTTGAGGTGGATAAGGGAAGTTTATTCCCTGGGATTCTCTTGAGAACGAATAGACCCATGTGCAATGAATCCCTCTTATCTCACAAAATATAAGATTTAAGAAGAGTTTTGAGTACTTTGAATGTCGACCCTTCCCAAAACATGCAATACCATCAATAAGGTGGACCATAGGGTCCCCTTCCAAATCAATACCATCAATAGGGTGGACCACAGGGCCCCCTTCCAAATTAGTACCATCAACAAGGTGGACCACAGGGTCCCCTTCCCAATCAGCAGCACCATCAACAAGGTGGACCATAGGGTCCCCTTCCAAATCAGTACCATCAACAAGGTGGACCATAGGGTCCCCTTCCATATTAGCCCCAACAATAAGGTGTGCCACAGGGTACCCTTCCTAGCTCATCCCATCAACAAGGTAACCCACCAACACATCATTAGGGAAGCCTTCAGTATAGCATGTCTCAGCAGCAAGGTATGCCACAAGGCACCCTTCTTCAGTCATCTCACCAACAAGGTAACCCGCCAACACAACATTAGAGAATCCTTCAATATAGTTCGTCCTAGCAACAAGGTGTGCCACATGGAACCCTTCTTTAGTCGTCCCATCAACAAGGTAACCCGCCAATGCACCATCAGGGAAACCTTCACCATAGTTCATACCAACAACAAGGTGTACCACATGGTACCCTTCCTAATTCATCCTACTAGAACAAGGTGCTCCGCTAACACATCAACAGTGTAACCTTTAGTATAATTTGTTCTAGCAACAAGGAGCTAACCCTTCTTACATCAAACAAGGAGCTAACCCTCCTTACATTCAACAAGGAACTAACCCTCCTTACACTTAACAAGGAGCCAATCCTCCTTACATCCAATAAGGAGTTAGCCATCCTTCCACCTGACATGGATACCAAGGTCTCGTACCTTCACAATACCCAATCTATGATCAAAGCATGGTAGGACAACAAGGCTATTACATGCAATACTTGTAGACAAAGGTACTGAAAAGAGAGATAGAACTACAACTAGAAGCAGTGAACCAAAAGATAATAGACATGCATGTAGGGAAAACAAAGAAGACCTACACCCTTCAAGAAATATGTCCATTCCCATTCGATTGCTCCATCACTACACTACCTTTTCCAAATAACTTTGAAATACCCAAGTTCAACAAGTACAAAGGAAGAGGAGATCCAGTAGAGTGCATATGAGACTTCTTAGTGTAATGTATGGAGGTACAAAACAATGATGCTTACCTCATGAGGCTCTTTCCACACAGCCTTACAGGTCATGCTATGGAGTGGTTTTCCCATTTGTCACCAAGAATTAAAACCTTAGATGAACTATCTAGCAAGTTCATAAGCCACTTCTCATTCAACATAAAGCAAGAAATCACCATACAAAATTTATCCAAATTTAAATAGAGTCAAGGAGAATCCTTTACCTCCTACCTACAACGATGGAGGCACAAAGCTAGTCAATGCAAAAGGCCCATTCTCGACAAGGAATTGGTAGATATCTTCATCTCAAATGTCCTACCTGAGATCAACTACTAGCTCACTATGTTATGTCCTACAAAATTTGAAAGAAATGATTGAAAAAGGATTACATATTGAGAGAGCCCTCATCGCAAGGGGAGTCCTTGAATTGAACAGCTCAAAAGATAGTCCCTCTAGTTCAAACGATAAACCTAAGATATAGGAAAAGAATAAGAATGTTACAAATGATGGAGTAGTTGATGTTAGAGCACTATGGCATGCACAAAGCGTACCTCAAAACAAACCACAAGTGGCGCAAATAAGCTATGTTCCAAATAGAGCACAAAACAACCAACTTCGCTATCCCAAGAACAATCAAGTAGTCAACCAACAAATGAATCAAGGAGGGCAACAAAGGAAATATGATCAATTAAGGAGGTAGTTCATGGTATTAGGAGAGTCACTTGAGACAGTCATGCATAAACTAGTGCAATAAAACCTCATCAAGGTGAATGATTGCCTGAATTATGAGCCTAGCTTCAAGACACCATGGTATAACAAGAAAGAATTATGCGAATTCCATAAAATAAAAGGATATACAAAAAACAATTGCATGAGACTCAAACACCTCATCCAAGACTTGATAGAGAAAGGAGAAGTGGATGTTGAACATCACCCCATAAACAAGGACCTTCAAATATACACCAACCCAATCCCAAACCACACTAAAAGGAATGACAAAGGAAAGGATTGGGATAATCATAATGCTAATTATACCTACGATGACACAATTTTAGGAACTCTCTTGCAAGCTGATGACAAAAGGGCAAATGTAGTGAATATACGAGGTGTAGACAACAACTACAATGTAACTACCCGTTGAGGGAGAGTTACAATACAAGGAGCCCCACCCAAACCCACAACTAAATCATCAAATGACTACAACATTATGGAATAGCTAAAGAAGTCTCTTGCCCTAATCTCAATCCTAGAGTTGCTAAAATTGTCACCTGCACATAGGGAGATATTGAAAAAAGCATTGGAAGCATTAGTCCCTAATGACCTCGATCCTAATAAGTTCCAAGCCATAGTTGGAAAAATCATGGCCAATAATCATTTAGTATTTTCTAAGAAAGATATTCCCTAAAGGACATTCCACAACCAAGCTCTCTACATAGAGGTTGGTGTCCACAAAAACATGGTCAAATGGGTGTTGATAGATAACGGTGCAGGTCTAAACATGGTGCAGGTCTAAACATCTGTACCTTAAAATTCATCAAACAATTGGGGTATTTTGACAATGTGAGAGACAAAGGAAAGAGTATCACTATAAGGGCCTATGATGACCTTGAAAGGAATTCATAAGGAACAGTCAGGCTACCAGTGCAGATAGGACCGACCATCACAAAAACTACATGTCAAGTACTCGACCTTGAGTTTTCGTATAACCTCCTCCTAGGATGCCTTTGGATCCACACATTACAAGTAGTACCATTGACCTTCCACCAATTCCTAAAGTTTCCCCACGAAGGAAAATAGGTGACCTTATATGTTGATCCTAAGCCCTTCCATTTTTGTTCAAAGTTGGAGAAGAAGTATAATAAGATCCAATGCATACCTAGTAACAATATATCCTTCCATTCATTCTCACATGTTTACCCTTCCACGCTACCATCAACCTCAACCGAGATCACATCAAGTGAGAAACCAAAAATGGAAACCAAGGTTCCAGTACTGGATAGGGATAATGGAAATTACCACTTCAAGCAAGCATTTTGCATTGGTATGCTTCTACTAGCACCTAAAGTCTATGGAGGTTTGAAAGATATCAAGCCTACTCAGATAGTGCAAATGATAGCCAAACACATGATTTTCACCAAGTGGGGAAACATAAAAGACAAAGAGATATTCAAAGAGGACTTCTCATCCATGATTTATAGAGAGGACCAAAAAGAATCAGAACATCCATAACCCATTCTAATTGATCCTAACAATAGAGGTTATCAATTCGTTAAAAAAATGGGATATCAGGGAACAAGTGGCCTTGGGCTACACAAACAAGGTATGTGGGAGCCTATAATAGTGGAACAAAGAAAGAAAAACATGGGACTAGGTTATGAGCCAAAATATATGGTTACTCCAAAAATCAGAAGAACCTCTTTTAAGAAACAAGAAACTTGTACTAGCGTTAAGGCATTGGATATCTACCATATCATGGACAACGATTTACTTGTCGAAGACTTATTTGACAACTTTAGCATTGATAGGTTCCCTATCCAAGTTATCAAAACCATTCCCAATATCTATTATTATTCCAAAACAAATTCTAATGAATATGAATGGGGCTCTCCTTCCTTTACCATTGGATATGGTTTCCCCACTTCTAGTAATGATGACTTAGACATCCAATGGGAAAAAGATACCAAATCCATACTAACCATTTTAGCAACCTTCGTAAGCTTTGCAGATAATGATGATAGCCCACCACTCTGCTACCCATAATTGATAGATTGGGACCAATAACAACATACACCTATTTTGGATCAATTCTAGAATGATGATGCAATCACGAAGTTCATGGGACTTCGAACAGACATACTAGCAGGGGATCGCAAAGCAAGGTTCGTCATGGAACTTGAATAGGATGAATATTTTGGTGGAGAGATTGAATCTTCTAGCCACAAAAATGAAAGAGAAAACATAAAAATAAAAAATGTGATCCCCTAGAGAAGACCACAATGTGGCTCTATCAGATCTGAAAAAGAAGAAAATAAAGGATGCATCTAAAGATGAAAACCTCCCTGAGGCACTTGAGGATGGAGGTTCAATCTCCCCATATCAAAATATCAAGAAAGATCAAGGCTCCTAGTAGAAGAAGTAGAGTCCATAAATGTTGGCATAGTAGAGGACACAAAGATAACATACCATGCGGCGTCGCTTGATCCTAAAGAGAAAGCAAACTTCATAACATTCATCAATGAAAGAAAAGTAAATTTTGTGTGGACCTATGTAGATATTCCTAGACTAGATCCAACATTAGTGGTACACCATTTGGTTGTCTCCCCTGGAGCAAATCCTATCAAGCAAAAGCTCAAAAAAATGCATCCTCAAATAGAATTATTGGTAAAGATAGAACTAAAGAAGTACTAGATGTGGGTTTCATTAGACCCATCGACTATCCATAATGGATATCAAATCTAGTACTAGTGTCAAAGCCTACTGGGGGCATAAGGATCTACACAAATTTCAAAGACCTGAACAAAGCCCGCCCAAAGGATGACTCCCCCCTTCCAAGTATTGACATGATCATGGATCTAACAACAAGGCATGAAATGCTATCTTTAATGGATGGCTTCTCCAGATATAACCAGATAAAGATCTCTTCAAACAATCAACATAAACAACATTTTCTTGTGCTTGGGGGGCCTTTTGCTGGAATGAAATGCCATTTGGTTTAAATAACGTAGGAGCAACATATCAAAGAGCAATGATGACCATCTTCCATGATATGCTACACACAATCATGGAAGACTATATGGATGACATTTTAGCAAAGTCCATCAAAAGGGAAGATTGCTTGACTAATCTTGCAAAGGTGTTTGATTGACTTGAACAATATAATTTAAGATTCAACCCTAAGAAGTGCATGTTCAAAGTAACATCCGGAAAGTTGTTCGAGTACATAGTGTCAAGAAGGGGGATTGAAGTGGATCCTACAAAAGTAAAATCTATACTAGAGATGCCTCCACCAAAGACATTAAAACAAATAAGGAGTTTAGAAGGAAAGTTGTAATCCATCAAGTGATTTATCACACAACTAGCAGACAAATGTCACCCTTTCACTCATCTCCTACACAAGGACATTACCTTCAAGTGGGATGGAAGATGTGACCAAGTGTTCTATTGATGACAATTTTACTCGCAACAAATAGGGTGAATAAATTCTTCACAGACAAACCGCAAAGAGCCTATCCTTCTTGAAAGATATGGAACAAAGACAATCTAAAAGGGAATTCTACTTTAACAGGAAAATATTGGCTTTAGTTCAATCCCAAGTATCCAATAACTAGGTCATGATTGCATTAGAGTCGCTCATGGGTATGATGTGATGTTGTTAATCTCAAAGGGACTACGATTGTTTAGAACTAAATATTTTAGGCAATGAATTTTCAATTGGATCATAAAGACAAGTATCATGAAATCGAAAGATTTGCAATAACATTTCATGAACATCACAAACTCTTTGCTATCGCTTAAAGTAGTTTTAGCATTAAGCATTCAAAAATTTCATAGAAAATGAAATATCTTCAATAAAATTCCATCCATTCATTTAATTTTGGAACATTTTCAAGAATTTAAACATCTACTCTAAAATAAAGCAAAAAGATACTGAAAAATTAAAATTTTCTCTCGGTTATTCTCCATGCATGCCCCAAAGAATCAACTAAAACAAAGCAAACCACTTTATACTTCACTAGATTTCTTCACAACTACATATAAAATGGTGCGAGCTTTTAAAGAGAGGGGTTTTAGTTTGGACATCAAGTAGGTTCTGTATGCACCTTTAAACGACGTAGTATATAGTCTTGTTCGACTGAACTAACAAAACTAGCTACAAAAGATTCATGAGATAGGTAGCTATCTAATTGGCTATGATATTAATCAATGTCTACGTGCATACAAAGTTTTACGCCATAATGATTCCAAAAATAGGAAAAAAGAATAAAACTTGAAAAAAAATTATGCTCTTCCGACATCCACAAATTATGAACTTAAAATAACAATGGGGTATCCTCTGGCCTTTTATAGAACACAAGGCTCAGATAGGATAAGACAAATAAATGAGAGGAAATCCAAGGAACCAATCACATCAAGGCACGTGGAATGTAGTGACTGATAAGAGAATTGTAATCAAAGTCAACGAAAGTCAACTCCAATTGCACGTTGAAGCTCTTCAGGTGTTAATCTTTAATTATCAGGGTTCTTTCTTGGAACCAAACAAATCTGCTCAAACAAAATATAGGAACTTCCCACAAAATTAGATTGATTAGGTGGAAGTATTGTTCCTACATCTCAGGTTCCTCCTCAATTTGAACATTCTAGGAATGAGCCACTCCTGGAATAAGTACACTTCTTTGATGCATGCTTGAACTCCAGAGTCTCGAGATTCTGGTATCTGGCACATCTTTGCAACAAACTCCAATCCAACATGAGCTTTTAAAGTGCATCATTGAACCTGGTAACATCATCAGATTTGTTTGCAAATATAATTTTCCTGACCGTCCTTACGTGAACTTTGCATAACAACCTATATCTCCTGCAATCACAAATTCCACACATTAAATCCCTTTTAAAAGAAAGAAAACAATTATAACATCTCATGTAAATAAAACCATTATTCAAATGTTCGTACAAAAATCTCATAAATAACATGTTTTCTAGCATATCATAAATCCACACATATATATCGGATTACCGGAATCATTAGATAACCTCAAAACTTTTAAAATTTTCATTTCACATTGCAACCCGGTATCCAGTACCCAGTATTCAGCTATACCCATGAACTTTCCTAGACTTCTGTTTTACCAGACTTCCATTTTATCAGACTCCATCCTACCGGACTCTATTTTACCGGAGTACAAACATTGAACTAGAGCCTTCCATTCAAAATCTCATTACCTTTTTCCTTGTCAAACGTCTCCGGTTCCCGGTACCCGAAACACTTACATCACGAAGTAATTTTTAGTTAAAATTTTCTCTTTGCTTTTCACTTCCGGTGATCTTTCAATTTGCTAGCTCCCACCATAAGAGTTATTTTCACTTCCATGATGTTTGATAGTGCAAGTTAACAAAAGCATCTAAGTATAATTAAACTAAGATGACCTGAGTATTGCTTGCATAAATAAACAAGAGTTAACCATTTTCCTATGCAAATTTAGAATGTCATTAGTGATACTTTGTAGAGCACGTCCCGTGACAATTTGCACAATAATAATGATCAACTCATAAATAGCAAACAAAGAAAAATCATACTCCTTCCTAGCTCCTCTAGTTCGATACATCATCAAGGGGCTCCAGAGATATGATAACAAAAATCAAAGTACAACAATTGGACATTTGTGTTTAATGTGATAAACCCACGATTCAAAAGAGCATCATCCTTTTGATTTGATTTTATGTCCGATTTTCTAATGTTTTTGGGATTTTTTTATTTTCCAATTTTTAGGTGTTTTCTGAGATTTTGACCAAGAACCTAACCTAAAGACCTATCCTAGGGGTCTCAGGGGCTAATCAAAGATGAGCCTTGCCTACGTTATATACGCATAGACCACATAGTTCGACAAGACGACTCTATTTTTGACTAACTTTTGACCTATTTTTGGATTTTGATATGATATGGATGTTTGTTGCGCTTCTGATGGTGATTGATGTTCAATGTTGGGTTGCATTTTAATCATTGTTTTTGTTGTGTTTGTCTTAATGTTGTTTGTCTGTTGGTTCAAGCTCAAAGTTTGTTTGCCCCCAATCTAGGGTGAGACATGACCATGATGCCAAGATATGTACATGGAGCTTTCAAAGGATAGGCAAATGGATGGTGAAAGCAACTGTTTGACATGCTCAAATAGATGAAAAATCTAACCTATCACAAATAATGCCTATTTCCAGGTTTTCACTACTTGTTTTTATTGCTCTTTTTCAAATTTTATGATTTTTTTTTTGTATTTTTCTCTTTTTCTGATTTTTTTGTTGTTACCAATATGCTTGTTTGCCAAGTTTTCATCAAGGCAACCATTTTTTTAGGACATTTTCTAATGATTTTTTTTTTGGTATTTTTTCAGGACCTTTTTACCTAATGCACTTGGATGATTCAAGTGTAGAACTTCTTGAGATGTAGGTTGTTGAGGGGTTCATCAAACAAATCCTCTTCTGGTGTAGACAACTAATATGCTCCTAATCCAAAAACTAAGACAATGAGAAAGGGACCTAGCCAATTTGGTTCAAATTTCCCCTTCTTTTCTCGATCTTGTTGATTGCGGGGGTTCTCTTTGAATACTAAATCACCAACCTAAAATGTCTTAGGCTTGACTCTGTGGTTGTAGCTTCTGGATATCCTTTGTTGATATGCCTTCAGGTGATCCACTGCATGCTGATGATGCTCACCCAAGAGTTCCAATTCTTGTAACCTAGACACCCTGTGATCCTCATCTGAAATGATCCCTTTTAGTGACACACAGAGTGATGGCAATTCAACCTTAATAGGTAGAATGGCTTTTGATCCGTAGACTAGAGCATATGGTGTAGCTCTCGTCAGGGTACGGATACTAGTTCTGTAAGCCCATAGAGTAGGGTTCAATTGCACATGTTGGTCATGTCCAACATCGTTGATGGTTTTCTTTAAAATTTTAAGGATAGTCTTGTTTGAGGCCTCTACTTGGCCATTGCCTTGAGGATAATAGGGTGTAGAAAACCAATGTTGGATATGAAATTTCTCACAAAGTTCTTCAATGTATTGATTTTTGAAAGGTCGTATGTTGTTAATGATGATGGACTGAGGGATGCCATATCTACAGATGATATAGTTAAGGATGAAGGACAGGATTTGTTTTCTTGTGATAGTAGTTAGAGGGACAACTTCGATCCATTTTGTGAAATACTCAATAGATGTAATAATGAACTTGTGTCCATTAGACGAAGATGGATGAATCTTGCCTACAAAGTCCAATCCCCACTGACAAAAGGGCCATGTTGATGCAAAAGGGTGAAGTTCCTACACTGGTGCGTGGATGAGATTGCCACGAATTTGGCACTTTTGGAATTTCTTGACAAATTGAAAAGAATCTTTCTCTATAGTTGGCCAATAATATCCCAGACGAAGGAGTTTCTTAAGTAGGGTTAAACCACTCGAATGAGTGCCACAAACACCTTCATGTACTTCTCACAAAGTTGTTTCAAACCCATCACATTCCAAACATTGGAGGAGAGTTCCATTAAGACCTTTTCGATAAAGGACATCCACGATAAGGGTGTGTCGGCGGTTTGGCGAATGAAGTTTCATTTTTTATTACGAGATAGGTCAGGAGGGAGGGTGTTATCTTTTAGGTATGTATAGATTTTTCCGTAGAGGGAAGTGTCGGCCTTAGCTAGATGGTAGATAACTTGGGACTGAGGGTTGTCATAAGATGGGTTGAATAGTTGTTCCACCATGAACTCATAACGAGCTCATTTCTTCAAAATCTTCAAGAGAGAAGCAATGGTCACCATGGCATCAACGACTTTGTTGTCACTTCGAGGAATTTTCTCAAATCTTATTTCCACAAAGTACTTTTTGAAGTCATCAACCATTCTTTTATAGGGGATCAACTTGTCATCCTTTATTTGATAGTCATCATTTACCTAATTAATGATTAGTTGTGAATCCCCATAGATATGTAACTTTGTGATCTTCCACTCAACTGCTACTTTGATTCCAATTATCAAGGCTTCATATTTGGTTGTGTTGTTGGTGCAAGGGAACATCAGTCTATAGGACTTAGGGATGGTGTGTCCTTGTGGCAAGATAAACAAGATTCTGACTCCTGATCCATGTTGTGTATAAGAACCATCAAAGTACAAGACCCATTGTTGTGTGGATATTGTCAGGACATCAACATCTGGAAACTTAATATTCATGGGATGATTGTCTTGTAATGGTGCTTCAGCTAACTGGTCTGCAATTACTTGTCCTTTGATTGCCTTCCTGTCAACATATTGGATGTCAAATTCACTCAGCATCATGATCCACTTGGCTAGTCTTCCAATTAGATTAGCTTTGCTTAGAAGGTATTTCAGTGGATCTATCTTGGCTATCAACTTGATGGTAGGAGTTAGCATATAATGTCACAATTGTTGGGTAGCAAACACTACTACCAGACAAGCTTTTTCAATGAAGGTGTAATTGATCTCATAGCCATTTAAGGTTTTGCTGACATAATAGATCACCCTTTCTTTCCTTGTTGAATCCTATTGTGCTAACAAGGCTTCCAATGATATTTCAGTTGTTGCTATGTACAACAAAAGTGGCTTTCCTTTTGCTGGTGGTATTAAGACAGGTGGACTCATCAGATATTGTTTCAATTGATTGAAGGATCCTTTGCATTTTTCATCCCATCGGAAATATACATTCTCGTGAAGCAAGTGGATGAAGGGGTGAGTTTTCTTAGCCAGTTGTGAGATAAACCTCCTAATGGATTGGAATCTTCCTTGTAAAGATTTGAGCTGCCTGATATTTTTAGGAGGCATCTCCATGATAGCTTTGACCTTTGTAGGGTCCACCTGAATGCCTTTATCCAACACAATGTACCCCAAAATTTTAGTTGATGTTACACCAAATACACATTTCTTGGGGTTTAGTCTCACATTGAACTTCTCCACTCTGGTGAAGATTTTATCTAAGATCTCCAAGTGTCCTTCTCTGGTGTAAGATTTTTCCAACAGATCATCTACATAGTCTTCCATAAAAGTGTGCATCATGTCATGAAAGATGGTGGTCATTGCTCTCTGATATGTGGCTCCAACATTTTTCAACCCGAATGGCATGACATTCCAGTAGAAAGTGCCCCAAGGACATGTAAAGGTAGTTTTATCTTGATCTTTAGGTGTAATTTTGATTTGATTATACCCTGAAAATCCATCCATGAGTGAGAGAATTTCATGGCCAACAGTCAAGTCCATAATGATGTCAATATTAGGCAGGGGAAAGTCATCTTTTGGGAAAGCTTTATTGAGATCTTTGAAATCTGTGCAGATTCTGATACCTTTGTCTAGCTTGGAAATAGGTACGATGTTAGATATCCACTTTGCATAGTTGATAGATCTGATAAATCCCACATCCAATAACTTCTTCAGTTCTACTTTTACTGAGATGGCAATATGTGGATGCATTTTCCTTAACTTTTGGTTGATTGGTTTTATTCCTATTAGTCGCGACAAGTGGTGCATGATGAGTTCTAGATCAATCCCTGGCATGTCGACATAAGACCAAGCAAAGTTGATTTTCCTTCTATGAAGAATTTGATAAAGTCCAGTTTTTCTTGATCTGTCAAGGATTCTGCAAGATGGACAGTCTTCACTATTTCTTCATTGCCAATATTGATAGACTGGGTGAGTTCAACCAATACTTTAGATTGTTCCTGAAAGTGTTTGGGGAGTGTGTCAAATCTTCCATCCTTTAGCACCTCAGAGAGGTTTTCATTGTTGGATACGCTCTTTGTTTTTACTTTTTCTAGATCTGATACTGCCATTGAATGGTTTCACCATTAGATCTATTCCTTGTATTATTCATTTTGTAGCTAGAAAAATTGACACTCTCCTATTTGGAAGCTTTGTTACTATGTTCAATGGTGCAATCTGTTTCAGGATTGGTGGAATAGAGGAAGTTGACAATGGCTTCATCATTTGAAAAGAGGGGGATATCAAATGGCCCAGTTTGATCCCAATCTATCAATTTGGGATGTATCAGGGGTAAGGATTCGTTGGATTGGCTAAAGTCAGTTGCACTAAGAGTCCCGATGGTGATGTCTTTGAATTGTCCAATAGAATAATTGATGTCTATAAGGTAACTCTCTTATGAATTATTCGTTTCATTTCGAGTCTGATCATCTTCACTGGAATCATCAATGTGTAGTGATCCTATTTCAAGCGGTCTATGACCTAAACTTTGACCCTCCTCATGTATGGATGTATACTTTTGGAATACATCAATTCCTTATCATGAAAAGACTCTTCAGATAATGAATCCCACTCGTACTCATTTGAATCAATTTCATGAGCGTCACTAGCTTGTAGTTGTAGGATTCTTTCAACAACTTGTTGTTTGGTTTCTTCTTTGGATTCTTCTCTATACCCTAGTCATGTTTTATCTTTGGATTGCATTGTGACAGGTTGTATCAGTTCTATGATGCCTTCTTTCCTTTTACCAATAGGACCTTTTCCCTCGTATCCCATCTTTTCCATGATTGTCTTTCCTTTTCTATATTGTTCTATCTATACACTTGAGGTGGATGCTTGTGATGATTCTTCATCTTTGTACAACCAGTTTAAAACCTCCTTGCCATCTGACTCATCCACTAATGTGCTTGATATTACAAAGGTTCCATCAAATAGTGTGGTGGGTTGTGTTGATTGTTGCCTTGATTTTGATGGTTGTCCATATGACTTTGGAGAAGATGAAAGTTGTGATAAACATAAGGATTAATAAAATGAGTATTCCCCCATGGCTTTTTCTTTCAATTGGATCTTGGCAGCTTGTTTTGATAATTATTCAAGTTGACTTTCCTGACTTTGTGGAGTAGGATTTTTTGTACTTTCTTTATTTGAGGGATTGGCATCGTCGATATCCTTATCCTTTGATTGGTCCTTTTTCTCAACCAACTTTGACAAGGCATTTAGTTGTTTCCCATCATTTGATAAACCCTGAGTTGGGGCTTCCCTATTGTGTGATACAAAAGTATCTTGGGTAGTCTTGAGGGTGTTACAATATTGGGGGTTATTTGAGTCAACTACAATAGTGATTTCTTGCCCATTGAACGGGAACTTCAAACACTAGTGATATGTGGATGGTACTGCTTGCATGTCATGAATCCAAGGTCTTCCCAAGAGTATGTTGTAGGTTAACTCTGTGTCTAACACCTGGCATACTATATATCTGAAAACTAGTCCCACTTGAATAGGTAGCACTATCAATCCTTGCAGAGATCTTTCTTCATCATCATATGCTTTTATTGTGATTTTCCTCCTAGGATCAATAACATTTTTTGAATAGCCCAGTGCACAGACAAGTTTCAAAGTATAGATATTTAGTCCAACTCCTCCATCTATTAGGACACGTTTAACGCGGTGCTTGTGGATTAGGACCTCGATGTCTAGAGCAGTGTTGTGGGGATGATTGATAGATACATCATCATGTTCAGAAAAAGGATAAGCAATGCAGTGCAATCAAATGTCCCACCATAGCCTAGAATTGGAAAACTTCCAAATTTTTTGGTACCATGGTGGAAACTAGAGCTTGTTCCAAGATTTCCTTGTGAGCAAGAGAAATCTTGAGAAGTTCTAATATGGATATTTGTGTGGGTATCTTCTACAACTAATCCACTATGTTATATTGGGTTGAAGGGATAACAATTGATTTGGACATGGAAGGGGCAACTCGTTTCGATGTTACCTTGGCTTGTCCTCATGTGATTGCATTAACGGGTGTGTTGTGTTGTTGTTCCTTGATTTTGATAACATTAATTTGATGTGAGGTAGTGTCAACATTATGGTGATGATTTTCAATTTCAATGATGTTTTGTTCATGTCCAATGGTGTCATTGTTTGTTGGGTTATCATTGACAATAGTATCTGATTTGTCATGGATTGGATCATCAACCACCTCAATATGCAGAATGGTGGTGTCATAGACATAGTTTATGTTCTTGCCCTTGTTGTTTGATGATGAAGACTCTCCTTTCTCATAGTTTGGTAGAGGGTTCTTGAATGCCCCATGGTCGTTGTTTGTTTGGAGTTCTACAAATATTGTCTTGTTATCAATTAGATCTTGTATCAAGTGCTTCAACTGCATGCAATCATTGGTTTTATGTCCCTTGTTACAATGAAACTCATAGAAATGGGCCTCATTCTAGCACGGGGGTTTGACTTGTGGTTCCCAATTTCTTACTTCTGGTAGAGTTATGACCTTAGCTTTGAGAAGTTGTTTTAATGTTGATTCTGGTGATTTCCTAAAAGGTGTGAACCTCCTTTGATTTGAGGATGCTCGATACGATGGTGTCCTAGATCCAACATTACCTTGATTGTTGCTTTGGTTGACATTTTGGTTGTTTCCTTGGTTGTTGCCTTGATTGTTGCCTTGGTTGTTGCCTTGGTTGTTTCTTTGGTTGTTGCCTTGGTTATTGGAGGGATTATTATTCTGATTAGTTTTGGAGGCAGCTGCAGTTAGGTTGAATACAAGTTTTGCATTTTGACCTTCGATTGTACCATCGTTGTTTCCAACATTCTTGTTTCGTTGCCAAAACTTGGGTTTTTTACCACTATTGTAATTGTTGGAGGAGTTTGATGAGTTATTTTTATTGTATATCTTGATGACTCCTCTCTTGACTAAGGCATCCTTGATTTTGATCCCATTCTCAATCTATTTTTTTGAAGGTTGGGGGACATTGTAATTCCAATCTATAACTCATCTCGTCATTAAGGTTTTAATAAATATTGCTATCTTTTCCTTTTCTGGTATAGGATGAGAGTATCATGCAAATAACCTTCTCCATTTTTGTAAGAATACAAGGAACAATTCACCCTTATTTTGTTTCAAGTTACAAAGATCTTTCATAGTAATGTCATGTTGGATGTTGTAAGAATATTGGGTGATCAACTTGTTGACTAATTCCTCAAAGTTGTTAATTAGTGGGGTGAGTTTGGAGAACCATTCAAGACAATGCCCACCTAAGCTCTTGGGAATAATCTCATCAAATATGTTTCCTCATATGCAAATTCAAGACTCATGGTCCTAAACTCTCTCACATGGTCTATCAGATCATTTTTTCCATTGTATTTGTTGTACTTTGGGAACTCACAATGTTTGTGAAAGGATATCATGTGAATACTTTGATCAAATGGATAATGACAAATGTCTTGGACCAAGTATCATTTTGGAGTCCCTCTTTGCATATCAAGAATTTGTTGTTGAAGGTTCTTCATTTGGTGAGTGAGAGCAACCACTTGTTCAAGATCATTTTTCAAGATTTTTGGGTGGTGCTTTCAATTGATTCACATCAAAGTCTTTTGGTAATTTGGCATCTTGTTTGGCTAGCATAAGGAGGTATTTTTCCCCATTTATTTCAAAAATATTTTCTAAACACTTGTGGAAATTGAGGTCTTGTTGAGCATGTTGGATATCTTCTTCAGTTATTTCTTCCCCTTCAGTGTTGTTGAGTCCATGAAAAGGATTCTCTTCAGCCTTCACCATGGTGTTTTGTGTTTCACTGTTTTGAGTTTCAGTGTTGTTGAGTCCATGAAAAGGATTCTCTTCAGCCTTCACCATGGTGTTTTGTGTTTCACTGTTTTGAGTTTCAGTGTTTTGAGTCTCAATGATCAGAGTTTCAATGGTTGGAATTTCAATGTTTGGAATTTCAATGTTTGGAGTTTCAATGTTTTGATTTTTGAGTCCTTTTTCCTTGAACTTTTGTTTTTGCAACCTTGTTTGAATGGGCATACAAGTGTTATAGTTTAGAATAAACTTTGATCTAGGTTTTGAAAAAGTACCAAGGATTACAACTAAGTCAAATAGAATGACAAATTCTAATAAGACTAAGTTTGATTTGACTATGTAGCTTCATTTTGTGATGAGAGGATGATAAATCCTGATGATGAAACTAGGCCTAATAATCAAAGGTGTGATAAATTTGATGATGTTGGTACTTTGTGATGTTAGATCTTGGTTTAGGTTGGAAAATTCCACTTGTAGAGGTCAATTTTAACAAGTTTGAATTATAAGGTATCTAAGGAATGATCTTGGACTTTGGGAAAGTTTCAAAATTTCAATTCAAACTGTGAAACTGGAGGTAAAATTTCTTCTTAAATGAGGTACTCTAATCTTTGGAAAAGTTGTGGATTTTGACAATAGTAAAAGATGTATAATTCAGGATTATTCTTGCAAGCTCTTTTGTAGAAATTGAAGGTCAACCTCTCTCTAAATTCGTAGAGTGTTGTGAGACATTTTTTATGTTCTTTTGGACTAAGAGGTTTGGAATTTGGTTTCTGAATTTTAATCTTTCGTGAAATCATTTGGTAACACACATGTTCAAACTCTGTTTTACCTAAGGATTGGTTGAATACTTCTGAGGATTCCCAAGATGAGACTGACTATCAGTCAAGAAATGAACCTAGGTCACTGTTTTATGTTATGCAAAAGGAGCCAAAATAGAGACAAAAGGCGCCACATAATGTGCAAAAGGTACCAAAATAGAGACAGAAGGTGCTAGAATAGGTTCAGATTTGGTTTTTGAAAGTTTCTTTGAAAATTTGCTTGGCTTTCCTGATTTTTCAATGGGAGACTTGGTTGTTTCACTAAATGCAATTTTGAATTAGGGTTTTCACTTTCAATATGCGACGTTTTGTTTGTTTTGAAAACACTTTGATAGAGACACATCAAGCAATGTACACTCCTAAGGTTGTGAAAGACTGTATTCTTTTGGATTCCACGTGGGTTTTACCCCAACCACACTTATTCTTAGCAGATGACTAGATGCTTGACCCCACTAGCTCCCCTCCATGACACTCACTTCTTGGGGCAACTAAGCATCAATACCCATGAATCTCCCATGGCATATTTTTCATCTCTACTAAAAATTGTGAGAATGTGGATGCCTTTGCAACGATCGTTACTGCACCAAAGAATAGATAAAGGTTTTGGCCAAACTACAACAAGGGTTTTAGTAAGGACTTTCCGTTCATGGGGGTTGATCCATGCGGTGAGAGACCATTGATGCTCTTCTTGTCAGAACCAACCTCATGATACTGGCCTTTGTTCTAGTATCCACACTTATATACCAGTTGGAAATGCGCTTGGCTTTAGCGTGTTACCAGTTGGGTCGTTCCCTTGGGTGATTAATTTTTCCCACAAGGCAGGCCCTCTAAGATAAACAAAAGTAAGCAAGTATACCCATAGTTCGATCAATCTTTATTCCACATGAATAAAGAGAGAACACATGCGATATACTCAACTCACACTCGCACACAAAGAGTGAATGGGTCTAGATTTTTGGTCACCCAGTTAAGGGGAGAGCATATGTCTGCCATCCATCAAGCACAAAAGACATGGGGTTCATTAACCCTTTAATTAAGCTATGTTCCTAACTTAACCAAAAGGAAACATGATGTTCGTTAACCTTTTAATTAAGCTATGTTCCTATCTTAACCAAAAGGAAACCAAGAAAATCACTTCCAGTCCCTGCAATATGTCAGTAGTTTGATAAGAGTGTCTTTGACAAGCATTTTTGGGAAACCTGCAAAATAACAACACAAAGTATTAGCCTTTGGAAAATGCAAAAGGCGCCAAAACAGAGACAAAAGGCACCAAAAGAGAGATAGAGCAACCCATAATTATGCAAAAGGCACCACAAAATGAGCAAAAGGAACTAAAACAAAGACCAAAGGTGCCAAAATAGAGACAAAAGGTGCCAAAATAGAGACAAAAGTTGCCAAAATAGAGATAGAGTAGCCTAGAATTGTGCAAAAGGCACCATAGAATGGGAAAAAGGTGCCAAAATATAGACCAAAGGCACCAGAACAGGTGCAAAAGGCCCCAAAATAGGTGCAAGAGGCTCCAAAACAGGTGCAAGAGGCTCCAAGAGGCTCCAAAAGGCTCACATTCAAACCTGTGAACATAAATTTTCAAGCATGTTAGTAATAAATGGGGCAAGGCCCCACGGTGGGCGCCATTTTGTGTGTGTATGAAATGTGCAAAGTTAGTATCAACACAGACCTTAATGAAACAATTTACATCAAAGATTCAAAGCATAGTAAGCTATTCTAAATTGCATCTTAACAAATCTTTCAAGAACATCTCATTGTCCTCTATTCCTAAGGATTTATTAAATAGTTTGGCCCTCATATTTCTATAAGCACAATGGTTGTTAAAATGACTACTTAGGAAATGAGATAACATTCAACATGCAAGCCAATCTAATGCCTACATGAAACTATATGCAAACAATGATGATGAAGGCTATGATGAGTGAAGGATGATGTTGATGATAAATGAAGAAGTGGAGGTGGATACTATGGTAGTGATCTATATGATTCTATGCATGATTCTACATATGCTCAAATGCAAACTTAAAATGAACTAATCTAAAATGCAACTATGATGCAAGATGGATGATAAAATGCAACTATGATGCAAGATTTAAAGCTAAGATGTAAATGCCACACAAAACATGACATAAAAACTAGCTATAAGACTCCAAGAATGCTCCAAGCTCCAATGATAAACTTGCATGATAACTTTACTTCAAATGTGGATGCAAAATACAAGGCCCAAGGGTTGTATTTATAGCCTTTTCCAAGCATATAGTGAGGTGGCAATAATCAACGGTCCAAATTTGAATAAGAAAAATGGATGGTTAAGATGAAGAGAATCAAGATGTTGTCCCCTTGACCAAAGACAACATGCCATTTGGATGGGAGAATCTCTTGACCAATGGGCAACATGCCATTTGGATGGAAGATTCAAGTGTGAGAAGAGAAGACCATGTGCTTCCAAAATTGGTGGAAGTGTGGGAGGAAATGAGCCATGTGCTTTTTGAAATGAGTTGAAGATAATTCTAATTAAAAATTAGAGTTATTTATTTTCATGTGACCTTGGTGAGGTGGCACAAAAAGTTGTCGAAATGTGCTCTAATTCCTAATTGGTTTTAGTGAAGATTAATTAAATAAAACAAGTTTAGGGAACCTTGTTTATTTAATTAATTTAGAAGAATATGTTTTTAGATTTGGAGTATTAGAGAAGGGTGAACAATATAAATAAATTGAGAATTTATTTATACGTAGTTGGAATATTAATCAAATAGCTAGTATTTAATTAATTAAAGGTGATGACTATTTTTAGGTGTATACAGTGATCTAAATTGTTGTGTTGATGAAGGTTGCATCAACATAAGTAAATTCAAGGTATGTTATTTTCTTGTTGTCCCTGATGTGAGTAAAATTGAGTATGAGGTTTCCTTTGTGATGAAGGTGTAGCTTCATGTGGTGTGGATTATAGTGTGTCTGAGTTTGAATGCTTCACTTGGGTCCAACATATATCTTGTGATGGTGTTGAGTAGAAACATGTTCTCCAAGTTGATGATCAACATGTTTCTCAAGCTTTTTTATGTTAGATCTTTAGAGTTTTTAGTTTTATTTTCTAGAAGATGTGTTTCCTTTTACAAGTCTATAATATTTTTCTATGCAATCTGAATTGGAGGTATTCTCTTTTTCCTCAACTCACCCATGAGGGTCAACAAGTATGAAGATATCATGATTTCTTTTTGTGCTGACTTGAGTTTTTAATTGGTGACCTCAATTTCTATAAAGATGAAGAATAAAATGCATGGAAATGTGGTGAATTATGGTTTTTGATTTCCATGCAATGGAAATGTCAATGGTGGAACATGTATTCATTTGTTTGAAAGAAATTACTAGGTTGTGCTTGAAATGAGAATGTTGCACTTGTTGTAGTTGGGTGAAGGAAACCACACTAGGTTGAGGGAAATCAATTTCTTCAACAAGATGGTGTTTGATAGAGGTAAATGATTTCTTCATCCTTTGTAAGTGTCGACAAGGAAAATTAGGTAAGAAGGCATGGAATCATCGATATCAACCACAACTATCTAAATAAGGCCATAAGAGACCCTAATGTAATAATTAAGCACAAGATAACAATGAAATTCATAAATAATTTAAGTAATAATACCTCAAATCTAAAGCCAAAGTTGATTCCCCTCCATTTCTCTTCTCTGATTTGTTTGTTTTCTCATAGATATGGAATGTGCACAATCCATAATAAGCTCAATGTAGATGTAAGAACAAAATCTCAACGAATATGGTTAGATTGAAATAAAGTTGATAGCTTAGTTTTATAGAAATTCAGATACAATGAATGGTGGAGATTAGGAGGTGCAACGATAATATGATCAATGGTGTAGGATTGTTGAGACAAATGGATCAATCAGTTAAATCAAAGCTTAATAAGACCAGTAAGCTAAATATAGAGTTAACTCAGCTAATTATAGAGATGACTGATTGCATGAAAGATGAAGTTGAAGAGAGTAGTAGATAAAAGATAAATTAGATTTGCATGAGAGGATTAATAATTAATTAAAATAAATTATTATACAAAGTGGGATAAATAAACAAAATGAATAATTTCATTTATTTAGAGAAGAGGAAAATTTAGATTAATTAAATAATTGAAATAATTACTTAATTTAGGAGATGGTGCATGAATAATTAAATAATTAAATTAATTATTTAACTATAGAGAGAAAAGGATAATGAATAATTAAATAATTAGAAATAATCATTTAATTATAGAAGAAAAGTGAATGAATAATTAAATAAATAATAATAATTTATTTAATTAAATTAGAGGAATGAAGTAATTAGTGATATAATTGTGTGCAGGTGTTTCTAATCTATCTAAAATACAATGAAATCAATGCAAAATACTAAAAACAATGCAAACACTCAAATTGGACAATATATGGAATTTAAACAAGAAAAACAACCCAAACAAGAAGTTTGCCTTGTCCAAATTCAATGCTTTGTTGGCCCTTGATTCACTTGATTGTGTGTTCTTTTTGATACTTTGAAAACATAACACCTAGGAGAACATGATTGTTGGCATGTGATGGATGCAAAGAGGATGGAAAATGATGGATTTTTGATGTAAAATGAATTTAAAAATGGCTGCAATAATGAGGTAGCAAGAGAGTGTGTGAGCTTGAGTTTGCATGCATGAGATGAAAAAATGACTCAGTGCTTCCTTAGTCATAAGAGATGAGATAGAATGAAGGATGAGGATTCAAGGAGAGGATGACATGTGCCATCCTAGGGAGATGGGGAATGATGAGGTGGAGATGAAGTGGCAACCAAGTGGAGGGAAGAAAAAAAGGTAAGACTTTTCTTATCCTCCCCAAATCATGGGGAGGATGTGACAAGTGATGAATTTAAAATTCATCAAAATCTCCATAGAATTTATAAGGACCTAGGGATTAGGGGGAGGAATTAAAAATTGCTTTTTTAATTCATCCAAGGATTTTGGGAAGATAAAGTGAAATTAAAAATTCCACATAGGTTGATGGGGGAATAAATGGGAATTTAAAATTCCTTGGGAAGGGGGATGAATTCTCCAAATGGAGAAAGTCTTTATGAGTGTTTGACCTAGGAACATGCCATAATTGACATTAAACCTAGATTAGGATTAATTAATCAAGGATTGTGGTTGTGCAAATGATTAATTAGGTTAATGGAGGGATTAAGAGTAACTTGCAAATTATGGAGGATGTGACACTAATCATGATTAGTGATGTGCACATCCTAATCGTAGATTAATTAGACTAACCTGGATTAAAGAGGGATTATGAAGGATGTGACAAGAGGAGAGAGAAAGGGGGTGAATTAAAAATTAATTTAATTCACATAGGCTAATGGCTAAATTAAATAAATTGGTCTATTTATTTAATTTAGAGAATAAAGGTGATAAAGTATTTAATTAAATAATTAAATACTTTAGGGGATATTAGGAATAGGATAAATATTAATCAAATAATGGCATTACTTAATTAATTTAGGTATGAATGTGAAATAGATGAAATAGGGAATAAATTTGACCACATGGGAATAGTCAAATATAAATGTATATATTTTGCCCCTCTTCAAAATATCTTTAAAATAATGATGTTTTGAAGAAAAAATAAATATAGATGACTTGATAGAAGAAAAAGAAGATATGATGCCCCAACATGGCAGGGAAAATGATAGGAAGAAAAATGGAGGAAATGTGGAGGATTATGCTCCCTAGAGAGGGAAAGCGAGGAAGAAGGGGCCTTGGGCGATGCATCAATAGAGGAAAAAGGAGAGAACCATGAGGGCCACAACAAAAAATGGTGAAAAATGGATTTTGAAAGGAGGAAATGGATAAATGTGGTGCAAATGGTAGTCAAATGAAAAAATTAGGGTTGCATAGAGGGTAAAAAGGTTAATTATAAATAGTAATCAACCAAAATTACTATTCATTTTAACCTTTGTGCACACAAGAGTTCAACAATTTTGAGAGAAAAATGGTGCACAAACATGATATCCCACATTGGTTGGACATTGTACGAGGGTGGTACCAGAGTGGCGAGGCCCCAAACTAGGTACACTTCAAAAAATGACATTGTAATTTGAATTTCATACATGTTTTTATGTATTTTCATGGGGGGTAATTAGGGAAAAGGCAGATTCACCTATGTAGAGGCGGGTTCACCCATTTGGGTCAGTGGATTCACCTCTATAACGAAAAGGTGATCCCGTAAATGGGGAGAGGCGAACACATGTTCACATGGGAAAATGCATGAGGGCTAGGGTAAGGTGAATATTCCTATTAGAGGTTGGGCTAGAAGGGCGATTATGCAATGTACCAAATGGGCGAATGTGCAAAAGGAGTGACAAACTTACAAGGGGACCAAAGTGGGTTTTCCCAAGAGGGATTTTCTCTGGATGAGCGAAGGCACACATCATAATAGAAAACATGTAGGGATGGACAAACACACGAGGTAGGGGCCAAAGAAAGTTCACCCAAGTGGGGATCGATATAGAAAGGAAAATACACCTCCATATAGAGTCGAACATGTGTCTGAATGGGCGAACGTGCAACATCAATGGCGAATAGGCATATGTGCTTTGCACAATGGAAAATGCACTACAACCATGGTGGAAGGGTGAATGTATTTCACACAGAGGAAAATGCGCAAGGGTTAGGGAAGGGGAAAATGTGCTTCACATAGGGGTGAATGTGTGAAAGTGGGATGGGAAGACACGCGTTGCATAGGGGTGAAGGCACGAAACAAGATGGAAAAGAAAATTCTAAGGAAAGAAAAATGATTGAGCATAGGTAAAGGTTTAACACGATAGTGGGATGGATGTAAGCTATCGAGAGCATGCGTACACGAGAGTGGAGATTGACCAGTCTAGCATTGTTGCAAGAGCTAAAAAATTAAGATTGGGTGACTTTGGAGACAACAAGATTGAGCCATATGACCCCGTTCTTGGTGATTAGGGCACAAAAGCCCATGTTGACAACATTGATCGAGTGGTGGATCTTAAAGAATTACACATTCCTCCTCTCAATAGGGGAGATGATAGTGACATTAGAGGATGTATGGAGGATACTATGGTTATCGATCAAGGGACTAATCGTAGAGGGAGTGACCAAACAACCATTGGAGCAAAGTATGTAAGATGTATTTAGGATTATGGATCTCCCCTATGGGGGGATGCAACTAGATGTGGATGAGCACATAGGATCAAAACCATCCTTTCCATTATACTTGTGTGATTTGATTAGTGAGATTCTCCTCCCAGATAAGAGTGGGAGGTATTTTAGCCTCAAGTTGATTTAGGTTGTTCAAGGTATTATGGAGATACAAGGGGTATATGCATGGGGCTCATGCATACTAGCACAACTGTACAGAGACATGCACTGCATGTGCTATAGATGGATGGATAGCATTACACACATGACCTTATTGCAAGTGTGGGCATGGAAACACATCTGTATCTCTTGGCCGGATGTGGTGGGATTAGTGAAGAGGGAGGTAGATTTACCTATTGTGTTTGAGTATAGGGAGATGGGAAATTACTCCAAGGTTAGGAGGATATATTTCTAGAGACGTGTGATGGACGACTTGACAAATGATTAATTCATTTGGAGGTATTATAGGGAGTATGATTTCCATTCTTTGAGGGGGATGATAGGTTATATAAAGGATACATGTTCGCTCAGTTCTTTTTGAATGGATGAAATCCTTATATAATAGAGATGTATCAACTAGACAGGGTCACTCAGTAGTTCAGGGTATAATAGAACATCCCAAAGACTGAGGAGAGTTATTGATGGATCAGTTAGGAGAGTGGTCTATGGGGATGGAGGGTATTAGTTACTAGAGCTAGGAAAATATGGGATTAACTAGGAGAGTCATTATGGCCATGGAGGGTGGAATTGATGACCTTGGGGTCACAGAGAGATATGTTGCATGGTGGCAAGAGAGGAGGCATGGGAGAGTGATGCTTGTAGAGAGGTTGGGGCAGTCGCCATGACAAGTGCCCACATTGGAGGGTGAGGGAGAGGAGAAGGAGGAGGATGTGTCCATGAGGAGGATATCAAGGAGGATTGTGAGGTGAGGGGGACAAGTGATTGAGGAGGAGGAGATTTTGGATGAGGAGGAGGGAGAGGTAGTGTTAGGTTTCAAAAGCGCAGGTTTTTAAACCATAAGAGGGTGCTAGTCTCTTAATCCACCTTTGGCCCATGAACAAGGTAAACAAGGCTGATTACCTCCTACTCTTCAGGATTTTCCAGACCTAGGTGGGTATAACTGGACAATAAGGTAGATTTAAAATTGGATGTGGTTCCTAAATTGGAATTCTACTCACTATGGCATGTGAAGGTGGAGCTGATGCAAAGCTTTGACAGCTAATTCCTATTGAAACTATTTGAAAATTCAAGATTGTGAGTTTTATTTTGTATGCAATATCCTAAGTATGACTAGTGCCTACTATTGGGTGAATGGTGTGAATGAATGGATGGTGATTATGGAATGGATACAAATTTGTAAGATAATTAAACCTATTATTTAGCTTAACTCGAATTATTGGGCACTTGAGATGTCTACACCTTGTGCAAATGTGCAAGTCTTTTTATTACAATGTTCTTCTTTAATAATCCCAGTGATATCCCCTCAAGTTACCGTGAAAGCATGAAAGGACCTTTAATTCTTAAGTTAATGGGAACCAATCAAAAAAACTTCCTTAAAAGGATTTTAACCCTAGGAAGAGACCAATTAAAGTAAACCATTTTAAAGGATTTTAATTCACATCAACCAAAAACCAATCAAAGCATCCACATAGTAACAACAAATGTGTTCTGATAAATCTTGAAGACTTAAATAACTTGAAAAGACCACTTTAGAGACAAAAAATAATAGATAGGCATGAAAATTGACATAATAATTGAACATTGAAAATGGATTATGAATTATAAGTAGTTTGTTCCATTGTATTACTTCAAAATATAAGCATTATAACAAAAGTGTTTTGATATGATATGGATGGGAGGATTATGCAATCTATCTTTTTACTAATGCCTATTCTAATGGAATGGAATATGATATGATGATGATGATCCTTTCAAAATCGAGCCCTAGTTTCCCTATTTGTATGGGAAGCAACAAGCTTCAGGCCCATCTACAAAAATTCACATCGCTTCATGACTAAAAAATAATTAGTATAAACATAAAAATATTGAGAATTTGTTGGTGGATGCACTTTAGTTCGTTAATCTCCAGCAAGTGCTTGTGATCACCTAAGACTTGTTCAAGGCTCATGCACCATGATTGTGTATCCAAAACCATCAAACTCTAGTCCTTGTTACTCTTCTCTTACTTGCCTATGCAATGAACAAGTTAATCTTAAAAAAATGCTCAATGTACCCACTTTTGGCATGAGTGTCTGCATTATATATAATGTCTTTCATAACATACTCCAATTCAAAGATTCTTCCAAGTTGTTGATGTCTTTTCTTAAGCAACTCATCTTCATCATTGATTGCATCAAGAACAACTAGAAAATAGTGGGCTATCTCATCCTTCCATGTATTCTGATCTTTCATTTATGTTTCCTCAAAGAAGTTAGGCAAGGCCATACTCAGTGGTTGGCTAAAGTCACTTAACTCTTGTGTCAAGATGCTATGGAGATCTTTATGTGTTTTCATAAGCTCTTGATATTCTTGTAGCACAACAGTGTTATCACCCTTCTTTGCAATGATGTGAGACTCCACTTCCTTCATTTTGTCACTCAATCTTGTGTTTTCCAATAATGTTTCATGTGTTTTGTCATGAATATGCCAGACTTGTTCAACATGTTTATACATATCTTCAAACCTCATGTAGACTATCTTTGATGCCATTTAAAAGATAGTGGTCTTGAGCTTTCCCTTTGACTCTTCTTTTTCCTTCTACACTTTCTCATGTCTGCATTTCCAATAGGTATTTTCTGACATTGCTTTTAACACCTTTCTTTCATGTTCAACCGGTGGAGAATAAAGCACTGAAGAAGAAGGCAATCTATCTCTATAACTGATCAACTCCTATTTTAACCTCTCATTCTTCTATCAGTCCCTTGTTATCCCTTACCAATTTATGAATTTGAGCCTTTGTGAACTTCGCTACATTCACATTCAAATCAATAGTTTCCATAGGATCTGTCTCTCCTACTCTTTGCACCAAAAGATGTCCAAAAATTTGATCATGATCAGCAAGGGAAAGATTTTTTCCTGGTGGGTAAAGTGCCCATATCTACAGAGTAGTATTATCAAGATTTTATCCTGATCCAATATAGATCTTATCACCAGCATGATCTATCAAGTGCAAGGTTTTATTCTTTCTCTTCATAAAACTATCAAATGCAATGGATGAATTGATATCCCATCCTGGAAGGAGCATACCCCTAGCTTCTTGCAATAATGCTCTTCCTCTCTCAATAGTCATGTTCTTCATCTCTCTATCAATTTCATGTTGAAGCTCTTTCAAAGCATATGCTTCCTTTTTAGGGTCAATGCATTTTAGCCTTTCCCTTACCACCTTTCCCTTATACTCATAGATGAAAGCCTTAAATTCAGAAGTTTGGACAAAGGCATCATCTGTAATGAATTCCTAATAGGCATAGTGTCTCACATCATTAGATAGCTCATTGGAAGCTTCAAAGGTAATCACACTCCTTTCCAGTGGCATTTCATATTGGGGAATAATAAGAGTGTTAATCTGTGTGACCTCTTCTTCCCCTTCAGTATCATCTTCAACCATGATTGGGGTGTTAATTGAGAAGCTTACCTCTGGAGTAGGTTGTGGTGACAGATGGCCCAGTGGTGTTAGATTTTCTACTTGCCTTCTAGAGCCAACATTTCTTCTCTTCTCAAATACCACTATAGGTACATCCTTTATTATTTCTTCTTCATGCAAAAGCAATTGCTCAACTCTTTCTAAAGGATCTAAAATTTCATGAAAGGCTTCCACATAGGATGGGTTAGTATTCATTCTCCAAGGCTCATCCATAACAATTCTATTGTATGCATTTATTCTCATGATCACTTGACCTTCCTCACAATTCTTGATGACATCATTGACATGGAAATCATGCTCATATCCTTTCAATTTTTGTGAAATCTTGGCATCATAGATGAAATGCTTAGGGTCAAATTTTCCTCTCCTATTTCCCACTGGCAAGCCATAATAATTTAACTTGCTTCCAACCAAGTCATACCCTATAACAACAATAATAGTAAAGTCACCAAAAGAAAGAGTGGAAGGCATGAAATTTTTCCTTCCTTAGATTTTCAAATGAATGAAGGCTAAGTAAGACAATTGTCTTATGATCTCTAGATATGCAACCCTATTTGGCACAGTTTTAGGTAGTAAATATGGTGCTGCCTCAAATCCATATACTCTAATGACAATGCAATCTGCAAACACATACCAATCTCCCCAATTGTGATTTATTTTACCAATCTCCTTTCGTTAGAGGAACCTTTGTACTTTTGGGGATAGATTATAGTCACATTTGTGGTTGAGCAATTTGTATTAAGGTTTGACAAAATGTTCTTCAAAGTACAAATAGTGGGATCCCCCACACCTACTATCCCAGACCGATGTCCACATTTGCACTGTTCTAGAACTACCATCACTATCCAAATCTTTTATTCTCAATTCTTCTTCCCATATTCCCATCACTTGCCCTTCATATAGTATCTTCTGCATAAGAAGTGAATAGTGTTTGAAGTTGATAGCTTCACTATTGATCTTAATAGCATTAAGAGCGTTGTTAATGGCCTCAAATGGATATTCTGCATACTCATAGGGCCTGGCATCTTGGCTTTGAATATCCACAGCCAAAACCATGGGAGCTATAGTCACGTTAGTAGGGGCATCGACTACCAATAATTGGGTAGCTGAATAGTATGTGTACTGATAGTATTCTTCAAACAAATCTACAAAGAATGGGGGCCTTTCATCACTAGAAAATCTCCTAGGTTGATTCCCTATACCTTTGGGCCTATGCAGAGGCAACTTCCACCTTTTTTAGCTTGTATCCATAGAGCGGTACTCCAACAAGTCTCTCATCCGCAATTTCATTTTCAGGGAGGTATCCAATTGGAAAACCATACAAATATAATCTCATGTTATAATCATGAACTATGACCCATTGTGTAAGTGAATTGACCTTATTTTGGGATTATAATTATTTTCTAGTACTTTAATTAGTTCTATGTTCACAAAAACATTTGGCATCACAAGTTTTCCTAGATTCAAATTTCATGGGTTTGAAATTGGGCTACATCTGTACTTCTTCCTATAGTGATAGATGAACAAATCATAACCCTTGTGCAGAGTCCACACATCTCCCAAATTCTTGTGCTTGTCCTCTATGGTCTCACATGATGGGTTTAATTGAGCTATTCTTCTTGATTTTGGCGCAGACTCAAGACACTAGTCTATTAAGTCTTGATTAAGTGGCCTACTTTCAATTTTTTGCCTCTTTGCTCTTGTTTTCTTTTGGGTTTTATCCATTTTAACCCTAATTGTGTTGTACTTCAAGCTATCTTCAAAAAATTATGTGTAGCTAAGCCAAGATGTACTTACTTGAATGAATGCCAAAAATTCTAAGCTGCTCACCTTTGTCCAACTCCGTCCTCTAGATACTTAGCCACAATTCACAGTGAATTTTGATTCCTTAGAGGCTATATTTATTGAAATTCAACACGCTCAAGCCAACTCTGGTTCATAAATGGTGATCACGCCACCCTTCCTATCAACTTGCTCATTAATAGTAGTTTTCTCTTTGATGACTTCATTAGTCAATCAATCTGGTGATAATTATTTCATATTTTGTCGAAGAGACTTTAACCACAACATCTATATCTCTCTTCAATATATTCTTGACCATTTTTTTGAGAAATGTCTAGGAGAAATTTAGATTTCTCTTTTCGATGTTGTAGGGTCTCTTTGATATTTACATTTCAGTCTCTTCCCTTATGGTCCCCTTTTGTCGATGAGACTAGCAAATATCTCTCACTGACAAGGCTATGTCTCCTTGATATATCCTTATCTCTCCCTTCGGCAATATCACCTGCCAACAATCTCTATGTGACTTTGTTATGTTGAGGAGACCTGTGGTCACCTCTCGCCGATATCTCTTAGTCTCATCAATAATATGTGTTTACATTTGTACCATAATGTTGGGGAGACTTTTGATACTATCTACTCGATACTCCTATGTCTCCTCAACATATCGTTGTTAGGATGTTGATGAGACCTTTTCCCATGTCTATTCGATGTTTCTATGTCTCGCCAATATTTTTCTCTTTGAATATCGATGAGATGCTCTTACTTCTCTCCTTGATATGCCGATGTCTCTTCGACATTTCCATTTGTCCTGGTTGTTTTACCGATGACCTATCATTTAATTTATGATAATCTCTCTATTTTTGAGAGATGTTTTTTTGTTTCTTGAATGTTGAATGCTCCATATAATTTGTCGGTGAGACATGCTATATTTTATCCTCAACATGTCCAAGTCTCTTAGACATATCTTTCTTTAGGCTGGTGAGAAGACATTTGAATATGCCTCTGAGACATTCCTGAGTCTCATCTACATTTCACATCAACCCTTTCTGCTCATGTTAAGGAGACTATGGTGAGACTCTCTTCGACATAACATTGTCTTGGTGACATGCCATGCACTACTATGGGAACACTTCAGGCAGGGAATTCACTTCATTGTTATGATCAAGGGCCTTATTTGGTAGTTTATATTAGTGCCAACCATTATGAAATGGAGATGGAACATATGGTGAGTGTGGGAGGATGGGTGAAAATGGAAGTGTAAAATAACCAATGTGGATTTTTTAGCTCCAATAGGCAAAGCAAGATGTTCCTGGAGAGAGGATGATTGTGGTGTACAAGCCACCATCAAAGGATGACACAGTGATGAGTTGGTAGGGGCACAGGCTTGGATAGCCCTGCTGGAGAGATGAATGCACCAAGCAGAGGAGGATGTACATACTAGGATGACGAACAGGGAATCACTTATAGGGGTAGCTAGACATGCTACAGGGAGCACAACAATATGTGGATGGGACTTTGATAGCAAAGCATGACAACTTATAGGGAGAGGTAGAGATATTGCAGGGTTGTTAGATGACATGAAAAGGTAGAGGGACACATTATAGACCCTCATGGATGATGTGTAGGTGATCATATAGGCATTGGTATCTGAGTGTGATAGCGCACAATCATAGGTAAAGATGGCAGAGGGATAGTTAGACAACATGTGGCTAGCTCGGGAGGCCTGGGAGCAGGAGAGGGGGAGACTGCAAATTGATCTAGATTGGTACTGAAGGAAGAAAAATGTGGCGAGAGTATATGAGGCCAACATAGAAGATGTGGTGTGTGCCTCAGTAGAGGCAGGATACTATAGGGGTTGTATTATGGAGCTATACTAGTAGAGTGGAGGGCTCCATCTTCTTATAGGAAGTTAGCAAGAGTGAAGGGACATCCTAGTTAGGTGCAAGACCAGTGCGAGACTGAGATATTTGGGCTGGTTAGGAGCATCCAGTGGGCCTAGGGCAAGAGGGGGAGGAGGAGGAGAAGGTCCAACATCAGAGTCACCACAATGCTTAGATGTAAGAAGCAATGGATAGATAGGTGTAGGGGATATAGGGATCCATTTTTGAGAGGTGTATAGATGGTGGATATGTATATACAACATAGACCATGTGCAATTTTTTTCTAGATAATACAGTGATTCATTATACTCGTATTGATTCTTGGCACGATGTGTCATTTGTATTCACACTATTGTATATATCAATTTTTCTGTATATGGACATTTGTATTATTTGATGGACATTATGAAATATGTAGATGGACATTTATTATGTGATATATGAGATGGATGGTTACTACTATGGATCATGTGATATTTATGGAATGTCTTTTATGTTTATGATGGATTTATGCATGATGGATGTATGATTATTATTATGACATGTGACATGATTTATGCGTATGCATTTGATGAACTGGAACAATGTGATGCATTATGTTTATGACTATGATGTCGATATGATACTAATGCTTTGTGATGTAGGATACAATGTGATGGATATGTATGTGTATAATTTATGTATATATATACATACATATATATATACATACATATATATATATATATATATATATATATATGTACATATATATATATGTATATATATGTATATATATGTATATATATACATATGTATATATATATGTATATATATATGTATATATATATATATATATATATTTACATATATGTATATATATATGTATATATATATGTATATATATATACATATATATTTACATATATGTATATATATATGTATATATATATATATTTACATATATGTATATAGATATGTATATATATATGTATATATATATGTATATATATATACATATATATTTACATATATATATATATGTATATATATATACATATATATATATGCAAGTATATACATATATATATATATATATATATATGTATATACATATATATATAGATATGTATATACATATATATATATATATGTATATAGATATGTATACATATGGTATATATATATGTATATAGATGTATATACATATATATATATATATATACATATATACATATATATATATGGAAGATATCATATATATATATGTATATGTTATATGAGAGACATACATATATGTATAAGTGTATATATACATATACATGAAGTAAGTATATATATTATTATACATATATATATAGAGTATACATATATATATATGTGTTAATAAATGTATATACATATATATATATACAATATATATATATATTTATATTCATATACATATATTCATATATATAATATATATGTATATATATACATATACATACATACATATATATATATATATATATATATATATATATATATATATATATATCATATGAAACAACTTAAATGCTTATGAAAATGCAAAATGAAATGGATTAAGATGTTGGGAATAATAAATCTATATTATTAGAAACAACTTAAATGAATATGAAAATGAGATGCAAGATGGTTAATGAAAGATGGTAATGAATAATGCAAGATGATAATGAGACAAAGGATAAGCATAGTAAACCCATCAAAACTAAACCAACCTAGTAGGAAGAATAGATGGGGGATATCATTTGCACAACCAAAAACCAAAAACCAAAAATGATAATGCAAAATGAAATGGATTAAGATGCTTAGAATAAAAAATGTATATCATATGAAACAACTTAAATGCTTATGAAAATACAAAATGAAATGGATTAAGATGCTTAAAATAATAAATCTATATTATTATAAACAACTTAAATGATTATGAAAATGAGATGCAAGATGGTTAATGAAAGATGGTAATGACTAATTCAAGATGATAATGAGATGAAGGATAAGCATAACAAACCCATCAAAACTAAACCAACCTGGTAGGAAAAATAGATGGGGGGATATCATTTGCACAACCAAAAACCAATGGTTATAGGTTAGGGGAATGAATTTGGGATATGTGATAGGATGGTAAATGAAGAGGGATTATGACCAAAATCATACAATTTAACATTATGTTGTCACATGAAGAGCACTATATTTTAATATAGCACATGACACCATGCGCCAAGGTATTAAAAAACAAGGAAAATTAGCATCATATGTATAAGACTGACAAGAAGGTTAATCCAACATCCCAAAGTCATAAGGGCTTTGGTAGGGCCGATGATAGAAAACCACAAACACAAAGGATGCCCCAACATAACACAAGACCACATGGATCTTGGTGGGTACTACACAAGACAACCCAAAAAACACGATCACACAAAAAACCAAGATACGCCCCTAGTTCTACCAATCAAAGTGCACCATTATATGAGGGATCACGATGACCTTGAGTAGGTATATTAGGAAGCTAAAATGATAACAAGCACCAAGAAATTGCTATAAATATCACATATCCTTTTCCATGAGGATGATAGATGGATGGAACTGATGAAGTCTGATGTGAGGAATGATATATCCTACTAAGACCAAAGATGGATGGGGTAGATTATAAGATCAAAACAACATCGGATACCCAAGATGAATTAAAACCTCTAGGGGTTTATTGAATTTTTCTATTAGGAACCAATTGGATAGGGACCCTCTTGGTGATATGATAGATGCAAGGACACACCCTAAAGGATAGACCTAGGCCTCAAGGGCTCATCAATTATGGCCTTTCCTATGTGAAAGTATAGATGTAATGTAGTTCAATAAAAAGATGGAAATGATGGATTATAAGTGGAAGGATGATGATGACATACCCAAATGGATAGACCAAAGCCTCAGGGGCTCATTGATGATGGCCTTGCCTATGTGAAAGCATAGAGGCAACATAGTTCAAAAAATGATAGACAATGGAAAAAGTATGATGTGAGGCCTAATGATAAAAAGAGATAGGGATGGATCCTAGATGATGCTATAAGATTGACCATTGGAATGAATCCCCATAAACATGAAGATGGGTTATGCTACATTTAACAACAATTCGTAGACCAATGATTAAAGTTTCATATTCAACAATATTATTTGTGAATGGGAAATCTAACCTGAATGAATTAGGGATATAGTTACCTTGAGGGGTGATAAAAAGGATACCTGCATTAGCTCCATTCTGTGTATAAGACCTATCAAAATACAACTTCCATGTGTCTTCTTCTAAGATAGTAAACACTGACTCATCTAAAAAAATTTGCCACTAAAGGATATGCATTGACTAAAGCAACATTAGCCAATTCATCCACAATTACTTGTCCTTTGAATTCTTTGCAGTCTATGCACTCGATGCCACACTCACTTAGAAGCATAACCCACTTAGCCATGTGACCGATCAATGATGTTTTGGATAACAAGTATTTAAGTGGATCTACCTTGGAGATCAACTTGATTAGATGAATAAGAATGTAGTGATGAAGCTTTTGAGAGCTAAAGACTACCACAAGACAAGCTTTTTCCATAGGAGTATAGTTGAGTTCATGCCCAACTAGTGTGTGGCTAATGTAGTAGATAGCCTTTTCTTTCCCATTTTCATCATGTTGTGCTAAAATTCCCCCCAATGCAATTGATGTAGTAGAAATATATAGCAATAACTATTTTCCTAGTATTGGAGGCATAAGAATGGGAGGGTTGGTGAGATATTCCTTAATTTTATCAAAGACCTATTGGAATTTTGAATTCCATTTGAAGACAATATCCTTATGCAAGAGATGGGTAAAGGGATGAAACTTACCTACAAGTTGAGCTATAAAATTTTGAATAGATTGCAATTTTCCATGTAGACTCCTCAACTATTTCAAATTTCTTGGTGGGGGCACCCCTTCTAGAAACAATGAATCCCAATAGCTTACCTGAAGAGACACCGAAGACACATTTCTTAGGATTTAGTCTCAACTGATATTGCTCTAATATGTCAAAAATTTGCTTCAGGATCTTGGGATGCTCTTCTCTATCTTGGATTTTCCTAATAAATCACCGATATAGTCCTCTATTATGATGTGAATTAGATCATGAAAGATGAATATCATGGTGCATTGATAGGTTTCCCCTACATTTTTCAAACCAAAGGGAATGAAATTGTAGCAAAAGGTGCCCCAAAGTGTAGTGAAAGCTATTTTATGTTGATTCTCAAGTGAAATCCTAATATGATTGTATTTAGAAAATACATCCATGAGGGATAGCATAACATGTACCACTGTTAAATCAACAAGCATGTCAATGTTAGGCAATGGGAAGTCATCTTTAGGACAAGATTTATTAAGATCTCTAAAATGTGTACAAATGCAGATGCCCCTAGTGGGATAGCTATAGGGAAAATTTTGGGGATCCAATCTGAATACTTCAACAGGCTTGATAAATCTAGCTGCCAATAACGTTTCTAGCTCAACTTTGACAAGGAGAGCAACCTGCAGATACATTTTGTAGAGCTTTTGTTTGATCGGTTTTATATTAGGATGTACATCAAGATGGTGTACCAATAGTGGGGGATCTAATCCAAGCATATCAAAATAATCCCAAGAAAATTTGATGATACCTTCTTGAATCAACTTGGAAATTACCTGGTACTCCTCTTTAGACAAATAGTTGGCCACATATGTAATCCTTGGTTTCATTTCTATTCACAAACTTATCTCTCTTGTTTCCTCGATTAGGATGGAAGATTTTTTAGAGAAGTGGGTACCTATGAGGGGAAGATGAACATACCCATCCTCTAAAACCTTGGGTAGGTTTTCATTAGAGGATACACCCTTCAATTTTATTTTTGATGGATCCAAAAGTGCCTTAGAGAGGTTTTCACTAGGAAACCCTTTTCTATTTTGTTGTTTTTTTCTTTTGCAGTTAGGGTGCTCATCTTCTCCAAAATAGATATTGTAGTCTTCCCTTAATCCCATGAAGTGTACACATGTCTCTTCAGAAGGAAATATATCAATAGATGCACTACCTCGTAGGTCCCAATCTATCAAGTCAGGGTAGCGAAGGGAAAGGATTATGGTGAAGATGGAAGTGGATTCAAATAAAGAGGAGACATCCAAATTTTCGTAAGAGAGTATAATAGTTTCCTCTTCAGGGATGCCATCAATGATGTTAGTTTCTACATTAATGTTATTTGACATACTAGATGATGTAGCTGATTGTTTTTGCTTCTTATCATAGCCAATACCTTGGTGTTTTGGATGTTTTGGTGGATCATTTGGCTTGTGCATTCCTTGTTCATTCACCCCTAATCCCCCTCAATAATTAAATTTTTGCTTTAATTTGTGAGCTTTTGGATAAACCTCTTAGAAACAATCTAGGAGAGGAGGTGAAGGATCAAGATCTTCTCTGTATACCCATTGACTGATGTCATCATCGAGCTATTCCTATAAGATTCTTGTGGACTTAAAGGTATTAGAACCCATGTTATTAAAGCTCAACATCTTGGTTATTGGTTCTTGTTGTTGTGGAGATTCAGAGGGTCCATGGAGAAGGGGGCATTGTTCCCACATTAAGTGTGATGCACATTTCATACTCTCCATGACTTTTATCAATGATCTTGACCTTGGTAATAGTAGAATCAAGAGTGGAAGATGGAGTGGATGATATATTGCTCGATCAACATGAGATAATGATAAGGTGGTATGGGAAGTCCCAACTTCAACTCTAGGACAATATCAAGAATGAGGGAATTTAGCCTCAAGAGCACAACAATACTCAAAAGGGTGAGGATCGACAATAATGGGGACCTCAATTTCATTATATGGAAATTTTAGGTATTAGTGTTAAGTGGATGAAATGTATTGTATGGCGTGAAGCCATGGTCGGTCAAGGAGGAGAATGTATGGTAGGTATAAGTCAAGGACATGACATGTCATGTATTACATTGCGGGGCTGACCTGAATAGGAAGAAAAATAGTGCCTTCTGAATCTTGTTTTGCATTGTCATAGGATTTGATGGTGATGAACTAATTGTCTAAGTTATCATGAGTATACACCACCTATTTAATAAAATTTAATGCACATAAGTTGAGGGCATACCCATTATCTACCAAGACACATATAACTTTATGCTTAGTAATGAGGACCTCGACGTGAAGGGCATGGTTATGTGCGGGATCAATATGAGGCATATCATTCTAACTAAATCCCAACTAATAAGTAGACGATAGGTGTCCTACGAGAGCTTGAAATTGAGTAGGATCTATATCATTGGTACATGGCTATCCCATAAAGACTTTAGCAAATCTAGGATAAATATCTGCATGGGGGTCTTTCCTAAACGATCAAGAATATTGTACCGCTGGCTTATAGGAGTTGGCAAGGACAATGTAGAAGGTCCTAGGACTGATATGCAGATTTGATGAGTGGTAACAACACATTGAGGGTCCTTTCCCTTTACACAAATCATGGAAATGCATGGATCAACTTGGGTGATACAAGCAACCATATTATCATAATTAAAAGTGACTTTGTTATAATTTATATTTTTTGTGTAGTTGTTTTGGTTGTTGTTATTAGATCCAATTTTCGTGTTGGGTGAGCTAGGACCTTGCTTGTACTTAGGGAAAGAATTTTAGAATATTTGCAACTGAACATTAGATGATGTAGACTGGTTACCCTCAACTACAATATCTCCTCAATGAATAAGATCTTGGATGTAGTTCTTAAACTTTTGACACTTGTTCGTGGAATGACCCTTAATCTTGAGGTAGTCACAATACTCATCTTACCTATACCAATTCAACTTCAGTTTTGATTCATCAAAAGGTTGGGTTAATAGATAAACAACCAAATTACCTTGGAGTAACCTTTTAAAAACTTCCTCTAATGACTCTCCTAAGGGAGTGAATATACGTTTAGAATTTCCTTGGCTAGGTGGATTGGATTGAGTGGGAGGACGTGGTTCCCTAGGAGGCACATATATGACATTGGATATTCATTTTTGGGGAGTGTTATGTTGTATTTGAGAGGAATTAGCTACTTGGACATGTTTCGTGTTAGTGACACCATCATTAACTACATGTTTTTTCTTATTCCAGTAGGGGGACTTATTATCGAATTGCTTATCTTTATCATCCTTAAAAATATTAATTAGTCCCTTAGCAATAAGAGCCTTATCAATGGTGATTCTCTTTTCTGTGAATTTGATAAAGGTGGATGCAAAATTCACGCATAAATTGTAAGCCATCTCGATGTGTATATTTTCAATGAAGATACTGGCTAGTTCCTTTTCAGGAAGGCTACATTTAAGACGATTGGCTTAGACTAGCCACCTTTGCAAGTAGCTACCAAATGTGTCATCGTTATTTTGTTTTTTTCATTAGGTCCATGGTGTCCACATCCTTATCCAAGTTGTAAGAGAAGTGAATCATGAAAATTTTATGATAAATAAAAGAATGTAGAAATTGATCCATAAGGGAGGTGTAGGAACCACTCCAAGGCTTGTCCCCCTAAGTTGCGAGGAAACAAGTGAAGGAGATAATTATCATTGTACAAGACCTCCCAAACATGCATATAAAATTATTTTAAATGGTCTCATGGATCTCCCCCTCATACTTGTCAAGTTTTGGGATTTAAAAATGCTTTGGAAAGGGAATAGTGGAAATTGAGGGATCAAATGGATATGGAAAAATTTATTGAAATTTGAAGGAATTTTTAGACCATGTTCCTTCTTGTAAATCATTTAAGGCAAACTTCATTTATTAAAATTATTTGTTCACATATGTGGATGATGAAGGACCTATTGGATTGGATTGATCTTGGAGAGCATATTGATGGTATGGTGGTGGTGGTGGATGTGATTGATTGAGAGATGGATTAGCATACATAGATGATGGTGGTTGTTGATATTGGTTTAAGTAGGTTTGTTGTTGGTTTGGGGGTGGTTGATAGTAAGATGATGATGTAGGTTGATGTTGTGGTTGCGATTGTGGAATGCCTTCATAATATGGAGGGGTTTGGTAGTATGACAGATTTGGTTGATAGTTGTATGTTTGTTGCTATTGAGGAACATATGGTGGTGGCTGCGGATTTGATTGTTGTTAGTATGTGTTTGCTAAGGGTTGTTGTGGCGGTTATGGTAGGATGGGTACTATTATGGTTGTTGTTGGTAATATTTATAGTTAGGATTGGGTGTGATGTATTATTGACATGAAGTGTTAAGTGGTGGAGGTGGTTGATAATACACATCCTATGGAGGAGGCTCCATGAAGGGTGAAGGTTGATGATAGCAAGGGGAAAAGTAATGAGGAGGTGGATTGGAATATGTATGCATAGATTGCAATTGATATTTATGTTGGGATGATGGATTTCCTTGAGGTTGTGATGGGGATTGTTGTTGGGGTTGTGGTTGAATTTGAGGTTGGGATGGTGGTTGTTGGATGGACAAGGTAGGTTGTAGTTATGGTTGTTGTGGGATGAAATGACTAGGATTAAATGGTGGTGTTGGTTGCATTAAGGGTTGTGTTAAAATAAGAGGGACATGAGGGGGCCTAGATGCTAACACATTGGATATAGTGCCCCTAGTATTCCCTAATGATTGATTGGATGAATTTTGTGGAAGGGGTGGGGTAGATGGAATCGATATAGGACCCTACAGATTGTTGAATGTTGGTGTTGCTCCCCTAACTAGAATTTGAAGAGGAGAAGGTGGAACTTGGAGACACACATCATTCCCAAGCCCAGGTTGATACTAGGTATCTTGAGGAGTAAATTAAGGGACTTGAGGGACTTGATTGATTTGAGGGACTAATGGGTTTGGGGGATTATGAGAGCTCTGAGGATCCTATGAGTTAGAAGGTGCCAATGTGTTAATGTATTGCATCACATTGAATCTGGGTGGAGGTTTGGTGCCTTGCATAATAAATGAGGCAAGGATCTGATATGACCTTTCAATAATGATATAATTAGTTATCCGCACATTTGCGGGGTTGCTAAGATACTCTTCAATATAGATATCAGATTGATTAACTAGTCCCTCTTCATCAAAGGTTCAAGGATTACTTGACACCAGTTATTGACCATGGATGTTGGAATGTTGAGATCCTCTGTTAGAAGGAAAATTTGAAGGATAAGTAAAATGGTGAATTGGTGGTTGTTGTGGTGGTTGTTCCATAAGTCTCTTAGCCTGCAATCAGGTGACAATGAGCATGAAAGTGTGGGTGATTAGATCATGAGGATGATGTGATACCCAAGGACGAAACTAGATGAGGATGATTGGATGATTGATTAAAGGATTGCTAAAATGATTGATTGATTGTTTGGATGACATATTAGATGATTAATCAATTTGGATAGATGATTGGATTGGATAGATGGTTGATTGATATAGGACCCCAAATTAGACTTGAGAGATTTATTAGATGAAGTTTGGATGTAGTATTGTTACTTGAGGTAGCCTTACAATATCAAACAATCTAGATGGTGTTGATGATGATGGTGATGATTGGATTGGATGCAATTGCACAAGGGATGTTTATAGCACAAATTTTCCTCTTAGTCGAAGCAAATTGATAAGGCCCAAGATGATTACTAACTTAGGATGGACTATGTTCCTAAGTGAGTGGGAATGATGATGATAATGATTGATTAATTGATCAAATTGGATGTATAACTCTCAAATAGATATTTGGGGGACTTGGATCAGATATTTGATGATTGATATGATGATTAATGATGTCCTAGGATGAAGTTGTGCAATAAAAAAAATGACTTGATGAATTTTTGAAAAATTGAATGCACAAAAATTATGGGAGATTGGATAATGATAAAAATGTTTTGATTATAGGACTAGACTTGGAATAACCTAGTATTTCACTGGTTGAACGGGTTCACTCTTTGTATTTTTTATGAGAAGTGAATTCACTCAAGAACATAAAATATTTTACTTTCTAGGTCATGAGATTGCCTATGTACAGATTCACCCTTATAGGTAGCACAACCACTTATTGGGGTCATAGGTTTTGCTATGTGGGAATGACTAGATGATGTATGAACATGGACAATGGATTCGAATATCAAGGAAATAATGGTATAAACAAGAAGGCAGGTTCGCCTATCTGAGAGGATAGTACAAACAGGGAAAGGTGGATTCTCCTACGAAGTAAATAGAATTGCTTATCTGAGGAGGATAGTATAGATGGGGAAATATAGATTCTCCTCTGAAGGAAGCATAATCACCTATTTGAGATGATGGTATGAACAAGGAAATGAGGACTCACCTATGAAGGAAGTAGAATCACCTATCCAAGATGATGGTACAGGTAGGGAAAGGAAGATTCACCTCTAAAGGAAGAAAAATCACCTATCCAAGATGACTCAACTGGGAGAAGGACACAATTTGTGATAGGGGAATATAATCGTTAAAAGATGAGCAAAAAACTAAAAGAGAGTGCAAATAACAACTAAACAACACCCTACACTTCAAGATTGGGCAAATGATGAACTCAACAACATAAAAATGGAACCTTTTACCTTGTAGAGTTGTTCTTTGGTTGGCCCTTTGATTGTAGATGAGATGCATGCTCCTTGATGGCAAGTAGATGCAAGATGTAAAGTGTGAGATGCAAGATAGTTGGACAAAATGGATGCAAATGGCTAAGTGTAGATTGAGAAACAAAATTGCAAGAGTTTGCCTAGCAAAAATTATCTCTCCCCAAAATGAGAGAAAAGAGGGGGTATTTATAGGAATTTTGAGAATTCCTAGAAGTAATGGATGGCCAAGATTGAGCCACTGATGATCAAGATGTAGGGCTAAGGTGAGTTGAGAACTCACAAGCCCTCACATCTTGACATGTGGCATGTGATATAGCCCTAAAAGGTGAAGTGGACATGAGGTGGAAGGACATGACATGACATGGAGAGGGTACATAGTACCTTGGGATTGGACAAGATCTCTTCATAAAGGAGGTGCTTGTCCCCATGTGGGTGAGAGGACATGTGAGGAATTAAAAATTCCTCAAATATCCTTATGGGGAGAGGGGAAAGAATAAAGAATAAAGAGAGGACATGTGGGAAGAAGTGAAAGAATTAAAAATTCCTTTTGAGTGCATTGGGGATTAAAAAGAATTAAAAATTCACATGGGGAAGTGGAGTGCCTTGCCCAAAAGGAGAAATCCTTTAATAAGGTTGACTAAGGACATGTCATAAAGGACATGGGGAAGAGAAAAGGAATTTAATATTCCTTGAAAGATGAGAGTGGAATTAAAAATTCTTCAAAGGACTTTGGGAAGACAAAAGGAATTAAAAATTCCTTGGGAGATGGGAAGAGTTGACTAAAGGGGGTGATTAGACAAGTTGATGAGGGGTTAGAGGAAGGTTAGGTGGCTAAGAAAGATTAGAGGCCAACTTGCAAAAGTTGGAGGATGTGACACCTCCTAATCAAGGATTAGGCATGTGAACATCCTAATGATGAGTTTAGAAGAAGGATTAAGATTAGATAATAGAGGATGGAGGATGTGACATGTGAGGAATTAAATAAATGTCATATTTTATTAATTAATTTGATGAAAGGAGGATTAAAGAGATAAGGTATTATTGATTAAATACCTTAGGGATTTGGCAGAATTAAAGTTATTAATTAAATAATAGCAACATTACTTAATTAACGAAAATAAGATGAAAGGGGATGAATTTGGATAAATTAAGTGTCCAAATTTAGATGTCTACACAATCATCTATCAACAAAGTGGAATCACCTCTATAAAAAGTAGATACAACTATCGAGCTTGACTGACTAAATAGATCAGAATGAGTGGACTCAACTATCAATATAACAAATTCACTTCTGAGAGATAGGAAGACTCGATGACAAAGGATGGATTGAAAATCAACAGACAAGGACAAAGATGGACTCAAGACAAGAAAAGCACTGGTATCACACAAGAAAACACACTAGATTACATAGCCCTAAAATGATTTAAGAGGGTTTACAAACTTTATGTAGGCACACCAACCCAAGGGGTTAGTAGTCTGTGATACTTTAGTGGAGCATCCTTTCATGTGGAGGTGGATAGGTAGAGATCCAGTGACACAGGGTCATCAACGGATGCCATAGACACATTTTATCTCTCTCTCTTTCTCTCTCCTCGAGAACTATCAAAGTTCACCCAAATATTTCTACCTCAACCTAAGGGAGTACATGGTGAGTAACTTTAGGGTATGATCCATATCCCCTGTAGTAAACCAAGTTGCAACTAAAACATGAGTCTTAAACTAGTCTATATTGGTAATTTAGGGAGTCCTCTAAACACCAGGAGGGTGCATGAGGCACATGCATGAACACCATCCCATCACAAACATGGGTTGGGAAATTTTAGAAGGAAAGCTCAGACCAACCCTTCATTCCTAACTTAGAATTACCTAAGTATTAACGCTTCACTAAACATGACGCGACTGGATTGGGGGTATAAATTTCATTCTTCCCTCTTTGTATACCTCGTTGGTTCACATGGTTGATTTGTCCCTTGGGATATGAACTCCCAAGTAGGCCTCCTAAAGGGTAGGAAGTGCTAGGAATTTCTGATCCCTTGGCTCACACATAGTGTAAGGGGAGAGCATACATGCAAACTAACACCTCCTAGGTAAACACAACTAGACTTGAGTTAGTTGCAATTTTTGATCCCCAGGATCACTATACATTGTAAGGGGAGAGCATACATCAGCAACTAATTCTAGACACAACAAAAAAAATTGACTCCCTTTATAAATCAAAGTGTTCCTAGATTAGTACGAAAAACCACTTACCAAGTCTTTGATTGATTGTCCTGCAAAATCACATTAGTAGTTTAAATCACCAGTCTTCAATTAATGGAGAGCTACAAGGATTAAAGTACTATCACTAGCACAAACAAATGAGTGGGTGGATTAGTACAAAAACCTAAAGAAAAATAAAGATTCTGGATGAAAATTCAATACCATGGTTTTACCTCAAATTTTCCTGTCCACAAAGCGCACTCACTTTTGAAGGTATACATAGATGCCTCTGTAGCTCATGTATTCACCTTTGTAGCTCATAGCAGGTTCACCTTTGTAGATTTCCTATGAAAGTCATGTAATCGCTTCTATAGAGGATTTAAGTGGGGCCTTCATGGGTCTGCCTCTGTGGCTTTGCAGGTTCACTTGTCTACATGTACGTTCACCTCTTTGTAGTGGCGGGCCCGAAGATGGAGCGTGTTTGCCCTTGTAAGAGGTAGATACACCTCTGTAGCTAGCATGTTCACCTATTGGGTGAATTCACCTTGGTACCTAGGAAGTGTCTAAACATGCAAAAATGCAAACAAAAAAAAATGTTAAGGACCCCTGACGTGTGTCCCACTGAGAATGCCAAAAATATGTGCAGGTGTTTCTAATCTATCTAAAATACAATGAAATCAATGCAAAAGACTAAAAAAATGGGAATACTCAGATTAGGAAATAGATGGAATTTAAACAAGAAAAATAACCCAAACAAGAAGTTTACCTTTTTCAAATTCAATGCTTTATTGGCCCTTGATTCACTTGATTGTGTGCTCTTTTTGATACTTTGACAACATAACACCTAGGAGAACATGATTTTCGGCATGGGATGGATGCAAAGAGGATGGAAAATGATGTATTTTTGATGAAAAATGAGTGTGAAAATGGTTGTAACAATGAGATAGTAAGAGAGCGTGTGAGCTTGAGTTTGCATGCATGAGATGAAAAATTACTAAGTGTTTCCTTAGTCATAAGAGAGGAGATAGAATGAAGGGTGAGGATTTAATCCAGGGATTGAATCCAAGGGTTGAGATGCCTAGAGGCATCTCAACTTTTGAGAGGATGACATGTACTATCCTAGGGAGATGGGGAATGATGAGGTGGAGATGAAGTGGCAACCAAGTGGAGGGAAGGACAAAAGGTAAGACTTGTGACAAGTGATGAATTTAAAATTCATCAAAAATCTCTATAGAATTTGGAGAAGGTCTTTGGAATAGGGAAGGGGGATGACTTCTACAAATGGAAAAAGTATTTACGAGGGGGTTGACCTAGGTACATTCCATAATTGGCATTAAACGTAGATTAGGATTAATTAATCAAGGATTATAGTTGTGCAAATGATTAATTAGGTTAATAGAGGGATTAAGAGAAATTTGCAAATTATGGACCATGTGACACTAATCATGATTAGTGATGTGCAAATCCTAACCACAGATTAATTATATTAACCTGGATTAAAGAGGGATTATTGAGGATGTGACAAGGGGAGAGAGAAAGGGGGTGAAGTGAAAATTAATTTAATTCACATAGGCTAATAACTAAATTAAATAAATTGGTCTATTTATTTAATTTAGAGAAGAAAGGTGATAAAACATTTAATTAAAAAATTAAATATTATAGGGTACATTAGGAATAGGATAAATATTAATCAAATAATGGCATTATTTAATTAATATACCTGTATGAATGCAAAATAGACGAAATAGGGAATAAGTTTGACCACACAGGAATGGTCAAACTTAGATGTCTACAATAATTAAATAATATCAAATTATTTAATTAATAGAAGAATATGGTATTAATGAATAATTAAATAATTAATAATTATTTAATCATGGGAAAGGTACAAATTAGTGTAAAAATATTGTTCACAGTCTCAAGACATTTTCCAATGTGTATGTTTTTCCAGTCTTTGATACAATATAATTTTGAGTGTTATGTCAAAGAAATATAAGAAAATTTTAGTTCATGATGTGCTTTAGTATGCCCCTGCATGCCCCAGTAAAAGTGGGATAGAGTGATACCACCTCAAAAAATTTGGCAAATTTTCAAAAAATTCTAATTTTTTTTGCAAGTTTAATGACAGGTCAATTTGATGTGTGAATGCACTGGCGATAAAAAATTAAGATTATAGATTGATCCTGAACTCTGTATTTGTGTTTGAAAGTTAAATTTGACATGCCTAGTTATGAAGGGGGGGCTCTCTTAGGTCAAAAATGTCTATAAATATACCCTAGGGGGGTGAAAATCCTCATTTATATTGTTTTCTTTTAGAAAATTGAGTGGTCTAGAGAATGATTTCAGAGCAAAGGAGTGAAGAAATGGTTCCAGTGATCTCACATCAAGGATACTGAATATGGAGCTTCAAGTGACCTGAAGGATTGAGAAATGTAGTATGTAACCATTTCCCACTTTAAAATTTTGTCATTTTTCAATAGATTTTAGGGGTTAAAAATGGCCAAATAGATGCGATGCAGTTTCTGCACCACAACTGTAGTCACATTCGTCACAACTATAAGGTTGTATGATGCATTTGTGTGGTGTGCCATATATGTTCTCTAGAGCTGCAATGCTAAATGGCTTGCAATTGTAAATATCACTACAACTGTAAAGTTACATTGCAATTATAGTTATGCAACACAACTATTTAATAGTGCACCACAAGTGTTTAGACTACTCACAAGTGCATGGTAAGCCACATTTGTTAATGTGATACACATCTATAAAAAGGTGCGATGAATATGATTGTGAGAAAATTTGACTTAGGCTTTGGAGAATTTTTTAATGTGTAAAAGGTCAAATAGGTTTATTTAGGTGTCCTGATTGACATAATGTAATTTTTGAGTGCAAGTGAAACTTCTAGCTATTTATATGCATGAGAGATGACCCTCTTTATTTACATTGTAGGATCACTTGGATGACGTGTAGATGAGTACTTTTCACACACTTGGATTGTAATTTGTGACATTCATGCTCAAGGTACAAGCTAATTGAGGGCTATTAACTGCATTGGTAGAGAGGTGGCACTTTGAGACCAACTCCTTCCAATTACCAACCGGGGAGGCTATAGTGACATTAGAGGACATATGGTGGATATTGAGGATTCCCATTCATGATGAGAGGGAATTTTATAGCCTTAACTCTATACTAGCCACTATGTAAAGGTGATTTGGGATTGAGGACCTTGGAGTTAAGGAGTATGTGATCCATTGGGACACCCTATTGGATAGATATGAGCGGTTGATAGTCATTCTCTATAGTGTCATTGTTGGCATAGAGGTACCTAATAGATGAGGACATGGATTTCTAGTTGGATGGGGCTGAATACTAGCCAACATGATGGAGGAAGGCATAACATATGCGTGGGGCACTTGTATGTTGGCCATGTTATATTTCTAGCTTCATGATGTCACATACAAGGGTACTTGCTTGATTGGTTATGACACAACATTGTTGATGGTTTGGGCATGGGAGCACATTATTGTGTTCCAACCAGTTATAGATAGAAATCTTCCACTAGAGCTACCATATGTATATATAAATATGGAGGGGTAGTTATGCAAAATTATGTAGGAGATGTAGGTTATTGGAGACATGCCATTGATTTTCTAGATGGATTTACCTGGAGGCCTTATAGGTAGTGCACAACTTGGGAGGATGGTGCAAATCATCTTCCTTAATGTCAACAGACTCAATACTTGATTGGATAGACTATATAGAGTCAACACATCATTGAGTGGTAGATTTTAGATCTGGTTCTCAAGCAGTTCAAGGAGAGATAGGGTGTACCTATTGGAGTAATAGATTTTATGAGATCAGCCTAGGAGATATCTTAGTGGGGATTGATGATTAGCCACCAGGTCACTATATAGGAATTTGAGAAGTTATAGCCCATTTAGTGGGGTGCACCAGTGGAGTTAGCAGATGTGAGAACTACACCTGAGTATGACACATGGTGGAAGGTGCATAGACCTATTCCATTGACTGATTAAAATCTACCAGCACCAATGGAGAGGATAGGTAGAGGTCTATGGGGTTGACTGAATGGGAGAGGAATAATCTAGGGTGGTAGGGATGGAGGCAGGGGAGGTGGGAGGGGAGATGGAGATGGTGATTATGGTGGCCATGGTAGGGATGGAGGTAGGGGAGGTGATGGAGGTAGGGGCAAGGGTTGAGTGGTAACTATTATACCAAGGTGATTGTCACCTATTTGGGAGGAGGGGGAGATGAGGGAGGACGATGCTCCTCAACAAGAGGAGGTATGTAGAGAGGAGGAGATGGATATGGATGTTGATGTGGTAGGTGAGGAGGAGGAGGCTATCGGTAGGTGGCCATGAATGAGGGATTACAGGATGTGCCTGTTAGAGAGGCAATTCGAGATATTATGGAGGAGATGGAGGAGAGGGAACCATATCCAAAGATGGCTACCATATAGGAACAACTAAAGGTTTCCCTGGCACAGGTTCAAAAACTTTAGGGGTAGGAAACCTAATTGACTACAGAGTGGGATATGGTAGTTATCTGAGCACAAAGGGCCGAGCAACAATCACTTGCTTTCATTGATACTATTAGTGGACCTATAGAAGATCTAAGGCGTCAATTATATTAGGAAAGGACAAAGATTAGATACTACAAGGAGCTATACGAGGATGTGGTTCCACCATATCAAAGGACACCAAGTTGTACCCATAGTAGGTCTTAGAGCTGATCACATTCTTGTTGGTCATAGAGGAGTGGAGGGGTGTCACAGTCAAGGAGGTCTCCATACCTGTCATTGCATTGCTCACACAAGGATCAACCAAGGCCATCAAGATCAAGGCAGAGAGAGGAAAAGCTTCCCTCTAGCCATTCACCTTTAGGGGGACAAGGGTAGCATAGGCTAGGCCTATTTTTGTACATGGACATGTATTTTTGATTGAGCTTGCGAGCTCCATTTTTGATAGTATCACGATTTTGTACTACGACACATTTTTTTGATATATCTATGATATACATCATTTTTGCATAAACTACATGATATATTATGTGTATGTATGTTTCTATGTGATGGACCTATGTGATGGATCTATATGACATGATTTTCTATTATGCATTCTATGGTTATGTGACGTTTCCTATATGATATGCATTATGGATTTATGATGTATGTTTATGCTTATGTATATTATGATGTATGGATAGATGCACATTATGATGAGATTGGTATGCTTATGTGATCTATATGCAAGAAGAGATTATATCCTTATGAGATATTTATATGATTCTATGTGGATTATGATGATGATTCTATATATGATGTAATGCAATGCTATCTATATTTTTGTATTTTTATTCAATATATATGACCTAATATTCATATGATGATGTACATGATGTTATAACATGATTATGGATGCATGATAATAGAGCTAATGCATTTTTTTTGTGTGTCATAGTACATCATCGAGATGACTACATGGAATGATGAAAGAAATAGTAAAAATAAAATGTTATAAAGAAATGAAGAATAGTTAGATAGAATTGGAATGGAATGGATGAAATGAATTGATATTGATATAAGATTTTTATAATAGATTTTGATCTTTAATTTTGTGCACAATTATCATCATATATCATTTTACTGTGGCAATGAATAACAAAAACCAAGGTATGACATAGACTAAGGTGTGAAATGTTATCCCTTTGCATAAATAAACACATTTTAGACAAGGAATTCCATGACACATATCGGTGACAATAGAACCTTGTCAGAAAATGTGAGGACGTAACCATATAGCATGTTAGTCATGATGGAATAAAGCGTTAAATGACCTTTAACTTGCATAGGATATTTTGATTATGCTAGATGGAACCCCAATCACACACAAGGAACTTAGTTTCCCTATAGTAACATCATCGCTCCTCTCATCACTTGTATAATTCCTTGAGGCACATAGTAACATGACCAAAGAAAAATCAAATAAAAAGATAAGACAAACTAGACCAAATGAGTCAACAACCATTTAGATCTTCTTGCCATTAAGTGTTTGCTGATAGGATGTTAAAGATAGGTGTCTAGTTCAGGGAATGAAGAATGTTGTATAAGACATCAAGTTTGGTTTCAAAAATACATTTTGTGTAAGAAAAATGATATGATAAGGTTTGGTTTTAGGAATGAGACACCTCATATAAGACATTTGGTCTGGTTTCAAGGGTATCATAATGTGCGTAAAAAAATGATAGGATTGATAGGGTTAACTGATGTTGATAGATACTTATGATTAGGTAATTGATTGGTTAGGATTAGATACTAGTTGGATAGTTCATTTTTTGTTTCATGATTTATTAAGATTAGTTCTCTATAGGATATCTTATTTGTGTTTGATCAAAGTGTCAACCTTAGCAAGAGACAATTTATTATAAAATGTGGATTGTGATGAATGGAAAATTTGTTAAGACCAACCCTAAAGGAAATACCTAGGCCTTTGGGGCTCATCAATGATGGAATTTCCTATGTAAACATGTAGATGCAACATAATTATACTAACCTTGATAATGGACAGTTTATTGTGGGATATAGATATGATGGACTGCCAATTTATTGTGATGGAACCTAAAGGATAGACCTATGCCTCAGGGGCTCACAATGATTCACCTTGCCTACATACATGTGCATAGGTAATGTAGTTCGATACTTGGAATGATTGGCATTAGCACATGTTGGATGGCCAATTTTTCTTTTGACTTTTTTTTTGACATTTGATGACTACTTTTGGACCTTTTTTGGAATATCTAGATGTTTTTGTATTTTTGGGAATATTTGGATGTTTTTGGATTTTCTTGAATATTTGAATGTTTTTGAATTTTCAAGAATATTTGGATGTTTTTGCATTTTCTTGTGATAGTATCCTCTGATACCATGTCTAAGATCCCATGTGAAAATATAGGTCAAGGGTTTTTCCCCCAGTCAGGTATAAGACCAGTTATTATGGATAGGTATGGAAAGCAGTACATGCCAAATGCCAACTATTCTCAAACCATGAGAGGGGTGACAATGATTTATTATGGGTGAAGTGAAGAGATTAGATGGAATGATGATAGATAATAGAGCAAATATTGACTACACATGACACTTATTTTCCAGGTTTTCATCATGGTACTTACCCAAAGCACCACCAAAGTGGTATTCATTGTTGGAAAAATTATTTCTCTTTACTATTTTGATTTTTCTATTTTTTTGATGTCACACAAGATGCTTGTTTGCTAGGATTTCATCAGGGTGATGATTTTTTATTTTTATTTTTTGGACTCTCTAAAGACTAGGTACAATACTTGCGAAGGTGCATGCTATTGATAGGCTTTGCTAGCAACTCACCTTTGGGGGTAGAAATTTGGAATACACCAAATCCAGATGTTGTAGTGATAATGTAAGGACCCAACCAATTAGGTTCAAAATTTATAAGATTTTCTCTATCCAATTGATTCTTCTGATTTTCTTTTAAGACCAGGTCACCAATATCAAATTCAAACTCTTGTTATAGCTACTATGAAGATGTTTTTTATAAGCTTGTAAATGGACTAGTGCAATATATAGTCTCTCATCTAGTAATTGTAGCTCATGTAATCTAAATATTTAGTAGTCTTCATCATCAATGAACTATTGCATGGAGACTCTTAGGGATGGTAACTCAACCTCAATGGGAAGAATGGATTCAAATCCAAAGATAAGAGAATATGTAGTGGTACCAGTGGGAGTGCGGATGTTGGTTTGATAAGCCAATAAGGCTAGGCTGAGTTGGATGTGCTAGTAACAACCAATGTCATTAACAGTCTTCTTTAGGATTTTGATAATGGTTTTGTTAGACACCTTTGCTTGACTATTACCTTGGGGGTAATAGGGAGTGGCAAAGTGATGTTGGATATGGAATTTATCACATAGTTCCTGAACATCTTGATTTTTGAAAGGATGACCATTATTTGTAATGATGGATTGAGGGACACTGTATGGACATATGATTTAATTAAGGATGAACTTGGAAATTTTCTTATTGATGATGTAGGTCATAGGTATGGATTCAATCCATTTTGTAAAGTTTTTAGTTGAAGTGATAATAAATTTATGGCCATTGGTTTAAGTAGGGTGAATCTTTCCCACAAGGTTGAGTCTCCATTGAGAGAAAGGACAAGGTCATGTAACTAGATAAAGTTCCTAAGTTGGTGCACATGAACAAGATCTCCATGTATCTGACATTTTCAATATTTCTTAACAAAGTGATGTGTCACATTCCATAACAGGCCAATAGTATCTAGTTTGCATGACCTTCTTAGCTAAGGTATGACCATTAGAGTGAGCTCCATATATTCCATCATCTACCTCATGTAAAGCTATTCATGATTCATTAGAGTCAAGACATCGAAGGAGGGTAATATTTAGGCTATGACGATATAGGGTATCTTCGATGATGAAATATTTAGAGGATTGTTGGATAAAGGTTTTACATTGATTGGAAGATAAGTCTATGGAAGGATTCGGTCATGTAAGTAATTGTAAATGTCTCTGTACCATGGGTAATCAAGACAAATAATTTCTCACATGAGCTCAAACTTGGGGATATCAAACGTAGGGATCAAAATTTGTTCCACCAAGAACTCATATCGAGGAACATTATTAGGTATGTACAAGAGAGATCCTATGGTAGTCATTACATCCACTGCTTTGTTTTGAATTTTAGAAATCTACTTGAAGACAATGGCATTAAAGTATTGCTTGAAAATTTCAACCATTCTTTTTTAGGGCATTATTCTTTCATCTTTTGTTTCATACTCATCATTAACTTCAAGAAATGTGTTTTTTTAAGCCTTTTATGTTCCTTCCATATCCATTTTATTGCCTTTTTCCTAAGCCCTTATGCCACTAATTATGTTAGAACTCTATAATTTTTTTAATATGATAAAAGGATAGAAAGATGCCTTGATTTATCAAACCATGGAGTAATTAGTTCAATTTGGATGGTTTTTAGCAGGATCTAATTAAGGAGGAACTCAGGTTGACAATTGTATGATGGAGGAGCTATAGATCTTTCTATTGTCAAGTCCTATATTTTATTTTGTAAAATGCCAAAAGAATTGTTATTGTTGGCAACACAAGGGAAGACAACTGAGAGGGGGGTGAATCAGTTGTCACATAATTTCAAAACTTATTCAATTTATTAACCTTATTCTCAGATCTGATTAATAACCATGAAAGCATAAATCAACAACACATCATAAACACACATAACACCAAGATTTTTTATGTGGAAACCATGTTAGGGGAAAAACCACGGTGGAGGTTAGTCCACAAGATTATACCCTGTTAAAAGTATAAAGAATAAAATGGGGAATGCACATGCATTTAGGCACACTGCCTAGAGCTCACTGCTCAAATACATAAAGGATTACTGCCCAAAGGAAGTCACACTATCTTACATAAGATTTGGACATAGGATTTGAATTGAGAAAATAGCATTTGCTAATGCTTGATTGCAGTTTCGATTAAGCACATGAACACTTCTTCACACTCCACTCATTCTTCTTCACACTATGCTTCTAACTTCAAATGATTAGGACATTATTCAAACATCTCATACACAAGCACATTTTCAAATGGAATAAACAATCAATCATATATATTTGCAAAAAGAAATTACATTGCTACATGTTGGCCTCAACAAAATAATAAAATGAATACAAACTGTCAAACCAAAACATTAAATAATTTTCAATGTGAATTGACCAATGTCAACCACAACATAGTGAAGACCCAAAATAAAATTCTTGAACACAAACCACCTTCAAAAATTACTCCTCGAAGATCCACAACATGGTACAACACCTTGTCGGCCAAGAACATGAAAAACATGAACACGCAAGAGAAAATCACCAATTGTGAGCACAACGATCAATGCAGACATGCAACACAAATAGAGCACGATCTAGAAACATCCAAAAACATCATGAATCACTAGAGAAGCATCCACAACAGCTGAACTTACTAAAATCACATCATTTTCATTCAGGAACACCAACTGAAGCAACAAAATGACTTTCAGAACATAGCTGCTCATAACATGATCAAATCTTCACATGGATCTCTAAAACTTAACATGGATAAACTAGATATACTCAGAAAAACACCCTTTAATCCACAACCACTGATCATCAATGTACTGAGCTTGCCAACAGACTGAACTTCACTTCACCACTGACAACCTGCAACTTATTTCATTACAATTTTCTCAATATTCTCAACATATACAACTTCTAAGACATTAATTCCAATAGTGTTGACATCAATGACAACCACATATCAACAACACAACCACAACATCCAACAATCTCCCCCTTTGGAATTGATGGCAACACATGATGTGAAAAACACCATCAACACAACTATCTTTAACACTTACTCCCCCTTAGGTTCTGACTCTTTTCTCCTCAAATATTTCACATGACTCTTCTCCCCACATGACTCTTATCCCTAGACAATTCATAATTTTTCCCATGACTCTTCTCCCCCTTTGACATCAATGACAAAGATCTCTTTTCTCTGCACAAGCTCTGAACCACATATCTGAACATCTGACTACTCCCCCTGAGTAGCTTCCACCACAACACCAATCCAAATCAAGATATGGATATGAAATGCATAGATTGATGCAATCTAATGCATCTTAGTTATGATTAGGAGGGTAATCACCCCTAGCTTCCCTCTGAGATACTCAAAAGTATCCAATTAGGTAATGACTTTGTAAAGATATATGCAATTTGTTCCTTAGTAGGCACATACTTCAATCTAACTTCCTTTTCACTCACCTTATCTCTCAAAAAGTGAAACTTGATAGATATATGCTTGGTCTTTGAATGCAGTACCAGATTCTTACCCAAGAAAAATGCACCACCACTAGTACTCTTTTTTTCATTCACATCACCTGCCCAATCAACATTAGTAAAAGCACTCAAAGTAAGATCATCATCTTTAGGATACCACAACCCAAAATCAACTGTCCCCTTCAAGTATCTGAAAATCCTTTTCACAACAGTTACATGAGATTCCTTAGGAATATCTTGAAATCTTGCAACAATGCATACAACATTCATGATATCAGGTCTAGTTTGAGTCAAATAAAGCAATCCACCAATCATCGATCTGTATCTAGTTTGATTTACTTTCAGAGAATCATCATCTTGTGTCAACTTGCATCCAATCACCATAGGTGAACCAACTAGCTTTGAATCTTCCATAGCAAACTTCTTTAGCAATTCTTTTACATACTTGGACTGAGATATGGAGATCCCTTTATCTAGCTAAGTAATTTGCAATCCCAAAAAGAATTTCATCTCACCAATCATAGACATCTCAAAATCATTCTACATCTCATCAGCAAAATTCATGCACAAACTATCATCTCCTCCAAAAATGATATCATCAACAAATACTTCAATAATCAAATCTTTATCATCGTCAATCTTGAAATACATATTACTATCAACAATACCCTTATTAAATCCAAGCTTCAACAAATACTTGTCCATCTGGCATACCATGCTCTTGGGGCTTGCTTAAGTCCATACAATGCTTTCTTCAACTGACAAACCATATCTCCCTAATCAGTCAATTGAAATCCATCAGGTTGCTCAACATACACTTCTTCTTCCAGTTCACCATTTAGAAATGTTGACTTGAGATCCATCTGATAAACCTTGTAGTTTTTGTAAGCAACATAAGCAAGAAATAGTCTCACAGCTTCAATCCTAGCAATAGGGGGCAAAAGTTTCTTCAAAATAAATTCCTTCCATTTGAGAATATCCTTTACACACCAATCTTGCTTTATTTCTAACTTCACCTTGCTCATTCATCTTATTTCTAAAGACCCATTTAGTTCCAATTACATTTTTATCCTTAGGTCTAGGAAGAAGAATCCATGTATTATTATTCTCAATTTGTTTTAGTTCTTTTATTGCTTCCACCCAATGTTCATCTTTGCATGCTTCATTCACACTATTAGGCCCAGTATTTGAAATCAGACAATATTCTTTTGCAATTTTTCTCCTAGTCTGAACACCTTTGTTCTTATCACCTATAATCTGATCTTCTGAATGATTAAGTCTTACATACCTTGGAGTCTTAGGATGTTCTTGAACTTCTGGCTCTTGTGATCTCTCTTCTGCACTTTCACTAGTTCCTTCCTCTTGATTTTCTTGATTCATCGGAATGATCTAGACTTGATTTTGAGTCTGAACTTTCTTTCTTGTGACTGAACTATTATTTTGATCATTTGAATCATATCCACAAGTTCTGGATGGTCTAGCTATGTCTTCATCAACCTTGACATTTGCATTTTCAACTACTTTCCTCAATCTCTTATTGTAGCACCGGTAGGCCTTACTCTTAGTAGAATAACCAAGAAAGATTCCTTCATCACTCCTAGCATCAAACTTTCCTATATCTTCATCTATTTTGATATAGAATTTACTCCCAAAGATTTTAAAATATCTAACAATAGGCTTATGAACAGACCATAGCTCAAAAGGGGTCTTACCAGTATCACCTTTGAATTGTACTTGGTTGAGGATGTAAACAACAGTACTCAGCCTCTCTCCAATAGATATGAGGAACATTTCCTTCCAACATCATAGTCCTAGCAACATCTTGAATTGTCCTATTCTTCCTTTCCACAACTCCATTTTGCTAAGGGGTCTGTGGGGCAAATAATTGTCTCTTTATCCCATGCAGTTCACAAAAATAATTAAACTCATGGGAAGTGAATTCACCACCTCTATATGATCTTAGACATTTAATCTTCAGACCTATCTCTATCTCAACCACAGCCTTAAAAATCTTGAATTTCTCCAGAGCTTCAGATTTCTCCCTTAAGAAAGTAACCCACATCAATCTAGAGTAATCATCAGTAAGTAACATGAAGTACCTATCTCCTTGTAAACTTCTAAGTCTAGAAGGACCACACAAATCAGTATGAACAAGCTCCAACACATCATTTGAACAATTTTGTTTGCTCCAAAATGAAATTCTAGTTTGCTTCCCTAACTGACATTCCTTGCATATAGTATTAGTAGGTTTTACCAACTTAGGAAGATCTCTCACTGCCTTGAGTAGAACTTATCTTGATAATATTGTCAAAGTTTACATGACACATTCTCCTATGCCACAACCAACTTTCATCAACTTGAGCAATCAGACAAATTTTACTAGTAGCATTCAGGTGAAAGATGTTACCTTTTGTTTTTGTACTTGAAGCAATCGCATTTCCAGAACTCCCTGATATTCTACACTTTCCATTCTTGAATTGAAGATTGTATCCCTTGTCAACCATCTGTCTGACACTTAAGAGATTATGCTTCAAACCTTCCACATATAGGAAATCATCAGTATTATTCTTACCATCAAGAGAAATGGATCCTCTGCCACATATTACACTAGCTTTGTCATCACCAAATCGTACAACACCACCATTATACTTTTCTAGGCTCACAAATTTTCTTTTATCACCTATCATATGATGAGAGCATCCACTGTCAATCACCCATTCATCTTTCTCTTCAACTCAAGCAGCTAGGGCTTTGTCCACATTTGAGCAACTAATAGATTCAGTAGGGGCTGGATCATTTTCCTTGATATCTATAAATACCCATTCATCTTCACTTGCATTCCCTTTATCAGATTCATCATTTGTCACACCTTCGTCAGCAACATAATAGCACTTTCTTTGAAATCTAGGCTTGTTAGGTCTTGGATTAGGGACTCTTTTCGGACACCTTGATGCAAAATGATCTATCTTATTGCAAGAAAAGCATTTAATATTCAATTTCCCTTTATACTTACCTTCTCCTCTGGCTTCTCTCTTGACAATAAGTGCTTCAAGCTCCTCTAGCTTTCTCTCCTCTTCGTCCATCTCTCTCATTTCCTCCTCATACTTGAATAATTTTCTAGAATAACTTTCTTTCAAATCATATCTCTGCTTATCTCTTCCAGAAGTAGTAGTCTTGAATGCACATTCTATCTTAGGAAGAACATCGCCAAATTCACTTAACTCAAAAGTAGTAAGCTTACCAATCAACATGTCTCTGGTTACAATTTTTACAGTCTAGAGCTCATTTATAGCAGTAGCTTTGACTTTGTATACAGCAGGCAAGGATCTAAGCACTTTAGCAACAATATCTGATTCTTCTAATCATCCACCAACACATTTGATACCGCACACAAGTTCATTCACTCTTTGCATGAAAGAAGTAATATTCTCATCATTATCCATTCTCAACATTTTATATTTCCCTTTCAAACTTTGCAACTTAGCAATCTTCACATTAGCATCACCTTCATACAAATTTTCCAACTTTTTCCATATCTCATAAGTAGTTATCAGATCCATAACATTTGTTATCTCAAAATCAGAAAAGCACTCAACAATTCTTCCTTAGCTTTGATATTGTACTCAACTTCCTTAATCTCATCTGCAGTAGAAGGACCATTCTGTGGAATGATATACCTATTCTTTGTAATTTTCTTGTAGGGTTCACCAATGCATCTCAGATGACACTCCATTTGAGCCTTCCACAAAGAATAATTTGTTCCATCAAATCTCAGACTATCCTTCTTGTATGTCACCATCCCGGATCACCTCAAGCTATTAAACTTATTCCAAGGAACTTTCTCTAATACCAATTGTTGGAAACACAAGGGAAGACAATTGAGAGGGGGGGTGAATCAATTGTCACAAAATTTCAAAACTTATTCAATTTATTAACCTTATTCTCCTCTCACATATGATTAATAACCATGAAAGCATAAATCAACAACACATCAGAAACACACATAACACCAAGATTTTTTACGTGGAAACCTTATTAGGGGAAAACCATGGTGGAGGTTAGTCCACAAGATTATACCCTGTCAAAAGTATAAAGAATAAAATGGGGAATTCACATGCATTTAGGCGCATTTCCTAGAGCTCACTGCTCAAATATAGAAAGGATTACCTCCCAAAGAAAGACACACTATCTTACAAAATATTTGGATTACATCCATAGGATTTGAACTGAGAAAATAACATTTTCTAATGCCTGATTATAGTTCCAGTTAAGCACATGAACACTTCTTCACACTCTACTCATTCTTCTTCACACTCTGCTTCTACCTTCGAATGATTAGGACATTATTCACACATCTCATACACAAGCACACCTTCAAATGGAATAAACAATCACTCATATATATCCACAACAAGAAATTACATCGCTACATGTCGGCCTCAACAAAATAATAAAATGAATACAAATTGTCGGCCCAAAACATTAAATAATTTTCAATGCGAATCGACCAATGTTGGCCACAACATAGTGAAGACCTAAAATAAAATTCTCAAACATGAACCACCTTCAAAATTTACTCCTCGAAGATCCACAACATGCTACAACACCCTGTCAGCCAAGAACATGAAAAACATGAACACACAAGAGAAAATCACCAATCACGAGCACAATGATCAATGCAGACGTGCAACATAGATAGAGCATGATATATAAACATCTAAAAACATCATGAATCACTAGAGAATATTCCACAACAACTGAACTTACTAAAATCACATCATCTTCATTCAGGAACACCGACTGAAGCAAAAAAATGACAGTTAGAACACAACTGCTCATAACATGATCAAATCTTCATGCAAATCTCTGAAACTTAATGTGGATGAACTAGACATAATTGAAAACAAACCCTTTAATCCACAATCACTGATCATCAACGTACTGAGCTCGCCAACAGACCAAACTTCACTTCACCACTAACAACCTGCAACTTATTTCATTACAATTTTCTCAATATCCTCAACATATACAACTTCTAAGACATTAATGCCAATAGTGTTGACATTAATGACAACCACATATCAACAACACAACCACAACATCCAACAGTTATAAATATTATTTTTATTTAGTGACTAAGTTTAGATTGATAGTATTCTAGTTTGTTGGCCATAGGCCACAACAAGCATATCGTTATCTATTTCCAAGACTTATCAGTGATATATTCTACATCTATAAATATGTTATAGTTTCAACCATGGGCATATTATATGAATTTGTATTAAACTTTTGATAAATGAATCAAGAATTCGCTTAAGTAGATCAGTGTAACCAAGTTCTTTCATTCACCTCATGAACCAAAGGAAGGGCCCACTCTCAAAATACCTGGTGAAGTTTTTATTATGTTTGTTATGTTTTGAATATTGTTACTATTATGATTTAAATGTTGGCTTGGTATTGCTATCATTTAAGATTTAAATTATAGATTGATTATTTGTGAGATTGTAGGTTTGTGTTCAACTTATATATTTAAGGCATTGTTGATAGTTACTTATTAGTGCGTTATTCTTTGCATTTAATGATCTTTGAATTGTGTGTGTAAAGTTTCAATTTTAGTTTGTAGATTTATCTTAGATTGTTGATAACAATAGAACAACTTTTGTGTGTTCTTGTCACATTCTTTTCACTCTATTTTTGTTATCTTCTTGTCACTCTAAGTGTCTATAATAACATACTTAAATTTGATAGTAGATTACACAACTTTTTTGTGAGTTGAGTACTATAGGATCTATTTGTTTTGCATTTTATTTTATTCTTCTTTCTAGCAACAACCCTTAGGTAAACAACCACTACACCTTTCCAATGATTATGTTCTCTGGATTGACACTTAGGAACAAACTAAGGAAACCAACACAAAATTCCCAAGGATTAATTCAATTATATTAAGCCAAATTGATAGAATTACAAGGATAGTTTATCTCCAGTAATGATCCATAGTTTTGTCCAAACAAAAACTAACTGATAATCACCACAGACTTTCAAATTATGGATTTTCCATTTAATAGCCATTTAAAGACCTGTGAGAAATGCTTCATGTTGGTTTCAAAATTTGCACAACAATGAACCCTAAATATTTCCCAACCTATGCTCAAATTCGAAGAGAGATTAGGCTAATGAATGGGAAAATGATCTCACACTTTTCTCCCCTACACTTCAAGCTCTGCAAAACCTATGTAGGTCTCCATATATGGTACTGAATATAGATATGATTTACAAAGTTTTATTGCAACACCTAGTAGATAAACTTCATACAAATAACAAGGGTTTATATATTTGCAAAATGGAAGGCACTATCCTTGTTGTCATTAAAACCTAGGTATGAAGTATGCAAATAATTAAAGATAAATATTGCAAAAAGTAAATTATAGTTTTTAATTTGAAACGTGTTTTTGAGTTTGAAGGAAAGCCATTCAAAATAAAGTTGTGCCTATCTAGGGCTACATAGTCACAATGGATGTACACATCCCTCACAACATTCTAAACATATTTTGATGATTATTCAACCATTAACACCTTGTATTAATGAGATCAACTAATGACTAATAGTGTAAACTCTACATATAAATCCAATTTGCAATAAAATATTCTCATCATTTTCATTGAAAGAAATTACATTGCTCCTTGAGCAAAAAATAACAATGAAGATAACCCAACTGCAACAAATGTGCACGGAAAGCTTTACAACCCTTGATTGTATTACTAAAAGAAATATCTCATTGCAAAATGGAGACAATATACACTGAGAGCATGCAAAAGCATGTATTGATATATGTTGCAATCAAAATATACAATGCAATTACAAGAAAATTTGCAAAGAATTTTCCTCTATTTCCCTGCACAAAACTAAAAGCCTACCCCTTACAATGTCTTCAAAATCCTAAAACCCTTACAAATGAGACATAAATTACAATATAAAGAAGAGAATAAAAATCGGATTGAATTTTTTTCTGACACTTGGCACACTTGAGCTCCCTTGATCTACAACCAACTGACAATTAGAAGATGCTCCTCACTCTTTATTTTCCCTCTTTATTTGCAACTAAAGCTGATTTGGCCCAAATCTATTTTTCATTCCCTTGCAAACCTTTTACCTGCTCATAAAAACCCATTCTGGCTCTATTTTCACTTGCAAATGAAAAATATTACCTTTGGGTAAAAACCCACACTCCCAACTCCCTTTTTGCTTTGTAAGTAAATTTTTTTACCCATATATAGTTAACTTCACTAATGGCATTCAAAAAAAGGTTTTAATAATGCATTTTTAGAGATCTCGAGGTTTCATTTCATACTACATATAGTTTGACATTTTGTCAAATAGTTGATTTGAAATCCTTCTACCTGTGCATCTTGCCTGAAACTGACTCATTTTCACCTGCTCATTCCAATCTAATAAGGCATTCATTCACATTTCTGTCTCTTAGATCCAACAAATATATCTTCATTAAGCTAATTTGTTACACTTAGATAATCTCCACTTGCTGAATAATACATCTTCTCAACAGTGTAACATTTGGATCTTCTGCACACCATTTTTCTTTCTGCAAATAATCTATAATTTGTTTGGATGTTTTACACACTAGTAAGGCTCTAAATCCGTCACCAAGAAAGACACCCATTTGCAAGTTGAAAAAATATTGCTGGACTATTGAAAAAATTGTCAAGGTCATTTTATTAATGCTAGGCATTTAAAAATACTGCAGCATGTTTAAAAACATGAATAATATGTGAAAATGCTTCCTCAAATGTTATCAATAGTGAAAAACCTCTTCTACAATTGTTTAAAAGCTCAAAATATTCCTCCAAAAAGCATTTACATGACATATTTTAACTAAAACACTTGAGCATAATCCATTGCTATATTTTTTTTTCAAATTTTGTAAAATGCACTGGTCATTACCTTTCAAAACTCATTGGAAATGGGGTGAGAAGAATTCCATTGCAAACCTCCAAGCTATCACAATTTAGAGATGAAAGAGCCTTCTCAAAGATGTGCCGTGCACAAAACTCCACAAAATCAATAATATTTAGCTTATAAAAATCTCATTTATAACTCCTGAAACTTTATTAAAATGTTGCCTAATAACAAATCATCACAAGAAACATGACCATTACTATTTTAAAAATAAGGATGGGTCTCATAAATGCAATAAGCAATGAGACTTTGTGCCACCAAATGATTTAACATCATCAGTATTTTTCTTTAATCTATGTCTTTACTAATACACTACCTTGAGGTATGCACTGGACTCCCTTGTGCATATACAAAAATCAATATTTCACATGTAAACCATTGCAAGAGACAAAGCATCACAGTTTTGAAGAGGAGAGTCTCATAATTGCAATGTGCGATGGATATCTGAGCCATCACACAATATAACACTGTTGCATTTTACTTCTCAACGATTGCACAATAAATGTAATGTGTGTTGGGTTCAATGAATGATTTTTATAAAATTTCATAAAGCTCCTCCTCTAAATATTAACTTTAATCAATTTGAACTTGTAGACATATAAAATTGACTTAACACTTATCACAAATTCAGAATGTCTTGGAACGACCTTGAAACGACTAGAACAACTCTGAATCAACTCAGAATGTCTCCAAACGACTCCGAAATGACTCGAAACAACTCTGAATCAACTTAGAACATCTCAGAATGACCTCAAAATGACTCGAAACAACTCTGAATCAACTCAGAATGTCTCGGAATGACCCCAAAATGACTCAGAAGAACTTTGAATCAACTCAGAACATCTTGAAATGACCCTGAAACAACTCAGAACAACTCTAAATCAACTTGGAATGTCTCAAAATGACTCCGAAATGACTTGGAACAACTTTGAATCAACTTAGAATGTCTCATAACGACTCTGAAATTACTCAGAACAACTCTGAATCAACTCAAAATGTCTCAAAAACAACCTCAAAATGACTCAGAACAACTCTGAATCAACTCAGAATGTCTCAGAACAACCCTAGAATGACTCAAAACATCTCTAAAACAACTCATATCATCTTAGAATCATCCCACGACATCTCATAATGCATCAAACGATACCAAACAACATTCAAAACCCTATTTCCTCTATTAATCAAATGATACAACGTTATTTGATTAATTCACATTTCATCATTTCAACCAATTAAATAAATTATATTTATTTAATAAAGTCCTAACATAATCTTATTTCATCTTGATTAGTCAAACGACATCGGTTATTTGACTACATCACTAATTCATCTTATTCCTCAAAATTAATTGAATTATTAAATCATAATAATTTAATTATCACACTTCCCTCCAAAATTTGAATAATTAAATCAAAACAAATCAAACTATTCAAATTGGAAAAAATCAAAATCAAAATCAAAATTAGAATTAATTAATTAATTAAATAAAAGAATATTCCTCACCCACTTTTTGATTGAGGAAATCACGGATTGCTAACTAAGCAATCTATTTTGCTAACTCAACCATCTAATTCCTAACTCAACCCTAACTGATCAATCAATTGCTAACTAAGCAATCAAAATCCTAACTAGCCAATCTATTCTTCAATCACCCTAATTGTGCAATCAACTTTGCACAATCCCTCATGTCTAAATCGTCTCAACTCCTTTTAACCATTGATCTAGATATTCTCCAACGCGATCTCGACCGTCAATTCGAAATTGCTTTTTCTATATAACAGGCCTTTCTCTCCATAAATAATGATGGGAATTTCAACTTACCTTATGCAACAAAGTGCTATCAAGACCACCATTGAGAGAGCTTCATCATTTCTTCAAGAACAATCATCAATCATCAAGCTTTTGTGTACAAGCAATGGAGGCTTTGCAGTGATACGAACAACCCAACATCATGCAAATGCACTCCAACATGGGATGGTAATATTTTCTTGTGTTATTTGAATTGGTTTGAATATCTTAGGATCTTACTTTCATTCAAATAGCTTAGATTTGCACATTTCATGAGTGATGGAATAGGATAGATTAAGTGTTTTGAATTAGATTAGTTTTTTATTTCAATCCTACATTTGATCTTGTTTTTTTGGCATATTTCTTGATGGATTCCTTCCCCCTCACACATTCTAGCAACTTGATAACACTTGATCTTAAAAACAGAACTAAATGTTTTCTTGTGCATTTTACTTTGCACCATATTTAAAACATATAAAATGTTTTAAAAATATTGGATACCAAAGCATTAGAGAATAGGGAAAAATTTAATGTCGTCTATTGCCCAAATGGAAAAAATTCACTTCACACAAACATGAACCCCTAGAGTCAATATTTTTTGTGAGTGGGCCTAATTAATTAAATAAAACATGGGTTTTTCATCGGATCTCACCCAACTATCCAAATTTTGGTACCTCCTTTGTAAATAGGCCCGTCAAAGGTGTTCACTGCAATCAAAAGGAATTAAAATAATGCATCAGTTGACCTTGGATTTTGATGAAACTAGGAATGGAGATGTTTTAGGCCAAAATGAGAAATGGGTTGCCCTCATAATTTTGAAATTTACAACTTTTTAGAACACCAAATCTAGCCTGATTGTAATTAGAAACACATTAAATGGGATATTAGAACCCATCCTGAAAGCATGAAATTGAGTAGGTACACTACCATATGTACCAAGAAACTTTCTGCTACATAGATTTTCATGATGATCATTGAGTTGAAAAATTTTATTCGGCAAAGATGGGCTCCGGGGTAGATTTAGTAGGATGTGGACCTAACCTTTTTTGACACATTGAAAGGACATAGTCGCTTCAAATTTGCATAATTTGAAGGTTCCATCAGTGGATCATGTTTGGGGATGCATGCCCCAGGCATGGTGAGATTCCAAATCTCTAGGGAGTAGACCAAGTGTCAGATCCATTGGGTGCCTCTACAACTTCTCCTCTATGCTGCATTTAAAACCATTGTTTCAATCTTCATTTGGTGGCCCCAGGCCCCCAATAATGAAGTACCAATCCTTACCTCTGTCAAAAACTTTGTTCTCTATTTTTTGCACTAGGCCAAGTTTTAAAACATTGCCATTGTATACCTGAAAACCACAATCACCATTGGCATGCTTAACGACATCACTGTGCTTTTCAATGTCACCATTAACTTTGTTAGTCTAAAATTTGCAATCAAACACTAATTGAAATATTCCAACATATGACATGCATATGTCACACCAATCAAATAGATCAAACTTGCAATTGGTGCAATACCTAACATCAACAAGATCATTGTCATACATAATCACTTTCTTATCAAATTGAATCGGAAAGTGAAAAAGTTCATATTATGCTTGAAAAGAGTCATTATGAGAGTTCTCATCATTTATCTGTACATCAAATCTGAAACCCTCATAGTCCTTAGGCTTAATGAAGATATCATGCCCCACATATGGTATGGAATCCTCTTGTGTAATAAATAAAGAATGTTCACACATAGGCATCTCCTTCAACTGAATTGCATCACAAGAAAGTTTATCTCCATCCAAACAACATAACTTAGTCACATTATCATATGACCCAATGATCTCTACAAAAAATTCCTCACAGTGACTGTTCAAAACACATTCACTATTGCAAAAAGTATCACACTCAACATTACCTCCTGTAGTATCAACATAAATATCTGAAGTAGACCTCTCATAAGGAAGATTATAAGTTGCACACCCAAGAAAAAGGTCCTTGTATGCATCCTTGTAATGAAAACAATCAAATTCTTCAAGTTCAAATTCATCATAAAGAGATTCATCAACTGTACCAACATTTGTCTTTAAATTTTCACTTTCATGTATAGCTACATCCATGCTATTCTCATGTAAACAATTAGTAGAACTTCAAAACCAGAAAAAGGAATGGAAGAAGGTGAAATATCAAAAAATAAAGGAATTCCTTGTTCACCATTCACATCACCCACATATGTATGCTCTACACAATCAACTACTTGAGCTGATTTATCCAATAAATATCTTGCACACATACCCTTTTCTTTGTCCATACTGCTTCAGTAATCAACAAGGTCATATTCCTCACCATCAAACTGAAAATCATCATTTGTTTCTCCATTTCAGCTTCTCACTAATTATTTCTCTGACTAAAAGTCATTGCACACTGTCATTTGCATCTGATATACCGAGTTTTCTCTCTATGTGCATGCAAAAATTGAAGCCTTCACAAGAAATTCCACTATTATGCATTAGCTTTGAATTAGGAAATATATCTTCTATGTCATTATCCCTATGTAAGTTTCCAATATCATGAGTATTACTAATCAAAAAACTCTCTTACCTCATAACCATGAAGGCTTACGACAATACTACCCTTAGCTCTTGTAGAATCAACGCGACCAAGTATATCATAGCAATGTTGATTACAAATCTCCTCTCCAAAAATTATGTTCAATTCACACCCCTCATCATGATTGTATCCAAGAAAACTTGGAGTCCCATCATCTTTCACAACATCATGTTCATTACTTGAGGAGAGGAGGTTCAACTCACCCTGGTTTTCAGTATCTATCCTTTCCATACAAGGTTATGAAAATCTAACATCATCAACATAATTTGAACTAATATCATTCAAAGAATTTTCAATACCATCATAGATTTTCATAACATCACCTTGCATTTGTGAGCCTTCAAAAATATTGGCATCATCTTTATTGAAACACTTATCACTTAAGGAGATCAATTCTACCTCTTCTTCTTGAAAGGAATCATAGTCACTAGGACTGCAAACAAAATTGTAGTCTCCTTGATCATTTGAATAGGAATGCTTCTCATTTGGTTACACACTTACATCTACAACACTAATGTTGTCATCACGAAGACACAAAACTTTAAAAGAAACATAATCGGTAAGATGACCTAAAAATGGATCTTCAATTTCCAATACACTTTCAGCTGATATTACTACATTTGACAAATGATTCATCATAGCATATATTTTTCTCATTAATGAGTGAGAGTATGTCTTTAGCATTATTTGCATTAATGCAACTTTCATCTAATATAGAGAGCTGGCTCTCTAATTATGTGTTTTCAAAGTCAATAGAAGGAATGACTACACACACCTCATCCATCTCATCATGTCTTATATCTTGGCTATAATGGTTGCAATATTCATATGCATATATCTTCTCCATGGGCCGATCAGAAAGAGAATCTTTCCTTCTGTCAAATACAACACCATTTTCTGTTATATTATGTTCACTCCTTTTGTCACAAAGGGAAAGAGCACCATCACTCATTATAGAAATAAAATCATTTACCCATTTCATTTTGATTTCTTCATAAACTGAAAGCCATGGGTATATGCATTTAACACTTGGAGGCTTTAAATCATGTGATATAGTATTCAAACCTGGCTCAAAATTCTCACATAATAAATCAATGCAAAATAATTCATCAGGTCTTTCTGATTCTGGTATTGCAATAAGATTTCATAAATCTGTTATGAAAATAATATGAGGTTTCACCATCATATCTCTTTATATCACAAAATGCATGAATAAGTGATATGGATTCAACCTTGTTTTCAAATTGTTCTTCAAACTATTCTTGGATATGTAGATGTCTATTGTCAAATAAGCATACATTGTATGCTGATATTCCTTCAAAATGATCAATGAAAATTATTCTAAGCTCCCACCATGAACATATGGAATGCAATGGTAGACTAGAAAACCAACATTCAACATCATTTTCTAAAGCTCTTACAAAAATCTTCATGATAACATCCTCTTCTTCTATTTTACATTCAACCATCCACATGTTAGAAATTTGCAATGTGTTGTTTAGTGCAAGTCTTATCATATGATCAAATCTTGAAATAGGAAAACCCTCCCAAGTCTTGTGGAGCTCAAAGTGTAGAAGGCTGATTATAGCCTTGTTCATTGGCCTTTCTTGTCCCTGATGTGATGATAGTGCAAGACCTTTTTCTTAACCTCTTGATCTCTTGGTTTGGGCATTGTGATTTTCCTTAGGATTGGGGGTTGCAAGAAAAAACATCAACACTTCATATTAGGCCATGTTATTGATACAAGGAAATGATATCTTTTATGAATTTATTGTATCCCCCTATGGTGTTATGAAAGGGATTCGAACCCGAAAACCATGGTGTGTATAAGAACCATCAAAGTATAGCTTCCATGTTGTTGATGTTTCTAGTGTGAAGATTGCCTCATCAAGAAATTTTGATACCAAAGGTTGAAATGTAGGAGTAGGAGCATCAACTAGTTGATCTTCTAGTATCTATCCCTTTATAGCTTTTCTTTCCACATACTCTATGTCAAACTCACTGAGGAACATTACCTATTTGGCCAATCTACCTATTTGTGTTACCTTATTGAGTAAGTACTTTAGAGGATCTATCTTTTCTATCAGCTTAGTCTAAACATTCAACATATAATGCAAGATTTTTTGTGTTGTAAAGACAATTGCTAGATAGACACATTCAATAGGATAATAATTAATCTCATACCCTAAAAGTGTATAATTGATCTTTCTTTTTCATCTTCATCATTTTGTGCTAACAAGGCTCCCAAGGTTGATGATGTTGCTGATACATATAGGATAAGCAATTTTCTATCAATAGGAGACATCAATACTGGTGTGATAACAAGTAATCCTTGATTTTTTGAAAGGTCTACTCGTAGTTGTTGGTCCATTTGAATGGTACATCCTTTTGAAGAAGGTACTAAAAGGGATGACATTTGTTTGATAGTTGTGCAATGAATCTATGGATTGACTAGAATTTACCTTGTAGGCTTCTTAACTATGTTAGATTAGAAGGTGGAGGCATGTTGATAATAGCTTTCACCCTTGTAGGATCAATCTCAATACCTCTATGAGAAACAATATACCAAAGGAGCTTCCTAGAAGTTACTCCAAGGACACACTTTTTTGGATTTAGTATTTATACTCCTCCAATCTTATGAATATTTTATCTAGAACATTTATATGACTGTCTCATGTAATTTATTTGACTAGTAAGTCATCGATAGAGTCCTCCATGAGTGTATGCATTGTGTCATGAAAATTTGTAGTCATGACCCTTTGATATGTTGCTCCAACATTTTTAAGGCTGAGGGCATGACATTCCAATAGTAAGCACCCCATGGACATATAAAAGTTGTCTTATGCTGATCCTTAGGTGCAATTTTATCTGGTTGTATCCAAAGAAGCCATCCATTAGTGAGAGCATCTCATATCTTGTTGTGAGATCTACAATCATGTCTATGTTTGGTAAAGGAAAATAATCTTTCGAAAAATCCTTATTTAGATCCCTAAAGTTTGTACAAATGCATATGCCCCTAACTAGTTTGGTGACTTGTACAAGATTCAAAATCCATTCTTTATAGTCTATTGGTCTTATGAAACCAACATATAATAGTTTCTTCAATTCAACTTTGACTAGTAAGGTGATCTGTGGATGCATTATTCTTAGCTTTTTCTTGAAGGGTTTTGCATTAGGAAACAAGGAAAGATAATGTAAAACTAGATCAAGATCCAATCTAGGAATGTTAGCATAAGACCAGGCAAAAATGATCTGTCTTGCAAAAAAGAAGCTAATGAACTCAAGTCTTTCAGTCTTAGTCAATGATGCTACAAAGTGTATGATTCTAGGATTGTTAGTCATGCTAATGTTAACTTCCTCAAATTTCTCTGCTAACAAGGGTGATCTCTCTTGACTTATGGGTAGTAAATCCAATCCTTTATCCTTGGGTACCTTAGAGAATTTTTCACCCTCGGATACATCCTTTGTTTTTACTTTTTCATGGTCTAAAGGCACCTTTTAGTTTTCACTTAGAGACCTATTCTTTTTTATTTTATCATTTTTGTGACTAGAGCATGGAATGGACTCCCCAAATTAAGTTGTGGCATCAAGATATATGGTGAATCTAGCTTTGTGATCCCCACTAGGTATATTTTCATGAAGTCCCATGAACTCAACTATTGCTTCATCATTTTTTAATATATCCAAGTTTAGTGGTCCTTGTTGGTGCTAATCGATTAATTACGAGTGGACTAAAGGTAAATCATCATCAATATTAGCATTAATCAAGGATAAGGTAGATATTGTAAAGACAAAGGTATTTTTTAGGGTCCCAAAAGGTTTCAATCCAAGCTCAACCATCAGTCTCTTGGTCTTTGGGAGGGTTGGTCTTAGTATTTTTCTTAGAAGTCTCAACACCATTAGAAATGCTAACTTTTTCACCTGATAGTAACTTATTATGAGGATTGGTCACTTTAAATGGTTTGAACCCTAAGCCTTTATTATTTGGTATCTTTCTAAGCACTATGGGCTCCATCATTCCTTGTTTTTGTGCACCAAGTCCACTATGTCCACCATAGCCCTTTTGTTTCATAATCTCAAAACTTTTCCCATATTGGTCAACTACTATCTATGTAGGTTCAATGTCTTCTTTATCCTTATAGATCCAAGTAGAGAAATCCTCACCTATAGACTCTTTTCTTAGCTCACCCCACTTGGTGAAGGTAGTGGGAGATAGGTGAATGAAAACTTTAGGATCTTTCTGTAGAGGATGTGGTTTTTTGTAAGACTTCAGAAATGTAGGTAGTTTCCCAATACAAAAGGAACTCTCAATGTTATACTCTCCACATCCTTGGTCATGGATCTAGACCTTAACTTTGGGAATGGGAGTGGATGGAGTGGAAGAAGTTGATAATGAATCGAGATCGATATAGCATGATAAGGTAGATGGTGAGGCTTCTTGATTGATGGGTACTTGATTTTTGGGTGTTCCCTTAAGATTGCTATAGTATTGGAAGGGATCAAGATCACATGCTTTTGTGATTTCAGTATCTTTATAAGGAAAATTTAGGTACTAGTGGTAGGTGGAAGGAATGGCCTTCATGGCATGAATCCATGGGTGACTAATGAGAATGTTATACCGTAAGTCCAAATCTAGAACTTGGAACACAATGTCTTGCATGACCGGGCCAAATCTTATGGGAAATGTGATTACACCTTTGGAAGAGCACTCTACATCATCATTAGCCTTAATGATAATACTCTTAGACATTTCTATACAAGCCTTAGAGAATCCTAGTGCTGTAACCAGTTCAAAGTACCAATGTTCAAATTTGCTCCACCATTTATCAAGACTTTTCTGATCATATGTTTGTTAATGAATATTTCAAGGTGTAGTGGATCATTATGATTGGGTCTCTACGAGGGAAGGGAATTCTCAATAAATGTGATGTGATGTGCGGTAGCTAAATACCCTATCATGACCTGTAATTGATCAACATAAAGGTTTGTGGGTATGAAAGAATCCTGCAAGGATTTATCAAGGATAGCTTTGTGTGCAGGGGACATGTAGAGTAGCTAAATAATAGATATTTGTGCAAGGGTTTTCTCTAGATGATCTAAAAGGTTGTATTGACTCTTTGGTTGTGGATTATAAGTGGCCCCTTGTAGGGCCACCTTGGATCTCTAGGTTGTAATGACACATTCTAGATTCTTTTCCTTGATGGATATGATGGATACATTATTCTCAGATGACTCGATATTGTTCAGTGTATAATCATGTTTAAAAATGGTATAATTGGCTTGGCCATTTGAGTTAGTTTATGAACTGGTAGCTTTTCCTGACCCATGATTTTGCAGGGGATATTTGAAGATGGTATGATTAGTGTTTGAGGACTTTGTGCATTGTCTATAGATATGTCACCTTGGTCAATAAGATATTGAATGATGTTTTTAAGTTTGTAGCATGAGGAAGTCTTGTGTCCTTTGGTTCTGTGATACTCACAAAAGTCATTTTCATTCCATCAGGTTGATTTGAAGGCTCTTGGTTCATATGTCTGACTTTTGGTAGTTGGATGCATTTGATTGTAACAGTTTCTTCAGAGATGACTCAATGGATTCCCCTAGGGATGTGTATGTTTTCCTCTTAGGATAATTCCTTTGAGGACCTCATCTTTTTAGATTGTTCTAGACCAAGCTTATTGTTTTTTCATGGTTTTGAAATTGAGGACCATTGTTCAATGTAGAGGGTCCCTTAAGACTAATGGTGGGGTGGCTTTTGTTTAACACCTTTGTGTCCACTACCCCATCATTTGTGACACTTGTTTCTAGACCAAATTATTCTCTTGTCACTAGAACTGCTTGGGTTGTTTTGATTTTCTCAAAAGAATTCAACCAATCCTTTTGCAACAATGGAAACACCTTTTTTGATAACCTCCTCAAATTTATTGCAACAATGAATCTAAAGTTGGTACATTAACTCAGTATTAATATTCTCCACAAACATGTGTACCAACTATTTCTTAGGTATGTCACATTGGAATTTACTAGCCATAATTCTCCATTTCTAGAGGAAAGAGGAAAAATATTCTCCTTTTTGTTTCATTTGGAATAATTTAGATATGGCCATATTGATTTTAATGTTGTAGGAGAAGTGTGTGACAAACTTGTCAGCCAATTCTCTCTATATCCTTATACCAGAAGGTAGATATGAAAACCAATCAAGGGATTGTCGTGTGAGATCTCATGGAAAAAGTATCATTAGGTATGTGTGTTTGAATGAAAAATCCATGAAAGAAGTAGGAAACTCTTGTAAATGTTTGATATGATCTCCCTTTCCCTTGTATTTATTGAATTTTGGTATGTTAAGGTTGTTGCAAGGTGTGTGCCCTTGGTCTCCTTGTGGTGTGCAACATAGCACTCAGGTTCATGACATGGCTTAAATGCCTCATGTGGATTAATTAACTTTGGTGGTTGTATCAGGAATTAACAGGTTAATCTTTTGGTGCAATGAAAACCGTCTTTGCAACAATTGGTATCAGAGCCTAGGTCACAGGTTTGAATCCCTCACTTGTACTGGGGGAATTGTTGCAAGCTGTGAGCACTTGGTCTCTTTGTACTATGCAACATAGTGCTCAGGTACGTGACATGGCTTAAATGCCTCCCATGTATTTATTCTCTAGTGGTTGTATTAGGTATTAACAGGTCGATATTTTGATGCAACAACAACCATATTTTCAAAAAAGGTGTTGGGGTAAGGGAGGAATGTATATACTTCAATCAAAATGATAAGGACATAAGTCCTTGATGGAGTAGGTCTTCTTTTTTTCTATTACGTGGATGTTAGAGATTTGTTGCTGCAATGTTTGAATTTGTTGCACTAAGGCATCCATAGGTGATGGGGCTATGAGAGGCATGCTCATTTGATTAGTGTTCAAAAATGGATTAGCATTATGATAATTTCCAATCGATGAGGCATCATATGTTTGGGAGTTGAATGTAATGAAGTGATGGTGTAATAGTGGTTGATTTGATTTTTGAAAGTGTGATGTATATGCGAGATTGAATTTGTTTTTCTATTGAGGTGGTTGTTGGAAATTTGGTACGAATGTATGATTTGAATTTGTATTTTTGTTGTGGCAGCTGTTGTAAGTTCATGTTTTAACTTGATCCAAAAAAGGTTCCTAATTGAATCAGAGGCGTGTTCATGTTTGGTGTAGTATTGGTTGTTTTTGTTTGTGGTCTTGAAAAGGAACCAAATGTCTTTTGTGTCTTATTAGGTGGATTTTTACTCATGTTTTGACTTGTAGAAGTAGTGTTGGTCTGGTGGTGCACTTTGGGATGTGCTACTAAATAGATTGGTTGGTTGTGGACTCATAGTTTATGATGGATTCATGAATTGTGGACCTAGGGTCTAAGACATTGGTGTCATGTTAAAAAGTGGATTCTTGATTTTTGTACCAAATATTGGTGTAGGAGGTGTATTGACAATGGTTGCATTATGTGAAGTTCCTCCAAAGCGCATACTTGTGTGCAGTTGTGATGAGTTAGCATTTTGAGGTGGGGTTGTTGCATTAAAGACACCTTGTGCTGGTTATGTAGCTTCTAGTGGATGTTTGAATAGTTCAATGATGTCAAAAATAGAAGGAAGTTTTTCTCCTTTTTGTGTGAGTGAGAAAAGTACCTATTAGGGTCAGTAGCTACTAACTCATTTATGATTTGCAATATCTTAGGATCTTGCAAGGAATTGTCAATTTCCTCTTGGTGAGACCATGTTATACCTCATCTAAAGTATAGTTGTCAAAAGGTGACATAAACCTTGGTGGTTCACTTGAGGATGACCCAAAGTGCAAGCTGCTAGTGGGATTGAAGTTAGGGTCAACTAATTGATCCATGACTTTCCTTTTCCTTTGTGACCTAGTGAGAACCAACTTGAGACTCTATTTTTGGATTTTTATGATTTTATATTTTTTTTGGATTTTTATTATTTTGGGGATTTATGCAAACTAAGACTGAAAGGAAATTACAATATGTTTTTGGGTTTTCCTGTATATAAGGATGCAAAAGGACTAAAACATTAGACTATGCTTTCTGAAAAAGGATACTAGACAAATGATGATGGACCAAGGTAATTCAAAACCTATGGAGGGACAAAACTAGGATGTTGATTGGATAAAAGTGAACCTAAACTAAAATCATGAGTTTAAGGTATGACTTGTGGATAAGATAGGTAAAATATTTTGAGGTCAAGACACTCAAATAGATGACTCTAGTTTGATCAATGTCTAGTAAGTTTCCTAGATTAAAATGAAAAATGTGACTGTCTAAGATGCTAGATGACATACACTAAGCTAAAGAATGCAAACTAAGCTAGTAAAATGATAAAGGTGTTGAATGTAAAGGACGAACAAGACATGTCTCTGGTTTGTATGTGAGATCACTATCTATATTAGGACTATAGTATGTATACTCAAGATTTGACTCAAAATTTGTAGCTCAGACATATGTTTTGGATAATTTTAAAAGATGAAGAGCTGAAATTCATAGATGTGGTGTTCTGGTTTTCCACATATGTAGCTCAAAAAGTGAAAAATGTGGTGTAAGATTGGACAATTGCAACACATAGACAAATGTAGTGCAATTTCTGATAGATGCATGTTTATGGTTTTTCCTAGGTCTTTTTGGATAAATACGATGTAATGTCTGACAAATGTGCTTAAAAATTAGATAGTTGTGTTGCAAAATTTGACAGACGTGGTTTACTAGTTTTTGACAAAAAATTTGATTTTTCTAAGTGAATTTTTGTTTTGGATAGTTCTATTTTAAACACAACACTCAAAATATAGACTTCGTTGTTGAATCTTTGACTCTATTGGTTTTGCAAAGATGGTTGTCGTTGCACCAAAAGATTGACCTATTAATGCTTGATACAACCGCTAGAGTTAATGAATCCACGGGAGGTGGTTAAGCCATGTCACAAACCTGAGTGCTACACTACACAACACAAGGAGACCAAGGGCACACACCTTGGAACAATCCCCCAACACAAGTGAGGGGTTCAAACCCATGACCCAAAATTTGATACCAATTGTTGTAGATGGTTGTTGTTTCACCAAAAGATTGGCCTTTTAATACTAGATAAACTGCTAGAATTAATGAATCCACGATAGTTGGTTAAGCCATGCCACAAACCTGAGTGCTATGCTGCATAACACAAGGAGACCAAGGGAACACACCTTGCAATAATTAGTATTGCATAAAAAGATAGTATGGAAATAAGTACAACTTAATTAGTGGTAGATTAGGTTTATTAGTAGATATCAGGACCACACAATAAAATAGTAGGCACTTGAATGAACAATTAGAGTATGCTAAGGTCATGTACCACCTTAACACCTGTTACCATAGAAAGACAAGCTCCTTATAGGGAATTAATGTCATGTCAACAAGTGTTAATACATGGTGAGCAACTTCACATGACAATGCTATCACGTTGCACCAATATAAACTAACGACCAAAAAGGACTTTAGGCTTCTAAAATAATGGTTCATAGTGGGTAGAACTTTGTGAACACCACCACCTACACAAATGTAAGACAAAAGTCTTAAATTCCCACATCTAGCATCACCTGAGACCATGAAAGAAATGCTTAGAAATTCATGTGTAGATAAGGCTCAACTTTCATTTATTGCCCCTTTGATATAGCCCACCAAAAAAAATGTGCTTGAGGTTGAATCCTGGGGTGAACTCCTAGGAAGGCCTTCTACTAAAAATAAGGGAAGGCTTAAGTGTTGCTATTTCTAATCATCCAAGAATCACACATAGCGCAAAGGGAAAGGATATATAGACAAAAAACCTTTGGTAACAAGATTGACTCACACGCGTGCAAGTGCACAAGACACAATAAATAGTTGTTCCTTTTAAGCACTAACCCAAGTGTCCCTAAATTAAAAATCACAAACACACACCCCACATAAAATGGATTAGTAGTTTTGATTTGCCGTTTTCTTCCAAATGTTCAACATATAGCTAAAAGTAAGAAGTTAGTAATGAAAAACCATAATCTATTAAAATCAACTTGCAAAAATTATATATTTTTACCTTCCTTGATTCACAGTCAGATACAGTGCAACACAAATGTGATGTAGAATAGAACAAATGTGTTGCAGAATAGAACAAATGTGGTGCACCTATTTAAGACCTGCAAATACAAAAATTGACCAAAGAAACAAAAAATAACAACCTAGATAAGATTAATTCAATGTTAGGATATCATAAAAATATTGTTAGCCCTATGTAATTGTATACCTAAAATTGCCCTAGCCTGCAAACTAGCATTTTATCACCTAATATCACTACATCTCACATCAAAACACATCAAAAACCCTAAATTCCTCTATTAATTAAATAATACAACATTATTTAATTAATTCACTTTTCACCTTTTTTGACAAATTAAATAAATTTCATTTATTTAATAAAGTCCTAAAACCCTGATTTCTTCTATTAATTGAATAATATGAAATTATCTAATTAATTCACTTTTTCACCATTTTTGACCAATTGAATAAATATCATTTATTTAATAAAGTCCTAATCTAACTTTTATTCCTCTTGATTAATTAAATAACATTAATTACTTAATTATGTCACTAATTCACTTTATTCCCCTAAGTCAATTAAATTATTAAAACATAATAATTTAATTATGTCATTGATGGAGAGCATCTACAAACTTCAAGGGTGCTAAAGACCCAAAGCACAAACTTGAGAAGATCTCTTAAAACTTTCACCAAAGTTCACTTCATTGACACTTGATTCCACAAGGTTATCAATACACCAAAACACCCAATTAGGATTCCAAACTCTCATAAGACCCTAAAAAAAATTAATCATCATTATTTTGATAGGAACAAAGCAAAAACACACTTACAACACTGTTTGATTAGATTCTCACTTGCTTGTACTCAAAGACCAATATTGCTAGTAGGATTCCAAAACACCAAATTAGGTATATCTCTTAATACAAATCAATTCTCCACAGACCAATTACCTTTTCATGGACCCATTACAACCTAATTTAACATACTTCAAAAGTAGGTACTGGTGTTTTGAAAAGAATATCAAAAAAATGACTGTCCGCAGCAAAATGGGCTCAAATAGGCCTAAATTACAAAGAAAGTCACCACTTTGACCACCAAACCTCCTAGAGACCTAAACAACTTATTCAAATACATAAAAATGACCTCATTACATTTGTAGCATGATAAAGATTCAAATTTTTATAAGTTTTCCTTATAGAGGCATAAAATGCATAATGTGCTCCTGCACTAGTCACTTTCCCCAAATTTGAATAATTAAATAAACTATTCAAAACATCATCAAAAATCAAATCAAATAAATACCATTTTGTTTGTAACAGTCAAACTTGATTTGCACATTCAACTCCAAAAACGATTAATTTATTAAATCAATTAATTAATTATCCTCACCCACTTTCATGATTGAGTAAATTGATCCACCTATTTCCTCAATCCCATTGAAGGCTCGAATTGATTTCATCAATTTCATGAATTGCTCCACCTATTTCCTCAATCCCATTGAAGGCTTAAATTGATTTCATCGATTTCATGAATTGCTCCACCTATTTCCTCAATTCCACTAAACACTCAACAAAGATTTCTTCAATTACATAGATTACGCAATCAATTTGCACCGATTATTCCTGTCAAAATCCTCTCAACATCTTTTGATTGTTGGTCAAGATATTCTACTATGCAATCTCAAGCGTTCATTTCGAAACACAAAATATATATAACAAACCTCTTTCCTCTCAAAAAAGGATTGAAGAATCAACCTATTTTATACAACGAAGTAATGTAAAGATCTTAATCGACATTGGAAAAATCTTCAACACACATCTTCGATCAACAAAACATGCATGTTATTCAATCTTTTGCATGCAACAATGGAGACTTCACATTGATACGAACAACACGACATCTTTATGAATACACTCCAACACGAGTTGGTAAAGCTATTTTATTTTGAATTCATTGTTATTGCTTTTTACAAATTTTGTTCTTGAATTCTTGATTTTATAGTTACATTTTGTGAGTTATGGGAATGAATCATTAATTCTTTGGTGTTTAGATTATTTTCTGTTAACATTTTGGTGTTTATATTAGTTTATAGTTAAATTTTGCTGCAGTGGACAAGATTCCTATTGCATCTTCCAATTTGGTCATTATTGATGGCTTTCTTTGCCACTTTTGACAAATTGGAACACATTTGAACTTCATCATTGGCATAGTTGCACCCCTCTACCACAATTGACATTGAAATTTGCACACTTGCAAAATTTTAATGCTTTTTCCCTAACTCTACCGCAGTTGCCCAAAATTCTACCATAGTTGACCCAAAGTTTATCACAGTTACCTTATTTTCTGGTGAAAATTAGAAATAGATCCGAAAATTGGTTAAAGCTTTCACCATTAGGAAACCAAACACCCCACATCACTTTTCATACATCATTTCACCAAAACAAAATCTCATCCATGGGGACATCAATCTATTACCTAAATCACTCTTATCAAGGGTCACAACAACATCAAGGGTTTCAAAATCACCATCAAGATCAAAATCTACAACATCAACTTTCCCTAAATGCACTTGAAAATAGAATTGGAAAACTTTATCAACAATACTTTGTACACCATCAAAAGAGTGAGTCACAATATCAACATCTTGACAATTCTCAAAACATAGAATCATGTAATCAACATGTTCAACATCAAGACACATCATACCAACAACCCCCATCCTATGATCCTTCATACAATGCACAATATCAACAAGGGTTACAAAAACAAATTAGGATCCTAATGTTATGCAAAATCAATATGGATCTTCCTTAATTCAGAACCCCCAACAACAAACAAACACACATCCTCAAACATCTCAATATCCACATCAAAAACATTTCCAACATCATCAAAACATTGATTCATATCAACAAAAAAGTCTATTTCCACAACATCAATTGCCACAAAAAAATCCACAACACCAAGGTGTACCTCAAATGCAATATCAAGATGTATCTCAATTGCAGTATCAAGGAGTTCCATAGCACCAAGATGTACCTCAAACACAATATCAAGGAGCTCCACAACATCAAGTCACACATCAAACTCAAGATCAAAGTATTCCTCAAGTTCAATATCAAGGTGCACCCCACCCTCAAGGTACCTACAAAACACAAAAAGGACTTAACCCTCCTTATACATAACATGGTTATCAAGGGCCACGCCTTCACAAAAACCCACCTATGATCAAACAAACTCATTGGACAACAAGGTTATAACATCCTTCCAAACCAAATGAACACACCTACTAATGATATAACCTTGCAGTTACAAAATAGCAATTAAATCGGTTACCAAAACAATCAATCGAACAACCAACAAGAAAATCAAGAGCAGAACAATCAAGAGAGGCCACATAGGAAATATTACCAACCAAGAAGGAAATTTACCCCTTTGGGAGAGACTTTAGAGGTAATCATGCACAAACTAGTATAACATGACCTTATCAAAATGAATGACAGTTCAACTTATGGTGAACCAAACTATAAGCTCCCTTGGTATAATGAGTATGAATGATGTGAGTTCCATAATATCAAGGGTCACACAACAAACAAATGCATAGAACTCAAAAAAATCATCTAAGACCTTATTGATAAAAAATAAATAGCTATTGAAGACAAAATTCAAGGTTCAACCACTATGGAAAATATTAGCAATATCTCAACGTGAAAAGTTGAAAACAAAGATCAAGAGCCATCTACCAATGACAGCACCAACAATATCTCTACCTCAAATGTTGCAGATAATGATCAAAATCCATCTATCGATGAAAACATTGAAAATATCTCAAAAGTTGAAAACAAAGATCAAGAGCAATCTACCAATGACAAAATCAACAATATCTCTACCTCAAATGTTGTAGATAATAATCAAGAGCCATCTATCGATTATAACATTGAAAATATCTCAAAAGTTGAAAACAACGATCAAGATCTATCTACCACTGATTACGTTGAAAATGTCTCTACATCATCCAATAAGAAAAAGGACATGAATCAAGAATTTATTCCCAAGCATGATCAAAATCAATCACCCATGTCTTGAAATGATCCTATCCAACATATATTGACATCATCCAACTTCATGACAATACATATTGATGAAGAAGACACTCTTAATCCAACACTTATACCCAATGCAAAAAATATAAGCCAAGAGCTATCACCCATATGTCCACATTTCAAGGAAATCCAAGGATCCTTTACAAACAATCCATTCTTATAAATTGATCCATGTCAAGAGGATGAACCAAATTATATCGAAGACAACACCACACAAAGTCAAGATCAAGAATCCCTATCATCAAAATACTATGATGACTTGGCAAGTATCTTCCAAAACGTCCAATATTTTCCAAAAGAAGAAAAAATCCATATACCAAGCGTACATACATCTACCCATGAGATGCCTACTCCTAATGGACATGTAGATGATCTTCATCTAAAACAAGAGTCTCATACTCTTCACATCATTACCAAGGAACAAGATTTTCCTACTCTTAACATCTCTACACATGATCAAGGCATAGAAAAATATATAGACATATTAGAAATTGATCATGAGGAAGACCCTTACAACAATCAAAGAAGCACTCCTGAGTAGCAGAGCATTGGGTATATAACAATCAAAGAAGCACCAATATATTTTTAAGGGCCATCAAAATATGATATTTCATAGGATCAAGTTGAAGATATCAATCAGGAAGTTATCACACATACGAAGGATCCTCTCACTTATAAACTTGGATCACTTACCTTTTTCAGGGAAAGCTATCTTATCAATGAAGAATCTATCACCTATGAAGATCCACAATAGAGCAAAGAAGGATTAGCACCTTGTTTCCAAGGTAAATAATATCCTATTACACAAATTTTTTCAACAGATGAATTATCAAGGCATAGGATTAGGCCTACATGAATAGGGTATCCTAGGACCAACGTAGATTATTGGAAATCCTAAGCAACAAAGTCTTGGTTATTCAACAATTAAGGGATCTAAATATATCAATGATACCTTTATAATATTGGGTAAACTTTATCTAATGCAAGCATCAACATAGAGAGCATGAAGAGTCCTTATGATGAAATTGCTATGAATGATACAACTATCCATATCATGAATTGTCATCCGTGTATTTTTCCACCCTCTAATTGGGACCAAGATCAAGGGAAAAAGCTATATCAAAGAAAGGAACAAGCCATTGAACCAAAATAATCAGTAAAACAAAATGGACAAGCAAAATTCAAATGGATATGAAAGCAAAAGAAAGAAAATCATGTCTATCAAACTTTGTCAGTCAAAGAAACTATGGGGAAAAATAAAAAAGGGAAGTTCATCCATCAAAGATATCCAACAGTGCAAAAGAAAGATTCAAGAGTGACCTACAAGGTATACCAAGAAGTTGGTCCCAATTGAATCTCCACATCCACCCATTATTGCTCATCATCCCAAGTCTAGAGAGTCAAAGATTCCAAACTATGGACCAATCCATTTAAATATCATATCCCTCAACGTACTCCACCATCAAATTTGACATACATGATATCAAACCCTCACATTGAACATGCGTTGGTAGCAACTATTTATCATAAGGATTCTAAGGTAACCCTATCGCGATGTGTGCATCAAGGAAAGATTGACTCTGGTATCGACAAAAAAGACAAAAATTATCAAGAGTTACATTCAAGCACCTATATCTTAGAAAAACAACTCCTTTAAGTGGGATATCGTTGGCACATCATGACAACAAAAACACCCATATTAGCACTAAGAGTATCTACATAAGCACTACTAGGTGGTTCAACATGAGCAATAAATTATCAACATGATGAAAAATTGGTAAACATGCATCTTGTGTGACATCAAAAATCAATAAAAAATAAAAAAAATCAAGAAAATAGTCAAGAGAAAAAAATCATCCTCTAGTGAAAACCACTATGGTGGTGCTTTGGAGAAGTACCATTATGAAACCTAGCAAATATGTGTCATGTGTAGAATCAAGCATCTACATGCACCATTTTAGTTGGAAGCATCTCAACTTATCCATAATAAATCCAATCCAACTTATCTTGATCTTGACAAATGTTTGGTGTACACTTTACACTTGCTTGGGGAAAACATATTGACATGGGTCACTATCATCCTATCCAACATTATCTGAGCCATGAGGAATTGTCCAAAAGGGAATACTCTATCCAAACATGTTATCCTATCACAAGATAATCCATCACCTACATTGCTAGACACTAGGGGAAAGTACTTACATCTTTCTTTAGAATAAATCTTGATCTATGTCTTCTAACTCACAATATGATCTAGGCATCGTCCCAACAACAAGGTGTACCACCAACACACTACTAGGGTAACCTTCAAAAATATCAAAAAAAAAATAAAAAATGGAAAACAACAAAAATAAAAAACATCTAGAAAACAATAAAATCAAAACAAATTTAGATTATTCCTTCACTCAAAATTCTAAGATATCAACATTTGCTTGAACCTCACGACTAGTTCGAGTAGATTTCCATCAACATATCTTCTAGAAACAAAATTGGAATATCAATCCAAGTTATCAATGTTGTTCAAATTCCAAAAACATGTTATGCTTTGAGTCAACACTAGTCGAACTACATGGTCTCTACGTGTACAATGTAGGCAAGGCTTATCAACCCCTGAGGCCTTAGGTCAGTCCCCTTAGGTTTCTACCATGCTTTATTTCAACTTAGTCAAAAAATACAAAATCCAAAAACATTTGAAAAAGTTCAAAAATCCTATCTCCGTCATCGCCTATCTGCAATAAAACATCATCCATAATAAACAAATCGTCATCTTCACCCTTTGACAAAATAGACAAACAAACAAAGCAACATCAAAAGCTAGAACTTTCAAGCAAACAAGCACAAATATTTGATTGCAAATAGACTAAAAAAATGCCGAAGTATTAACTACCTATCTTTTGACAATTCACCAACAACATCTTGAGATATGTCTTAATGGATTCGTTCCTACGATAGAAATGATCAACACCAGATAATAGCCCCAACCCAAATAGATATGGCAAGTGATACAACAACATTGTTTTACCTTTTTACAATCTTATTTTTTTATTTTATTTTATTGAATCATTCCTAGGATCTCTTGAGGATGTCCATAAGGATTTAGAGAAGAAGGAATGGGGGAAATTGAGTGTCATTTCGATTTTTTGTTTGTAAGATATTTTTCTAATACTACCATGGTGAATACATGCTTTGTATAATGTATGGAATTTGTTTGGAGACAATTTGTGTAGCAGTTGCATGTTAGGTATTCCATACCTCTCTGTGTAACTGGTCCAATTTTTTTTAACACAACTCAACCATATACTCTAACAAGGTTTCCATATGTTGGTATGAGCAAGAGTATTCTTTGTATGTCGAGTCAAATTCCACACAATGGATACAAAGTCACCTTGGTCATTAATACCCTAGTGCATCATGTCTGTTTGCTACATCAAAAAGGATTGTTAAAGATGCGAAGCCTCTATGCAAAGCAAAATCAAAACTCATCAAAGACTAACAACATCAATTTTCTTCTAAATCTTACTAAAATTTTCTTCTAGTCAACATGTCTTTTATTAGTCCTTGCATTGAAAAAGCATCACATCATCTTATCAAAAAATTTGGTTCATTATCCAAAATTTTCACCAAATTTCCTGAGGGGGCACCATGCTATCTCACCTAGGGCATACCGGGGCATAGTGGGGCATATAAATTTTCCAAATCTCGATCTTAACATCAAAATATTTGAAACAAAGAACTAGTACTTTGTCTCAAGGAGGGGAGAAATGTAGACACCTAAAATTGTCCTAGCCTGTGAACTAGCATTTTATCACCTAATATCACCGCATCTCACATCAAAACACATCAAAAACCCTAAATTCCTCTATTAATTAATTCACTTTTTCACCATTTTTGACGAATTAAATAAATTTCATTTATTTAATAAAGTCCTAAAACCCTGATTTCTCCTATTAATTGAATAATACAACATTATTTAATTAATTCACTTTTTCACCATTTTTGACCAATTAAATAAATATCATTTATTTAATAAAGTTCTAATCTAACTTTTATTCTTCTTGATTAATTAAATAACATCAATTATTTAATTATGTTGCTAATTCACTCTATTCCCTTAAGTCAATTAAATTATTAAAAAATAATAATTTAATTGTCACTTTCCCCCAAATTTGAATAGTTGAATAAACTATTCAAAACATCATCAAAAATCAAATCAAACAAATACCACTTTGTTTGTAAAAGTCAAACTTGATTTGCACGTTCAACTCCAAAAAGGATCAATTAATTAAATCAATTAATTAATTATCCTCACCCACTTTCATGATTGAGTAAATTGCTCCACCTATTCCTCAATCCCATTGAAGGATCAAATTGATTTCATCAATTTCATGAATTTCTCCACCTATTTCCTCAATCCCATTGAAGGCTCTAATTGATTTCATCAATTTCATGAATTGCTCCACCTATTTCCTCAATTCCACTAAACACTCAACAAAGATTTCTTCAATTACATAGATCACATAATCAATTTGCATTGATTATTCCTGTCTAAATCCTCTCAACATCTTTCGATCGTCATCAAGATATTCTACTACACAATCTCAGGCGTTCATTTCAAAACACAAAATCTAGATAACAAACCTCTTTCCTCTCAAAAAAGGATTAGAAAATCAACCTATTTCATACAATGAAGAATGTCAAGATCTTAATCGACATTGGACAAAGCTTCAACACACATCTTCGATCAGCAACACACACACGTTCTTCAAGATTTTGCACACAACAATGGAGACTTCACATTGATACGAACAACCCAACATCTTTGTGAATACACTCCAACACAGGATGATAAATCCATTTTATTTTGAATTTATTATTATTGCTTTTTTCCAATTTCGTTTTTGCATTCTTGATTTTATAGTTACATTTCGTGAGCAATGGGTATGAATCATTAAGGTTTTGGTGTTTAGATTAGTTTCTATTCACTCAATTTGATTGCATTTGCATGGTCCCGATTTCCTCCTTACAGAGTAATGATTAGAAATATCAACCATTAGTAAATCTAAAAAATTCCAAAACCACAGTTAGATGTAGTTATGAAGATGATGAATGTGGTGCAAAAAACCTTGTATGTGTCACACAATAGATGTGGTGCATCAACGCACAAATGTGGTGTAGAACAAAATAAATGCGGTGGACTTCTTGTAGCTTAAAATTTATTAATTTTTTTGTCAAATACAATAAGTTCACATTGGGTTCACCAAATTTTCGATAGGGAAAATTGGGCAGGAAGGAATAAAATCATTGATAGCAACCAAAACTATTTAAATCAAGCCATAAGATACCCTAATCTAACAACAAAGCACAAGATGAGAATGCAATTCATAAAATAAAGAAATAATACCTCAAATCCAAAGCCAAAGTTGATTCCCCTCCATTTTTCTTCTCAAAATTTCTTTTTTTTCTCTTAGATATGAAATGTGCACAATTCACAATAAGCTCAATATAGATGTAAGAGAAAAATATCAAAGAATGTGGTTAGATTGAAATGAAGTTGATAACTTGGTTTTATAGAAATTCAGATATGATGAATGGTGTAGATTAGGAGGTGCAATGATAATATGATCAATGGTGTAGAATTGTTGAGACAAATAGATCAATCAGTTAACTCAAATATTAATAAGATCAGTAAGCTAAACATAGAATGCTTAGCTTTTGGATTCAATTGTTTGTATTTTTGAGTCGACATTTCAAATCACACTCAGTGATCCATCATTAGGAAGAGGAAAAAATACACACAACTAAATCCAAAATCTAAGCATTCTATCTTCATAAACTGTGGAAAACTCATACCGACTAAAGCTAAACATAGAGTTAACTCAACCAATTATAGAGATGACTGATTGCATGAAAGATGAAGTGGAAGAGAGTATTAGATAGACGATAAACTTATATTTACATGAGAGGATTAATAATGAATTATTATTGAGCGTGTAAAGTGAGCTAAATAAAAAAATGAATAATTTCATTTATTTAGAGAAGATATAAATTTAGATAAATTAAATAATTGAAATAATTACTTAATTTAGGAGATGGTGCATGAATAATTAAATAATTAAATATTATTTAACTATAGAGAGAAAATGATAATGAATAATTAAATAATTAGAAATAATAATTTAATTATAGAAGAAAAGTGAATGAATAATTAAATAAATAATAATAATTTATTTAATTAAATTAGAGGCATGAAGTAATTAGTGACATAATTAAATAATATCAAATTATTTAATTAATAGAAGAATATGGTATTAATGAATAATTAAATAGTTAATAATTTTTTAATCATGTGGAAAGATGCAAATTAGTGTAAAAATGTTGTTCATAGGCTCAAGACATTTTTCAGTGTCTACAATAAGCTTGACTTGATTTTTATTAAAATTTTGTGTTATAGCCATACCTTTGTTGTTCATGTCCTGTCTTGCTAATTGGTTGTGATCTTGTCATGTACATATTTCCATTCTTTCATAAGGAAGTCTTGTTCCTATTGTTGCTTGTTTTATTCTACTTGAATATTTGGATTCTTGCTATACTTGCAAGAGGCACACACTCTAAACCAGAGCTATTGTTGGGACTCAATCATATCATGCTCTTGTTTGGCTTGATTCCCTTCCCTTTGTATGCACATTTCATGGTCCCTCATAAATAACTTATTTGGGATAGTTCACCAAGTTTACCATGTTGATTTTGTGATGTTGTTTATGTGTTCCTCTAACTTTTCCTTAGTCTAATTCCTCAAAACTCAAAAATCCAAAAAATGGCCATGTTTGGAGATTATTTGAACCTTACATGACGTATAATATCTTAACGGTATCCACATTTCAAGTTTGGAAAATTTTGTACTTAAAATATGCAATTTATGGTCAATGAGAGGTTTTCCTAGTTTTAGGAACCTCCACCAATGTCAAAAGCAATTTTGAGAATTGTTGAAACTGCAAAAGGGTTCTTGATTCCCTTCCAACTATCGACCACTGATTTCTCTTGTGCCTTAGCCAATTCTTTAATGATGGCATCGAGGGAAAAGTGATTGAGTGTTTAAGTGAAGTTTTTCAAAGTGTGGTGGTAGTTTCAAAACCTTGCTTAGCCCTTCGAACCCCCTGTGGCACCGAATTTGTTCCTAATGGGGCCCAAGGCATCAATTTGGGAAAATAAAGTATTGCACATGTGAATTTTAAGTTCCATCTAGAAGAGTGGCTTAATGGGTGTTCTTAGTTTCTATTTTTGAATTTTGAGAAAAATTATGCAACTTTTAATGAGTCGGGGCTTCTGGTGGTTCCTGTAGTGTAGTGAATTGTATACCTTAACAATTTCACACTATGTTTGGGTCCCTTAATTTATTGGACTTAATTAAGCTTCTAATTTACCAAATTATGCATTCCAAAGCCTTATTTTTCCCATTTTCCAAAAAGGAAACCAACATTTAGTTAATGTATATAATATTTTTAATTACCATGGATTATGTGTGTCCTAGGCTTATAGGCCAAGACCTATTCACCCATGAGCGAATGGGTCCCCTTTAAGTGTCGTTACCCATTTTTGTTACTTGCTCAAGTTGACTGAGCTTAAGTGTTTGCAAAACTGAAAGAGAGGTACATTTCTTATTTATCTTTCCTATATTGCATTCAATTGTATAAATAGGAAAATCAGAAAGATTTCAAAATTATAGTAACATATCATTGCATTTATACAAGTGCATGTAACATAGAAAATATTTACACAAATCTTTCTAAAAAGTAATCTTTATTGATACAAAAGTGCATATTTGTCTCACACAATCCGTGAGACTAACTTATTCAATGGAATGAAGAAAAGTTTATACATTGATGGATAAATAAAACAAAATGCACATGTAAGGAAAGAGGCCAATCATTGCTTGATGACTGATTCAGTGTGTGTTGCCTTGCTTTGTCTCCTACCTTGAGCTTCTTTGAGTCCTCTTTAGCCCCATATTGCTCCTAGTTCCTGCATCTGAATGATAAAATTTTGTTAGAGCAATGAAGGTCTCTCACATTGCATGTACAAGCACCCATGAACATATAAATTGATCTTCAAATGCATTAAAAAAGCATGCAAAACACTGATTCCCAAGAAAACAAGGAGCATATTAAACACCTATGTCATATGCATTTATCTTTCTAACTTGTTTGCTTCATGTCCAGATTTAGGAAAAGTAATGTTTTTGTCTTGGTTCATTCAATATCAGCATGTGGGTGAAAATGTGGCTCCCACAAGGGTTGAGCCCAACATGCTGCCCCATATGTTTAGGGGAATGGAGTATTATTGATTTGGATGTCTTGTTGAATCATTTCTACACATTTTGATAAGCATCAAGACATAAGGATATTTCTTTATATGATAGGCATATCCACCTCTTAAGTCCTGCTATTTAGGTACTTGAACAACATTACCAAAGAGGTGAATATGCTTATCATTTTCCCTTGAGGACTCTAGTAGAATATGTAAGAGATGAGTCTCTATAAGACAAGTGAAGTCAAGTAATATCTTTCAGGGATATGAATATAGTAGGCATGAAATTTTTTTAGTCATACTTTATAAATTTTTTTAATAGTGATATGCTTCAGGTTTGAATGGAGAACAAGGTTATTATGACTAAAAAACAAATTTCTAAATCAATAATGTTCTTGAGTTAATAGAAAAGACAATTATCTCACAAATGCATAGACAACTAGAATGGAGGATGCATTAATGCAAGTGTATTGTGAAGAAAATCATAAAGCATACAAGCTTGTGAAGATTAAAGACAATAACAGAAGAAAAGCAAATTAAGCTACAACTTTTTAAACAGAGTCTTCTCAGAGCCAATGCCATAGTGTCATAAGTACACAAAATTTTATGTGATAGTTGATAGTCATAAGCATCAAATGATTAAAGATGGAGATATTTCATCAATGATTGTCACATTGTAATACCAACTCAAGAGATGTGAGCCATTTTGAGAAAAGAATGGAGGACAGTCCATAAACCGATTCATGACAACAATGTGACAGTTTGCAATGCATGATAATTTCCAAGGTATTCAAATCCTTACGGAGAAGGTACAATTTTTATTCCCATGATCATGTTTGAATGAAAAGGTAAAAGGTAGAGGCCATGACCAATATTTTCAGAAGTGCCAAAAGAAGCAGAGATACAAATTCATATAGGTTATGTAGAAGGTATTCTTATTTTCTCCAAACAAATGTATGAACACAGTAAATACATGAAATGCACTAAAAGAACAAATTTATGTTCATCAATTGTCTTTTTCTCATAGACATAGCAAGGAAACAATAGAGGGAAGTTGTCTTAGTTGAGTGAGACTAATTTGAGTTTAAAAGACATACAAATTTTTGAATCAAATCCAAAATACAAGAGAAAATGAGATATCCAGAAAAAGTAAAATGTGGCCGTAGTTCACAAGATGAAAACTCAGCTTCAAGGAAAATATAGATGCCATGGACATAAGGTAATCTACAAAAAGAAAAAGGGAAAATGTGTTCCCATTATAATATCAAGAGAAATTCCTTTTTTAGAATGTGCAATACTAGGACAATGGAGTTGTGGCTATGAAGAATGCACAGGGAAACACATAAATCTTTTTATCGTTGTCTTATCTCACAGATTCGTGCCTGGTTGCAAAGTGGATAAACACAATATAGAAACATTTCTTTGTGAGTTATTTTTATTTTTAGAATATAAGAAAATACCTATTTAGGGTTTGTTTTATCAAAAGAAGCATAAAAACTTGTATGTTTTCTTCTATAACACTTCAAAAATTGGGGTCTTAAAGACAAAATTTTCTATTTCCTTTGAAACTGAAATAGTAAAGAAAAACAAGTTTCCATTCTCCTATTTAGAAGAATGCAAGCTTCTAGGAAAAGAAACTCATAAAAGTATGAAAGGAGGCGTGGGTTTTTCTAATAACCCAAGAACAGGTAAAATTTCTACAACAAAAGGAATAGTCGTGGCCATTTAAAATAAAATCTCTTTTAAGAAATATAAAGAGAGTTTGACTTGGGTTTCCTTCCCTTTAAAGAAGCTCAAACTGTGTGAGTAGAATGAAAACAAAATAGTAAGGAAACTCACCATGTCTATCTGAACTAGCACCCAAAGCTTTAGATGAAAACCTTGGTGGTGCCTTGCGTATTACAGAGGGCTCAACAGGACAAAAACAAGAAAGCATGTGAGATAAATAATAGAAGGCTACAAAAGCTGTGACCATGATGGCCCAGATTAGTAAAAATGGAGATTTTCTCTTAGTATTGATTCCAAAAAGTGACTTACCCGTTTTTCTTTGGGGGGGAATCAACATGAAAATGCAAGTATTAAGTCTCAGAAGCTGCAAAATCCACCATGGAAGGCTTTTAGAAACCCTAGTAATGGAGGTGGTGGCGGCTAAACTTCTTCAAGAAGCTTCATGAACAAATGAAGTGAAATGACCTCTTTTCCTTTGTTTTTGTTCTAGGGTTATTAACCCTAAAGATGCTGACAAAAGGTATTTTCACTTTTGTTTTATCAAAAATGAAATGCCAATTAATGTATGACCCCACGACCACATTGGGATAATATTTCCTTAGACAACAATGTTCATGCCTTGTGAATTTTTGAAGACTTGTGATATGTAAGTGCCACATCAGACCTTTGGTGGAGTCTTTGTAACACATGTATGCCACCTCACCTTGGAGATGAGATCCTTATTGCTTGTATGTGCTATTGAAATTATTGAATAAATTTTATTTGCATATGTGCCTATTGTAAAATAAATGATTTTAAGGTGCAATTATAAGCCTTAAGTCATATTGTTACTCTTTAATGCAAATAGTGGAGGCTTTCAACATTCGGTTAAGGAGAGAAATGCTTTGATTTATGACATGGAGAGCATACATGGAGGTGGATAAGCAATTTGGAGACATGTACCCATGAATGTAGGAGCATTTATGCATCTTGTTGGAAGACTTGGAGGGAATCTAAGGGTGGTTTTGTATGACTAGGTGTTTGGCATTGTAAAACCAAATTTTCTCACATATTGGAGACAATTTTGGGGGGAATCTAGTGGCTCATTTTTAGGCTCTTTTGTGGGATCCGAACCAAGTTAGTTGGTGGCTCCTATTTTGGTGCAACTACTTGGATTTGAGTGATTATTCTCTTGTTGAATCATTTTTTGAGTTAGTTCAAATTATGTAGATTGGAGACTTAGTGACTACTTTCAGTCCTTTGATACATAGTTTTGGCATTTTTTTTTGTAACTCATGAGATATTGAATACAAATATTACCTTTCTCACTTTTGGTAATGGATTCCTTGCCTATTTGTTCTTGAAGTTCAGTGTGCATTTTATGATTGATCAAGCTATCTTGTAAACTTACTTAGTTTCTTTATAGCTTTGTCTCATGCTTTTGTACCTTTGATGCAAATAGTTTATTTATACAGGTCACTGTTTGTGTCTGAAAAATATAAACTACTTGATAATTGTGAATTTTATCTTCCTTTTGTAAGTTGTAGTATTTGAACTTTCAGTGAAATATTTATGCATAAACATGCTGTAACAAGTTGCACAAACTTGTTTTCTACCAAATTAAAACCAAGTGTAGAGTTCTAAGTTTTCATTGTCTCCCTTTTAGTTTGGTGTATCACTTTATGTTTTGCCTTTGCTTTTAGTTTTACTCATTTTAAGTTATCCTTCTCCCTTTTATTCAGTAGTTTTAGGTGATATACAAACTAGGAGTCGACCTCATATGGAGATTCAATCCAATCATTAGGTTACCCACAACCTAGTAGGAGTGTTTCCATGTTTCTCCAGAAAGTTGAGTTCTGCAACTTAGCAAGGGTACATTTATGAGAGATAACAAGTGCCAAGACCTATTTTAAAATATGTTTATGGTGGCATTTTAATGATTCAAATTCAACTTACAATTTTTGGATTTTAGAATCTATTTTTTGGGAAATTAGATAAACACCTATAAATACATAGTCTTTTTATCATTTGAAATATAACACACACCTTTCAAAGTTTCATGAGAGAAAATATTATTTTCAAGAGCATTCAAGAGAAGATTTATCAGTCATTTGTTGCAACAATCAAGATCCTAACATCAAATCCAAGTTTGTGTGTGTTCATGTCATCTTGTGAAGGATAATAAGCATTGCTGATCCTAAATCATCCAAGCATTTCAAGTATTCAAATTAATCAAGAAAAATAGGATCTAGATTCCTTGGAGTGATGTGTTTGTCTTCAATCCTCTAAGGGAAGCCATTGAAGGTTGGTGAGTTGTAGCAAGTATTGTTCATTCATCATTTCCTTCATTTTTGTCATTATCTTTCTATTAAGTTTTAATTACCAAATTGGTGTTTGACCAAGGAAAACCCCCGTTAAAAAAAAAAAAACTTTTTCCTCTTTGTGTACATGCAGATTACAGGTTGAAGAAGAATTGAAGAGATCTTGAAGAGCAATTTTTCATTATTGCACAAGTTTTCATCATTGTTGTCAAGCCACGAAAAGTAGTTTTCATCATTGTTTTCAAGCCAAGATCTAGCATCAGAGGATTGTCAAAAGTTATTTTGGAGCCCTAGATTGATACCCATTCGCATAGGGGCGAATGTGTCCCTTTGTACTCCTCAAAATAAGTTTTTTGTGATAGGTACATGTGTTCAAACCTTTCTTAGATTTTCTTACAAATTGTCATTTATGTTTTTGTACTTTAAAGAATTTTCATTTTATGTATTAGGTCTTATTGTTCAATTATTTTGAGTGCTTCAAATCATTTCAGTTTATTTCTAGATCTTTCCTATTGTCCTAAGGGCTGAGATCCAAGTCTGATTGACTCACCATTGAGGTTGAAAGTCAATATTCAGATCTTTTGATCTCTTTCCTAATGCAATCCATGGGGAAAGATACCTATTGAGATTCCTATGGTTCTATATACACCATATAAAACCTTTGGGGATCCACTTCCCTTCTTTTTCATTTTGGCGAACTTGAAATTCTTACATCATACTTTTATGATTTGGAAGTCCTTGAAACCCTATATCTAGGTTTTGCATCATCTTGTTTTGCATTTCATTTAGAGTTACATATTGCATATTTGCATCATTTAAACTCACAAAAATCCAAAAATAAATTACATAAATTCTACATAATATCTTACATAAAGGTGTGTTTCAATCATTTATATCAAAATTGCATTAAAAAAAATGTCGTTTTGTTCATACATTGTCATACAAATTGAATTTAGATTTCATCAATTTTTTTGAAAAACTATCACTGAAGAATCTGTTTGCAGTTAGGAATAGTGAGCTTATATATCAAATCAAACATCTGAATTAAATTTTTCAAAACCCTATGCAAGGACCCATTCACCCTTGGGTGAACCTGTCCTTGTATAGGTGATTTTCCAAAATTCTGCACATTGCTTTGTCTCTATCTGCTTCATTTTCCTGTACTTGCAGATCTCTATTTCAATTTTAGAAATTGCATATTTTTGTAGATTTTTTCATTTAGTTCAATTGGTGAAAGAAAGTACATTGTTTAAAATCAAAATTGGCATGCAAAAGTAATCATTTTTCAAGTTTTTGCATCTTAAAATCAATCAATCATCATATTTCAGATCTGAATATTGCCATATCTTCTTCAATATTTTCATTGTACTTTTTGTTTCTAAGTGTTTACAATCTTTATTTAGTGCTTTTTGTCCATTTTTGGTGAATTTTTGGTTTGGTGAAACTTGTATGAGTATCACAACCTGGTGTCCTACTACTAATACTTCAGTGAGACATAGTTCAAGACTCATGGCATCCCATGCTAGTACATCCACCGTGGATCTTGAGTTTTCAAACTCTTTCACTCATAGTGTTGACATTAGTCAGCCCATTATGGACCATACCCCTAATGACACATTTCCCATGACCACCTTACCATCAACCACTTCCACTAATGTTGAAACCTTGGTTGCTCATGTCCCACAAAAGAAGCTAAAACAAATGGATAAATCTTTGGAAAAAATTCAAGATTTTGTGAGTACATAATATATTGTTGGTATTGTTGTTCCTATCATAGATAACATGAGAAGAATGCTTGATAATGACCAAGGATTAGAGATTGTGTGTAGCCTAGCTCACATTATTGATAATCATATTCCTACAATGGCTAGTTGTGCTCAAGCATTGGGATACACTCAAAGTAAAGGAGGAAATAAAATCCCCCCATACAACCATAGCCTCTATTCCTACATATAATCATCCAACTGTTACCACAACAATGCAACCCACCAACAATATCACTCCAACTTTGGGTATTTTCACTAGGAATCCTTTTAGTTTTGTGAATTCAAACATCATATCTCCAAAATACCACATCTCACAAACTTGAAATTTAGTTGTTCACCCAACACATATACACCTCCACCATATTCACCCCCATCTCAAAAAATAGCGGATGATTCCGTCATAAACCAACTCTTGCAAAATGTCACATCCTTTCAACAAAAATAGCAACATTGAACTAAAACCAAAATGGACAACCTTCACAATATGTCAAAACAAACCCATTATCATTGAAGATATTGAGAGCATAAATGCCACAAGGCATAGAGGTACCCAAAATCTTGAGAAATATAGTGGGAAAGGAGATCCTCGCAACCATGTATCAACATATACAACCTTATGTAGTGACTTCATTTTTGAAGATAAGCTCTTAGCTAAGCTTTTTCCTAGGTCCTTGAAAGATACAACCTTGGAATGATTTTTTCCCTATCAAATAACTCAATCCACTCATTTAATGACCTTGTTGATGAATTTATCAACCATTTCCAAGTGCAAATTGGTCATAAGATGGTGTTGTCTGATTTGATGCAATGCAAGCAAAATACATATGAAAAGGTCATTGATTTTATAACATGTTATCCACTGCTTTACTCACAAATCATTATTAATCTTCTCAATGTTAATATTCAAAGAATGTTCATTGAAAACTTACAAAAAAATGTCGAAGACAAGCTTGGGATGATGAATTTTCCCTCCTTTACACACTTATGCATGGCTCTTCACAATTATGATAACTCACATAATCAATGTGTAGGAAAAAATGCTTCAACTCATCCTAAAAAATCCAAAATTGTGCCTCACAAAAATTTTCAACCATTTAAGAAACAAAAAAAGGGCTTTATATAGATAAATCAACCTAAAAAACCCAACATGTTGAGCCTCAAGTGGTTGCCATAAAAGAAACTCCATACCAATTTCAGGCTAAGAGTAGGAAATTCACCCCGCTCCTCGATTCTCTTCATTTGATTATGTTGCAACTCATGAGCAAGAATAAAATCATGTTACCTCTCAATAGGCCTCTTGATACCACTAAGCCTTTATACCTCCACACCATAATCAAAATGTTTTTTTCCAATATCACTGACAAAGTGGACATGATACAAAATGATGCATGCATCTTAATCATATAGTGCAAGACCTCATTGATTCTAATCACATCTATTTGGATAGTATTAATGATAAATTAAATAAATCCATTGCCTCATCTAATCAAAATTTGTAAATCTTTACCAATCCAATGCCAAACCATTCCATTTCTTTTATAAAAGCTAGTGATAACAAGAACGATGTGATGAATGTTGATAAAATACAAGATATAACTGATGGCGATAAGAGTGATAATGAGGATTGTCTACATGCCATGATTGGAATTATTGACATTCAACCCCATAAGGGCCAAACCAACTTGTCCCTTGACATTGCTTTCTCACATAAAGATATAATTAAGCATGTACCCAATGGTCCTCTTTACATAGCCAAAAGAATCAATAACAAGCCTACAAATGGGATATTAACTGATCCCATGTGTGTAGAGAATGTGATTGTTGAGGAAATATTATTTGTGCATGAAATTTACCAAGATTCTTATGAAAAATTAAAAGCATGGATCAAAATACATGATGGTTTTTCTCTCCCTATGATAGGTTTGATCACTCTTCCATTAAAACTTGGACCAACAAAATTAAATGTATCATTCTCCATCATCTCAAAATTGGATCAATTCCATGTGAAGTCAGGCTAGCCATGGCTACACTCCATGAATTTCGTCCCATCGGTCATCCATAAGTGTTTGGAATTTCCATTTGACAACCAATTTTTTATAGTGCATCATAGTGGGTTTAATCCTTTGTATTCCCATGGGAAATTTTCATTGGATTTACTTTGGCCTGAACCTATAGAACCTATTACACCTTATGAGGATTTATTCTTTCAATCATATCAAAAGTTCAAAGTGAAGCATATATCAGACTTATCCCTTGCCAATATCCCAATTGAAATTGAAAGATCTATAGTTGTTCTAGATGAACCTATGCTTGAGCCAAAAGATCTAAATAATTAAACTAAGTATGATTCTTTTCCACCATCTATTTCTTACAAGAGACCAAGAGAACCATACAATTCCATTTATGCCTCCTAAAACCAAAAAAGTTTATAAACATAAAGAGAAAGTGGTTTCCCAACCCTCAGAGGTCCCTTCTATTTCTCCCCTAAGGGAAGAAAAGAGACTGATAGTTGTCAAACCCACTCCTGCACCATCACAACTTGAAAATCATACAAGAAGAAACCAAAATGATAAAGAGTGTAGGCATAAACGTTGTTCTATTTCTTGTCAATTAGAAAAAAAGAATAAACCAACTCAAACAAAGCATGATGATTCTCCACTTTCACCACAACATGAAACTTCTCCACCACAACTAAAACAATAACATACAATAGAAATTATCATTAGACTTCCTGTTGCGATTAACTTGGATGATGGTGATGATATTTTTAAAATTGAGGAAGAAGTGCATAATGAATTGAATTTTCTATTTTCCATTTCTATGATGAGAGTGACCCACCACGTGTTGAACCTAGTAATTTTCCTAGTATGGCACTTGTCATTTCTACTTTAGCTAGTTATATGTCTTCCATATATGATGAGAAAGATTGGGATACATAAAACTTGCTTTAGGTTGGCTCACATGTGACATACTTTCTTTCTTTTCTTTTTTATTTTCTTTGTGATTGCATGTATGTAATGTGATCCCCCGTAAAGAGAAAGTGGTTTCCCAACCCTCAAAGGTCCCTTCCATTTCTCCCCTAAGGGAAGAAAAGAGACTGATGGTTGCAAAACCTGCTCCTACACCATCACAACTTGAAAACTATGTAAGAAAAAACCAAAATGCTAAAGAGCATAGGTGTAGACATCGTGCTATTTCTCATCAATTAGAAGAAAATAATAATCCAACTCAAACAAAACATGATGATTCTCCACCTTTTCCACAACATGAAACTTCTCCACCAAAACAAAAAAATAACATATAATGGACATTTCCATTATACTTCTTGTTGTGATTAACTTGAATGATGATGATGATGATATTACTAAAATTGATGAAGAAGTGCATAACGAATTGAATTTTGTATTTTCCACTTCTATGAATTTATATGGGGGAAATTGTGATGATCCTCCTAATGAGAATGACCTACCACATGTTGAACTTGGTAATTGTCCTAGTATGGAACTTGTCATTGTCTATTTGGATAGTTATCCACCTTCCATATATGATGAGCAAGATTAGGATGCAAATGACCTACTTTAGGTTTGATTGCATGTGACATACTTTCTTTCTATTATTTTTATGTTCTTTATGATTACATGTATGTAATGTGACCCCCATATTGTGTTTCTTGGCATGTCTTTATGTTTGTGAGATTTCTTTTGATGACCCTTGTTACTCTATTGATGCAAGGATACAAAGGAAGTGAATCTGTCATGACATTACTCTATTTGTATCTCTATTCTTCTATCTATCATAAACATTTTCTTTTATTTTGTCTTGTATTTTCATTTTGGGAATGATGCAAGGCATTGAGAAATTTAGGTCTCTTCCATGTTGACCTAAAAGCTTTTCTTTTCTTTTGCTCTCTATGTGTTATTCTTCCATTGTGTTTGTTGTTCTACAAGTATTTGGGAAATGATGATGATTTCAAGCTATATTATATCATTGTAGAAAATACATACATTGACCCCAAATCTATGGATCCCTTATCTGTTATCTTTTGGGGTTGCATGTGGTAGAAACCCTTCTCCATGAAGCAGCTTTATTTGAAAACATATCATTGGCATAGGTATTTCCAAAATAAGCTCTCATTTCCCTTTTATCAATTGGCATTTATCATTTATACTTGAAAGTAACTTCTCACAACATGGTATTTAGCAACTCCTTTAAAGTGGGGGCATACATTGGCATTATTTCATTTTGGCATTATTTTCACCCCATTAGGTGAATTTTATTTTGCACCCTTTGAGGTGAGTTTCATTTTCACTTTGACATTTTGCTTCACTTTTGTTAACATGAGTTGAACTTAGTGTAGCATTCACATAGCGCATTGATAATTTTATGGCACCTTATCAAATTCATCAGGGAGCATAAATTTTGGTATGGTTTATGTATGGGTACACACCTTCCGATGACTTAAGTATGTGTTTTCTCATCTACCACCTTTTTATTGGTACACACCTTCCGATAACTTAAGTGTGTGTTTCTCATTTGGCCTTGGGGCTCACCTAGTGTATAGAGGACCACACTAGCCCTTGTGAGTGTATTTTATGGATGTGGCATAATATAACTTGCTAGTCAATCCTTTTTTATTTTTGCATTAGCTTTGACATTGTATGCTTGTGTATCTTGTCTTTTTGCACATATCTTACATACATGTGTGTTCCTTTGTCCTTATGTTGGTTTTCCATGGGAAATTAGATCCTAGGGGCTTGATCACCCTCCTTGATCTTTGTCATCCCATCTCATTAACATTTGTACACTTGGACCCCTCTTGACATATATTTCTCTACTCTAGTGTGAGTCTGAGCATAAGTTCATACTCTCATTAAAGTGGGAGATAAATGTAGTGTAGTAAATTGTATACCTTTACAATTTCACACTATGTTTGGGTCCCTTAATTTATTGGACTTAATTAAGCTTCTAATTTGCCAAATTATAAATTCTAAATATTTATTTTTCTGATTTTCTAAAAGGGAAACCAACATTTAATTAATGTATTTAATATTTTTAATTACCATGGATTGTGTGTGTCTAGGAATTATAGGCTAGGATCCATTCACCCATGGGTGAATGGGTTCCCTTTATGTGCCAAGGCCTATTTTAAAATGTGTTTTTGGCAGAATTTTAATGATTCAAATTCAACTTGCAATTGTCAGCTTTTGGAATCTATTTTTTGGGAAATTAGATAAACACCTATAAATACATAGTCTTTTTATCATTTGAAATCTAATATACACATTTCAAAATTTCATGAGAGAAAATATCATTATCAAGAGCATTCAAGAGCAGATTTATCAATCATTTGTTGCAACAATCAAGATCCTAACATCATGTCCAAGTTTATGTATGTTCATGTCATCTTTTGAAGGATAATATGAATTGTTGATCCTAAAGCATCCAATAATTTCAATTATTCAAATAAATCAAGCAAAGAAAGATCTAGATTCCTTAGAGTGATACTTATGCCTTCAGTTCTCTAAGGGAAGCCATTGAAGATTGGTGAATTGTAGAAAGCATTGTTCATTCATCATTTCCTTCCTTTCTATAATTATCTTTCTATCAAGGTTTAATTACCAAATTGGGTTTTGACCAAGGCAAACCCCCGTTCAAATAAAACAAAATTTTCATCTTTGTGTATGTGTAGATTATAAGTCGAAGAAGAATTGAAGAGATATTAAAGAGAAATTTTGCATTATTGTACAAGTTGTCATCATTATTGTCAAGCCATGAAAACTAGGTTGTAGAATGTATTTTCAACTTTCTAACAATGGAACATATGTCAAAAAAAATCCAAGATCCAACATTAGAGGATTTAAAAAAGTTATTTTGGAGCCCTAGACTCAGACCCATTCACCTAGGGGTGAATGAGTCCCTTTGCACTCCTCAAAACAAGTTTCTGGCAATAGGTACATGTGTTTAGACCTTTCTCAGATTTGATTGCAAATTATCATTTTTGTTTCTGTACTTTCAGGAATTTTCATTTTATGTATTAGGTCTTATTGTTCAATTAGTTTGAGTGCTTCAAATCATTTTAGTTTATTTCTAGATCTTTCCTATTGTCCCAAGGAATCGACTCACCATTGAGGTTGAAAGTCAGTCTTCACACCTTGTGATCTCTTTCCTAATGAAATCCATGGAGAAAGATACCTATTGAGATTCCTAAGGTTCTATATACACCATACCCTTGGGGATCCCTTTCCCTTCCATTTCAGTTCCAAGAACCATTGAAACCTTTGAGTTAGTTCCTAGTTCCACCTTAGAATTTGAAATGTTTAATTCTTTTGGCCCATAGGGCTTTAAAATTTTTCCTGCCATCTTCATATATATCAAGGCTTAGGCTTGATGCCTAATGATCAATTGCAAGCCCAATGATTAATGATGATAACCCAATGATAGGGTTTCTTGTTTTTTCATGCTTTTTTTAGGGTCTAATTGGTAGTTGGTAGGTGATTGGCTTGAAGGTTGATGCCCTATTGGCTTGTGCCTCATAGTGAATTTTTGTGTGGGTCCTTACAAATTTTTGGGGCCTTATGGATATGAATTTTTGAGGTAGGTCGACGGACCGAATCTTGACAATACTATATTATTTTTATGGTGGTTTGAAATTTTTAATTTTGATAAGTATTTTTGAGTCCATTTCAATGGTAGCTAAGTTCTTAAGGGTTTTTTGGTGGTTTATGGGACTAATGGGGTGTTCCTTTACCACCTAATCCACATACTCGCAATAATGGCATCCACCTTTCATAGCTACTTGAATTGAATGTTGGTCTCTCCCATAAATATAAAAATTCTGTATTTTAGATGGGATTCATCTAGAGCCATGGACGTGAAAGCATTATAGTAAACAACTTAGGGTTTTTGGCATCCAGATGTATATGTTAGTTTTAGAGTCTCATTTTTAGAGAGGTTGGTTCTTTTGGTGTTGTTGGAGGTCATATAGGTGCCAATTTTTTTCTAATGTTAGACTCACACCATATCTAGTTGTAGGATGGTTATGGATTCTTGGAGAATGTAAAGGAATAAGATATGTGTATGTATATTATGTAGAGAATGTCTCCATCATTGTTTGTATCATAAATATTCTCCCTTGCCATATTTTCTAGTATGATTGTAACATGAAATTGGTGAATGTAAAAACATTTCAAATATTGCAAGCTTTGTAATGGTCCTTAAAATTTTTCAAATGGATGTATGCAATCTAATTTGGATCACTAAGTATGATCCATGTGTAATATTTGTGCTTTGATGGAAAGTATGCCCAAATATTTTATTTTATGCTTCCTCCATGGTTTTCTTTCCTATTGTCTATGAATCTATAGTCCATTTCTCTAGTTCACCTATTCAATCTCAAATCATTTAAATGCATAATTGATGAATAGTTTAGTTTAGCTATCCCTTCCTATACACCCAAAATTATTGATATAACTAAGAAATCATTCTTAAGTAAATTTCAATAGATATATTCTATGTGGGTCCTACTTGCATAGTAACATCAGTTATATATGGGTCATATACAACTAGTTTATCTTAACCTAGTGACACTATTTGGGGATAAGATTAAATTTAGGTTAGGTTGTAGTTGTTTTAGTTGTCAATTTTACTTGATTTCAGTGCCTATTGAGGAATACTCATAGGAAAACTATCTCGAGTCTAAGTTGAGCTCTAAGTGTAGAAGAGATAACCCACTCTCATGGAGAGTTGGCCATTAACCCTCCACAATCTATAGATAAGCTGATTTCACTTGCATGATGATAACTTTGGCCTTGTGAGTGATATTTGGTTATAAGAAGTGGGGTGGTGATTTTGAGACCTAACATGTCCAACTAGTAAATATTAAATAAATTATTTCTCAATTTTCATATCTTAGCTTATTGGAAATATTAGACTAAAATTTTTCCATCAAAGAAAATTAATTGAACATGGAAAATGACAACTTAAAATTTTAGGTTATAATGGTGTAGAAGAAGAAGAACCAAAAGACATTGCTAAAGGAAATGAAATAGTATTCTTTTGAAGAATGTGCTTCAATTCATCTATCTATTTTTTGTAACAACTATTTTCATCATGACTATTTTTTTAAATATTTAAATGTTGCTTTTTCCTTCTTAGGTTTGTCCTCTTTGGAATAGGTGGGAGTCTCATTAGATTTTGTCTTAGTATTTGGTTTATTCTTTCCTTTGCCTTTGGTTGAGTGGGCTATTAATGCTTTACTCTTGGGAATTGCATCTAACTAGATAAGATTAGCTTGCTCTCTAATCAAAAAGTCACAAAATTTATCAAAATAAGGAATTATAAAATTTTCACCTAAGGAATCCATGGTGGAATAGGAGGTAGAAAAAAGACAACAAATAGTCCTTTTAACCTAGAAAAAACAAGAATATAGATTCCTTATTAGATTTATGTTTTCCATAACCAACCAATTGAGATATGAAATATTTAAACTTAACCAAATAACTATCAATAGAAGGAAAATTATTAAGAGAAAGAGATGAAAATTCTATCTCTATTTGAAAAGCACACAATTCACTAATTATACCAACAAAAATATTGTATTTATCTCATACCTTCTTTAGTGTAGTGCATCTCTCAACGTTGAATAGCAAGTTGTTAGAAATATGCAATGTAATCAAGCCTATAGCCCCATCATATTTATGCTTATTAGAAAATATCTCATACTCCTTACTGAAATTAGGTTGATGTTCACCTAGATTAGACCATAAATACTTGCAAAGGAACAACATTAAATTTTGACCTTACATGTATGATAATTATTATGAAATGAGTAGCTCAAATGTTCTAAATTTTCTATGAGAGCAACCAACACCAAGAGAGAAAGTAGAAATACACTACAATAATCAAATATGAAAACTCCTTGATTTGAGTCAAAATTGAAAATGAAGCACCCTTAAAAATGAAAAAATCTTCTAGGTGTCAATATGTACAAGAAATCAACCATAGTGTGAAAAATTAACAAATTTAAATAAAATATATGGTTAAAATCTAGAAAAAATGCATGTATATATTTAAATATCTCCTCAATACCTTTCCAATTCCACAACAATCATGAAAATTAAATAAATTGGAAAAAATTATGGGCTTAGATGTCAAAAAGGGGTAATCTAGACTTCAATTAGAAAAAATAAATACTTGCAACAAAATATTAAAAATATCTTGAACCTCTTTGAAGTGTCAATACCAAATTTTCAATGACTATAACAAGTCAAAAGTTTGATATCTTGAAAAAAATATATGGCTCCCAAGACACATAGCCTCCTTAAGTAAGCAAAAGTGGGCTATGGGTGGCTGTCTAGTAGTCGAAGGTTGGCATCACTCATATTGGTAGAAATTTTGGGTGGTTCATTGGTTGTGCCACTTGTAGGGGAAAAAAAGTGGTGAAGACTAAAATAGATGTGGCGAGAACAAGCGATGGGTTGGTTGCACACCCCCCACTATGAAATAAGCCCTATGGGTTGAGTATAACCACCCACTCTAGCACTGACCTCCAATGAATATAATCCCTATTCTAAATAGACACAAAAGAAATAATAAATTTTAATTAATTTTTTTACCTCCATTGATAACTTGATGATGTCGATTGATATAGATAGTGATGAACTTGTACTTGATTATGCAAATGTGAAAATAGGTAGCACAAATAATCTAAAGAGTATATTTTCTAGCACTAACACTTTCAAACAAATGTGACATAGTTGTATGGTATGTATAATATAGATTCCTACAATTTTACTACAAAATTTTAAACCCTAGCAAAAATGGCTAATTTTTTTACTCCAAAATATGTATTTCAATATATAAAACTAAGAGTTTTTGGGCCTTGTAGACTCAAAGGTGAGGTCCATTTTGCCCAAAAACATACCCAAAAAAATTTCTTTCTTGAATAACCCTCATATCTAAGAAGGGGTTTGTAGATTTTATGCTTTAATACCATGGAAGAGTCACATAAGGACTCAAGCTCCTAGGATCACCTACAAAACCATAAATAGCCTTTCACAAGAGAGTATCAAGAGAATATTTTACTTGATTATGAATGCAATAATGACATCATGATCAAATGGATCAATGATTCTTCATAGTGTACATATGAGACCTCATATTGGAAAGGTGAGAGGATAAGTGAACAAAATACTATGATGTACCAAAATCATATGACATGAGAAAATAAGAGATAACGATCCTAAGTGAATCCTAAGTAAACTTAACCACCAAGTTTGAATAGGTCATATGAGGTGAAATAGTTAGGTATATCCATTTTCACACCAACACTTCTAGATAAATCATATAAAAAAAACATAATAGATAGATTCTCCAAGATTTGGTACATCTATTAGACCAAAACATCACTATGTATAAAATTTAAAATCTTATCTTCTTTAGTATTACTATAAGATAATTTATACTTGTTTGGTTTACTAAACACAATACCCACATAAATAAAAATTAAGAGAATAATTAGCAAGACCCTCAACCATATCTTTATTTTTCAAAATTTTGTAGGCCCTTCTCTCCTATATCACATTCTCTACTGCCACAATATTTAATTTTTTATATGTTTAGTTACCTCTGTAGAAGCCATGATAGATTTACACAATGTACTATCATTCATCTTAAATAAAGTTCTTAACTAAATATCCATTTCCAAAATTATAATTCCCCCTTATCATTTTTTAGCCACTTTTGTTAAAGAAATATCCAAACCACTATCATTCATCTTCAAATAAAAATAAGGTTTCTAGCTAACCTTGAAATGTTATAATATATTAGAAATATTCTTAACTCTACCATCACCTAATAATAATTTTACCTTCCTTTTATTGACAATTTTGTGAGAGATGGCTTACAAAAAAAGGCTCCTCTATTATACGTTTTGTAATATAAGTGGATCTCCTTATGAGGGATCATGAAAGGAAACACCATGAAATAAATCAATTATGATTCATCTCTAGAATAAATGCTAGAAAAAGTTATAAAACATCATTGTTAACTGTTAGATTTAATTATTTAACCCCACAGCTCCTAGAAGTCACCTACAAGCAATTATCCTATCACAAATGAGAGATCAAAGCATGATGACATGCTCAAAAATTTGAGAAAGTGTATTGATACAATTAACCTAAATGAATGATTACAATAGAATGTGAATTATTATAAAAGAAAAAGAAAACACTAGATGGGGGTTTGATTGATTGAGACAAGTGTCATAAACTAATGTAATGAGACAACATGCTCTAAATATAGCTCAATCTAGAACAATAATAAAAAATAAACTTCTAAATTTAGCTTAATTAGTTAAAGTAAAATGTGTCTAATAATTAATTAATTATCATGTGATGACCTATTTACTCAAACACCCCCCTTAAGATCAACCTAGGGAGAAACTAAATACAGATAAATAATGGAATGATGGATGCAAAATGGATCTCAGCTACAAGGCTTGATGAGGTACCCATAAAAAATAAATTGAAATATCTCATAACCAAAGAAAAGGAGAAAACCTCATGGGAAAAAATCCTCTCCAAAAGAGATAAAATAATTGAAAGTGTACATGTGACAAAAGAATGTAGAACTCGACATCTCCCCCAAGTGCTGCTTCCATCACATAATTACAATCTAGATCCCCCATAGGAGATAAAAGATGAGACAATGAATCTCCCCAAAAGGAAGTAGCTTCTCTACCAAAACTGAATGCTCAAAGAAGAATGTTGAAGATGATCCAAAAATGGAAAATATTTTTCCTCCCCTTAAGAAAAACACATCTAATAGCAAATGTAGAAGAAAATATCTTAGGAGAAGAGGCCTCATGATGGATTCTACATAAAAATGCTCAAGGGTCCACAAGTCTGAATCAAATGAAGCAAATACGATGAAATATATCCAAACAACTATAAAGTTACATGTAGAACAATATACAAAGGCAATGTTGAAGTGATGAAAGGTGGTTCATAGCTATCATTAAGAGGAAGTGAATATCCTCAAGTGCATCCCTAATATTTGCAATGTGTGACTCAATAAATAGCATTGCAATGCCTGGAAAGTAGTTATCCCACAAAACACAAAACAAAGGACTCTAAACATCTTGCTGAAATAAAATGATCTTTGTAGATACAAGAGGTGAAGAAGGTAGAAGCTTAGCACAAGTATTATGAACCAAGGTGGATGATGTAAATACACATAGATTTAAGACCATTCAATGGTAGTGCAAGCTCATCTAGAGAAAAATGAGAGAAGGTATACAATCAAGAGGCATGATCTATTGTCCAAACTACAAGAATCTCTCTACTATGTAGGTCTCTGATAAGCATTAAATTAGGCATGAAATCTATTGTCTTACCTGCTCCATCATGTAATATATGATAGATGGAAAGGATATTGGAAGATAATGAAGGGACAAAAAGTACATCATGAAGCGTGCCATCATCAATATATATGGATCCTTTCTGAATAACACTCATATAATTATTATTCCCCATCAAAATATGTGGTATTGTGAAAGGCTCATATAAAGAGAACATGCCCAAAAATGAATTCAAGTGATGCGAAGCTCCGAAATCAAGAAGCCATATGTTGGACTAAAAATTGGTGGATGCAAAGAGAGAATGGCCTTTCATCTTGTCTAATCCATGTGCCATATTGGATGAATCTGATTGTGAATGTTCTAAATTGGAAGAAGAAGATGAAGTAAACTAAATATTATTCTTTTGTGGAAGATGCTTCAAATCATCAATCTACTTTGCATAACACCAATTCTCATCATGTCTTGTCTTTGCGAAATATGCACATTTTTTTCAATCCTTTTTAGATGAGTCCCCCTTAGAAGAGGGAGAAGAATATGAGGTATCCTATGAATGTGATTCCTTTGTTTTCTCATGTGACTTGGAGTCCTTTTTTGTTTCTTTTCTTTATTATTTGAATCCTTCAAATCTATGGTGCCTGGTGATGCAATAAGATATTGTGATTTGGAAGACTTCAATGAGCCCATATGTACCAAATTTTCCTAATCTCAATTAAGTGATGTGGAAAAATAATCAAGTGAAGGTATAGTGAATCTAGTACCAAGTGCATCCTTAGTGGCATAAAAGGTAGAAACAAAAATAGAAAAATCAAGACCAAGCTTAGCAATGATGGAAATAATCAACTGAGTGTCATATTTTTTAATGCCACATTATGTCAACTAAAATCTATGAGACTTGATTTTGGTGAAGAAGTACTTGATGCTATCAAAATATTGAGGAGTCAAACTGATAGGCTCATCCTCCAATTGAAATCCTCTAAAAGTATTGCTTTCCAAATAAGGACTCTAATTGAGTCTAGATTTGATTGGGTGATGTTCAAGAGTCAACATTGTAAATTTGGTTGAATAGCCTACCCAAGATGCAAATGAAGGAAAGAAAATATAGAAATAAGAGATGAGCGAGAATTTTAGGAGCTAGAAAATTGATTTGAAACCATGGAGTTAATGGTGACTCCTCAACACCCCTAGGAATAGTTGCTAGACCAAAATATCTTCCACAAGAGAGAAAATGACAAGAATACTTGCTTCAACAATGTAAGATTGAATATGATTGAATATTGGTTGAATATGCAAATTTATATCAGATTTCTTGCTTATAAAGGCAAGGTGAGGCATAGGATTAGACAAGATCATGACAAGTGTCTTAATCCTATAACATGCGACAACTAACTCATAACTACCTAGGAAAATATAAGTTATAGATATGACAACTAAGACTTCTAGAAGGAATCTTATATCCTAAGTAAACTTAACATGTGAATATGTCCCCTAATTACATAGTGAGAAAATTAGCTAGGTACAAGACATTTATTCACACCAACACCCCCCTTAAGTTCAAATTAGGGAGAAGATTACTATGCAAAGATGAAGATGAAGATGGGTCCTGGCTATGAGGCCATGTTAGGTACCCATTTACAAACAATGCAATCTCTCACAAACAAATAAAAGGAGAAAACCTATTGGGACAAAAATCCTCTCCAAAGGAGAGAAAAAAAAAAAAAAACAACATGATGCATTGAGGACTCAATCTTACCCCCCAAGGACTACATCCATCATGTATATACTATCAATGACCCCCCATAAGAGGGAAAAAGAGAGACAAGATATTCCCCCACAATGTATAATCACCTAGAAATATGGTTAATATCTGAAAAAAATAAAAATCTAATGCCTACAAAAAATATTTTTCCCCCTGGGAAGAAGATACACTAAGTACAAATGCAGGAATGCTTCCCATTCTGGATAGGAATTGGTAGGAAGGGGAATCCATATGTACGAATATTGTGTCTTTGAAATTTTCTCATGTGTTTCCAAGTTCTTGGATGATGAAGATGATGATTCCACGATCTAATTAGATACATGCCCAATTACAATAAACTATGAAAAACTAGGAACAAATGGAAACTGATCTTGAGAAAACATTGAAGACAAACATGAAGTGACAATAGTTGATCCAGAACTATCATCAAATAGGAGAGATAAACCATCAAATTGGTCTTCCAAATATAAAATGTGAGACTCCACAAATAAAGAAGTAATATTTGTCAAATAGGAATCTCAATCAGGAAGACAAACAAATACCTGTTGCAATGAATCAATGGAAATTCTTAATGAATCATCAACAAGATGAATGTGTGATCTCAACTGGAGAAGTGGGAGTTGTAGGAGAAATCTCTAGATCATAAAGATGCTCAAGTTCTACATCATATTCAATCTCCTATAAGGTGTCCTCATCAAAGGGTATGTTGTCAACATCATCAAGTGGAATGAGGCAATCTAAAGCAGGATCATCTAGGAATGGAGGGAAATGTGGATCTCCAAAAAGCTCCCGAACTTTGGTCCAAATTGTGTGTGGGAATGATATGCTAGAGAATATCTTATGATAGGTCTCCTTGAGGATGCTTACACTAAAAGTAGAACCAATCAATCCTATGATATGATTATTTTTATTACTCCTAACCGATTTCTTATATGTTGTTTTTGGTTTAGGAATGAGTTCATAAAGATGAGGCAAAATATTAAGCCATCTCAAATGTGTTATGATGCTTTTTTGCCATGAATCATAATTATCCCTAGTCAGAACTATTATAGAAGGATGAGTTGCATAACTCATGATTAAAATGATACTATACTTCTCAAGTGACAAAATCTGAGATCAACATATAAAATAGAGCTAAAATGAAGTACAATGACCAAAACAACACCCTCCCAATTGCCAAAATATCCAAGTATCCTCTAGTATACCCATTATTAAAAATTGAAATCAAAATTTACCTAGGATAGAAATAGGAAAAAGTGCACAAATGGCTAGATAGAGCTCCTCAATACCTTTCCAATGCTACAAGAATCACGAAAATCAGAGATGATGGCAAAAAGTTATGAGTTTGAGAGACAAAAATAGAATATTTGACTTCAAATAGAAAAAAAACTACCACCAAAAAACAAAATTATAAAAAACTATCTACACCATTTGAAAATTCAGATCGCCATCTTTTTGGTAATATCTCATTTCAAAAATTTTTCCACCTAGGGTGAAAGTTATGGAAAAATGAAAAAAACCCCTATTTTAGGGACTTCAAGGTCAAAATTGGCACACTAAATGCTAAAGGGGTGCAAATTTGAAGGTCTCAGTCACTTATGTTTGGTTGCCCATATGACCTTGGGTAGAAAATTCACAAAAAATAAGTTGTTGCCTCCTAGGCGGTAGTAGGGTGGCAAGTGGTGGCCGCGCCGCTAGGCCCCACAAACTATTGACCTTTTTAATAAAAGGTTTCTAAATAATTTGAAAGTCCAAAGATATAGTCGAAAAAAATGCTGACATCCCCTTCAATGTGTAGAAAAGGTCTATGTATGAGCATTTAAACAAGCACGTTATTTTATATTAAAAAACCTGCAAAATATTAACCACTCCGATCATAATTGATTTGGAAACTGGATGTGATTGCTAATCAAGTACATAGAGCTGCACAGGGAATCTTAAAAGAATATGATGCCACAAAATTTTATTTAAACCCTAAAAATATTTCTTGCTTATAGAAATTCTAAAACCCCTAATAATTTTTTAATAAAAAACTTTAGCCCAAAAATTTATAGCTTTTATAAGAATAAACTGTATTCTATTCAGGAGAATGCAAAGCTTACAATGATCTTGAGAAATTGATATTAGGTAATTTTATATTACAAAGGGAACCACTTGGTTATATATGCAAGGTGAGGGATAAGATATCAGAAGATTATGACAAGTGTATAATTCTTATGCTATGAGACATAAAGTGGATAAGTATCATAATATTGTGACAAGTGTCTTAATCATATGATATGAGACATAAAATGATAAATATCCCATGTGGACCATAAGTAAACTTAAGACATAATAAGGTGTGAAAAGGGCCTAAGTGGATAAGTAGCTAGGAAATGAACTAGTTAGATAAAGTACCCTTTTCACACCAACAAACATGAAAGAGAAGATCACAAGACATAGAAATGTATAGTGTCCCAAAAGCCTCGCCACACATGTTAAACCACTTTCTCTTATTTATAGCTCATGTAGGCTCAATTTTTGTACCCATGGTCACCTTTTATAATCGTGATGTCTTTAGATGTATCTCCATTTGTTTATTCCAACCATAATAGTTGTATGGAGTGAGAAGATAAATATGTGTTGTAGATCTATGATGAAAAAATATATAAATGAACTGATACAATTGTATAGACCTCCTCAATGCAATTAAATTCCCTTTTTATCCCCCAAAAAATGAGGTCATAACTTTTCACATGTTTATAAAATTTTCACAATTCGAGTTACATCACAAACAAAAGACGTTGAACCAGGGTCCATTCAAATAATAGTTGAGATTTTTGTTGCACATATCAAAATATAAGTCTAAATGCTGATAAATTATCTGAGCAATAAAGTTGTTTTAAATATTGTGAGTTTATTAATTAATAATTTATTTACAACATGATTGAATGTATTTGAAGGAAATCATTGATTAATTTATTATATTCAAATAATTTCAAATTATTGAATTGAGAATTAAATATTCTGATAAAATTTGTGCATAAAAGTTTTTAGAATTAATATTCGAAATCAATTTAATTTTTGCATTTTCAATTTGGGAATTAGTCTCGTTTCAATTGGTATCAGAGCCTTTGATCCTTGTTGCACTGCACATTAAATTGGCTGCACATTAGAAAATAAAGATTGAAGAAAATAATAATAATATATTTTAATTTAGGGTTTATGCTAGAATTGTTATTTCTTTTATTGTCAATAATATTGATAAAACTTTTGCTAAAATTAATGTTTTATTTTTGATATTATTGTGGATAATATTTTTAGTTTTGGGGAAATGTGAAATCAGAACTATTATTGTGTTTGAAATAAAATTTTACTATTTTATAGGGGATAATATCCTTCCTTGCATCAATTGGAGTAATTAATTTATGGAGGTAAAATTTTAAAATAGATCAAAACAAAAATAATATGCATCTTTTACTTAACGATAACACTTTTACCCTATTTGTAAATTACCCTATTTGTAAATTGATTTCACAAAGAAATAATTTAGAAATAATAATCATAGAACAAACAAGTTAACATTCCAATAAATCCATATCAGAAGAAATTATCATTTGCTTGCTTGAAACTTAAATCCAACACGACAATTATAATCCATTTTGTTGCTCTTACATTCCAATGGTTACTGAGGTCCCCATAAATTTCATTAAAATCTTTTTACCTTTGAAAATAATTGAAATTTAAATTAGAGGCGGTAAAAATAATTTCACTAAAATCTTCAAGCCGAGATACTGCATTGCATCAATATTCCTTTCAACATCTATTTGTGGGGAAGATTTGTGTTGCGAGTGCATCTTGTATCTCTTCTTCATTTTGGTTCTATGGAAATAGCCTGAAAACAAATTTCATCTCACAACCAATAATTTCTTTTAAAAAGCCTGCAAAAATCTTGAATTAACCTTTAAGAATCTAAGCAGCTCCAAAGCCCTGATAATTGTAGGTTTACTTTTCATTTGCTGTGAACAAAAAAAATATCAGCTATAGTAGGGAAATTGGAATTGTGCCTATTAAAAATGCTTGCGAAGGAAAGCCAAATTGGTTGTCCATAAAACAAACATCACAAGAAAACAAAGTAAAATCTCAACAATACAACTAAATCTATTTTAGTGCTATGCTAATCATTCCAACGTGACACCGATACTAATTTATATATGCTACAAATCTATAATATGTAACACAAAATTTCATACTTGTTATGGTTGTATAGAAATTGTAAAGTGATTTGTATTAGTTTTCTCCATATAATAATATTTTTGCAAATCTTCTAAATCATGCTTTTATATTATTTATAACATAGATAAAATGGTGCACCATGTTTAAGGTAGTGCCTATTGGAATATTTAATCTCCAATCAACACCTCCACGTTAGATTGAAGACTATCAAATTGCCCCCAACATAAACCTGCAACATTTAATTTGGTTGGTAATTTTGAATTCAAATTAGAGCACTCATTTTTGAGCTTGCAACAACCAATGTATACCTACTATAATTAATGAGTTAGGTGAATTTGAAATTTGAATTAAGTGCTCATTCTCATGAGCTGAAATTAAGAAAAGACAAAAGGTATGTTGCAACCGTTAGAGTTTGTAGAAGTTAGTCAATTTTTGCATTGAGAAGAAAAATCCTACAGCAACAGCAAAAGGAATGTTTAGCAGAAAGCAAGGAGACAACATTGTCATAGAGAGAATATTTATCATACGCAACATAGTGATAACATCAACTATAGGATTGTAGCTAGTTACTATTTTTGAGTGTGAGTGTAGCACCCTTGTATTGGACATCTGTCCAAATAGTTTAAGTTTTATTTTGTTGTGTAAAACATAACATGTCCTTCGTATTTTGTAATTTTGGAAAGCAAAGGAGGAATATATGAAAATCTGAAATTTCTGTGTGTCATAGTTTCATCAGTTCTGTCTCTGTGTTTTTTTTGTGTTATTTTTTGTTCTGTCCATCTTGTCACAACGTAGTGACTTTGTTTTATTGCACCCCTGCCTGCCAACAAGTGGTATCAGAGCCCTATTTTTTTGGGAAGTTAAGTTTATTGTGGGTGTGTGTGAAAAGCCCTAGGTTATCTAGGCATTAATCTATTTTCTCAAATATGAGAAAAATGGCAGGAGGTGAGAGCAAAGGTTGGCAACAACCACCAAATTTTGATGGCAAAAATTATAATATATGGGCTAAGAAAATGAGAACAGTATTGGTTGCTAATGACCTATGGGAGTTGGCCATGAATGGGTTCAATGATATCATAGACCCAACAACCTATGAAGCCATTTCAAATCCTCAAAAGAATCAGTTGAAGGAGACCCATATGAAGGATGTAAAATACCTCAATTTTATTGAGGCATCCTTGAGTGAGGCTATTTTCCCACGTATTGCAGTAGAAAATTATGCAAAAAAAGCTTGGGAAATATTGCAAAATAACTATAAAGGGACTGACAAAGTAAGGTTAGTGAAGTTGCAGCTCTTAAGAAGAGATTTTGAAACTTTACAAATGAAGGATAGTGAATCAAATTTAGACTTTCACACCAAAGTGTCAACCTTGATAAATCAGTTGAGAGTAAATGGAGAAACATTGAAAGAACAAAGGATTATTGAGAAAATCCTAAGAAGTCTGCCTTCTAGGTTTGATCCTATAGTCATTGTCATTAAAGAGGCAAAAGATTTGTCCAAGATGACTATAGATGAGTTGATAGGTTCTCTACAAACCCATGAGCAACGGTTGAATAGATATGCTCCTTCCCTAGAGAAAGCCTTCAAGACCAATGCAAGAGGTAAAAGAGGTAGAGGAAGAAGTAATTATGGAAGAGGCAAAATATTTGTCCAAGATGACTATAGATGAGTTGATAGGTTCTCTACAAACCCATGAGCAACGGTTGAATAGATCTGATCCTTCCCTAGAGAAAGCCTTCAAGGCTCAGACCAATGCAAGAGGTAAAAGAGGTAGAGGAAGAAGTAATTATGGAAGAGGAGGTTCTGACAACACAGAGGAGCCGAGCAGCTCACAATTAGCAAACCAAAACTAGAAGAAGAACAATAGTTCAAATCAGAGATATGACAAGAGCAATGTGTAGTGTTATTACTATCACAAGTATGGAAATTATGCTAGTGAGTGTAGAAAGAAGCAATGTGACCATGGAGGCAAAAATGCAAATGTAGCAAATGAGAACAAGGTTGAAAATGAAAAACAATCCAATGTATTCATTGTTTGCAACCTTGCTGAGTGAAGTAGTGATGAAGTTTGCTACTTGGACAATGGATGCAAAAACCACATGAGTGGTAAAAAAAATTCCTTGCCTCTATAAACAACATAAAAACAAAAATAAAAATGGAAAATAATGAGAAAGTTCCCATTATTGGAAGAGGTGTGGTCAGCATTCAAACCAAGAATGGTGAGAGGCAACAAATCCAAGATATCTATTATGCCCCTGGCATAAAACATAACCTATTGAGCATTGGACAAATGGTCCAAAATGGCTATAGAATCTTGATGGAGAATGGGGAATGCAAGATATTTGATAAAGAAGGCAACAAGAAAGTGACGGTTACAGTGCAAATGACGAGAAACAAAATGTTTCCTCTAAGGATGCACATACTATCTCAAGCACTCATAGTAGACACACAACAACAACAATGTTCGCCGATACTCACAGTAGTTGCATAATAGTCGTCGATGGAACAACAATTTGCATTCAAGACAATTATCAAAGACCCATCCAAACTATGGCATTTAAGGTATGTGCACTTAAGCTTTTCTAGTTTAAGTTTATTGTCTAGGAAAGGAATGGTTAGGGGTTTACCATCCATTGTAGAACCCGATGGCAAATGTGAGGCATGCATCTTAGTAAAACAACATAGGCAACCATTTCAATCTAGGTATTCTAGGAGAGCAAGAGCACCATTAGAATTAGTGCACTCAGACTTGTGTGGACCCATGAAAACCCCCAATTTAGGAGGAAACAAATATTTCATGACATTCATAGATGATTATAATAGAAAAATATGGGTCTATTTTTTGAAAAAAAACAGAAGCCTTTGAGAAATTTAAATGGTTTAAGGCAGCAGTTGAAAAGGAGAGTGGTCACTATATCAAAGCCCTTAGAACAAATAGAGGGGGAGAGTACATCTCCAAAGAATTTCTGAATTTTTGTAGGAATGAGGGCATTCACAAATAATTCACAACAAGGTATACCTTAGAACAAAATGGAGTGTCTGAGAGGAAGAATAGGACCATTCAAGATATGGTAGCAAGTATGCTGAAAGAAAAAAAGGTTGTCATGCATATTTTGGGGTGAAGCTGTAACAACAATAGTCTATATACTTAATAGGTGCCCGACAAAGGTTTTTTGTGATAGGATTCCACAAGAGGCATGGACAAACAACAAATGGAGTGTTGAGAACCTAAGAATCTTTGGGTGTGTGGCATATGCATTCGTGCCAAAAGAGAAGAGGCAAAAATTTGATGAAAAAAGTGAAAAGTGCATTTTCATAGGATATAGTGAGGAGTTGAAAGCCTATAAATTATATAATCTCATCACTAAGAATGTTGTGATCAGTAGAGATGTTGTGTTTATTGAAAATGAAGCATGGGATGGAACAGTGGATGACACCATAGATATTTCAGTCACAATACCCCTTGATGATGAAGAAGCTCTAAAAGACAACAAATTAGGGGAAGCTCAAGAGAGCAGTAGCTCGGGGATAAACTACCATAGAACATTAGAAAACAATAGCTCCAATGATGTGCAATAGAATAGTAACTCTAGTATTGTTCAACAGAAAAATAACTTTGAACAGAGACAACAAAGTAGCAGCTCCAGAATTCAGTAGAGCAGTAGCTTCAACAGCTAGCAGTACAGTAGCTCCAAGGGTCAAAGTAACAGTAAATCAGAAGGTAATTCAAACCCTACACTCACATCTTTAATGCTAGGAAAGACAAGGAGTGTGAGGGAGATTTATGGCAACACACATTATTACTAATTTTGATAAAAATTTAGATTTTGCTCTATTATCCTATAGTGATCCAACACACTTTTAGGAAGAAGTGAAAGAAGAGAAGTGGTGTAAGGCCATGGATGAAGAGTTGGAGGCTATAGAGAGGAACCAAACATGGGAGCTGGCCAATTTACCCAAGGGTAAGCAAGTAATTGGAGTCAAGTGGGTCTACAAGACCAAGTGTACAGCTGAAGGTAAAATTGAAAGGCATAAAGCAAGGCTAGTTGTGAAAAGATACAAACAACAACCCAAAATAGACTATGATGAGACATATGCACTAGTTGCAAGGTTGGAAATAGTGCAAATAGTCATAGAAATTGTAGCACAACATGAGTGGAAGGTGTTTCAGATGGATGTAAAGTCAACCTTCTTGAACAAAGTGCTAAAGGAGGAAGTGTATGTGGATTAGTCACCTGGATATGAAGTCCTAGGGGAAGAGGATAAGTTATATAGGCTTCAAAAAGCTCTTTATGGGCTGAAACAAGCACCTCGGGCATGGTACAACACAATAGACTCTTATTTATTGAGCAATGGATTTAGCAAAAGTAGTAGTGAGCCCACACTCTACATCAAAGTAGCTGAACCTGAGATTTTAATTGTTGTTTTCTATGTAAATGATTTGATTTTTACTGGTAACAGTGACAAAAAAATTGTTGATTTCAAAGAGGTGATGAAAAATGAATTTGAGATGATGGATTTGGGTTTCTTGAAGTATTTTCTTGGGATAGAAGTTCAACAAACAGTTCATGGAATTTTTATTTCACAATCTAATTATGCCAAACAGATTTTGAGGAGGTTTAAAATGGAAAACAACAAACCTAACCCACACCAATAGCAACAAGTCTAAAACTATGCAAGGATGGCAACAATAATGATGTGAACCCAACCCTCTATAAGAGCATGGTTGGAAGTTTGATGTATTTGACATCAACTAGGCCTAATTTGATGTATGCAGTAAGTTTGATATCTATGTTCATGGAGAAACCTAAGGACACACATTGGAAAGTAGGAAAGAGGATTTTGAGGTATGTCAAGGGAACATCAGGTTATGGAATCATGTATGGTGCATCTAATGAATTTAAGTTGGATGGTTTCACAGATAGTGATTGTGTAGGAAATGTCGATGATAGAAAGAGAACATCAGGGTATGTCTGCAACATGGGATCAGGTGCAATCTCATGGGCATTGAAGAAGCAACCCATTGTATCTCTCAATACAATAGAAGCTGAGTACATAGCAAAAAATGCAGCAACATGTTAGGCTATTTGGTTGAGGAGGATCCTTACAAATTTACAACAACAACAAGATGATAGCACAATCACTCATTATGATAATGTTTCTTCCATAGCGATGATAAAGAATCTAGTCTTTCATGGATGCAACAAGCATATTGAGATCTGATATCATTTCATAAGGAAGTTGGTAGAACAAGGTGAGATTGAATTATAATATTGTAGATCTGAGTAGTAGCTCGCTGATATCTTCACCAAGGCATTTCCAAAAGATAGTTTTGAACCCCTAAGAGATAGGCCTAGCATTGTGGATAGCTTCAAAGATCAAATTCAGAAGGAAGTTGCAGATTAGTAGTTGCCTTACAAATTAAGGGGGAGTGTTGGAATATTTAATCTTCAGTCAACACCTCCACATCAGATTGAAGACTATCAAGTTTACCCCAACGTAAACCTACAACATTTAATTTGGTTGGTAATTTTGAATTCAAATTGGAGCACTCATTTTTTATCTTGCAATAGCCAACATATACTTATCGTAATTAATGAGTTAGGTGAATTTGAAATTTTAATTGAGCGCTCATTCTCATGAGTTGAAATTAAGAAAAGACAAAAGGTATGTTGTAACTGTTAGAGTTTGTAGAAGATAGTCAGTTTTTGCATTGAGAAGAAAAATCCTGCAACAACAAGAAAAGGAATGTTCAACAGAAAGCAAGGAGACAGTAGCAACACAGAGATAATGTTTATCAAATGCAACACAGTGACAATGTTAACTACAGGATTGTAGCTAGTTACTGTTTTTGAGGTGTGAGTGTATCACCCTTGTATTGGACATCTGTCCAAATAGTTTAAGTTTATTTTTTTGTGTAAAATAGAGCATGTCCTTTGCATTTTGTAATTTTAGAAAGCAAAGGAGGAACATATGAAAATCTGAAATTTTTGTGTGTTATAGTTTCATCAATGTTGTCTTTGTGTTTTTTCTGTGTGTTATTTTCTATTTTTTCCATCCTGTCACAGCATAGTGACTTTGTTTTATTACACCTCTGCCTGCCAATAGTTCCAAGCTGCATTTTATGCACACAAGCCACCCCTTGTATCATTCCACTCATTTCCTTTGGCAAGTGTTATCACTAGAAAGTAGTTGATGTATTTTTAAATTTGGTATTGGTTCACATACACTTGTTTTTGGTATATTACCTATCATTATGCCAGGATCCAATTTCCATTTCTAATTGTTTGATGTCTTTTCAATCATTTTGACAACCTCTTTTGGGCACTAACCATGTGCCAATAGTTATTTTTTAAATCCTTGATGGGAGATGAATCTGAAAGTTTTTTTGATGGTCATAATTTGTTGCTCAATAAGAAGCATGCATGCACATATAGACACCCAAAACTTCTACAATTATACATTCAATACAACTACTTGCTTTAAATGCTTATAAACACCTCACATTTTCTATACAATTTGATATTTCTTATTGGTTTCTCTATTTTTGTATACACGGCCTTCAAAATATAAGTGTTATTTATGAAAATTCTATGTCATTTCATTTTATTACGTAAAGATAGAATTTTCACGCCTCTCTTGACTATTATTGTAGAGAGTTTCTAGTCATGTCACTTTTTCCTTTGGTTTATTCTCTCATATTTAGATCATCTCTTGCGGTTTTTGGTTTCATTTATCAGTATTTTTTGGGAATCGGGAGACATCCTTATGTTTATGTTTCTCCCTCCAAATATATTTTTCAATAGGTTTTTCATGTACTCTTATTCTTGATTTCTCTTTGTGAGTTGTGTTTTATCACGATGGCTTTTTTTAATCCAATCCTCTAAGTTTTATAATGACTTTTCATTAAGGTCATTTCTATTTCGATAGACCGTCCAAGTAATGTCATGTTTATTTCATTATGATTAGATTATGATTAATGTACAATCATAACTTTGTAATAATTAGGTGTACACTATATTGGTGGTTCCATTCCAACATTCATATTTATCAATCTCATCAAAGTGAGAGATTGTATGAATTATAATATCTTTGAATCATTTATATTTTTCCCTCATCAATTTTTCTAGTCGCATATATGCGATTCATTACAATGGGATATATGTTGAGCCATAGAGGAATAGTACAAATCTTTAATTATCAAGATATCATGATCCATGAATAAACCCATGTATACGCCCAACTTTAGTAACAAAAATCCCTTTAACTCATGCATTTACAAAATCATGCTTTTAATAGACTCCACCATTTTAAATCAGTAAATCTTCATTGATCACGTAGATCCAAGGGATTCAAAAAGAATTTGAAAAAGTGAGGTTTATGATTTTACGAATATAGAAGTTGTGAAAAAATATATGAGGAAGTCATATGTGAATATATATGTATGTGTATGTGTATATGCATATGATATTTTTATCATACCAATGATCTTATGTTATACTAAACAATAAATAAATTTAGGGATTTTAATAAGATACAAGTTCAAAACTTAATGCTTGTTTAAAATATTTGATACATGTTAATAAAATACATGAATTTTCTTTTTTTTACTAAGCAAAAGGAAATATGCCTATAATTATATTATTAGATTAACATAAATACATACATATAGAGTTTTGTCTAAAATAAGGGCTTTCAAAAAATGATAAGAAGCCCAACTGAACTAAAAGCACACATAACAACTGTATCCCCTATACAAAAGTTCTATATCCTAGATCTTTACATATCAAACCCTACCACCCTGATAACTATTCTATCCCTTATGCAAAATTCTACTACCCAAACCTTTACATATGAAACCCAACCACCCTAACTTGATATTTTCATATATACTGGTATACACAGTTTCAACATTTTTTTCTTTTCAAAATAACAAACTAAACACCCCTATTTTCCAAGTTGACTGAGTTCTCTCCTTGACCCTTATGGGCTATCATTTGCACTTGGCTTGTAGCTTGAGCCTGAGAATGGACTGTAATATTAATATCTGGAATTTGACCTGATGATTTAGAGAAGGAACAATCTCTTGCAGACCTTGGATGCACTCATGAGACAAAAGAAATGAAGAGCATGAAACTTTCTTTTAAAGTTATCAATTTCCTCCCTGTCAAATTCAAAATGATACCTATTCAAAGCTATATACAGATAGCTCGATGAACCTTTGAATAGGGAAAGCCTCATTGCATCATAGGTGTCCATGTATCTCTGCTTATAAAGGAGGTAATGTATGGGAAATAATCCCCCAACAAACCCCTCACCCTATGTGAAGTCGTAAGATTGAACACTCTGCAATAAAGCTCCATCTTGCAAATACTCTACTTTCACTACTACTAACCATAGACTGGAGAGAGTTGTAATTTTGAAGCAAATCCATTGCATTGGAAAGAAAGATAGAAAGAAGATTCGTAGGAAAAATTATGCGTTACGAACCAATATGAAAAACCTCCTCTCCTATCATTGCTTTGATACAATTAAAAATTGACGGGTAGTTTACCTTAAATGCCTACTGAAGATGTTCTTTCTCTATGCATCTAGAGAAGGATGGTTGAACCGCAATTGGAATTCTATAATTTCGGTGATGAAACTCCATACTATTGATAACCATCGAGCGATGCCCACCATAAGCCATCCTATGAACATGAAACCGAGCACCACAATCTTTGAACATGAAGCAAAAATTTACCTGTAGATGAACAGCTATTGTGATCTTCAAAATACAACAAGCCTTGTTTAACACAGACTATCTCTATCAGATGCACATTTAAAGATGATTTACTTAACTCAATCCATTCTTAGAAATGATGGCATAAAAGTGTGGCACACTCAAAATCTAGCTTGGTAAAATGAAGTAGGATTTTGTTGTCTTTCAACTTATCAACACCAATTCATCTGGCTCATGTCGTCGCCACATATAATTAAGCACATGTAGATAAAGATTCCTTAAGCATGATTAGTACTATCCTCCTGCACACACAAAAAATAGAGTTAAATAAAAACATATTTGACGTTAGGATGCATTATCTCATTCCGTATTCCCATGAGATTGATGCATTGGATGGTACTAGTTGCATGCTCCAAGTTGTCCCAATTATGATGATTGAAAAGCCACTTACAACCTTGAGCTAATGCTACTCATGTTTTAGCAATCACCATTTAGCCCTGCTCCAAACATCACACTAATCCACTTTCGTAAGAGCACATAACAGCTAAGTTAATTTGAACATTAAGATAATAATTTTATCTCCTTAGCCTCACTTAAGCTCATGACATCCACACTTTCCTTGATCACTTGAACACTATCAAACATGTGACCTTTAAGAATTTTACAAAAACCTTCAAATTTTGAGTATTGTAACCTTTAGACACCCCAACATTTATTACACTTATTTCCTTTGGAAAATAACCTTACTTTCACAAACTGAATCTTGCTAAATTTCCTTTGCATCTTGATTTATTAATTCTACCAATTGTGGATAAGCATTGATCTGGTTTGTATCATTGATGATACTTATCTCATGAGCATCACTTCCCATACCTGCTAGAAAATCCACCACTCTATTACCTTCCCTGTACGTGTGAGTTATTAACAAGGTCTGAAACCTATCTAACAATGACCATACTTTCTGCAAAATATAACTTAAATTCCAATTATGAATCCTTCTTTCTTTGTAAACATTAAAAATTAGCAATGAAGCTCCTTCTACATGTAAAATTGGTACCCCCAGGTGCAATGCCAACTCTAAACCCAACAATAGATCTTGTGCTTCTGCAATATTATTTGTGCCTTGTGAAGATGGATTGAAGATGCTGCTATAAATTTTTCTAGATGAATTCCTAATGCAGATGCTTGCCCCTGAACTGCCTAGATTGCCATTTGATGCTCCGTCAAAATTTAATTTTATAAATTATGCTTGAGGAGGTTTCCATTTGACTAGAATTATGTCCACTTTTTGTTTGTTGCTTTTATGTAAACTTCCATCAAATGGAAACTTGATTCCCTTCCAATTCTTCAATAGATAGCTATCCCAGTTTGTGAACAAAGAATTAACCATTTTTTGTTTTTGAACACATGAATTAACCGCTTCTGAAATTGCCTTTTCAATTTTAAAATTTGTAAGTTCAACTGAAGATTTGATCTTTCTAAATATCCTCAAATTACGTTACCACCATATGTTCCAAACAACAATCACAGGGATCACATGCCAAATACATGCAAAAAATGATGATTGATATAAAACAGGCCAACTTTGAAGGAGCTCCCAAATTGTATTTGGAAGAGGAATGAACATATCTAACTTACTCTTAATATAATCCCAACATTACTGAGCAAAACTACACTGCAAAAGTAAGTGATTTGTTGTTTCAAGCACTTCTTCACATAACAGACACTCAAAGGGGTAAGCTATCTTCAATTTTACTAACAAGTCACTTGTCAAAATTCTTTTTTGTAAAGCAAGCCAAGCCAAGTTTCATGCCTTGGGTAATACTTTATTGTTTCAACAGAAATACAATGCTCTTTGGGGTTATGTATTATGTTTGGATTGGCTTAGAACTTGATACCCTTCCTTTACTGAATATGTCCCAGCCTTTGACGCTGCCCAAATGATTTTATCTAGTTTTTTCTGATTGATAGACTACTCTTTCCTTAAGCACACTGTAAAACCAATCACACTATTTTGCATTTAATAGGCTATTTGTAGGTTTCTTCCAAACAACTTTCCCTATTAAGGGGTCTATATACTGCACATAATCTACCAAGATTTCACCCCAAGCTTCAAATAAAATTATTCTTACATCATGCAAATCCAAGTTGTTTGACAAGGGAGGATTCCCATTCCATGAATTTGACCAGAACTTTACACTTCAATTATTAACTTCCCAAGTGGAAAACCTTGTAATGAGATTCCTAATATTGAGAATAAAGTTCCAAATGGCAGATCCCTTGGGAGGATCAACTACTGTTAATATTCTTGTCGGGTTTTCATTATCTAAGTACTTGGCTTGCAATATATTGCACCATTTAGCATTTGATTTTGAATACATCTTTCATGCAAGCTTAGCTGCAAAAGATTTATTCCTCCACAAAATGTTTTGTATTCCTACCCCACCTTGCTTTTTTCCTTTTTCCAAACCTTCTAAGGATATTAGAGGCACTTTCTTTTCCTCATTGATATTTCCTTTCCAAAGGAAAGTTCTTATAATTTTCTCAATTTCTAATATTACAGAACAAGGAGCTTTAAGGACAACCAAAAAATAATTAGGAATTGATATTATAACTGATTTTATAAGAAGAATTCTTCCTGAAAGTGATAACTACCTGGCTGTCCACAACAAAATTCTTGACTTAAGCTTGTCGATTACCTTATCCCAGTACTGTGCCTTTTTTGAGCGCTTAAAGAAAGGAATTCCTAGATAAGTACATGGAAATTCCACTTCTTGAAATCCCAATAGTTTCACTATTTTATCTTTCACAAAATCAAAATTTTTAAAGATATATATTTTGGATTTTGCTGCATTAATCTTTTTCCCTGAAGCTGACAAATATTTCTCCAATACTTCTTTAAATTGTTTAGCTTCATCCAATGTAGCCCTACCAAAAAGAATGGTGTCATCTGCAAAGAGAGAGTGTGTGATTAAGATATCTGAATTTGATAGCTGAACTCCATGCTAGAAACCATGATTGTGATTGAGAAGGATAAATCTACTTAATGCCTCTACCATAATGATGAACAAAAAAGGTGACAACAAATCCCCTTTCCTAACTCCTTGTGTTGCGCTAAAAAAACTTGTAGGACTCCCATTGATAATAATTGAGAACTTTTCTCCAGATAAGCAGGACATTATCCATCTATGCCATTTTGAGAAAAAACCAAACTTTGCAAGCACTTTATTGAGGAAATTCTAGTCTACCTTATCATAAGCTTTCATCATATCTAATTTGACAATGAATGAAAACATCTTTAATGTAGTTATTGTGTGAAGAGCTTCATGTGCAACTATTTCCCCCTCAAAAGTCTTTCTTCCCAGAACATAAGCTCCTTGCTCCTGAGAAATAATCTTTGGTATGAGAGGTTGCAATCTTAAATAAATTGCCTTGGTAAAGATCTTATAAACTGTATTACACAACAAAATAGGCCTATATTCTGCAAATATTTTGGGCTTTTTAACCTTCGGTAAAATTGCAATATTGTTTACATTAAATTGCCTAAAAATTGTCCCTGTACTCCTAGACTCTTCCAATGCCCAGAGAAGCTCATAAGACTTTCACTATGTCACTCTAATACTTGAAGTATACCTTGGATCAACAACACAGCCATATTTAAATATAAAATCCAAGTTCTCATTTTAAGATACGTAGTACTACATTACTACCTTATTCAACTCGTTAACCAACTTCAAATAGAAGTAATACATTAGTATTGAAATTGGTAATGGGTTACCAATTTCAATACTAATGTATTACTTCTATTTGAAGTTGGTTAACGAGTTGAATAAGGTAGTAATGTAGTACTACATATCTTAAAATGAGAACTTGGATTTTATATTTAAATATGAGTGTGTTGTTGATCCAAGGTATACTTCAAGTATTAGAGTGACATAGTGAGACTGTGATGGGCTTGTAACCCACAGGTCTTAGGATCATTTTGGCATCTTTAAATTTATAAAATATGATACTGTTTAAATATCCTTTATGGACCACTTAATTTTTGGGTTTCGTACATGGTTATCAATTGAGGGTAACCTTGATAATTCCCTCAAATAAATCCAACTATTTGATAGTTGATGTAGCTCTATAAGTAACAATTTATACATCATACAATCTCAAATAAACTTGAAAATAGATTTAGCAATATAAAATCAATCTTCTATTTAGCTAGCATCCTCTTATACATGAAATTTGTCTTCCTATTAAGATAGTGTCATGTCAACTTATTTTTGTCTAGCTTTGTGTCTATTTTGAGAAAATACTTTTATCATGTTTGATATGTCTATTTTAAGTTACATTGTGGGCCCATAACCCACAGGTCCTTGATTTCACATCTTAAACTTGGAATATTGACATTGTGTTTGAAATGAGTTGGTGAGAATAACACCTCGTTGTTATAAGATATGAAACCAAATAGATTATATTATCATCAAACATGAGGACATGTCAATTTTTACAAGGGGAGAAACCACATCTAATTAAAAATAATAATAACACTCATTGCTCTTTCATGATGCAAAAAATGGGTATGTATAGTTATGCCATATATGTGGGTTAGATTGACCAAATATCAGTTGTCCCATTATATTTTGTTAGAATAAGTCCTCTTGAATTAATTGTCCCAAAATAACACATAGCCTTAGAATTAACACCTATCCTTACTTGTAATATATTTTCTTCCTTTTAGCTTGCAAGTTATAAATATAGGTTGCAAATTCCTCATAATTATGTAATTATTGAGGAAACAACACATATTATTTGTCATGAACATTTTGATTAGTGTTAAATCCATCATTATTGATTTTGATTGTTTTGTATAAATATACAAGTAAACACCATGATAGTTATATAACTCATTCTAGAATGCATATTACTTAATATACATAGTGAACCTTTGGGTCATAAGTCATCTTATAAATGGACTCACTTAGACATTTATATATGAAAATTCCTGACAAATCATGACCTTGTGACATAGATGTAAGGTCATAGTGAATTCTTACTTATACTTAGTGGGTGCTTAATGTGGTGATCTATCACATGTTGGAGTTTGTGAATTTAAATAGATCAAGCATGACATTTTAAGAATTAAAAGTAGAAAAAAAAATGCTTTCACTATCTAACTTAGTATTTTCGCCAATATATATATATATATATCTAACTTAGTATTAAAGATTGGGGATTTTATAATATTAATATCATGGATCATATTTAAAACATATAAGCTATTGAATTTTTTTTTTAATCCTACTTCAGTGAATTCCCCTTCTTTACAAAACCTCTTCATAAGATAAATGATGTAATAGTTCACTTTAAAATTAATTATGGGAAGGATAGTTAAGCCTAACTCTTTCCTTTAAAGAGGTTTTTGGTGATCTACCCTCTTTGCTCATTATATAATCCAATTGTCAAGTAGTATCTTAATATATCATTTCCCACTTAATATAGCCTTGAATGAGTCTCATCTCATGGAGCATGGGCCTTGATGTGTCAAAAACAATAAGGGATGGACTACCTACATATATCAAGTTCATTCTAGTTTTATTCTAGATGGGTACACTCTGGTTACATTAAATGAATGATTAATTCCAATGTTTAGGTATGAAGTTTCATATGCATATTAATAATTTACTATTGTTCTATTCATGTTAAGATTCCTAGAAATATTACCACGTATTATTCTATTGTAGTTTGTTATTGGACTTGATCAACCCAATAACTTTGTACATGTGTCTTATAAACTATTGTATTTATTTTCATTCAATTATACTTGACATATAGAAAAGAGGATACTCATGTAGTCCGGAATGCATGATTACCATATTAGACTATATTTTGAGTATATTGATTATATAGTTCAAGGATGAGTGACTACATAATATGGGATATGTATGTCATTTCACTAGATATATGTTATGTCAACACATGATAATAATTTTATAGATTTAATGTTGAAGTTACATATAAGTGATTAAAATATCTATATTAAAGAAAATTGGTTACATGATAAATTGATAAGGTTGAAATATATGGGAGTAAACACATAAAATACCATTAGTTTATTTGATTGTAAATTCCTAATATGTATGTATGTATAGCTCTTGCCGTTGGAAAAAAATGAGTTTCTTGTAATTACTTGTTAATCTAAAATAAAAATTGAACAAGAAAGACTATGAATTAAAAGAAGAAAATGATGTAGATAAAAATAAAAATAAATAGAACATTATGAATAATAATATATTCAATATCAATTTCTTCAACTATTAATCATGTGTTTCTTTGAGTTGTGATGCAAATGCATCTTTCGCTACTGAGGACAGTAGTTAAATTTACAGGGGGAAAATTGTTATGTGATTTTTTCCCAAGGAGAAGATAAAGTTATGAAATAACCCTTTAAGATTAAAAAGGGGATGGAAAAATAAAGGATAATATGCTTCTTTAGTTTAAATAAAGAGTAATGAAGAATATTTAAGAGAACTCTTTTATGAAAGGGAGAATAATTATTATTAAATAATAATTAAATTGAAACTCTTATGAAAGGGTGTGATGGTTTGGAAAACCACTCCTTAATGCTTATATTAGCATTCATGTGAGACTTGGAAAGTAACACCAAAAAAAGGGAAAAGAAAGTACAACACATTGTGGGAATAGGGTTCCAGGTTAGCAGGTTGTGAGTAGGACGGAGAAGGGACACTCCTATAGTGGGTGTCCAACCTGGGGTACAAGTGCATGCACTAAGGATGGTCTTGGCTAGGGCATGGTTTTGTAGCATGAGTGTTGAGCATTATTCCATTGGAACCAACACTCGTGTAGAGTGAAAAAGTCCACTTTCCTCCCAGATTGCTCACAGATGGAAGAGGTTGAACCAGGGTCCATTCCAACAATAGTTGAGATTTCTGCTACACATATCAAAAGATAAGTATTAATGCTGATAAATTATTTGAGCAATAAAGTTGTTTTAAATATTTTGAGTTTATTGAATTAATAATTTATTTACAACATGATTGAATGTATTTGAAGGAAATTGTTGATTAATTTATTATATTCAATTAATTTCAAAGTATTGAATTGAGAATTAAATATTATGATTAAATTTGTGCATAAAAGTTTTTAGAATTAATATGCAAAATCAATTTAATTTTTGCATTTTCAATTTGGGAATTAGTCTTGTTTTAGAAAGACTCATTAATGACAACCCACTCACCTAGCCAACCTTAACCACTAAACATGTTTTTTCTTTGATAGAAACAAGCTCACACAAATGCAACCAAGTGGTAAGATAAAACCATGTGCAACAAAACCATGTGAACATTAAACCATTGACCCCTCATTTAATATTGGTACTAATTTTTTAATTTATTAAATATTTACCCAATATTAAATTATTATCCTATGTCTCCCACACATAAAATAACAAACCAATGTTACAATACAACATACAAGTGGTCCCCAAATAATTATCTAGTGTGGCTAAACACACCTCCTAGGTGCACCACAAATAAATAATTTTTTAATTACAACATTATAATAAATCAATTTATGTAATGGTGTACAACATCAAATCCTAACATTCTCCCACTTGTCGTATACATTACATAAGGGTCAATCAATGAAATACATCCTCATAGCCATACATGAAACCGCATGAATCTTCAACATTCTCTTGTACTCCATCAAGATAACTATAATAAAACCAAAGTGACCACCATCTCAAGAAAGAGCTCCTCTCATTCTCCAATGTGCCACATATGGAAGAGAAGGAACATGACAACATGAAGATGCACCAATCCAAGAATACAAGCATCAAATCCAAGTGATAACAAAGGTTCCAAGATACTATCAAAGAAAAAACCTACATGATTAGAAATAACATCCAAAACACATGTTAATCCAACTATCCATACCTCCTAGGTATCAACAATATCAATAAACACATGCCAACATATGCAACCTATAAATTGTAATCACAAGCTCCCTATATCAAGCCTGCCAATGAAGAACATACATATCTAGGAACTCCCACTACATGGGTAATGTAAAATCTGAAAATGATCAAGGAATATCAAGTCTACCAATCAACACTATACCAAGGTGTGATACATGATCAAAACATGAAGTACTAAGGAAAAAAACAATGATTGACACATGCAACACTAAGTAGTTGTATACTTTCTCACAATATGTCACCACACTCCCAAATTATATGAACATGAATCTCCAAGAAAAAACCATAGAATGAAGGGAGAAAACCTATAAACCATAACATGTCCTTTTAATAACACCTGATGCAGGAGCATCCTTGGTTGAAAAGAAATCCTATATCAACCAAAAACAATTCTTTTCTTCCATTGCATTCAATATTAGTTTCAGTACCTCATTCCAAATTTTACCACATCATTTTTTCCCAACTTGTGGAGCAGGATATAACACCTACACATTGACATCTATCACATATCCAAATTTCACATCATTTGCAGTTGTTTGTTGGATCTTATCACTCTTAGAATTTCACTGTGTTACCAATTAGAGCATTTGGGGCTGACCTGGTCTAGTTTCTTAGTGTGGACCTATTCCAGATTGTGTGAAGCCTAATGGGACATCATACAAGCATATTGGGTTCAATAGGATCTATCTTGAATATTTGCAAGTTATTTCATTTCATGTGGAGCTAATTCTTCATAGCTTAAGGCCGAAATTCATATTTGATCATTCAGTGGGTTATTGAACCTTGTGGCCGATGCATAACTATTTTGGAGCTTGAGGAGCATATTCATAAACATTGTGATTCATTGTAGATCATCATTCAATTCAATAGATTTAGGATAAGATTCAAATTCATTATATTTCGCACAAAACCCTTCGGGGGCATGTACTAAGGCCTATTGGCTAGTTGTATTGTTGAAGCCCTTTGAGGCAAGGCTCGTGAACCCTTGTAATTCAACCTTATGGCCAATGTTGCATGTAAGCATTCTATATTAATGAAGATTCATGTTCACATATTAAATTTCTATGTTATTTCCACTGTGTTGACTCATTGTTGCACGGTTTGGACTATTCCTTCTGGGACCTTCCTACCATGATTGCACCAAGTGGTCTCAGAGAAAGTTTCAATTCTTGAAGGAATTCCTTGAGGTGAACCGATCACTTACCTAAGGTAGACTACATTTTTTTTCAACCGATTGTTGATTGTGAGGCAATTAAAACCCTTATAGCCAGATCGTTGAATTGAGGCAGTTGCACTGATTTGAGGAGAGAATGCCTCCAAGGAGAGCACTTGCTATGGAGAGTGTTGCTGGAAGAATGGATGAAATGTTGGAAATGATGCATGATATGCGAGTTACATTAGATGTTGTTGAAGAAGATCGAAGATGAGGCCTAAACCCTAGGAAAAATTATGAAAGTGATGTTGAAGCAGAACATGCGAATCAAATTGCAGAAACTCTAGATGAAAAAGAGGATGAATCAGATCAAGTGAAGACGTTGAAAGTGATCCCAAAGATTGGCAAGTGACCTAGAGTTAAAATTTAAAATTATGTAGGAAATTTGAATCCTGAAGAGTTGATTGATTGGATCAATGAAATGGAAGAATACTTTGAATATGAAGAAATTGAAGATCTAAAAAGAGTTAGATTTGTGAAAACAAAGTTGAAAGGTCATGTTGCATTATGGTGGAAAGAAGTTAAATTAGATAGGAATAGAAGAGGTAAAGAAAGAATCATCAAATGGGATAGAATGGTGACAAAATTGAAGAATCAATTCATACCAGCGGACTATGAATTGGAATTGTTGAAGATATTGTAGAACTTGAGACAAAAAGAAAGATCTATGAAAAAGTATACTGAAGAATTATATAAGATGATAATCAGAACCAGTCATAGTGAAGCAAGCAAAGAAAAGGTTGCAAGATATATCAATGGATTGAGAAAAAATATTTAAGAAAAAATGAGCCTGGTAAAGATGATATCTATTGAGGAAGCATTCTAGTTTGCATTAAAGGTTGACGAGAATTTGAACAAAAGTAGAGGAGTGTAAGAGGAATATTTCAGAAGAATGGAACCCAGTCCAAAGAAAAGAGACCATATGTGGAGCAGAACAAAGATGTAAAACCCTACCAGAGTGAAGAAAAGGATGCTAGATCATACCACAAAGGAAGAGAAGATAGAGATTTCTACCCTATTAATAGAGGATGCCATAACTCTTACCACAATGATGGATACCATAGAGATGAAGGAAGATCCAAGAGAAGACCATTCAAAGGAACCTATTTCAAGTGTGGAGGTGAAGGACAGAGCATTTGAGTGTCATCAAGGAAGTATTGAAAAGAAACCTAAGCACACCGGGAGAGTAGTATATGTGGATGACAAACATGTTGGATCCCCTAATTCAGTTGGGAAACCTGAGAAAGGTGAATTATTGGTAATGAAGAGAGATTTGATGCATGCGGAAGTAATTGAAGAACCATCGCAAAGGAATAGTTTATTCAGAACCAGATGTAAGTCTGGAGGAAAGGTATGTAAAGTTATCATTGATAGTGGTAGTACTGATAACCTAGTTTTAGAGGAGATGGTAACCAAGTTGAATTTGAAGAGATTGAAACATCCAAATCCCTATAAGATAGCATAGATTCAAGATGATCATAAGATATTGGTAAATGAACAATGTTTGGTGAAATTTCATATTGGATCATATAGGGATGAAGTATTGTGTGATATTATGCCTATGGATGCATGCCATCTATTAGGAAGACCATGGCAATATGATAATAAATAAATTCATGATGGAAGAAGGAATACTTATACTATGACATCAAATGGAAAGAGAATCATGTTGATACCTTTGAAAGAAAGGAGAAGACTAAGTTTTGTGGCACTACCAGACTATGTTTGGTAGATGGAAGGAATTTTCTTGATGGATTGAGGCATGAGAAAATGTGTTTTGCATTGATTCCAAAAAGATGTAGTCCAGAGACAACAAAGAATGAAGATCTACCATAGGAAGAAGTTGCAAATTTGTTGAGAAAGTATGAAGATATCATGTCAGAGAATGTACCAGATGGATTACCACCTATTCGGAGTATTAGTCATCATATAGATCTCATATCGGGATCTAATTTACCAAACAAAGCAGTACATAGAATGACATCGACAAGGAATGCATAATTGAACCAACAGATTCAAGAGTTGTTGAGGAAGGGATTAATTAGATAAATTTTGAGCCCATGTGCGCTACCTATTGTACTTGCACCTAAGAAGGATGGAGAGTGGAGAATGTGTATAGACTCAAGAGAAATCAATAAGATCATTTTCAAGTATAGATTCCCAGTGCCAAGGATGGATGACATTATGGACTATTTGATTAGCACAAAATATTTCACAAAGATTGATCTCAAGAGTGGATATCATCATATCAGAATAAGAGAAGGAGATGAATGGAAGATTGCATTTAAGAAAAATGAAGGAATGTATGAGTGGTTAGTGATTCGTTTTGGATTGAACAATGCACCAAGCACTTTCATGAGATTGATGAATGAGGTATTGAAGAAATTCTTGGGTAAGTTTGTCATTGTTTGCCTAGATGATATTTTGATTTTTAGTAAGACTAGAGAAGAGAATTTGTGGCACATCCAACAAGTATTGTAGAGGTTGAGAGAATAATTTTTTTTGATTAATGTTAAGAAGTGTAGTTTAATGAAGACATATTTGGTATACCTTGGATTTGTTATTTCTACTAAAGGATTGAAGATGGATTGAAAGAAAGTAAAAGAAATTTTAGATTGGCCTACACTGGTAAACATTGGAGAATTCAGATCATTCCATGGATTAGCTAGTTTCTACCAGAAGTTTATCAAAAGTTTTAGTAGTGTTTGTAAGCCCATGATAGAGGCAATGAAAGGAGACAAGAATGATTTAAAATGGATGTTCGAAGCACAAAAGAGTTTTGAATTGTTGAAGCAAAAGGTGATAGACCAACCAGTGTTAGCATTACTGGATTTTGACAAAGTGTTCCAAGTTGATTGTGACATAAGCGAAAATGCAATTGGAGCAATGTTGAGTCAAGAACGAAGAATTGTAGCTTATTTCAGTGAGAAGTTGAATGATGCCAAAAGAAGATAATCAGTTTATGATCAGGAATTCTATGCCATAATTCAAGCCTTGAAGAAGTGGAGACATTATTTGTTGCCGAAGGAGTTTGTGTTGTATACAAATCATCAAGCTTTACATTATTTGAACAATCAAGGAAAGCTTAATCAAAGACATATGAGATGAGTTGAGTTCTTGCAGAATTATACATTTGTGTTGAAGCATAGGAGTGGAAAGTTGAACAAATTTGCAAATGCATTGAGTAGGAGGAATTTTTTGTGTATACCAAGGAGTTCAATGAGGGATAATTTGATCAAGGAAAAGCATAGCAGAGGATTAGCAAGAAATTTTGGAGTGGATAAGATAGTAGCTTTGGTGAGTGAACATTATTTTTGGTCGCAAATATATAAGGATGTAAGGAAGTATGTTCAAAGTTGTAGATTTTTCCAAGTTGCAAAAGGGAGTAGTCATAATACTAGATTATACAAGCCTTTGACAGTATTGGAGAGACCTTGGGAAGATTTGAGCATGGATTTAATTTTAGAATTACCTAAAACACAAAGAGGTTATGATTCTATTATGGTAGTAGTGGATAGATTTTCTAAAATGACACATTTTATTCCTTGTAAGAAGACTAACGATCCTGTGCATATTGCTGACCTCTTTTTCAAAGAAATTGTGAGACTGCATGGATTACCTAAGAGTATTGTTTTAGACAAAGACACTAAATTCATTGGATAATTTTGGAGTACTTTGTGGAGGAAGATGAAAACAAATTTGAAGTTCAATTCAACATATCACCCACAAACAGATGGACAGGTAGAGGTAGTAAACATAAGTTTGGGAAATTTGTTGAGATGCTTGGTTGGGGACAAGGAAGGAATTTTGGATATAGTTTTACCATAGACAAAGTTTGCATATAATAATTTAGTAAACCAGAGCACAAGAAGGACACCATTTCAGATTGTTACCAGAGTAAACCCTAGAGGAGTTTATGAGTTAAGGGACATCAGTACAGAGAATAAGAGGAGTGTGGAGGCAGAAGAGTTTGTAGGTTTCATGGAGACATTACACAATCAGGTTAGAAAGCATTTGGAAGACATGAATGATAAGTATAAGGAGAAGGTAGATGAGCATCAGAGACATACAAAATTTATTGTTGGAGATGAAGTGATGGTATATTTGAGGAAGGAGAGATTTCTAGTTAGTATGTACAATAAGTTGAAGATGAGGAAATTTGGACCATGTAAGATACTTAGGAATTTTGATTTTGGAAATGCATATGAAGTGGAGTTACCAAAGACATTGGGTATATCACCTATCTTCAATGTGGCAGAAATATTTGAGTTTCATAAGGGGGAATCAAGTGATAGTAGTGATGAAGTAGATTTGAAGGAATAGTTACAACATCAAGTACCAGAGGAGATTGAACAAATTTCAGATACCAGAACAAAAAGAAACGCCAGGAACAAACAATACAAAGAATACCTTGTGAAGTGGAAAGGAAAACCAATGGAGTTTTCATCATAGATTTCTCAGGCTGAGGTGGACTGTCTTGGTTTTCCTCTTAGCCCTAGAAAGTGAGGGACTCAATTTTCTTCCAAGCCCGGGTGTCTGATGCAGGAGCATCCCTGGTTGAAAAGAAATCCTATATCAACCAAAAATAGTTCTTTTCTTGTATTACATTTAGTATCAGTTTTACTTCTTTCCACATTTTACCACATCATTGTTTCTCAGCTCGCGGAGTAGGATATAGCACCTACACGTCGACATCTATCACATATCAAAATTTCACATCATTTGCAGTTGTCTGTCGGAAGTTATCACTCTCAAAATTTCACTATGTTGCTAGTTAGAGCATTTGGGGCTGATCTAGTCCAATTTCTTAGTATAGACCTATTCTAGATCATGCAGAGCCTAATGGGACATCATACAATCATCTTGGGTTCGATAGGACCTATCTTGAAGATTCACAAGTTATTTCATTTCGCGTGGAGCTAATTCTTCATATCTTAAGGTTGACATTCATATTTGATCATTCAATGGGTTATTGACCCTTGTGGTCAACGCGAACCTATTTTGGAGCTTGAGGAGAATATTTATAAGAATTATGATTCATTGTATATCATCATTTAGTTCTGTAGATTTAGGATAAGATTTGAATTCATTACATTTTACACCAAGCCCTTCAAGGGAATGTAATAAGGCTTGTTGGATAGTTGTATTGTTGAATCCATTTGAGGCAAGGCCTATGATCCCTTTTAATTCGCCATTGTGGCCAATGTTGCATGTAATCATTCCATATTAATGAAGATTCATGTTCGCATATCAATTTTCTATGTTATTTTTGTTGTACTGACTCATTGATGCATGGTTTGAACTGTTCCTTTTGGGACTCTCCTACCATGACTATACCAACACCTCAAAGTGCTATGCTATGTCAAGTATTATCTCCTTACAACCCTAAATGAAAAGTATCAACAAAACCCATCCACTCAATCTCATAGATCAAATGCAACATATGAATAATGTAAAAACAACATGGATGTAAGCCTCTCTAATCAAGAAGATAAAAATCAAGATAAGCATTCCAAAAACCATGAAAAAAACCTAATAACTATCTCCTAAAACTCATCATCAATGAATGATAACATAAAACCATATGGACAAGGAGATAACCATGCTAAAAATCCCTCAAAATAAATCCTCCAGAACTAACTATCCATGCCTCAAGATCCATAGCTATGAAAGACAAAGCAATAAAAACTCATGCTAAACAATCCTGAAATGAGTCTCCAAAAATCAATCACCATGGCTCACAACTCATTCCCATGAGAAATAAAAAGCACAAAACATAACACATCTAAAAAATAATGGGAAAATACCTTTTAGATGATAAACCATTAAGTACACCAAGAGTGTGGAATTAGAATTCTCCTTGAGGATAACTCAGTCACCATGAATCACTCCAAAAATAATCTCCTCTATATGTCCATCATGAACTCACCTCCATATCCAAGTGAAATCTCCTTGATCTTCTTGTTGAAACCTCCAAAGAGTAATTGTCTCTAATCTCAAGATAACTCCAACTTCACCCAAGTCTCCAAGTATCTATGAGCGCCTAAAATTGATCAATGCATGCTAAGTTCCAGATTCAACACCACATTATCATGAAGCTCCCAAGAAAATGACCGATGTACTCAATACCAAGAGAACTAAAAAGATCAATGTCAAATCTCCAACCATAGTATCAAAAACCCAAACATGACAACATGATCTAACCATATCCTCCTAGGAGATCACATTAAAAAATGTATACATTTTGGTCTCAAGAGAACTTGTATCATGTCAATACTTAAAGTGGTATCTAGATTAATCCAAGAAACAATACCAAGCACACTCTAAACCAAGAAACACCATCTCCAATACCATGAAGATAACCATCTCCTGCTAGTGAACCTATAACTGTGAAAGAAATATTCTGTAGCAACATGATCTAAGAGCTCCTCCAAGACATCCAAAAACACTACAGAAAGTCATCCATCATAGACAATGAATCCATATCACTACCAACAACTCCCACTGAATCGTGATATCGAGCTACACATGACATCATGAAAAATATCTCCTAAATGAAGATCACCCATGATCCACACACACTCAACTGCATTCCCAACAACTCCAAAGAAGTAGAACCAAGATCTGCACACTAAGAAGATATAATTGCCATCAAATATCAAGAAATAATCCTACACCATCAAATCATCATTGTCAAAAGCTTCCACTAAAATGTTTAACTAATAAAAGGTAAACAAGCTATCATGACATCATGACAAAACCACATGCTACAATTATCAATGAACAACTATCCAGGCACTCTAACCATCCATCCTCTTCTCCCAAAGCAACATACCAATACACAAATGACCACATACAATGCCAACTAACAAAGTCTACATCAACACTGAATCAATCTCATGGATATAGACAATCCACATCGAGTCATCCTACTACAATCAATGAGTTCCACATACTCAAGGATTGCATAACTCATAGATCCCAAACACTAAAGCATGCAAACTCATCATCACATTAGTAACCTGCAAACTGAGATATCAAATAAGATAATCTTGTATACAATAAAATTCAAACACAAAATCAACCACATATTTGATTTTTCAAACATGTCCAAAAATGAGTAACCATAGTTAAGGAACCAAACATGCATCTAGGAGATAAGAACAACCTCCTAACATAAAAACATATCACCACCAAGCAACCACATAAATGATCATGTTGCGCCAGAGATCAAATGTACCAACATATCCATGACACCATAATCATCACTAACATTGTACTTGCACTCAACAATAACCCACACGAGATTCCAAGTCTTTACACATGCCAACCCACATCTTCAAAATTGAAGACAACATGTGTACCTGTCACCATCAAAGTTCAACTTTGAAAAACACCTATAAACCTATACCAAGAAGCAACAAATTGATAATAAAATTTAGCATCATAAATATCATATAAAAACATGTACTCCATCAAAGTTTTTCCTCTTGACTCATTTGTATGCTCACACAATCACACCTCAAATCTCAAGCACCTACTAGTGATAAACCAAGTACAATGCTCTCTTTGCACAAAAAGTTGAAAATCTACTTGATCCACTATGTAGTACACTACATATGCTCTCCAATGCCTATTCAATATAAAAAAATTAATTTTGTATGCAAAAGTTATGATCAAAATTGTGAAACTAATAACATCTGACTTCCAGACCCCAAAATTGATATAAACAACAAAATCATGGAACCAAACATGCACCATTGCATAGTTCTCAGAGAGAGAATTTTGTCAACTATTGGAAGTTGAAAATCTGACATCTTGGGTGAAAGTTATGCCCATTTGAATTTTTTTTCCCTAATTAGGTTTATAGGGGGTAGCCAAGTGGCCCTTGGGTGGTCGACCGGTGGCCCCACCAATGGCGATGACGTGTCAGTGATACCTAAGAAATAGGGAGGTGGCAAGTTTTCAAAATTTATAAATTTCATTTATACTCTAGCAGTGTAATTTTTGAATTGGCTGCAGGGGGTTGGGCTTGGGCCCTGTTTGACCAAGGGACAAGAACAAGGGGGCCAAAGGCCTCGCTAGCCTAGAACCTCATTGGATAGGGACCACCTATCAACTATAAGGCCGGCAAATGACAACCATTTGGCTTGTTAGTGCAATCCATATGATTTGGTAGGTGGGGGGGTTTGTGGACCCCTGCCACACCTTTAATTTTTGAATTTTAAAATTTTAATAATGTTTTCAATAAATATTTTCTACAAGAAATTTTAAGAAGACAATTTTTAATTTTGACGCATCTACAAACGTTATACAACCATATTCAACACAGTGCGGGTGCAAAAAAAAATGTATTTTTTCAAGTGGCCAAAATAGAGAAAATTTTATATCATTTTTTTTCTCGATTATCTTGGATTCAATTGTGAGATCTATTTTGTCTCAAGAGGCCATCTATGAAAAATCCCTTAAAAGACCCTCATATGAAAGAACAATCCAAGAACCACTTTTGACTTTCTTATGCTTCAGATATGCAATAAACCCAACAAATCTACAAAAAAACACTTGCACATGTGTTCCATATCTTGTAATGCCTCAAATCTAACTTGCATTGCTATGGATTCAACTTTACACCAAATCTACTCAAACAACGGTTATAAATTTTATGAGAACTCACACCTCCCACAACCATGAAAGCTCTTATATCACTTGTTAGTAAATAGTGCATCATACCCACATTCTTAATCCATTTCCTACATAACCCCATGAGAGAAAAGCATACATACAAGCTTACAGAATAACCATAATGCATAGAACAAATAGACAAGCTACAAGATAACACAAGATATACCTTGGGAAAACCCTCAAGAGGGAAAAACCCTAGCCTCCAAAAGCATCCATACTCCATCTCTTATTCAACAATAAAACAATACACACACTTATAGAGTTATAATGAATACTTCTAAAGCATCAAGCCCTCCAATGCATCCTCCATGTGTCCAAACATGAATCCACACATTCCATGCCATGCTTCACATATGGACTCCTCAGAAAGACTCAATAATGACACCCCACTCACCGAACAAACCTTAAGCACTAAACATGTGTTTGCTTTTATAGAAACAAGCTCACACAAATAAAACCAAGTGGTAAGATAAAACCATGTGCCACAAAACCATATGAATAAAAAACCATTGACCTCTTAATATTGCATACAAAATTTTCACTTTATTAAATATTTACCTAATATTAAATTATTATCCTATGTCTCTCACACATAAAATAATAAACCAATGTTATAATAAAACATACAAGTGGTCCCCAAATAATTGCCTAGTGTAGCTAAGCACACCTCCCAAGTGCACCATAACTAAATAGTTATTTAATTACAACATTATAATAAATCAATTTATGCAATGGTGTACAATATCAAATCCTAACACAAGTGTCATCATCTAATGCAATGAGACAACATGCTCTAGATATGACTCAATCTAATGATTAAAAAAATAACTCCTAAATTTAGCTTAAGTAATTAAAGTAAAAGGTGTTTAATAATTAATTAATGATTAATTAATTATTGAGTGATGACCTATTTACTCCAACACTATGATATTTCTTTAGTTTCATTATAGTTTTTGTAATCTAAGTGCATCTGCTTATGAGGGGTCATGTGAAAGGAAACACCTTAAAATAAATCAATTATGATTCATCTCTAGAATGAATCTTAGAAAAGGTTAGAAAAACACCATTGCTAATACCAACTTAATCAAAGGAATTATTTATTTAAGAGTCTTAAATTGTATAGCTTTTCTTGATTTTACACTTCTTTCCATGCCCCTTTTTGTTGTAATTCAAAAACTTGACTTTAGAAGTTTTACATAAAGACTAACCTTGGAGAAAAAATTTAGGTTGTATGATTATATGAAATTCATGACCTAAATACAAGTGGTTCAATCTGAATGATGGGAGTGAAAAATCCTCTACACTTCTATCTATGCTAGGCCAAGTAGGGTATTCCTAAAGATCCTATAGGCCAACTAAAGATATATGAAAAAAGAACAAACTAGTAGCGAGGTAAAATTTCTTAGCCATACTCTACATAGGGATGAAACAAAAATATTGTGACTAATACCTCTTATGATGGCTTACCAACCCTTTAGACAAGATATATTTTAAAATAGTAGGTTAAAGCAAGGTTACAATGCAACTAAAGATGCAAAACAAAATTTACCTCTCTAAATATGATGTTGTTCATATTCTATTACTTCATGTGCAACCTATGAAAACCCATAATATGCATAACTCTCTAAAGATAGGAAAACAATGCAAACTCTAAATATTTGGCAAAGGTTATCAACTATGAGCTTTTACAAACTAGTTGAGACTTAATCTATGACAATGTATCAAAAATAAAAATAAATTTTGAAAGATA
>VDFB02049217.1:85322410-85394174 GCA_007258455.2 Sequoia sempervirens | reverse complement strand
AAAGATTGATCTCAAGAGTGGATATCATCATATCAGAATAAGAGAAGGAGATGAATGGAAGATTGCATTTAAGAAAAATGAAGGAATGTATGAGTGGTTAGTGATTCGTTTTGGATTGAACAATGCACCAAGCACTTTCATGAGATTGATGAATGAGGTATTGAAGAAATTCTTGGGTAAGTTTGTCATTGTTTGCCTAGATGATATTTTGATTTTTAGTAAGACTAGAGAAGAGAATTTGTGGCACATCCAACAAGTATTGTAGAGGTTGAGAGAATAATTTTTTTTGATTAATGTTAAGAAGTGTAGTTTAATGAAGACATATTTGGTATACCTTGGATTTGTTATTTCTACTAAAGGATTGAAGATGGATTGAAAGAAAGTAAAAGAAATTTTAGATTGGCCTACACTGGTAAACATTGGAGAATTCAGATCATTCCATGGATTAGCTAGTTTCTACCAGAAGTTTATCAAAAGTTTTAGTAGTGTTTGTAAGCCCATGATAGAGGCAATGAAAGGAGACAAGAATGATTTAAAATGGATGTTCGAAGCACAAAAGAGTTTTGAATTGTTGAAGCAAAAGGTGATAGACCAACCAGTGTTAGCATTACTGGATTTTGACAAAGTGTTCCAAGTTGATTGTGACATAAGCGAAAATGCAATTGGAGCAATGTTGAGTCAAGAACGAAGAATTGTAGCTTATTTCAGTGAGAAGTTGAATGATGCCAAAAGAAGATAATCAGTTTATGATCAGGAATTCTATGCCATAATTCAAGCCTTGAAGAAGTGGAGACATTATTTGTTGCCGAAGGAGTTTGTGTTGTATACAAATCATCAAGCTTTACATTATTTGAACAATCAAGGAAAGCTTAATCAAAGACATATGAGATGAGTTGAGTTCTTGCAGAATTATACATTTGTGTTGAAGCATAGGAGTGGAAAGTTGAACAAATTTGCAAATGCATTGAGTAGGAGGAATTTTTTGTGTATACCAAGGAGTTCAATGAGGGATAATTTGATCAAGGAAAAGCATAGCAGAGGATTAGCAAGAAATTTTGGAGTGGATAAGATAGTAGCTTTGGTGAGTGAACATTATTTTTGGTCGCAAATATATAAGGATGTAAGGAAGTATGTTCAAAGTTGTAGATTTTTCCAAGTTGCAAAAGGGAGTAGTCATAATACTAGATTATACAAGCCTTTGACAGTATTGGAGAGACCTTGGGAAGATTTGAGCATGGATTTAATTTTAGAATTACCTAAAACACAAAGAGGTTATGATTCTATTATGGTAGTAGTGGATAGATTTTCTAAAATGACACATTTTATTCCTTGTAAGAAGACTAACGATCCTGTGCATATTGCTGACCTCTTTTTCAAAGAAATTGTGAGACTGCATGGATTACCTAAGAGTATTGTTTTAGACAAAGACACTAAATTCATTGGATAATTTTGGAGTACTTTGTGGAGGAAGATGAAAACAAATTTGAAGTTCAATTCAACATATCACCCACAAACAGATGGACAGGTAGAGGTAGTAAACATAAGTTTGGGAAATTTGTTGAGATGCTTGGTTGGGGACAAGGAAGGAATTTTGGATATAGTTTTACCATAGACAAAGTTTGCATATAATAATTTAGTAAACCAGAGCACAAGAAGGACACCATTTCAGATTGTTACCAGAGTAAACCCTAGAGGAGTTTATGAGTTAAGGGACATCAGTACAGAGAATAAGAGGAGTGTGGAGGCAGAAGAGTTTGTAGGTTTCATGGAGACATTACACAATCAGGTTAGAAAGCATTTGGAAGACATGAATGATAAGTATAAGGAGAAGGTAGATGAGCATCAGAGACATACAAAATTTATTGTTGGAGATGAAGTGATGGTATATTTGAGGAAGGAGAGATTTCTAGTTAGTATGTACAATAAGTTGAAGATGAGGAAATTTGGACCATGTAAGATACTTAGGAATTTTGATTTTGGAAATGCATATGAAGTGGAGTTACCAAAGACATTGGGTATATCACCTATCTTCAATGTGGCAGAAATATTTGAGTTTCATAAGGGGGAATCAAGTGATAGTAGTGATGAAGTAGATTTGAAGGAATAGTTACAACATCAAGTACCAGAGGAGATTGAACAAATTTCAGATACCAGAACAAAAAGAAACGCCAGGAACAAACAATACAAAGAATACCTTGTGAAGTGGAAAGGAAAACCAATGGAGTTTTCATCATAGATTTCTCAGGCTGAGGTGGACTGTCTTGGTTTTCCTCTTAGCCCTAGAAAGTGAGGGACTCAATTTTCTTCCAAGCCCGGGTGTCTGATGCAGGAGCATCCCTGGTTGAAAAGAAATCCTATATCAACCAAAAATAGTTCTTTTCTTGTATTACATTTAGTATCAGTTTTACTTCTTTCCACATTTTACCACATCATTGTTTCTCAGCTCGCGGAGTAGGATATAGCACCTACACGTCGACATCTATCACATATCAAAATTTCACATCATTTGCAGTTGTCTGTCGGAAGTTATCACTCTCAAAATTTCACTATGTTGCTAGTTAGAGCATTTGGGGCTGATCTAGTCCAATTTCTTAGTATAGACCTATTCTAGATCATGCAGAGCCTAATGGGACATCATACAATCATCTTGGGTTCGATAGGACCTATCTTGAAGATTCACAAGTTATTTCATTTCGCGTGGAGCTAATTCTTCATATCTTAAGGTTGACATTCATATTTGATCATTCAATGGGTTATTGACCCTTGTGGTCAACGCGAACCTATTTTGGAGCTTGAGGAGAATATTTATAAGAATTATGATTCATTGTATATCATCATTTAGTTCTGTAGATTTAGGATAAGATTTGAATTCATTACATTTTACACCAAGCCCTTCAAGGGAATGTAATAAGGCTTGTTGGATAGTTGTATTGTTGAATCCATTTGAGGCAAGGCCTATGATCCCTTTTAATTCGCCATTGTGGCCAATGTTGCATGTAATCATTCCATATTAATGAAGATTCATGTTCGCATATCAATTTTCTATGTTATTTTTGTTGTACTGACTCATTGATGCATGGTTTGAACTGTTCCTTTTGGGACTCTCCTACCATGACTATACCAACACCTCAAAGTGCTATGCTATGTCAAGTATTATCTCCTTACAACCCTAAATGAAAAGTATCAACAAAACCCATCCACTCAATCTCATAGATCAAATGCAACATATGAATAATGTAAAAACAACATGGATGTAAGCCTCTCTAATCAAGAAGATAAAAATCAAGATAAGCATTCCAAAAACCATGAAAAAAACCTAATAACTATCTCCTAAAACTCATCATCAATGAATGATAACATAAAACCATATGGACAAGGAGATAACCATGCTAAAAATCCCTCAAAATAAATCCTCCAGAACTAACTATCCATGCCTCAAGATCCATAGCTATGAAAGACAAAGCAATAAAAACTCATGCTAAACAATCCTGAAATGAGTCTCCAAAAATCAATCACCATGGCTCACAACTCATTCCCATGAGAAATAAAAAGCACAAAACATAACACATCTAAAAAATAATGGGAAAATACCTTTTAGATGATAAACCATTAAGTACACCAAGAGTGTGGAATTAGAATTCTCCTTGAGGATAACTCAGTCACCATGAATCACTCCAAAAATAATCTCCTCTATATGTCCATCATGAACTCACCTCCATATCCAAGTGAAATCTCCTTGATCTTCTTGTTGAAACCTCCAAAGAGTAATTGTCTCTAATCTCAAGATAACTCCAACTTCACCCAAGTCTCCAAGTATCTATGAGCGCCTAAAATTGATCAATGCATGCTAAGTTCCAGATTCAACACCACATTATCATGAAGCTCCCAAGAAAATGACCGATGTACTCAATACCAAGAGAACTAAAAAGATCAATGTCAAATCTCCAACCATAGTATCAAAAACCCAAACATGACAACATGATCTAACCATATCCTCCTAGGAGATCACATTAAAAAATGTATACATTTTGGTCTCAAGAGAACTTGTATCATGTCAATACTTAAAGTGGTATCTAGATTAATCCAAGAAACAATACCAAGCACACTCTAAACCAAGAAACACCATCTCCAATACCATGAAGATAACCATCTCCTGCTAGTGAACCTATAACTGTGAAAGAAATATTCTGTAGCAACATGATCTAAGAGCTCCTCCAAGACATCCAAAAACACTACAGAAAGTCATCCATCATAGACAATGAATCCATATCACTACCAACAACTCCCACTGAATCGTGATATCGAGCTACACATGACATCATGAAAAATATCTCCTAAATGAAGATCACCCATGATCCACACACACTCAACTGCATTCCCAACAACTCCAAAGAAGTAGAACCAAGATCTGCACACTAAGAAGATATAATTGCCATCAAATATCAAGAAATAATCCTACACCATCAAATCATCATTGTCAAAAGCTTCCACTAAAATGTTTAACTAATAAAAGGTAAACAAGCTATCATGACATCATGACAAAACCACATGCTACAATTATCAATGAACAACTATCCAGGCACTCTAACCATCCATCCTCTTCTCCCAAAGCAACATACCAATACACAAATGACCACATACAATGCCAACTAACAAAGTCTACATCAACACTGAATCAATCTCATGGATATAGACAATCCACATCGAGTCATCCTACTACAATCAATGAGTTCCACATACTCAAGGATTGCATAACTCATAGATCCCAAACACTAAAGCATGCAAACTCATCATCACATTAGTAACCTGCAAACTGAGATATCAAATAAGATAATCTTGTATACAATAAAATTCAAACACAAAATCAACCACATATTTGATTTTTCAAACATGTCCAAAAATGAGTAACCATAGTTAAGGAACCAAACATGCATCTAGGAGATAAGAACAACCTCCTAACATAAAAACATATCACCACCAAGCAACCACATAAATGATCATGTTGCGCCAGAGATCAAATGTACCAACATATCCATGACACCATAATCATCACTAACATTGTACTTGCACTCAACAATAACCCACACGAGATTCCAAGTCTTTACACATGCCAACCCACATCTTCAAAATTGAAGACAACATGTGTACCTGTCACCATCAAAGTTCAACTTTGAAAAACACCTATAAACCTATACCAAGAAGCAACAAATTGATAATAAAATTTAGCATCATAAATATCATATAAAAACATGTACTCCATCAAAGTTTTTCCTCTTGACTCATTTGTATGCTCACACAATCACACCTCAAATCTCAAGCACCTACTAGTGATAAACCAAGTACAATGCTCTCTTTGCACAAAAAGTTGAAAATCTACTTGATCCACTATGTAGTACACTACATATGCTCTCCAATGCCTATTCAATATAAAAAAATTAATTTTGTATGCAAAAGTTATGATCAAAATTGTGAAACTAATAACATCTGACTTCCAGACCCCAAAATTGATATAAACAACAAAATCATGGAACCAAACATGCACCATTGCATAGTTCTCAGAGAGAGAATTTTGTCAACTATTGGAAGTTGAAAATCTGACATCTTGGGTGAAAGTTATGCCCATTTGAATTTTTTTTCCCTAATTAGGTTTATAGGGGGTAGCCAAGTGGCCCTTGGGTGGTCGACCGGTGGCCCCACCAATGGCGATGACGTGTCAGTGATACCTAAGAAATAGGGAGGTGGCAAGTTTTCAAAATTTATAAATTTCATTTATACTCTAGCAGTGTAATTTTTGAATTGGCTGCAGGGGGTTGGGCTTGGGCCCTGTTTGACCAAGGGACAAGAACAAGGGGGCCAAAGGCCTCGCTAGCCTAGAACCTCATTGGATAGGGACCACCTATCAACTATAAGGCCGGCAAATGACAACCATTTGGCTTGTTAGTGCAATCCATATGATTTGGTAGGTGGGGGGGTTTGTGGACCCCTGCCACACCTTTAATTTTTGAATTTTAAAATTTTAATAATGTTTTCAATAAATATTTTCTACAAGAAATTTTAAGAAGACAATTTTTAATTTTGACGCATCTACAAACGTTATACAACCATATTCAACACAGTGCGGGTGCAAAAAAAAATGTATTTTTTCAAGTGGCCAAAATAGAGAAAATTTTATATCATTTTTTTTCTCGATTATCTTGGATTCAATTGTGAGATCTATTTTGTCTCAAGAGGCCATCTATGAAAAATCCCTTAAAAGACCCTCATATGAAAGAACAATCCAAGAACCACTTTTGACTTTCTTATGCTTCAGATATGCAATAAACCCAACAAATCTACAAAAAAACACTTGCACATGTGTTCCATATCTTGTAATGCCTCAAATCTAACTTGCATTGCTATGGATTCAACTTTACACCAAATCTACTCAAACAACGGTTATAAATTTTATGAGAACTCACACCTCCCACAACCATGAAAGCTCTTATATCACTTGTTAGTAAATAGTGCATCATACCCACATTCTTAATCCATTTCCTACATAACCCCATGAGAGAAAAGCATACATACAAGCTTACAGAATAACCATAATGCATAGAACAAATAGACAAGCTACAAGATAACACAAGATATACCTTGGGAAAACCCTCAAGAGGGAAAAACCCTAGCCTCCAAAAGCATCCATACTCCATCTCTTATTCAACAATAAAACAATACACACACTTATAGAGTTATAATGAATACTTCTAAAGCATCAAGCCCTCCAATGCATCCTCCATGTGTCCAAACATGAATCCACACATTCCATGCCATGCTTCACATATGGACTCCTCAGAAAGACTCAATAATGACACCCCACTCACCGAACAAACCTTAAGCACTAAACATGTGTTTGCTTTTATAGAAACAAGCTCACACAAATAAAACCAAGTGGTAAGATAAAACCATGTGCCACAAAACCATATGAATAAAAAACCATTGACCTCTTAATATTGCATACAAAATTTTCACTTTATTAAATATTTACCTAATATTAAATTATTATCCTATGTCTCTCACACATAAAATAATAAACCAATGTTATAATAAAACATACAAGTGGTCCCCAAATAATTGCCTAGTGTAGCTAAGCACACCTCCCAAGTGCACCATAACTAAATAGTTATTTAATTACAACATTATAATAAATCAATTTATGCAATGGTGTACAATATCAAATCCTAACACAAGTGTCATCATCTAATGCAATGAGACAACATGCTCTAGATATGACTCAATCTAATGATTAAAAAAATAACTCCTAAATTTAGCTTAAGTAATTAAAGTAAAAGGTGTTTAATAATTAATTAATGATTAATTAATTATTGAGTGATGACCTATTTACTCCAACACTATGATATTTCTTTAGTTTCATTATAGTTTTTGTAATCTAAGTGCATCTGCTTATGAGGGGTCATGTGAAAGGAAACACCTTAAAATAAATCAATTATGATTCATCTCTAGAATGAATCTTAGAAAAGGTTAGAAAAACACCATTGCTAATACCAACTTAATCAAAGGAATTATTTATTTAAGAGTCTTAAATTGTATAGCTTTTCTTGATTTTACACTTCTTTCCATGCCCCTTTTTGTTGTAATTCAAAAACTTGACTTTAGAAGTTTTACATAAAGACTAACCTTGGAGAAAAAATTTAGGTTGTATGATTATATGAAATTCATGACCTAAATACAAGTGGTTCAATCTGAATGATGGGAGTGAAAAATCCTCTACACTTCTATCTATGCTAGGCCAAGTAGGGTATTCCTAAAGATCCTATAGGCCAACTAAAGATATATGAAAAAAGAACAAACTAGTAGCGAGGTAAAATTTCTTAGCCATACTCTACATAGGGATGAAACAAAAATATTGTGACTAATACCTCTTATGATGGCTTACCAACCCTTTAGACAAGATATATTTTAAAATAGTAGGTTAAAGCAAGGTTACAATGCAACTAAAGATGCAAAACAAAATTTACCTCTCTAAATATGATGTTGTTCATATTCTATTACTTCATGTGCAACCTATGAAAACCCATAATATGCATAACTCTCTAAAGATAGGAAAACAATGCAAACTCTAAATATTTGGCAAAGGTTATCAACTATGAGCTTTTACAAACTAGTTGAGACTTAATCTATGACAATGTATCAAAAATAAAAATAAATTTTGAAAGATATGACCGACTATTTGTGGCTAGTACTTCCAATTGGAAATAGATTCAAGAACCCTAAAAAGCAATAAAATAGTTACATAGCACCTAAACTAGAATTTGATTATAGAATTTTCTCAACTTTACTTTGGATTCATCCAAAATGAAATCAAATCAAAATACATCAATCAAAGTAGGATTTTTTCTAGATCCTAGATGATCCACAACATCCCTTACATATATGAAAATTATATTTACATCTAGCATTCATTCATCATGTTAATAACTAACACTAAAACTAAGCATAAGTATACAAGAAACCAACAAATATAACCCTAGAAATATTATACTATTAATGGTGAATCTCTATTTGATGAATTGTGTTTGCTTATAAATATTTCAACAAGCTTTACAACAAATCCTTTAACAAGCCTCACATAAACCCTTATAACAACCTTTCTCAACTCTAAGAGACTTCATTTGAGCACTCAATAATACTTTGCATATTCCTCTAAACTTAAATTGAACCAAATAATTCTTTCTTCATAAAGAAAAATATTGATTTTCTAAATAAGTGACACCTATTCAAACCTCCATAATTACACATGGGCTATACCAAAATGTAAAATAAAATTGATTACTTCCTATTTTTTAATTTATCTTAGAATAAAAAAATATTTGTCCACATCCAAAAAATATTAAATAAACTTTAATGTATCTTTATAAATACTCAATTCTGATATTTGCCTTGCCACATATGAAATATGTTATACTTGGGCCAATAAAATCACTTACATCTAGACCCAAGCCTTGGACCAATAAAATCATTTACAGATCTTAGGCATGCTACCTTTACACTAAAACGGTATGCCATGCTAGCACTTGCTTAAAAATGTATGTGAAAGGTCATTAGTTCACCTTTCACTAGGAAGGTTAAACACCTAAATTGTGTGAAGGTGTTTTCTCAAGAACTTGAAGTGTATAGAGTGTTCCACACCAAAGTCATTCAAATAAATTTCAAGAAATTTTCAATATTGTATTGAATTTAAGATTTTTAAAACAAAGAATAGTTGGAATACTCTAATTCTTATATCCTCATAATAAAAGGTATAGAGAATAGAAGTCGAGTCTGTATCTAAGATTTTGAGTCTTTATTTTTTGCAAGTTTAATGTTGTGATAACAATACTAGTATTTGGATATAAGAATGGCATAATTCTCAAGCCAATTCTCTCCTTGTGTATTCTTTATATAAGTTATCAATGGAAATGATCAAAAGTCTTTTCAACGATCTTCATTGTGTTCCAATGAATGCATATTTTATCTTTGTTCCAACTCAAGGAATTAGTTAAATCACTTTGATAGAATCATAGATTTATGTAATTTGAGTATGAGGATATGATAATGGTTTTGGTTTTGAATATTTGAGTATAATGTTGTAATGCAGTGTTGTAATAGCTCTGTGATACTAAGTTTTAATATTTTGCTATTTGTCATGGTTTGTGTCGAATTGGACTCCATACCCTAGGTTAAGGCATTGGTCTAAGATCTCTACTTATGTTGCATATTCATGATCTTTCACAAACACTACATTCAAAATCATTAAATCTTTAGTTTTCTATTGAAATGTATGTCAAGTTGAAGTTTACCATGCTCTGCTGCTTATGAAATGATTAATGTGTAAAGAATTTGCTAAATCTCTACATTCTTTGAATTGTCAAGCAATTGTGTGTAGAGCATATCTATTATTTACAATGTACATGATTAATTGGCACAAAGGATCTTAATTTCATTGTGTGGGATCACCCTCTTGGGTTTTGCAGATCCCAAAGTGAAGGAGGAAAGTTAGTATAGCTTTCACTTAGTTGTTGGCCAATCCCTCCAATTAGCTAACCATTGGACGATGGAAATTCCATAGGCTTTTTGAGAGATCAGTTTGGTATTTAAAAAACACCAAAAATTCTAAAGCATCAAGCCTCTCCAATGCATCCTCCATGTGTCTAAACATGAATCCACACATCCCATGCCATGATTCACATATGAACTCCTCATAAAGACAATAATGACAACCCACTCACCCAACCAACCTTAAGCACTAAACATGTGTTTGCTTTTATAAAAATATCTCACACAAATACAACCAATTGGTAAGATAAAACCATGTGCCACAAAACCATTGCCTTCTCATTTAATACCGCATACTAAGTTTTCACTTTATTAAATATTTCCCCAATATTAAATTATTATCTTATGTTTCCCACACATAAAGTAATAACCAGTGTTACAAGACAACATACAAGTGGTCCCCAAATAATTACCTAGTGTAGCCAAGCACACCTCCCAAGTGCACCACAACTAAATAATTATTTAATTACAACATTATAATAAATCAATTTATGCAATGATGTACAATATCGCATCCTAACACAAGTGTCATCATCTAATGCAATGAGACAACATGCTCTAAATATGACTCAATCTAATAATTAAAAAAACAACTAAATTTAGCTTAAGTAATTAAAGTAAAAGGTGTCTATTAATTAATTAATTATCGAGTGGTGACCTATTTACTCCAACACTATGATATTTCTTTAGTTTCATTATAATTTTTGTAATAGAAGTCCATCTACTTATGAGGGGTCATGTGAAAGGAAACACTTTAAAATAAATCAATTATGATTCATCTCTAGAATGAATCTTAGAAAAAGTTAGAAAAACACCATTGCTAATACCATCTTAATCAAAGGAATTATTTATTGAAGAGTCTTAAATTGTATAGTTTTTCTTGATTTTACACTTCTTTCAATGCCCCTTTTTGTCATAATTCAAAAACTTGACTTTAGAAGTTTCACATAAAGACTAACCTTGGGGAACAAACTTGGGTTGTATGATTATATGAAACTCATGACCTAACTACAAGTGGTTCAATCCAAATGATGGGAGTGAAAACTCCTCTACACTTCTATCTATGCTAGGCCAAGTAGGGTATTCCTAAAGATCTTGTAGGCCAACTAAAGATATATGAAAAAAGAACAAACTAGTAGCAAGGTAAAATTTCTTAGTCATACTCTACACAAGAACAAAAAAAAAAATTGTGACTAATATCTCTTATGATGGTTTACCAACCCTTTAGACAAGATATATTTTAAAATAGTAGGTTAAAACAAGGTTACAATGCAACTGAATATGCAAAACAAAATTTACCTCCACAAATATGATGTTATTCATGGTTTATTACTTCATGTGTAGCCTATGAAAACTCATAATATGCATAACTCTCTAAAGATAGGAAAAAAATGCAAACTCTAAATATTTACCAAAGGTTATCAACTATGAGCTTGTGCAAACTAGTTGAGACTTAATTTATGATAATTTGTCAAAAATAGAAATAAAATTTGAACGATATGACCAACCATTTGTGGCTAGTACTTCCAATTGGAAATAGAGTCAAGAACCCCAAAAAAAAAATAGTGACATCAAACCTATTTAAGTAAACAAGAATTTGACTATAGAATTATATCGATCTTTACTTTGGATTCATCCAAAATGAAATAAACTCAAAATACATCAATCAAAGTAGGATTTTTTCTAGATCCTAGATGATCCACAACATCCCTTACATATATGAAAATGATATTTACATCTAGCATTCATTCATCATGTCAATAACTAACACTAAAACTAAGCAAAGTATACAAGAAATCAACAAATATAACCTTAGAAATATTATATTATTAGTGGTGAATCTCTATTTGATGAATTGTGTTTGCCTATAAATATTTCAACAAGCTTCACAAGAAATCCTTCAACAAGCCTCACATAAACCCTTATAACAACCTTTCCTAACTCTAAGAGACTTCATTTGAGCACTCAATAATACTTTGTATATTCCTCTAAACATAAATTGAACCAAATAATTCTTTCTCCATAAAGAAAATTGCATTATTTATTGTTTTTCCAAATAAATGACACCTATTCAAACCTCCATAATTACACATGGTCTATACCAAAAAATTAAATTAAATTGATTACTTTCAAATTTTTGTATTTATCTTAGAATAAAAAATATTTGTCCACATCCAAAAAAATTATTAAATAAACTTTAATGTATCTTTATAAATACTCAATTCCGATATTTTCCTTGCAATCTGGCATAAGAATATTATTATTTATTTAATGTTTATTTTGCAATAGGTGGTCTTTATTTTTGAGTGACAAAATTATTATATTTCAATTAATTGTATCTTATACATATTTTTTAAAATAATTAAATTATATAGATATTGACATTTTTATTTCTATTTAACAAATCATAAATTAAGAGTGGTTCTATAAATCATATGATTTGATATTATGTCTTCATGTCCACTTACCATCTCCCCTAACCTACTTACAACACTATTGCATTAGGTCTGGAAGAGAGGAATTAGTAGTTGAGCATGTTCCAATAACTGTGATAGTATTTGCGAATTTAATGCTTAATATTTTAAATAGTATAACAAGTAATTGTGACCTAAATTGTTAATGTTGACCATGAGTACATATAATTGATTGAATGTTTACTTTAGATCTAAAAAACAATAAATCATGTAATGTCACATGGTGCACCAACAAAACATGACTTAATATACAACTATAGGTCTAGCCTTTTTTGGGATCTTTTTCGATACCTCAACAAAAAAACATGTTGATGTGGCATCATAGTTGACCATGTGGAATGTAAAATCTTAATTATGAACATGAGCCTTGCCAAATAAGCTGCTGTTGAATATTTGGAAGTAATTCCAAATTGCCACATATGATTTTAAAAGGTCTGAAATTAGAATGCTAGACTAGTGAATCCTCTCTCCTATCTACTCTTAAACTGCATTAATAAACCTAACTTCAAATTTAATAAATCAATAAAAAATCACCACACTTGACACCAATGACAAATCAATCAAAAGAACTCCAAAGCCAACTCACTTGTAGTTATAAAATCATCAAATCTGATACAGAACTACAGAAAAAATACCACACAAGACAAACATTGAATAGACCCTAAAATAAAACAGAAAACTTTTACCATCCACAAAACCCAATGAAGAGTTCACAGCAACTGCAAGGCTAGAAAATGATGTCCCCTTCTATCAAACAAGAAGCAAAAAGTGTAGATATTCTCAACATCGACCCAAAAGCAAAACGTCCGCCACTGCTACTGCTGAAGAAGCAATCAGAGAAAAGTGTCGCATCTTGATGGAAACTTTGAGAAAGGTATCACATCTGAGTCCATCTTTTCAAACAAGCTCCATCTGCAGATGACCTCCAGATATTTGAGTCAGGTAACGAAACAAAACCTGCTCTTTCTACAGTTGGTGCTCCCTTCTACTTATGCCTACGGAAGCTGATGAATAATGATTTAAGGCAGAGCTACCCATTTCCTTAGGATACCCGGAAACCAATTGAGCAGCAGAGTTTATATTGTAGTGGGTCGCTAAGGACCACAGTCCAAAGAATTTGACCCACCCCACATTTGGTTATCATCCATTCAAATGCCTACTACAAGATTTGTTGCAATGATGTTTTATAAAAATAGAAAAAATTTAACGTTATGATTTTTGGATTCGATTGTGTATGATTTTTTGCATCAATGTTTTGGATCACACTCCGTGATCTATCATCAGAATGAGAGCAGAGAACATAAGGAGAAAACAACATTCTGATGATGGATCACACTCCATGATATGGATTATGGAGTGTGATCCGAAACATTGATGCAAAAAATCACACACAATTGAATCCAGAAATCATTTCATAAGAATTTTAACATTCACAAGATCAAAGATGGCTTATGAACAAATCTAATTACTTTCGAAGTTATGCTCTTCTATTATTTAATTTAATAATAACCTTGCCCCTTCTTATCTCAATCATCTCTTCTTTAAATATATCTCAAAATAATTGTGTACAAAAAACACTTGCCTACCCTCACCTCTTTTAACCTTTTCCATCCATATTTCATACCTCTTTTAACCTTTTCCATCTATATTTCATCCCAAAGACATGTCATTTATTGAAAGGAGGACAACAAACTAGTCCATATAATATTGTTACATAACTGCACAAATTGTTCCCTTACATCACTCACATTTGGGCCCACCATCTCCTTTATGGGGTAGTTAAGTATATGGGGTCACTTCAAACGACTTGGAAGGGCACTGTGACATAAAAGGTTAGTGGGGACATTTTAACTACCCTACTAAACCCATTGAATCCACTTCCCAATAAACACATTCTACGTGGTTGTTATTCCAAAGGATGTAGGCCCCCCGCTTTATGAGCCTATAGCGAAAGATCTATACGTTGGGCAAAACAACCAAATCCATCCTCTAATCTATAGGTGTTGATTGGAAGCTTCGCCAAAACTAAGTTCATAAAACAAATATAAAATTGCATCATTGAACCCATGGTTCTAAGCCAAAACACGATATAACAAAGTGGGTATATGAATATTAGACATTATGAGGCTAGATTTAAATTTCAAATGCACATAGGATAGAAATGAGAAGTGGGAAATCCAAGATGACATTATTTGTATATGTTGTGGTATTAATTTAAAAGAAAACGTTAGGTATATGTCAAACATCATCATATATATGAAAGATCGTAAATGTAATGTTATTTTCATGAAATGTTTCAAGGAATAATACAAATACAAAGAAAAATATGAAGAGACAGGTAATAAAGCATACAAAAAGTCAAAGAGAAAGCAAGCTCGTTCCCTTGGTCAGGCTAAAAATTAAAGATCAATTTAAGGATGATGATGGCATTGTTGATTGGGGAATGATGTATCTCAAGAAATATATAAAGATTAATAGTAATATATCCCTATGATGAGGTAATAATTTGTTTAGAATTGATCAAGGCTTGCAACAAGATGAGGAGAATTTAGCTTATGGGTGTATTTGGATGGAAACTAAACTTCTTGACTAGATCAGTGTTGATTGTGTTGTGGATTGGGATTTAATTGTATTTGGATGAATTACTTTGGGATAGTCTTTTGCATGTACCCAATGATAAGGGAAAAACAAGTCTAGAGAATGGAATGAAAGGAGGATTGAATGGAGTGATGGAGGGATTATAGATAGTGGATGCAATCAATGTGAGGTTTAGGATAGATGGTTTGAAGGATTCAAGATGGGATGGATTGGTGGATGGATTTAAGATGTAATATCCAAGGACTATGTAATGTAGGAATAGCATGCCTTCACTCTAGATATGCCACTCATGAGATACTTGTTAAAAGTGGTGGTATTTGCTATAAGAGATGGGATATGTCAAGAAGTGTCCAAAGAATGTCTCACAACCATTCCCTTATCCTTATCAAGATCAAAAGTAGGAAGGGAGAATGGATGGGTACAATATGGGTATTTAGATACGATGGACATGTATGATGGAATGGTATGTATGGTTGGCTAGGGACTTGGAAGGATGTAGTATAGAAAAGAAGCTTGCCCCAAGTGTAAGGAATGTATAGACATCTAATTTACACATGATGTGCATTAATAGGTTTTCATCATATTACTTTCCCAGGGCACCATATGAATGGTTTTCACCATTTGACAAATATATTCTCTTTTTCTTTTCTTTTCTTTTTTTGAGATTTTTTAAATTTTTTTATTTCTTGAATTTTTTTTTTCATTTTTTTTATTTAATTATTTTTTGATTTCTTATTTTTTTCTAAGTTGTTCATTGGGTATTCTAGCTCTTGACCATGTTGTTACAATGTGCTCTATGGTATCATCATAACCCCTACATTATATAATGCTACCAAGAAAAATGGAATGGGAGGTGGGTTAGATGAAGGATGTATGGTGGTTATGCAAAAACTTGGATTAAAATGTGTGATTTTGGACATACCTTTGGTAATAGATTTGGTTGTGTAAAAGGAGTGAATGGAAGGATAGAGTTGTGAAGGATTTGGTACTTTTGGAGACACTTGGATTTTGAGATTTATGGATCTGAATTATTTTTTATTTATTTTTGTATTGGATTTTGGATGGGGGATATAGATTCTTAGCTTCAAATTTTGGGATTTAGAGACCCAGATAGAGTTGAGCTTAGGATTGGATGTTTGGATTTGGAATCAGGATATTTTGATTAGATTTTGGATGAGGGATGTAAATTTTTGGATTGGGATGTGGGTATTAATGTTTGGACATTTTGATTGATATGTAGAATTTTTGGATTTAAAGATGGAATTAGGTTTTGCAGATATAGATTTGGATGTTCAACCTTGATTCATTACTTTTTACTTTAGGATCCATATTGATTTTTTACTTCATTTTTTATTGGTTAACCCATGTTTCCCTTTGGAATGATTCTGACTTGATATTGCATATTGATGTTTTGTTACATGGTGATCTATGGATTCTTGTGGACCATTTTTCATATGTTGGTGCACCAAAATCACTTCCAAAATCTATTTTCATGGGAAAATATTATCTTGGAATCCCATGAATTTCATGATTGCTTCATCATTTTGTTGGTCCTACTTGGTGAATTTAGGTCATGGAAGATCAATTTAGGTAATAGGGATGGTGGTGTTGATAAGAGGTTTAGTGGCAATAAGCTCTTTGTAGGAGTAATGGGGGAACCAAATTGGATGTTGGAAGAATTTTCCTTAGAATTTGTAGGAGTGTTAATAACAACTAACATCCTTAGTTTATTCATTAGAAAACTTGTAGCATGTGCCTTAGAATCCTTGGTTTAAATTAACATGTATGGGAATTAATATTTAATACTTGTGAAGGTTCGATCCTTTTCCTTTGTAGTTCATGATTTGATAGTTTGTTTGCAATAAGATATTTGTTGTTGTTGAAACATTATGTGAGCCCATCTTTAGATAGTGTGAATAGGAATATGTCGAACAATTGAAGGATTCACTAGCAAATGAAGATCAAAGCTAGGATATCATCCACCAAGTTGAACATGCACTTTTCAGGATTGCCTTGTTGCAACTGGGTAGGAGAAGGGCAAGACACTTGAGGGTCATTGCCAACCTCATCAAAAGGGGCAGTGACAAACTTTAGGGACGCGGTGGTCGCCTTTGTCACAAGAACAACACAAGCCAAGATAGAACTAGCTTCCGAAGAAGGTGAACCCTTCTTCTGACCTCCATCCATGGCGAGGTCATCCTCCAACTTACGCTTTAATGGAGGATGCAAAATCCCCATTGAGGAAGCAAAAGCAGAAGAAAAAATAGAGGCAAACTGCAAAGGACACCACCTTTGTAATCAACATGTCAATGGGTTGCAAAAAAATAGGATTGTCCAAAAGGGACATCAAGAGAGGAGGCTCCATAGAGGGAGCAATGGAGACTTGCACTCTTTTTGGGAGAGCATCATCAAGACTTGGTAGGGGAACTAGAAGCAAGACAAAAGCAATGGGAACTGGAGTAGGAACAACAGAGGAAGGCGAAACAACATAAGAAGTAGAGACAAGAACAAGAGGCTCCTCCCCCATCTTCTGTGAGGCGACGTGCTTCGCAGCTAGAGCCTTTCACTGGTGCTTGCGCTCACACACAAGCTGATTACGTTAGTTGCGAGCACTGGAGGATGCGACCCAAGAAGAGGTCGAAGGTTGCTACTCAACTACATGAGTATCCTTCACAACCGTTATGAGTGGAAGAGCAACCTCTTGAGTAGGAGCAAGAGGAGGAATAGAAGTAGAGACGACAATAGAAGGAGAAACAAACACAAGGGCCTCAATGGTGGGCCTCTTCTCGTTCATTGCCTGAGGGGTAGGTGGAGGAATAGTCGAAGGCAACGGAGGTCGAGACATAGGAACAATCCCATAGGAACGTTCCCCCTTGCCATAGACAATGGGTCAAGGAACTGTGGGAAAAACAAGCAATTGAAAAGCTTGACACTTTGCCTTCCGCCATGTGAGCACCATCGCACTTCCCATGCAAGGCACAAGAGAAAGAACCGAGGATGCCACCATAGGTTAGGAAGTAGAAGTGGGTGGAGCAAAAGATGCAAAAGGACAAGGCTCTAGAGCATGAGCAAGCTTCCCCTTCCCTTTTGACGGGACCGAAGAAATAGCTTGTTGCTACCCTATCATAGAGCCCTTCACAAAAATAGCATAGGGAGACATAGGATAACTAACCTTTGGTGTCGAGCCCCCAGTCTTATATTTAACATAAGCTTTATATAACAGATTTCCCCTTGGAGGGAGAGGTCCGACCGAGGCGAGCCATACGTGATCCAAAGAGATGCCCCCACATGACACTAGTGGTTTGTAGCTAGTATCATGAACCACATGCACAATGCCCTCATGGGGGAACTTTAGACACTTATGGGCTACAAAAGCAACATCATTCATAGAGGCTAGCCACAGACTCTGGAATCACATCAAATGTCACATATATAGCCTTGGGTCCCACCAAGGCTGACAAAGAAATGGTGCCCATAGGGCAATAGAAAGTTCGTCGTGAGTATGAAGAGTGGCCTGCGACTCTTCATATTTCTCCTTATGTAAATTGTTTATGAACAAGGCTTCCTTTGTTATCACATTCACCCGACTTGTCATATCAACCAAGATGCCAATCACGATGTTGCCATTTATCCAAGCAAGAATGTACAATGGGGAAGGCTCCTTGTTTGGTGGCAAATCATGCGAAGTTAAAGTTATGTCAAGCATAGCACTCACATTCTCAATAGGAGGCATACGCGTAAACGAGACCGTTTTCACGTACTCAGACGAGACTAGCTCAGAAAATGTAGAAGACCAGATTAGCAAGCAATGACCTACCGAGATTCCATTCCTATATGTCAAAGGCTCCTTCCAATGTTATGTTCGAAGGTTGTAGATTAGGTTGCAAAGCTAAACGTCTTGCGACACACAAATATATGACACACCCAAGACATGAGAGAGATTTTTTACACAAAGAGAAAGAAAGAAGACAGCTCATGTCAGGTTTACCAAAATGTAGAGAAGGGAGATTCAATGCCCTCGAGACTCTCAGGTCACGAAAGAGCCTAAGGGAGCAAACTACCCTAAACTACCTCAAACTACCTAATAAGTTACAAAAGGAAGGGACAAGTTGAAAAGGAAGGGCAAACAGGACTCTATTTCCCTTCTACTTATGACAGATGTTTTCTGGAACTGGGGGAGTTGACAATAGAGGTCTTGGACTACAGACCATACGACTCTTTGTTAGAGGATGGCAGTACGAGGGTCAGACTTCAACACTCAATGTGCAACATTGGAGTCTCAGAGACACGTCGGCGTCCTGTACGAATAGAGGGTCAAGTAGCAACCAAAAACACAGTCTATTAACAACCTGAATGTTTTGGTTTTACAATTTAATAGAAACGTATAGAAATGCAAAGTACAACAAGAAGAATACTATAATTGATAAATATAAGCTACTCTAATAGCGAAATGACGAAGAGAGAAGAATGCCAACTTACTAAAGGTCCAATTCTCCAACAAGCTCCTCACGAACGAATCACACCTACACACACAGTAACATTTACACACACAGTAACAAGAAAAATGTTGGGGCTATGTTTTGAGGTTTGCCTCAATCAAACCCCCATTGTGGTATTCCCACCTCCACAGACAACCAATAGACAACAAGATTGTAGAAAGCAATAAAGAAGTAGATAGAAAAGACACGGTGAAGTAGAGAGAAAATCCAACTTGGATGCTACTCTACAAGAAAGATAATGCAAATAAGCGAATAGACACAATATCACCACCCTTTCTGGGAGCACTTAAGGCTAATAGAGGAAGGAGACACACGAGATCACCACACCAGTGGAATGGAACTTTGAGAACCTGCAATATCAATGGCGCTATAGCAAGAAGATGGTGTAGAAATGAAGTATGGAGCTAATAGGAGCAAGAAAGTGCTTGAGAGAATAATCAAGAATGTTGCTAGCATGAAAGAATGTTCAAAAGAGAGCAAAGCATGGAAGAATATGAGGTTAAAACAACCAATTTGGAGGCAAAGAGTCATTCCTAGCGGTCAAGATTTGGCAAGAAGGCGTTATGCTCGCAGGTGACAAAGAATCATAATGTCTTTACCATTTCTTGACACAAGAATCTTGTTAGGATGTTAGCATGGCACACAAACGTCCATGTGGCACGCACACGTCTCAAACAAAAAATTATTTATCAACACAAAAATGACAAGGACGTGTGCAAAGCGAGATAAAAGCAACAGGTTTTTGCATCATCAAACTTGTAAGGCTAAAATAAAGGTAAATTAATGTGCAAATTTATGCCATTACAATTCCAAGATCACCCTTTCCTTTCATAAATTTTTTTTCATAATCGCACTATCAAAATGGCTACAAGGTCATTAAATTTCTCACACAAGCAAGAATCCTTGGCAAGCATCCAAGGCATTAAGAAAGCACATCATACACAAAAGGCAACTTAGCAAGCACAAGGCTTTGACTAATCCCACAATCGATATATTCCTCAAACATGCATATGCAAGGAAACATATTAGAGAACAACACGTGCTTCATGCCAACACACACAACCAAGCTAAAACCCCACACGATCAAACACCAAGTAAAAACACAACCTAGAGCTCCCAATGTTGCGACATGGGCACAATTTCAATAATAAATCAAGCATGACCATAAAAGTTGCAAGATAAGAAAATCATTTTTTGGTGACTAAGCTACTTAGAAACAAGATAGTAAAAACAATGTTGGTCCTTATAGACAATGAAAAAAACATCAATGATTGAATAAAGTATTGCAATTTTGAATTTACACTTTACATACACTATGTGACCACTTCTAGTCACTAGCAAGGGAGCCAAAAGCTACACTATGTCGAAATTTCCAAAAATCAAGGTAAGAGAATGTATTGAAATAATACTATACAAGCCTTCTAAGACTCCAATCATGTCATAAAATATAAGATCGTAAATCTTCAATCATCCTTACTAAGCATAACTCAAATTGCCAAGCAATTAATATTTCATGAAATTACCATCATATCAATTGCTTTGTAAAAGGGTCTAGGCCCTTTCAATCCTTTCTTTCTTTTTTTATCTTTATAAAATTGATAACTCTAGCTAATTACTGATGCTTCCTAAATCAACGCAAACCCAAAGGTACAAAAAGACACAAGGGAGTCACTTGTGCCATCCCCTTTCTCAAATTTCAAGCAAGATATTAATTGTAACTTCTTTGCTGCTTGTTGAGCTTCATTGCTGAATTTGTTCTAGTTTCTATACAAGGATTTGGACGCTTGTAAAAGTCCACCTTTACCATCTATTCAAAACCCACTTTTACTTTAACCTTGTATACTGTAAATATTTTCCTGGTTAAGTTAAAAATAAAAAATAAAACAATATTATTAATTCTTTTTAAAATAAAAAAATTTATATATTTACTAATAAAAATGATAAAAACTACTTTTATTGATTTTCCAATATATTAAATTTTTCAATATTATTTTTTTCCATTTTAACCACCAAACTGCATTTAAAAAACAAGAAAAACACTATACGATTTAAATATTTAATTAAAAATGATAAATCAACTGTAACATAAAAACTGACGAGCCACATAAACTCGGATAGAACTTAGGACATATGCTTGATACAACCAAAGATGCCTGACGCAAAGATTGACAGATACAGAAACCCTAACATGTATCTGGTTCAAATTTCTTTATGCAAACAACCGAGGCAGCAACCAACACAGAGATGATGCAAGTCCTAACGTAGCCTTTATACCTGCTTCAATTTTATATTGAGCAAAATGACGCAAAAGCAAACTTGTATTGCATTAATTAAAAAATTACGTCATAGTGCATTCAATTACACCCTTCAGGGGAGTCCAAAGCCACAGTTTCAATTGCCACCCATCAGCTCTGATGCTAAATAATGGTTAACTTATTTGTCTCGACATTTTACATTTGATAATTTGTTTGCTGCCCAATAGCAATGGAGGCAGTTAACGCTGAATACCGAAGACAATTGTAGAGCTTATTCCAAAAGCTGAGTTTCAAGTTCAACGACAGTCCCTTTACAGAGTTGATTACTACCCATCTCCCTGCTTACTCAACGTTTCATAGGTTCAAGGCCATGCGTGGTTCCCAGAAAACAGCCATTGCTCAAGTTTATTATTTTCCCTAGGACATGAACGATGAATCACCAAGGCTATGTCCATGCTCATCTAATAATGCATCTCATCCTGTGTTGTTCCATGTTTAAATTATATTTGATAGCCATAAGCGTAAATTATATGGAGAATAGCCACTGCCTGATTTATTCAAACTTAATATTAGCAGGGCTTCAAGAGTAGACATGGAACAACACAGGATGGAATGCATTATTTGAGATGAACATGGACAGAGCCTTGATAACTCATCCTTCATGCCCAAGGGAAGAAATAAGAACCTTGAAGCAATGGCATGCCCATCTTTTTTAACTATTTTTAAACTTCTTGTTAAAAAGTTAAAACCATTGTGCATTGAAATTAAGCCGCAATTTGAACCTGTTATCTGTATTTTATTAGCGCATGCTTGAATTAGCTTTACTGTATGAGTAGCAATGCTACTTAATACAGTGGCTCACATTATCTAAAAGTAAATAATATTTGAACCTTTTCTTAACTAACCATATATAATATAGATCCATGGATAATGAACTGTGTATTTCGTCAGGGGAATTGCCACTCTCCGGATGGGGAGCCATCTAACTTTACTTATGTTGACTTTGGATACGGTTAACCCATTAGAAAGGAGACCAATCCAAGTTTTTTTCAAAGTATACAATTCGATGATAAATTAATTGCAATATGACACCATATAAAAACAAACTAATAGAATTTTTTTCTTTACCCTTGTTGGGAATGTTGACATCTCTCAATTGGGCTAGAATGCAACAAATTAACGAACACGAAAACAAGCGTACCATCCCTGAGCAATGCCGATAATATCCCTTATGCTTCGGGCATGTATTGGAATTGCTACACAACTTGAACTTGTGACATGGGAGAAGCAAGAAATTTGTCCCCAACCCACGGATGTGTATTGATGGTACACTGCTTGAGAAAAATCACTGACAACATGGTGAATTTTTCTTGCACTGCCGTATAATATTCATACAAGAAATTTAAATTATTCCTACTTAATGTCAAGTGACTTCTATGTAGTGCTTAAGCTAAACAGGCTTGAAGTAGCATTGATTAAAGAAAAATATGCTAAACTACACTCGGTTTATCGTTGAAGTGATGAAGTAAGCAATTTAATGGAAATAAGTTGCACTAAATTCGACTTACCAATATTATTGTCATGCCTCGTTAAAACTTACACTAAAAGTGCTCATTCAATTCCCATTAAGATTTGATCACATTCACGAGTTAAACGAGGCACCAAATGCAGAGATGGAAATCATTGTCTTATATTGATACTCTCATAAGCATTACATGCATTTACATATCTAAAACATGATTTCAAAAGGTCATAATTTTCTTGAACAAAAACACCCCACAGATCTTGCAAAAGAAAGTGATACTGCCTAGCAAATACAAACACAAACTCGTTCAATTTCTCAATGGTTTGCAGTGAAATTTGTCATTTTTCCTACAATGCACAAAATCCTCAGTCGTTTATACAACAGGCCCAAAGCCTTCTACATACATGTAACAACAATTATAGAATACATGATGCCATAAGAATTACTGATTTCACCGAGTTACTTCTGACATATTATCACTCTCAGTTTTCCTCCGTACTGGAGCTGACCTGTTTGAAGGTGTACTTGGATTCAGTACATCTCTAGATGATTCATCTTTGTCAAGGTCGTTTGCAAAATTTTTCATTGAAGGAACTCTCATGGCCAATGTTTTGTATAACCTTGAATACCTTGCACGGGTTCCATCAGCAGTTCTTGCCAAGGCAAGCTGGCATAAGGCCTCCGGAAGTTGTGAAAGAATTTGTCTCATCTCTTCTAAGCTCAAATTTGTCAACACTGCAGGCTTTGGTACAGTGGCAACAATTTCATGGCTACTCTCATCTTGCATTTTAGCTTTTGCCTTCACCACAAGCTCTGATTTTGATGTTGCGCCACACTTAATTACAAAAGGTGCAGTTGAGCCAGTGTTAAATTGCAATACACTCCATTGAACTACTTCATTCTCAGTAGACTGTACTGCTGCTGGAAGATTCTCATTTACTACTTCAATATACTGCACCATAAAAGTCCAAATAATTAGTAATTACACATCATGTAATACAGCATACAAAATCTTGAAAATATGGTAAGATTTGAGGATAATATTGTCACTTATAAAATACTGCATTTGTTTGCAACCTCTTAACAAAACAGTGAATCTGCTGCATATTGAGACACACCTCAATTATTTTGCAAGCTTCTGCAATGTGTCTTTGTGCACAAGGATGATCAATTGCAAGAAGTAAAGGCATTCGCCCTGAAAGTTCATCCAATGCTTCTAACAGGGCCTTCTTCTTGGTTTCATTCATAGCTTTCTGAGAAGCTTGATTATTTATGTCCTGTGAACACAAGTAAAACAATACTATGGTACAGCTTAAATAGAATCTCATTGCCTTTGAATGCAGAGATCTCTAGCATAACCCAAACATGAGTAAGAGTATGAAAAATCTTTCTTCAGTAGGTTATTTGTTCTCTATCTGCTGTGAAACTGATCCATAAAGAGAACTTCAATTTCAATTAGCATAAGACATAAAGCAAGAATTGGAAGATACGAAAGAAAAACAAACCTCTACTTGTCTCAAAATATCTTCAAGGGATATAAGTGATGCTAATCGTGCATCTTCAGCTGCAGTTGAAGGGTTACGTACAGGTGACCCCCCTTGCTCTTTTGTTAATAATGCAATATCTGTTCGAACTTGTTGCAGTATCTGTACATCCACAAAACACCATCATTTTCAAGTTATGTTTCACATGTATGCAATTTTCTAAAATAAGACAAATTCACTCTGATGACTACTAACAGTGTTTGCATGCATCATTTTCTGACTGCACACGAGCTTCCCAAAGTTCAAAATTACCAGAAAGAATTGAATTATCAACCTAAAATCTAACTTTCAAACCACAAACCTCAAGCACAGCCTTAAACAGGCAATTCAATATTTTATTTGGGTACCTTTCAGAGCACCAATAAGTTCATAGTCATAAAATGTCATTGGAGTGCAACAGTTGCAAAAATGCATCCAACCTCATGTTTGCCAGGACCTTCATGCCAAGTTATGCTTTCCAACATGCAAAAATGGAAGGGGATCAACAGGGCTACAATACAGCCTCTACTTGTCCCACTCCATGTGCACAAGGCCTTATTGCAAAGTGTGCCCACACACTTGCACGCATACACACATGTCAGTGCTATGAAACATGCCAAGGACTTGTTGTGACCTCTTTCACACATCGCCCCATTGCAAATGGGGACCCTCGCTGGTTTGCTCTTAGGGTTTAGCTTCGAGTAGCAATTTCATAGTCTCTAGTATTTGGGAATTTCATGTCAAAGTCTGGAGTCATCAACCGAGTCAAGTTGGGAATTTGGGCCTGAAACTGAACGTAAACGTCATAGAAGTGCTTAGAAGACCCAGTAGACGAGGATCGCCTGTGCTTTCACTCAATTCTGACACTTCCTATTTTTTAGGGATTCTGCTTTTTTGCTTTTTTGCTTTTTTCGTTTCTGGCATTTCTGGACCAATCTGGAATTTACTATTTTTAGAAAGTTGCTTTTTGCTTTTTTCTATTTTTAATAAGTTTCTATTTTTAGAAAGTGCTGGGTGTCACTGGCATTGGGGTCGAAAGTTTCCACTTTTGGAACTAAAAAGCAAGCGAAAATCAAGCAGAGGTCTTAAAAAATCAAAAAAATCAAGAGAAAAGTAGAGAAAAGGCGCATGCAAGATGAGAAAAGCAGAGAAAAGGCGCATGCAAGATGAGAAAAGCAAAGAAAAGGCGCATGCAAAGCTGAAAAAATCAACTGGACAAAATCGCGCCTTCATGAGAAAAATCATAAAAAGCAAGCAAATCATGATAAAATTTGCCTAAGTCTGGAGGAGGTGCGCCAAGTAGAAAATCCAGTTGAAACTTCGAAAAATCCAGTTGAGGAATCCGAAATCTTGAAAAGGAAATCCAATTAAAATTCGAAAGATTAAGACAAAATTCGCCTTCTACAAGGAAATCCAGTTGGAGAGTTCGAAATTCCAGTTGGACAAAGTGAAAATCGACTAAGGCAAATGAAATATTGAACTGGACTTTAGGAACTTTAAGTTGAAGTGAAATTCCAGTTGGGAAGTAGAGAAATCCAGTTGAAAGTCGAATTTTTCAAGAAAAGATAGAAAATTTTCTAAGGCAAAATCACTTTGGTAAGTGAAAATTCCAGTTGAAAAGTCAAAAAGTCCACTTGATGGTCGAATTTTACTAAAGGCAATAATAAAAGAAATAACTTAAGTTTTATTTTGAAACTTAGTTATCAAGCCAAAAGGGACGCCTTGTTTGAAAAGTCAAAGATCACGATAAGATTGCTTTTTTCGTTTTAAAGCAAAAACACCCAATGAGAAGAAGAAGTCGACTTGAGCCAATTTGGAAAGGTTTTATTATAAAAGATGATCTTGTGAGCTTATTTTATTATTTGCAAAGTCGAATTTCTCTCAGGCAAAAACCTCTCTCAAGAGAAAGACTGTCTTTTTTCAGCTGCAAGCAGGATTTTTTTGATTCCAGAACATAAGAGTTCGATTTTCCTCTTCCATTTCAGATTTTTTCAAGCAACTGCAAGGTTATTGTTGGCGATTTTAGAAGGGAGAAGGATTTGTTTATTGTGGATTTGAGAAAACTTCAGTATAAACCTTTAAAAATCCAAAAGATTATTTAAAATTCCCTGAATGCTCTTTGAAAACAAAAAAGGCGGATAAAGTTTCATTGAGAATTTATTCTTTAACAGCCTTTTAATCAAGTTCTGGGTTTTTTTTTTAATTAATTTTAAATTTCTCCAGCCAAGAAATTGCCTTTTTATAAATTTGTTAAAATACTCTAACTTCGAGCTTCGTACAGGCACAATGTCTTCTCCAAAGAACGTGGGAGGTGGAGTCAGGAAAGCTCAAGTAAAGGAAGTCCTCAAAGAATTTTATCCAGAATCCCAGTTATCTTCGAAGTGGAAGAAAGTAGCAGATACAAACTTTGAGCAATTTAATGCAATTCAACACAAGAGGAGGATGTTTGGCACTCAGAACGAAATGCCTACGCCTATTGCCACAAATATTGTTAAGTCTAGACTTCATCAAGCAGCAGGATTTCCACCTGCAGTTCAGTGCAGTGAGTTAATGGTTGAGTGTGCCAGAAGGTACAATCCTCAAACAAGATCAATTAAAATGCCCAATGGGATCACCTTGGCGTATTTCACAGAGGATTCAGTCAAGGAAGTATTTGGTATTCCCCATCGTCAAAAAATGTTGAACAGAACTCAACAGGAATCACAGGCCATGTTTGATCAAGCCAAGGAATCCTGTATGGATATAGTCAATTCTAATTGGATCAAGGAACCCAAAAGATACCATTCCAAGTTGCCAAAGAGATTAATTTGCACGGATTTTAAAATAGAATACAGTGATATGATTCATATGCTGAACAGGGTTATGGGAACTTCTCAAGGAGCCTTCTTTGAAGTATGGATGTTTTTGTATGTGGAGGAGATCGTATTGGGAATGGAAGCAATAAATTGGGCGAAGTTAATAAGTGATAATATCGATTTCCAGTTGAGAAACCTAGAGAAGATTAAAACCTTTTATATGAGTTCTTATGTGGTTTATATCTTGGCACGGTTCACTAAGTGCAGAGGACTGATTTGCAAAGGGGAAGTTGGAATTCGAAAGGATCAGCTCAAAGCATATGATTGTTACCCGCAACTCCAGCTACATTACAAGGACAATTTCAAGATAACAAATGACGCCTTCCTTATGTACATCACGTGAGTGCTTCAAGGAACAGTGCAAAGGAGGCTATCTAAAGAAGCTATGGTGATGCTTGACAAGTTCGGATCTTGGTTTATCCAGTTTCTAACATTTACTTATATAGGAATTCATGGATTCTCGGATGCTCCGTACAGACTCCCTCGGTATCCAACAGACAAAATTGTTATGCTTGAAGTTGCAAGGCAACTGGCATGTGTAGACTCTATTCAGGCAAAAAAGAACAAACAAGGAGTTGATTTTCCGATTGCAATTGGAAAAATGTTAGAAGTCTGCCCCTTATTACAATCAGCCAAGACAGCAAGGGTAGAGTTGCAATTTTATAAGTTCAACACTTATAATCCAAGGTCCGATTATGATCCATACCTGAGAGTTCACGGGAAGAAATCCCTTCATGTTATGCAGATCGAAGATTATTGGTCTAACTTGGTGGACGAGTATGGAGTTAGGAAGAAGACTTGGTCCAGAATTCCAATTGAACTTGTTAAAAGGTGTGACTTGTTCCCTATACTTGATCAAGTAAAGGACAACGGGGACTACACTCATCCTCAATTTGGACAAGAAAAAGATAAGCCTATCTTGTTGCCTAATTGGACACAACCTGAGTTGACCGATTTGAACACATTGATGAAGAATATTTTAGCATACTCAAGGGAACGGGTAGACAATCAGATCAGCAGATTGAGGAAAGAAGGAATTTCTCTTACTTATGCCACATTGAGCAATAAGGATAGTCAGGGTGAAGCAATTGGCGAAAGTCTTGATGAACTTTCATATCCTAGCAAGAGGAAGGTAGTGAGTGAAAACCTTCACATAGAGGAAAAAGAATCAGCTGGCGGAGAATTCGAGAGTAAGAAGCAAAAGGTGACTGAAAATCCATCATCTTCAAGCACTTTGTCAGTTGGAGTAATTGAAAAGGTATCCATTGTTGATATCGAGCCAAGCCATGAGCAAGAAATCGAGTTTCAAGAGTTGGAACAGTTGGATTCTCTCCAAGATCAAGCCCTCACTGAGAGTTTGGAAGGGGATGATACGTTGATGATTGAAGGCGCAGAAGATACTGAGATCCTCGAGCACAATGAAGAGTTTGGAGATGAGGTAATTTTTGCTCTAAAAGGAATTAACGATGATGTTCAGTTAGAAGATGGGATGGAATTATCCACTATCCCAGATTGGTTGACTGAAAGTTTGATGAAGAAGTCCAGACCACTGGATGAAGTTCAACCAGTTGAGAGCATACAAGACTTCCTAGAGAGAATTGGCAAAGCTAAAAGGCCAAAGAAGCCTAAGAAGTATTCTTAGATTACCAGGAATGATGCAGGATCCAGGATCTTACAGGTGGCAGTCCCGAAAATTGATAAGCCAAGAGATCAGATTACTCCCATGGATTACGAGGTTACAACGTTGGACATTGGGCCAACCACGATAGATCAGGATTTCCATGAGTTAGCAGACACTTCCAAAGCCATCAAGGAAAAGTTCGATAAAACAGAGGAGAAGAAAGAAAGGCTAGAGTTAGAAAATCTAAGCTAATGGAGTTCATTCAGCAGCTAACAGCCCCTTTGCACCAAGAAAATGCAACTTTTATTCCGCCATCATCTCTTACTCCGGAATCCGTTGATGTTCTTGAGGCTATGAGGATCACGAGTCAAGCAACCAAGAGTTGGGTGACCAATATTTCAAAACAGATGGAGCAATTCTTAGAGAAGTGCGCTCAGACTTATGACAGATCTGCCTTGCTTATAACTGAAGTTAGTCAAGTTGAAGACAATTGGGAAGATTTCCAGTACGTACAGGACAAAGTGATACGTCGTTTGAGGGTTCTAAAGGAAGTTTCCTTGCAAATATTGATCCAGGAAGGTGTTATTGAAGAAGGAGCCTCATATGATTTCAGCAGGTGGTATCATTCCTTATTGGCTAAAAGGAAAACATATGATGGAATGAAGGAAGAATGTGCTGCTATACGGAGTACAGTTGAGAAAATTCAGTTCAAAATCCTCACTTCTCTTGAAGGATTGACAGGACAGGAACATCATGATGCAAATGGCTTAGATTTAGAAGGACTAAAGAAAAGTGTGATGAACATTTACTTCAAGGAAGTGCTGTAATGTCCCCTATCTGTCGAGAACACTTAAACCCGAATCTTGCATTCAAAGTTTTTCTCAAAGAGACATTAGAATGTTAGAGATCAATAAATTTCAGTGATGACAACCTTTAAGACCCAAGATATAAATATTTCACTCTTGTTAAAGGAGTATTTATTTCCTCCTGGTCACTCATTATGAATAATTCCTTTATAATATATTTCATGAGTACATTAAATGTTAAACATCTCTCAAGATCTCATAGGTGGATTCTATTATACCATTTAACATCATAGTGAATAAACAAAGTCATTATTTATAAGGCTCAATAATTGTTGCAAGCATCATTATTGGATAATCGCAAATAATATATATACATATATATATATATATATATATATTAATTTCCAACTATCACTAAATTCTTAATTCATTTACCAAGCATTTATTTAATTGCCTTTGATTGAATTTCATTTACATGTATAATATTACCATTTCAAAATAATATTGTTAATAATTCATATGCATAAATATAAGCTACTATTTTGATCCACATCTTGATTTCGTAATGTATTAACTGATTAACATTTTATTCCAAAAAGTACTTACTAAGATTTGAACTGATTATTATTTTATTTCATAAAATACTTATTAAGCCCTTATCTTATATATTCACTACACTAATCAATCATATTCAGAAATACTTACCTTGTTTGTTGTTGTCTGCCCGTATTACTTTTCCAAGATATCACAGGTCTTACTTACTGCCCTGCCTCAGATTAAAGAAGATGTTGCTGGCAGTATATATACTTTATCTTCCCATCAATAGCATAGCTAGAAGACTTCTAGTGCCAGCGATTGAATATGTTCTTCCAGCCGCTGATGACCCTCTTGGTTTCTCTCCCCTACAATTGAAGATTTTGTTTTCTTCTATCCTCGTCTGTTCTTCTGCGTGCAAATTTATTTCTCCATCATTGATTAACCTCTCCCCTTCCCCTGATTCTTATTCTCCTTATATCTATATATATGATATCACTTTATTTTGGAAGAGTCATAACCTATCAATACCACCGCTGACTTTTATGATTTAGTTTTAATTTAAATATATTCCTTTCTTCAATCACATCCCTTCATTAGGTAATGCTGCTTTCTATTTCCGAGTTTTGTCTTATAAAAATATATATTATTATTTTATATATTATCTTTATATATTATTTTGATATGATATTTTGTAAATATTTATATTGTTATATATTTGATAATTTTTTATTATTATGAACTTGTATATTATATTTTGTGAATTGTATGGCATTGATAATTGTTAGATTTATTATGAATATTATATTTATAATTATAATATTATCAAAATATATTTAAATCGTAATTACTCGTGTTTGGATTTTGATAATTATTTGTATGTTATTATTTATGTCTTTAGATGTTTTATAGCTTAGTGTTACAATTTCGGGGGACATGACAAGTGCAGGTTATTACAGAGAATCAGCTTGATGATATGTCTTCCCTTTTGACCTTCATGGATAACTTTCAGAAGCAGGAGGATAGGTGGGAAGGTACTTTCACTCAATGCCTGGAAACCTTGGACGTGATCGGAGTGCAACTGGATTCGGTGCCAATTATTTCAATGGAGGAACTTGATTCTGTGTTAGCCAAATTTCTTGCATTTGCAGCTAGGGAGCAATCCAAAGGGAATTGCATTCTGGATTCCCATTTGCTCGAATGATTCGCAAGGTGTCACCATTTTCCATACTACAAGTGGCTTGTTCTGCTTGCGCCATGTGTCCTTTGAGTTGGTTATGCTTTTTAGGGTTAGGGTTTATTGAATTAATCTTGGCCATTGATCTCAAATTAATCTTGGCCGTTGCTTTGTAATTGGGGTGCCTATATAAACCCCACACATTTCATTTATTAAGGGGAGACTTATGAAATTGTTGCAACTATTGCTGTTTAAATAATAAATGGATTCAGAGTTGAGCATTTGTTATTTTTATGAGCCCGCATGGTTTCATGATTTCTTCAATAGAGTAAATTTGTTTTCAAGTATTTTAGATGAATGAAAGATTGATAGTGTTGGAAATAGTGAAATTAGTTCATACCTTTTTCAATTGGATGATTTTCAATTTGATGTGTAAGGTTAGTCTGAACATTAAAACTGCTTAACTTGAATTTTATTACCTATATGCATTGGTCGAATTGATGGTGGTATAGTGTAATAGGATATCTTTCGTAAACCCGTTGAAGATTGCACCGTCTTTGTCTAGTTGTAGTACTGTGCTTGGCGAAGCAAAGATTGGTTTAAATTTCACTATCCAACATTTGTCTCTAAAGTTCGTAGGAGTAGTTTTGCATAAACCTAGTTCCTTAACCCTTCCCCCTTTTTCTTTTATTTCATTCCAAACTGAAAATCCCAAAAATATAAGAGCATTCAACGTTACATCAATCCAAACCCCTACTACAAGTAAGTTCATTATTCAAGGTCCCTTTGTGAAACCAGCATATCACATCATCCATTGAGCTTGTCCATCCCCCAAAACGGAACATTGGAATTACCGTATGACCTTTCTAGCAATCTTAGCATAAGAGGTAATTTTTTCAAGAGAGGATAGAGCTGCCTTTGGGCATTCTTTTATTTTGGTGTTTGGTGTGTCACAAAACACACATCAACAGGACTCAGCCAAACTTGTGAGGCCATATCCGAGGTGGCCCTAACAAGGTTTTGCACTCAACTTGCACAATCACTGAGTTCATCAGACTCACAATTCCTGGAATCACAAGTCCCATTCCTGTACTTGAGATTCTGCAGCAGACCACCACCACTAAAATATAATAATTTAAAAGTTCATCACTAAAAAAATAAAAAATATAACACACTTAATATCAAAAAGAACATCACTCATTAACCTACTCTGCCACTAACAAACTAAACCACTGCTATGATAATTTTGACTCTATTTTAACTTTTCTATTTGCTTTCACAATATTTTCACCTTCACTCACTCTACTTGATTTTTCCTTCTCTCTTCAAAATAGCTCAACTGTCTTGTACAAGGAGCCAATATGGTTGGATTGGTGATTGACTTGTGCAAATGAGGAGCGGATAAAAGTTGGATTTAAATATATTTCCACTTTCAGCTTGAAGAATCAAGTTGAGGTTAACTGAAAAACTCCATTCTTTTTCTCTTATATATATATATATATATTCAAAATATTAAAATAAATTAAATTAAATTAAGAAGATTAAAAATTTAGCTTTTATTTTTCTTGTTTTTTGAATTGTTTCCATAACATTTTTGTCTTTAGTATTTACACTCTACATTTTCTCTCCACAATGTATAGTTTACATTTTTTGTATCTAAATTCTAAACCACAAAGGAAAGACTATAGAGCACACCAAGTACAAAGAAAGGGCAATTTTTTGCTAATATTGTGGTGTGAAATTTCTAGAAGGCATCAATTGTCTCAAATACCACCTTGCACGCATACCTGAGCATAACATGGCATTGTGCAAATATGTTGAGCCTAAGATTGTGAGCAAGGTGTCAGGCCAATTGGAGACCTTTCAAGGGAACAAAATAAGGATAAGCCAAAACTAACAAATAGCTACTTCTGCTTTTTAATGCCCAAAATATTTCTACAAGCATTGGGCCTAGAGCTTGTAATTTGGAGGGTTGGTTTGTGCCATGTAGTACTCCTGATTATTAGTTATCATTACAAAGCAAAGTTCCATGGGGATGCATCCCCCCCAAAAAAAAAATTACCCTGCATCTCCAAGATGTACCCATCTTTGATACTTGGGGGGGATGTCCCCCCACTACTCCACCACCAACATCACCACCCCACTAGCAGCGTCGCCGTCTCCAAGAGGCTGTCAAGACTCCTAGGAGTCTCCGAACCATCTCAAAGATGCCCAGGCATCTCCTACAGCCGGAAAACCAAAAAGAAATCTTTTTAAAAGAATCAAAATTTTCTTTGAACTCTATGCCCAAGGCCAAACCATAATGGCCTAAGGGCCCCACCCAAACCCCACAAATGCTATAAAACTACCTCCTATCCTCATTTCAATTCACAACAACAAATCAACAAGAAGCTAATAGTGTGAGTGTGAAAGTGAAAGCTGCAAATGTAAGGTGAAAGAGTGAGAATGAAGAGCAAGAAGAGAAGTGATGCCAAGTTAATGCTCACTTCAAAATTCAAATGTTTAAAACTAGTTTGCCAAAGTTTCAATTGCAATTCTTATGCATCCTCTTATAACTATTTTTTCAAGTACTATATGTATTTTAACAACACCGGCCCACCACCATCCCGCCATCCCCAAACTTAGGCCCTTGGTCCCCCTATCCCCGAAACCTATGCCCACATCCTCGTGTTCCCCCATCAAAAAACTCCGTGGAACTACATTACAAAGCACCATGGGTTAGAACATCACACACATGCCACTAAGCAGTGTTGTAGACAATTTTTGGTCTCTTGTGACATTCTCTTCAATGCAGCAAAATAATATTTTAACTTTTTTCCTTATTTTTCATTATAATTTCTAAATTTCAACTTTCCCAATATCTTTTTTTAATTGTTCATTTTTTTTTCAATTATGAAATCTTTTTCTTTGTATTCTAGATATCCTTACTAGCAAAGCATTGGTTGATGTAATTTTCATGGATGGTTGATGTGATTCAAAGCCTCTTCTATTGATGATCTATAAAGGGACCAATTTTGATGGAGAAAGTGATTGATGTATAGTCAATTATTGATGAGCAATGGACTATTTGGAGGAACAATGGTGGCAATATCATGTTCAATGGATGGACTAATGTCAAAAATAGCACATTATTGAATATGTTTAGCATCTTCTTGAGGTGGCACAATCTTCGTGAAGTCAATTGATGCTATAGGGAAGATTAAAAAACTCAGATTATTTGCATGGTGTATTGAAATTTTTTTGGTGGAAGTGAGGAAGGAAAATGTAGTTGTCACTAATAGTTGAACAAATTATGTAGCTACAAATAGAATACTAATGGAGAGACACCTCATCTTTTTTCAGACTATGCTCAACACATTGTATTGATATGATCTTGGAGGACACTGATAAAATAGAGTGGATCAAGCCAATTGTTGAGCATGTGTGCACTAGCTGACCATGTCAGGGTACTCTCTTTAATGAGTTCACAAATAACAAGAAGTTGGTCTGACTTGATCTCAGTCATTTTGCAATGTCATTTATTAGCTTATAGTTTTTGATACAAGCAAAAGCTTCTTTTAAGTAAATATTTGTTAGTGAACCATGAAGCGTGTCTTCCTTACTCGAACATGAATGTTGGGACTAACATGACTAACACCATATTTGATGGGATTCATTTTGGACTCAACAGAAAATGTGGATGTAATTCTATAAAGCTTTTTTACTTCATATTTTTTGCATTTTAAAACTTTATTTTTTCTTAATTTTACAAATTAGGGCTATACTGTTGAGTTACTTTTTAACTATTTGACTTCTAATAGTTCTGTGAGTCATTGGTATAGTTGATCAAGAAAAGATGATACTGGGTTACACTGACAAGGACATGGAACTAGTAAAGAAAATATACAAACTTTTGGTGACAGCACGAAAAACTAGTATATGCCCATTCAAATTATCATTGGCCAGCACCAAATAGAACTTCTCTTCAAATATTCTAACCCAGTCATGAGATTGTCCTACAAAGAAAGCTAGGTAAAACTACAAATCTTCCTACTTAACCCAATGAGAGAAGAAATGCTAAATAGGAGCAGATCTAACAATTTTAGAAAAAAAAGCAGCATGCAACACAAAACAAGATCACATAATAAAAGTTATACCTTGGCAAAACCCTTCAGTAAAAAAAACCCAACATTGAAAGAACATTGAATCTTCAATACTGAGATTACAATACAATATCAAAGTAAGAACCCCTTTAATAGCAACCTTCAACCTATGTCTAGAGAAAATTTGACAACGTAAGCCTCACAAAATACAAGTGCATCAAGCATCTAGTATATAGAGCAAGTCGAAATCCAAAAACTATCAATAGTTTCCAACATAATTCGAAAACTTGGACTTAGCATAGATTCAGCTACCCAAAATTTTGACTGAAACTCAAGAATCAGCAAAAAAAACAACATAATTACACAAAAAAATAGAACCTGATGCATTTAGAGGACACATAAGTTTATTTTCATCACCATTTTGTCATAATTCAAATATTTAATATCATTTGACACTCAAATCATAAATGACAGTTACATTAAGTCTCAAAACAAGGGGCTTTGGATTTGGGGACAACATGAGGATAGTGATAGGCAATGGTTGAGGGGTAGTGCCCCTCATAGCAGTTTGGAGGTAGTGCCCCTGACAGGAGTTCAGGGGCAATGTAGTTAGCATACAATGTCTTTATTATGTTTTGATCATATGGTTGTATGCGACTATGTATTAATTGCTTGTCGAGTTTCACTTGTGTTACTTGATACACTAAGGGACTGGCTAGATCCAAGTCCAATTCAAACTAGATCTGCAGTCCAATAGAACACATAAGTCTATTGTGATCACCATTTTGTCATTATTCAAATATTTAATGTCATTTGACCCTCAAATCAATAATGACAGTTCCATCAAGTCTCAAAATAGGGGGACCAAGGGCTTGGATTTGGGGACATAGGGATAGGGACAAGTGATAGTCAAGTGGTAGTGTCCTTCACGAGAGTCTAGGGGCAAGGTAGTTCACATACAATGCCTTTATTATGTTTTGATCATATGGTTGTATATGACTATGAGTTAATTGTTTGTATCTTACTATGTATTATTCTTAAAATTTTAAAAGAGTTTGGTTATATATATATATTTGTTTTTAAAATTTTAATTTTTTTTGAATGTGTAGTTTATAAAATTTATTGCCATAGGAATTATAATGGCAACTAATCCTAGCTCCACATGTCAACCCAAATTCAAAATAGATTTGAGTTCTCATTAGAAGAAGTATGTTGATATGATATAGCCAATTCTAGGTCATGGAGGTTATATTTGGATTTGCAAGGGATATTATGTCAAGTATTCAAGTTCATATAGTCAAGTAAAAGTCCATTTGTGTCAATTCTTGGACTAGGCATCAAAGCTTGCCTTGGAAAGAATGATGCACATGTGCCATCAAAGCAAATGACAACATATATTAATGAGCAAGGGAAAGCAAATGAGCTAGTAAGTCGTAGATCAAATCATCCTTTGGCAAAGCGAAGATCAAAGGGAATGAAGCCCCATTATGACCCCATCTAATCCCAATGTTATGGTAGAGAGCCACCCATTTTTTGCCCCTCCTAAAGAACAACCCACCGCAAAAAAGGGACCTTTGAAAATGACATTTCAAAATGAGACTTGAGACATTGCCAATCAACACATAGCAAGATATATTTATTCAAATAGGTTGGCTTTCAATGATGTTGACTTATCATATTGGTAAAAAAAGGTCTGAAAAATTAATGAGGCTCCAAAAGGTTACAAGGGCTTGAGTTATGGGAAGGTGTGTAGCACCTTATTGGGCAAAGAGCATTGAAGGCCATAAGAGATTCATGGGCCTAGACATGGGTGTCCTTTGTTTACAATGGGTGGAAAGACGTTAAAAATTGGCCCTTAATCAATGTAATAGCAATGTCCCCTAAAGAGGTAATGTTTCTAAGACCCTGTATTGTTGCTTAAGTCAGAACGAACAACACAAAGAATTGTAGAGTTGTTGGATTGTTAATTGAGGAATGCTATTCACACATCTTTTAGACACCTTGTGTGATCCACTCTCTCAATCTTATACTACAAACGATTGGGAAAAAATTTATTGGATCAAAGAGGTATATGCAAAGGCTAAGGAGATCCAAATGTTTGTCACCAACCACCACATGTCGCCAAGCATACTTGGGATATTTTCATAATCAAAGGTAAATTGGAGCTATTGAAGGTAGGTGAAATATAAAATTTTATATTCTAGTTTCACTCTAGTTATTTGAATTTCTTTTTAAGTTAGTTACTTAAGTCATAATTTGATTGCATTCTAATTCTTTTGTAAACTTTGCTTTTAATTATTTAATTATTTATTTTTTAATAGAATGTTGAAACCCATTTCACCTCTAATGAGACAACTTTTTAAGGTTCGAGAGGCTCTTTCTAGCCTGGTAATTAGCCAAATTGTATTCTAATTCTTCTGTAAACTTTGTTTTTAATTATTTATTTTTTAATAGAATGTTGAAACCTATTTCACCTCTAATGAGACAACTTTTTAAGGTTCGAGAGGCACTTTCTAGCCCGGTAATAAGCCAAACTTGCTCCCTATGGAGGCAAAGCAACATTGAGAGGGCAACAAATGTTAAGTAGATAATCCTAGGTGACTCTTGGTTGGATCATGTGGAGTATCTCCTTAGTTTCACTGATTCGATTTTGAGTATGATTCATTATACTAACATGGACTAGCCTTGCTTGGGAGAAATATATGATGCATCAACTCAATGATTGAGAAGATGAGGACCATCATAAATGAGAAAGAGCAAAACCTTATAGAACTTTTTTTCAAAGAAGTGTACAAATTATTCAAGAAAGATGGAACACAAATACCACCCCTCTACATCTTGCCTTTAAATTGAGCCCAAAATACTATAAAGTTAGGATACTTTCTATGCCAATAAGGATTGCTCCATATAGAGATTATGAAGTCACTAAAGGGCACAAGATAGCAGTTCATAGATTCTTCCCTGTTCCTAATTTGCAAGATATAGCCACAAGTGAGTTCATTGAATTTATACACTCCAATGTCAAAGTATTGAGGCTCTTTGTGATAAATTCAAGAAGGATGTTCATAGTTGGTGGGAATTCTATGGCTAAAAATTTCAACACTTACAACCTATCACAATCAAAAAAATTGACGCAAACAAGTTTAATAAATTTGAATTTTTTAATCTTTATAGTTTCATTTATAGTTTTTTTATTTTATTATTTTTATAATGCATAACTCTATCTCTCCATTTTGTCTTCATAGGTTGCTAGTTCATTTGCATTTCAAGCGAAATAGAGCACATATTATTTCATCCACTTAGTAAAGTGCAACAAATTGCACTCAAAAAAGGCAAAGAACTTAATGTATTTGCATTTCAACTTGCACCTCCTTTTGCACCAACATGGCTACAAGGAAGGGAACACAAAGTTGTGGGAAATGGAGCTAGAGCTTATTAACTTGGATGCTTCCACTTCCCAACATGTTGCACTTGTGGAGTTTGAAAATGAGCATACTTTTAGTACAAGTGGTAGTGGCATTACTTGTGGTTCTTCAAATGTCCCTACATCATCTAATGTCAATGATCATAATGATATTGATGGTTTATAAAATCCATATGACACTAATATATAACTATTTAACTCAATATTATTATTAAAACTTGAAGTTTGAACAATGAATATTTTATAATATTTATTGTAATGTCCCCTTTCGGGAAAAATCCTATTTTTAGGCCTGGCAAACAATAATAAGCACTAAAAATTGATATTAGTAATAACAGGTATCGACTTTATTGTAATATTCAAATTAATTCATAAAATATTATAATATTGAGGGCAATTTGGAGCTATAGATCATAGAATCATTAATACTTGAATTCAAAATATCTTAACATCATTAATGCTTATTCCAAGGCATATTCGTATAGCCCATCATATTAGGAATTCACTAGAAATGTTTGCAAACTGCAATCTCAAGGATGGCGGCCCTTGTATTGTAAGAGCGTAGAATGATTCTAGAACTGTTCCATCCCTCAATCCGCATTGGAGGCTAGACATCCTCAATCAAGCCCAAGAGCCCTATTTAGGCCTCCTGGCTCACGAGTATGGCAGAACCTCCAATTCATCCATCTCAAGGCGGTGTGCTTGATAAGATGCATGAAGGCTGCCCTCTTCAACCAAGCCCAAGAGCACCATTTAGGCATCTCGACCACCAGTATGGAAGAGCCTCCAATTCATCCATCTCGGGGTGGCGTACTTGATATTAAGAATTCCTAGCCCTTCAGCATCTGGTGACTTGAAAGGTTGATCGACCTCCCTATTTCCAAAACACTTCTATAAATTCAAAAAAGATTGCTAAAGGAATTTGCTATATTAATTTGTAATAAAATATCATTATGCAGTTATAATAGATTTAGTTAGAAGTGGTTGTAATAACTTAATTTCTGTAATTAACATATACATATATATGGCTATTGCTAATTTATATTCTAAGATTATCTTTTAAACTTACTTCCCAATAATATTCTTGCTGAAAACAATATTTATTTTCAATAGATATCAAATATTTCAATTCCTTGTTTTCCTTTTTCCAATTTGATCCACTTGATATGATATGCTGAATGATTGTGAGTTGATTGATATTTATGGATTGACAAGTTAATGTTTGAATGATGCTTGAATGACTTTATACTAGAATGAATTCATGATTGAATGATTGATACTTGAATGATTTGAGGATTGAATAATTTGATGCTTGAATGATTTGATGATTGAATGATCCTTTCTCACATCATCACTACTCTTGAGAACATAATTTAACTTACTTGCAGAGCCACATAAGTTTCTTATTCTCAATTGAATTATTGAATGATGTTATGGATGCCTTTATCAAATGAAATGCTCTCCCTTTTATATCTCAAGTTTGAGGGAGTTGCACCTCTTCACCTCAATACTTACAACTCTTTCATCGCTGCTTTTGGAGAATAATAACTTAATTTTAAATAAGTTAATTTGCTAGTGCTTCTGTCTATTATTTGTAATCTGTCATAATAATTATTTTTTCCTTCCTTATATAACTTATCTTGCTCAAGGGACACAACTCTTCATATGCTGGTTGACCATTCTTAACAACTTAATCTTTATTTAATGCCAGTTTGGTGTAATATTAGTTATATGTATTGATTTCTTTTGAAACATTTGCTGCAGACATTTAAGAATAAAATGAGAAATTATATTTATCATTTATGTTTTTAATGGCACTTGAGTTAATGGTGGTTTTGTTGATTGTATGTTGCTATGAGGTATTCTAAACTTAATTCCTACAATTAGGCTACAAATATATATATATATGATTTTTACATTTTTATTGTATAGAGGAACCCAAAATGAACCCAACTCCAATTTTTTTTTGCCAATTCCACAAGCTGACCCTGCAAACCCACACCAAGATCTATACCAAAACCGACAACTTAGCCAATAGGTAGATAGTTGTGTTCTTGGCAACTATGATGTTCTTTAAACAGACTTTGCACAGTCAAGGAGAGTTGTTTGATCTTTGACTAACCATCTTTGGTCTTTTATAAGAACTTCATGTGTGAATAAAGATATATTTTACTACCCTGTTCATTATTTCAAGTATTAGTTTTATTAGAAAGAAGAGTAAACATAAGGCATTGTTGCCTTAAAAAAGGTAACATCTGATTTAGGATATTCATGCCCTTAGACCCTAATAAAGGCGGGAAAAGACCACAACCTGGTCAAAATGAAGAGATCAACCAATCTCTAAGATTGGTCAAGCAAAGAGAATAGAGAAGAAGGCTAAGAGAGCTCATTGTAGAGACTTCAATAGTGAAAATCCAACACTGAAGTTTGTCCCAAAGCATAAGTCAAAGTCAGAGTTGAGGTGTGTGTTGGAATCATAGTCAAGAGAAGATATCAAAACACTCAAACTACTACAAATAACCATACGAAGAAAGAGTGTGTAGCAATAGCAAGACACCTTCCATTATCAAATGAAGCATGGGTTGACCTTGCAGACCAAGTTCAGGATAAAAATCCATATAGCCTCTTCTAGATGGGGAAGTCTTCATTGGGAGACAGACTCCTTCACAAATAGAGAGTTGTTAATAGAAGAAAAAACCAAGCCAAAAACTCCAAGGCTAAGGGTTGAATAAAACAAAAGAGAACCCAAAGGTGAAAGAAGCGTGTGGAACAATAAAGCTACAAGAAGAGTAAAGGATTCCCACATGGTTGAGAATGCTAATGGAGCACCAAAACATCCAAATCAAAATTCCTTGATGAACAAACTAGACTTGCATCAAAATAAAACCGTGGTGATTCCACCATCAAGCCCCAATGTAGAAAGGAAAAAGCTGCCTAAGTTTACAACTAATGGATCAAAAGATCCCCTAAGTCACTATAAAACCTATGAAATAATTTGTGCAAGAAATGGTCAAGACAATAGAGTATATTGACTACAACCTTTTCTAGCACACTGAGAGGTGTGGCTATTGATTGGTGTACAAAGATTGAACCAACCTTCTAAAATACATGGTAAAAAATTAAAGAAGGCCTTTGAAGAAGAATTCAAATTTCTTCAAGATGACAATGAAATTGTAGTAGAAATCTACAGCACAAAACAAGGTAAGCATGAAAATGTTAATATCTTATAATCTTAGGCTTAAAGAATTACATGTAAAGTTAGAAAAAGAACCTATTATTAGGTTAAAGAAAAGATGGTTCATTGAAGGCTTTATTTCTTCACTAAGGAAGAAAAATGAAATTTGTACCACTATCATCATATGTGGAAGCTTATAATAGATCAATAGATATAGAATGTGAGGATAAAATGTCTTCACGATCTAAAAGACAAATGTATGAAGATAATGGTTCAAATGGAAGTAGTGATAGTGAAATAGAAACAATACAAGCATTAAGGAGAGACATGCTTCGAATTCTATAGAAATTGAAGGTGGAGAAAGAAATTAGCAAAGAGCCAAAAGAATGATAGTGTATTGATTGCAACTATGAGGGTCATACAAAGGTAATTGTCCCAAGAAAATGTTTTGTAACATTTGCCAAGTTATGGGTCATTTAATAAAAGACTGTCCACACAAAATGAAGATTAGTACTACAAAAGTGTTTCACATAAGGAGAGCAATTGACTCCACTGAAGCTACAAAATAACATGAACTCATCTATGGATGTTATTAAAATCAAAGAGGGGGAGGTTAAAGTCAAATATAGTATGATTCCAAAGGTTATCCCATTATACAATGTCAGCAATGTGATGAATGGGGGCATTTTGCAAAATATTTCCATAGAAACCAAAACAAAACAAGATTACTATGCAAATATGGGGACGTGGATATCATGAACATGTTGGATGTCCAAAGCAAAAGGCCAGCATCAACATGATTGATGTAGACAGACATAAAAAAGTATTGGCCATTACACAAGCCCAAGCAAAAAATGCTCTATACCCATACCCACATACCAAAAAAGAAAGACTTCATGAAGAAAGATTCAAGGTGGAGGATACTATGGATAACGAGCAATGCCACTCAAATGCAAATGCAAGTATAGTAACAAATCAATTGCATTTTGAAAATTTTATTTCAAGGCAAGTACTTCAAAGTTCCAAACTAATGTACAAATTAAAGTAATGGATTTAATACATAATATTCCTAAACTCCAAAATGTATCTAGGAAGAATAAGATAGTGCATGTTGCGGCTCATTTAGAATCCAAAAATATAAAGACCCAATAACCAAACTACCATTGTCAAGAGGCCAAGTGATCGATCTCATGTTATTGACGATTAACATGTCAAATAAACAATGATGATGCACATGAAGATCCTTGGAAGGAGTCTCACTAATACAGTTATTCATAGTGGATTTGGTGTGAACATACTTACAAAAGACACTTGGAGAGGTTTGGGCAAGCCAACTGACTAGTCTCCAACTGTTCAACTGGTATGTTCAAACCAACATGGAATCAAGGTACTAGGAATTCTAATGGCCCAACAAGTATTTATTATTATTAAATTTTATGGTCATCTTATTACAAAAGAAAGTGTATGATGCACTATTGAGTCGAGGTTGGTTGGTAGCAGCCAAAGCTAACCACAATTGGAAGAAAACACTCTCAATTCAAAGCAAAGGTCAAAAATACATAATTGATTTGAAGAACCGAGTAGTAAGTGAGGAAACAACTTCCTTGGATTTGTCAAATTAAAACTGCAAAGACGAAGTATTATTGGGTCCAATAGAGCCAAATGCCTAAAGAATTTTAGAACTATAGTCATGTTCAAAAAGTGAAACAAATTCCCTTCATGGTCTATTCCATGAACAAATGCAAGACATGTATTTCTCTCAAACTACAATTTTATTGAAGCTACAAAGACCAATGAAGAACAACAATGAAGAATGATTTTCAGAAAGTGGAGAGTTTATGAGCACTCGATGAAGTACAAGGTTCACAAAAGCCAAACATTTTGAATATGGTTAACCTTAGTGTTCTAGAAAACACCCACAACTTCACTAAAGATTTCAAAATTAATGAAGGTATGCCTCAAAATAATATTATAAAATTATTTCATTTGGAACCTACGGATAGTTGTCCTAATGAATGTTACGAAGGACCTCACTCATGTTGAGTATTTTAGCATAACATCAAAGTCAGATTAAAGCAAACTTCACAAGATATTTATGGAAAAGGGAAATGTACCATAAAATGGTCAAACAAAAGAATAATGTTGGAGCCAAAACTAACAAGTGGGCCACATATGAGAAAAACAAAATAATTAATAATAAAAGTACAAGCTTTTTTAAATGGGTGGAAAAGGTATATATTAAAAAAGTAAACTACAAAAGTCCTTTTTCTAGCACCATACGATTTCCAAGGGAAAAATAAATTATAATCTCAATCTCTCAAATTCAATCATACAACAAGCTGAAGAAAGCCCTACCATACAACATTTGAGGGGCCAATAGATTAGACCCTATAGTTATGGAATTCTAACAATACGGCCTATGGAATCAAAAATTAAAAGGCAAAAGGAAATCAAAAGATATAACAAACAATATCTCTCTTCCTATTCCATCAGACAACAATAGAATCCCATCATATGCCATTTAAAAGCAAAGCATATTAAAAATTATGACACCAAAGTTATACCATCTTTAACCATACAACCTCATTATTCCCTAAATCTATGATGTCCAAGAGAAAAGCATATTAAAAGTGAGGATTTCTCAATCGTACAACCTATCTTTCCATCCAAAGATTTGTTCAATTAAGCATTGAACAATATGCTCAATTGCTTAGCATACAACCTATTATGAAGCAATAAGATAAACAAAAGGAACAAGGTGGTACGACCTTTTCACTATATGGTTGATACAAGCATTACCACAGTAGACTATACAACTCTCACCAACAACTCACTGTGTACAACTTCATCAAAAAACTCATAGCCTTGCATCTACTCCATTTTTTTCCATACAGGATTATTAGGATGTTAATACTTCAATGGTATGATCATTATGGGGCCATGGGCTGATGATGATGTACAATTTGATCCTTTTCATCTTCCTAGCGAGGTTGTCATGTTGCCTCTTTTGAATAAAGCATCATGGAGAAGACCTCTAACCTATCCCCATTTCTTGTAGGCTAAAGGATTGTGCAAGGAAAATTAAATTTTATATTATTTCAAATTGGGCTTAGTCACTTTTATTTTGGGGGCAACTTAAATAATTTTATTTTAATAAATTTTAAAAAGTAGTTTTTCACTTAAATGTAGAAAGTATTTTTAAATACTACAAGGAAAAATAAAATTAAACTAAAAAATAAAATAAATGGAGGACCCAAAGAAAGGAAACTATAAAAGAAGTACCCGGTTCCTCATTTTATCGCTATTGAAGTTATCTTCTTTGCATACAATTTTCAGATTTGACCAGTTTGTTCAATCTAGGGCATCCAAGGACAAAAAATCTTCGATGTACTCAAATTCTAGAGGACAAAAACCCTCTCAAGTTCCACATTTGGGACCAGTCTTGGGTGATTCCACCAGGGAATAACAACTGTGCTGATTTGTGCAGCATTTGGAGATATATTCATTTTGCTACACTAGCGCTAAAGTGCCATTACAATATTTTTGCAAGCAAATATCATTATTTTGTTGACTTATCATATTTGATGGTTTCTACATTGGTTTTCAGGATTTTGGAGAGCTGTTCTGCTTCAAAAAGAGATAGATCTAAATTGTTTATGATATTTCTAATGAACCCTAGCTGGGCACCACCTTTGGAGAAAGAAGATACATCTTGAGCATTAAATCAATCACATTAGCTTCTGTTTGTCTTATTTCAGTAATCTTTTATCAGCACTGCAAACCTTGCAAGGAGAAAATTGCTGATTTCTGAAATATTGCAGATGTTTCCAGGACAGATCTGAATTTGATCAGCATTTTTTGAGATCTCCAAGCAGCCATACCATTCCAGGGCATAAAATAATAATAATTCTTCATTTGTGAGAGGAATCAGTATCAAGAAGGATTTGAGCATAAGGTTTCAGTCACATTGTACCTTCCTAGCAGTGGTTGTACAACTTGTCAGACTTCTAATGCAGCGGCATACAAATGTTTCATCATCAATTTGCCAATAAATAAAAAATTGTTTTGGAGAATTTCATGTTGGAAAAATTGAATATTTTCATCATCTTAGGGTTTGATTATACTATAATCAGTAGGATCTAATTTTTACATCAGCAAATAATGGTTTTAAATTTTGTGATCAGCTCATGTACTTGGTTCAATTGAATTCATAAATTCAGAGAAGAAGCAAAATATTGCATGTTCTTGTTGGGAACATTACAAATGTTGTATGGCCTGCACAGGAAAACGTACTACTATATTGTCTACACATTTAGTCTTACTTTGCTGTTGTACAATTTGCATCTCCTGCTGAATTATCCCATGAATCTTCTGAATTACTCAGTGAATCTTCTATTGTATATGTTCAACCTTCTACAGTTGGTTATTCCTTAGAATGACATTGGCAACAATAATGAATTCTTCCTACTGACTTGTGAATTAGGAGAAGGCACTTTCCAGGCCTCAAGGTAAGCTACATAGGACTTTGATGATGGGCATACTTTTGAAGTGTCTACAATATTGTCTAGGTGCAATGATCCATTGAGTGAAGCAATTTCAAAGTCCACTGTGCAATCAGATTGGGTTCTTTGTTTGTTTGGTCCTCAACCACCATTCATCAAATTATATGGCCACTTGCAACTAAATTCTCTATACACTTGCCTAACTTTTGGCAATGATGTTTCTACTAATGCTCCACATGGACTTCCATTTGCTGATGATTAAAGTTCCCTTTCGTCAATTTGCTTTCTATTGCCAACTAAAACAATCACTCTAGATCTTCATCTCTCTTTTATCATGGAACACTCACTAGTCATGGAATGATCAAGTTATGATTAGGTTTTCCTAGCTACCAACAAGAAGCATCAGCTCAAAAGTCTTCCTTCCTCTACAATGTCATCACAAGTTTGAAAAACCTTACCTAATGTTGTTTGATAATTACTTGTTTTCTTTGTTGTTTGGAAGACGACCTTTCTTTTGGAGAGATGACAGTGTTAGTGTACAATGCATTTATTATGTTTTGATAATGTAGTTGTATCTAGCTATTTATTAATTGTTTGTTGCCTTGAGGAGTTTTACGAGTTGGTAGACAATTGTGTTATGCTTGGCAACCATCAAGTTCTTGAAATAGACTTTGCATAGTCAAGGAGAGTAGTTTGACTTTGGTCCTTGGTTGACCATCTTCGGTCTACTTCTGTAAGAACTTCATGTGTGAATAAAGATATATTATACTACTCTATCTGTTTATTATTTTAACTTTTAAGTATTTGTCTCATCAAAAGGTAGAGTAAACAATTAGTACCCCCAATGGGGTTAAGGAGCAATGCCCCTCATTAGGCCTAGGGGCAGCCACACAAACCTTCCGGACAAATGCTATCTTTCATAATCTTATCACAATATTTTCAAATTTTCTACAATACCAAGTCCTCAATATATATAACCAAATCTTTACTCTTCCCATCACTTCTCTCAACATGTTTTTGTCGCATTGATGCAAAAAGCAACTTTTGTTGGGCGAAATAAGACCATAAAATGTCAAATTTGAAGCGAAACAATGAAAATCACATGGATTCTATTTTATCGTATTGCCAAGCAAATCTATGCCAAGAACTAGTGAGTCTTAATGGAAAACTTCACTAAGTCCCAAGAAAAATTTGCCAAGTACTTGGCCTAACTTTCCCTTGACTTGGCACAAGAGTCACACTGACTTGGCACGATGAGTTAGCCAAGTACTCATCAAGTTTTCCTAATACAATTTCCAATACCATGGGCTAAAACCATGAGCCTAACTTCCATGCCCAAGTTCATGATCAAGACTCCAATTCATAAATGCATCTCACAAAATAGAATCCAACTCCCTAATCAAGGAGTCCACCGACCAAAGTTGGACAACTCCATTTTGGAGTATTCAAACATCTTCAAAGATACCCTTATGTGTTATAAATTGATCAAAAGTATTTCATGGCTTTCCTACTCCACTATGTAACTTTCTCACATGCCCTTACATATCTAACAATGTCATAGAGGCTCTTACACATCTTACATGATAGATGCTCTTACAAATGTTATAGTACAATAGCCAAGTGATTTTTTTAATATTTCATTCCCAAGGAATCTTAAGATTCCTCCCAAGTGGGACACTTTTTCTATGTGGCACCAAAATTACAACATATTACAATATTAAATAAATTTTAAGTTCACCCACATTTGCAAGGTGTACAACACCTAGTCATAACGTTTGACATTTTGAAAAGCAAAACAGTATTATCATATCTTTACAATAAATTTTAGGTGCATTTTAATATGAGATGGCAATGTTCGTTATGCCAAGAGACATAATGTATAGTGATACAAGGGGTGGAATCTAATGGCATGACTGTGTTCAAAAAACTTATTTAGAGCTGAAATTTAATTTTTAAATATAGAGACACTAGCTCTAAAGTAAATAAAATAAATCCACATTAAAATACAAACACCAATTTTTTTAAATATAAACTAAATAAAATAGTTCCAAGTAAAGTACCTCTTAAGAAAATAAAAAAATCAGTCAATTTTATCTATCTATAATTCAATTAACTAAACAAACATCAAACAAAAACCTTTGTCAGCCACAAATAAAATTATTAATAATGAATGGTGGTTTTTTTGAAGTAGAAAGAAGTTCATATAATTATATAATATTTACTTTTATTTTTTACTATTCTATATTTTTGTAAATGAGTATTAAATTTTAATATCTATTGAAATACTACATGCACATGTGGGCACATAAATAGGTATTTAAATAGATTAAAAAAACCAACCTATTTTAAATTTAACTTTTGCATGTGAATATTTAATTTTAATATCTATTGAAACTATTACATATACACATGGACACACAAATAGGTACCTAGATATAAAAAGGATAGAGAATTGTTTCGTTATTTACTATACAGCCACTTTAGTTTACTATCAGCTACTTTATTTACAATTTTATTCCAAATAACAAATTTAATAAAGTTGCCTCCAAACTGATATATCCTGGCATCTTTTAGATAGAGATGTATTTAAAATATTTATGCTAGTTATTTAGAGGATTATTGTGATGGGCCCTTGTGGTTAAGGAGAAGAGTGGGATGAGCATAGGAACAAAACTGCTGGAAGTACAGTACAAGGATCTTTGCATGCACATGGCAATTCATCAAATGATTTGATGAGGATATTTCTTACGAAACATATTGTGTCCTCATTGTTTTGTCATATGACATGCATTATATAATAGCTAGCACTCTTTATGTGCTTCAAAGACATCTCAATATCATATTCAATATTTATTGCAGATGGCCCAAATCGAACTTGACTCCTGATCAATGAAAACTGCCAGTGTCCATAATTTTCCTTTTATATAGTTTCGATTTTTATACTTCATGAGTCTAATGAGTGCAAAACCATAAATGCAAAATTGTTGTACCATGTTTGTGTTTAGAGAGAGAAAGCATGGATATATAGGTTTCTTCTACCAAACCTTTCAATTCCGCAGTCGTGTGTTGATTTCTTATTCATGTTTGTTTTTGGTAACTTAGATCAAAAGAGAACTCATTGAGCACTTGATGAAATACATGGAAATTATATTTTACGGTATGCTCTGGCAATTGACCACCGTAACAACACAAAAGCACACTTAACCACTATTACCAAAGGCCCAAAACCATGTGGACTGGAAGTCATGCTCCCAAAGGGCCAACAAACACTCTAAAACAAATATTTACCAGAATCAGTTTTATTATCCCTAATATATTGCGACATAAATGGTTGTGAGAACATGCACTACATTAAATCCTAAAAACCAAAAATGCATGAAGGTACATCTCGAAACATTTTCCACTCTAAAAACAATTCAGTCAATCTAGTTTTCAATTCATATCTGATGAAAAGGGAATAATCCCTATTACCTTTCTCAGACAAGTTGATAAAAGTATAAAAAACAAATTCAAGAGGCACATATTGATACAAAGAAAAAATCTAGACTCTGATACTAGGATCTGATAATGAGACAATAGAAAGCAATTTTCACACATCTGTATACAGATTGCTCCAATTCCAATACAGTTTCATCCCTTTTTTGTAACACTATCTAGCTATAGAAAGATAAATCAAGCTAGAGAAGGCAGATGGCATAAAGACCTTTCTTCTTTTATGCTCCACAGATTCAAGAGCTGACCGTAGTTTGGTTATACTGGCCAAATCATCCGCTTCTTCTGTGGCCAAAGTCCCTGCAATATCCTGACCCACAAAAAAAAGTGGACACATCAATATTTTATAAAAACATTAATTTTGTATTTTTTTCTTCAGCATTTAAACACAGATGTAAATTTAAATGTTAGATTGTATCCATTACATTGCCTTGAGGGAAACAAGAATGCATAAGTGCAAAACATTATCTCACCAGTAAATTGATCAAAAAATTGTGACAATTTTATGAGAGATTTGAACATGTTCTCACCTACTTATCAATGATTGCAAGTGTTAGTCAGACTAGGCAAGAGAAAGGTCTTACTCTCGCTACCTTGTGATTTCACTGGTCTCATACTTATTTTTTGTTCTCAAATGCTGATTCTGATGAGATGATTCTGCTCCCTGGTGCTACTTAGTAGAAAGCAGATACTTGGTTGTGCTCTTCATAATAGTGTTGGTAGAGAGACAATGACAGGCAGAGTACCCATTTGGAATGCCAAAATGCAGAAAGTGGTTCATGATGTTCAGATCATTCCTATGGAAAATTTATCCTAACATTGCTTCATTTTCTATGTTAAAAACTGTGAAGACTGGACCAATGCATAAAGACTTACCTGAGTGTGGAAAGGCACATTCTAAGAAACATCTAATTCTCTTTTCTGATAATGAGCAGTTTTCCAATGTAATTTTGCAAGAATGGGTGTTTGATAGGTTTGTGTTACACTCATAGTTGCATAGAATGTGTGACACTGCTTCATTATTCTTAGTTAACAAGTTCTTAACATTGCCCGCTTTAGGGGGCACCACTTTCCTATTTGTGCTTAAAGTAACTTAGGTTTCCATGAGTACCACTGTGCGCATCTACAGTTAATGTTATCACTTTATCTTTATGAACCTGTTGTATTTCTCACACTAATATCCTGCAAGGTGATATCTAAGCAGCAATTTGGAAGAAAAACCTTTTGTGGCACGTAGGAGAGGATTGGTAAATAAGACTTCACTAAGAGCAACAATTACTATTTTTTCCCCAAAAATTATAGTGTTTCACGGAGTTATGTCACCCTGGCCTCCCACGCAAGAAAACAAGGCGTTTGCAAAATGGGGGAATCCCCAGGACATGTAGACAAGGATGAGACATCCCCTGACTACCGCTCTCCCCCTCCCCCCAACCATCATCACCAAATGGGAAAGATCTCCAAGAAGCTCCTCTTATAATGGAGCCCATTGGGGATGTTGAGGGGACTTCGAGAAGTCCACAAAATGGCATGGAAGCTCTATGAAGTCCCTCAAAAGTCTCAAAAACTTTGAGACATCCCCACAGCCTGCGCATGCAAAAAGTCATTTAAAGAAAAGAAAAAAACATTTATTAAAAAATCTAATTTACTAACCCTAACCCTAAAATGTTAAGAAGCCCCACCAAAACCCTAAACCCTCAAAAAAAGCTATATACCCATCATCAATACAAATCACCCTAAACATCCTATGGCTTGGTTGAGGAGGACAATCTTATGAATGAGGGAGTCACAACTCTTCATTTCATGCCTTGTGACCATTCATTAAACTTAATTAAATTTTAATTATATTATATTTTATTTTTCACTTTTTTATTTTATTTTAATTTTATTATTATTATTATTTATTATTAAAATCCTATTTCAAAAAGGGGACATTGCATGCTTCAAAAACCCTAGTGACCATCCCTCTGTCTTTGCTTATACCCTAGCCAACATGCCACTAAACCCAATGTGCTTGAAAACCTCCTATTTTGGTTCTTGCATAGGTGCTGTCTACAACTGATGATGATAATACTAGTAATTACTTGCAACGAGAAAACTTACAAGCACCAAACAATAAGTTTTATACTTAGAATTTCACTCAATATGAAATATTTCAATTGGGTACAAGCATCAATGCTTCAAATGGTGAGATCCCATAGAATGGAGATGATTTTCAAGGAAGAGGCCTTGGGGGTTGTTACAGAATTATTCTTTGTGAATACTTGAACCCACATCTTCCTCTACTTTTATAGGTAGGTATTGAAAAACATGACAATTATTATAAGGCATTTTCCAAGGTCTTCCTCTGATTAAGTAAAATGACCATGTCATTTATATAGTTCTAGGAAGCCAACCACCCAATATGCAGCCCTATCACTACCCCTATGATCATAATAATGAGAAAAAGCACGTTGTTTGTGAGCTTGATGTTGTGACCAATTGCCCAAGTGAAAGATTTTACTCCATACCCATGGTTATGGTGCACAAAAAAGATCCTTCTTGGCAATGGGCATGTGTATCATGATTATTGGGAGTCAAATGAACTCACTGTCAATAATAAGATTTATATCCATGTTATTCATTATTTGTTGGATGAATTTCATACAGCTATGGTCTCTACTAAGTTGGATCTGCGTTTCAGCTACAATCAAATGAGTAAATCTTAAACAGTTGGTAAGTTGTTTGTTTTTCAGGGGTGTTTGACTCCCAAGTAACAACAAGATGTTGGCTGTTTACTTTAAGGTATCAAAAGTGGATCAAGAATAATTGAAGCCCACTACTCATATACATGAAGGCCAATATGCACATTCAACCTTTCCTTTTGGTCGTGCTAATACACCATATATTTTTAAGAGTCTCACAAAGTTGGTCGTAGGGCAACTCTAACCATAAAGAAGTCACTGGTCCCAATACTATAGCCTCTACAATATAAAGGGGAAAGGGAGGAAGTTGTGAAGGGGCTTACCACATAAGTGATACAGGGGGTTGATGATCATGTTCATCAAGTAACTACTGATTGTGTTTTCAGTAGATTTGCTTTAATTGTTAGTGGGGCCACCTTTCTTCCCCAATTCACAGGATACAAATATAATAAGGAAGGTTACTGAAATATAAGAGGGAGGGGGTTTGGGTGTTTTACATCCATCTTAGATAGGCCCCTCCATGTAGTGTAGTTTCTATTCTATTCCACTCTAGTCTTCTGTACTGAAATTGGATGGATGCACGAAAATCAACACTTCCTTTGTCTAGTTCTAACCATATATGTTAAAAAACCTCAATTCAGGGCCCACCACTACAGTTTCTCTACTCTATAATGTTGGGGACTGGTTCAAATTGACCAGCCCCAAATTATCTTGAAAAGTCAGGAAGAGATTAACCAGAAATTGTTATTATATTGATTAGGTACTTGTGCTTTTTTAAGATACACTTATCTTATATCTATAGTAAAATTTGGAAATAAATCTGCGTTATGTGGGTAACAATTGATAACAATTGGAAAGAGATCAGCTTTATGCATGCCCCAAGGAGGTTTGAATACCTTGGGAAATGCCTCCTTCAAAGGTGTCAAGTTGGGCTTTAACAAGAAGAAAACAAGAATGGATTGGCCATTTCCAAAGAATATTAAAGGTCTTAAATGATTCTTATTTCTTACACAATACTACTGCAAGTTTGTGCCGGAATACAGTCACATTGCAGATCCTCTTACAACAATCTATTAAAAAGATGTATTTGTTCATACTGTCAAGGAATTAGGAAATTTAAGCATTTAAGGACCTAAAGCATGCCCTTGCAATACCTCACCTCAAGAAAATGTAAATAGTAGAATGTGATGGTTAATATAACAGAATTGAAGTTGTATTAATGCAGGATAGTCAACCAATAGCATTTCGAAGTCCACAACTGAAAGGAAGTACACATCAAATCCACATACAAAATGAAATAACTTGCACTTAAGCAATGGCATCTGTACCTCATACATAAACACTTCAACGTTACAAAAAATCTTATCTTAAAAAACTTCCTTAGCAAAGGCTTTTATTCGAAAGAGTAACCAAAATAGGAATCCAAAAATTACAGTCAGTGACTAAGATCCAGTTTCCAGAAGAAATGATTGAATATGCTTGATTGTAATTCTGAATACATGGTCCACAACTCTTCTTGGCACACACAATCAGATGGGAAAACAGATATGGTAAGCAAATTCCTTGAAGGATATCTTCATTGATTTTCCTATGATAAACAATCTCAGTGGGGCCAAATATTAGCATTAGTTAAATGGTGATACAACCAAATTAACATCCTTTAAAGCATGGTATGAATATCCCTCACCACCGACTTCTGCCTATCAGCATAAGCAAAATGGGGTCTCGGCAGTTTTTAAATCACACTCAACATCAACAAGTTATGCTATAGATTCTCAACATACTTGGCCATGGCATAAATTAGAATGAAACAAGAATATCAACACAGAAGCAACTGCCATTTTAAGGGGATAGAGTTTTGCTTTTTCTCTACCTGCAAGCATATCAATAAATGCATCTGTGCCAACAAAAGGGTAACAAATTAGCTCCTAAAAACTTGGAAGCCTTGCTTACAAGTTGGGACTGTATCAATCCTAAATGATCCATCTAATTTTTCAGGTGTCTTGCATGAACAACATGATTGATCACTAAACCCTATAAAAACAAAGCAAGAATTGAATGCTGAGAGCCGAATCATTGAAACTAGAAGTGATTGATAGGTGAGTCAAGCAATTGTGTAGCAAAGCTATCATGGTGTATCTTATCATGCAAAGAATTTGGGAGGATGTGAAATGGGAGGAAGAGCATTTCATGCAAAACCATCTTCGCCAGGAAAGTGAGGGAGCAATTCTACAATCAGGAGAGGCGTGTTGTGATACTTGTTGTACATGTCATGTGTATGATCACATTATTTAGTAGCCCACACATATGGCATGTGCAAACCTTGGACTTAGTCAAGTAACAATTTCTAGATTCTAGCCATTCATCTTATTAGAATTTATGTGTTTGCCCTAACGTAATTGAGTTATTAATATAGGTTAGATAAATATCTGGACATCATGTGTAGTGTGAATACATCCTTCACTAAAGCATTTGGTAGGCTGCCCACTGAAAGTTGCATTACTTTCTTATTCTAGATTCTAGAATAAAGTAATTTTACTCTCAAATGCTAAAATTCTTCACATCCCTGCTTTATATGTTGGTTCTTCAGTATTTCTTGTGCTTGTATCCTAACAGTTTGACTCATTCAGGATCAACCGACAATAATTTCTGATTTGTTTGATGGTTGTCTAACCAGTGAATGAACAGCATTCCCAGCTCTATCCCTTGAACAAACATAATATATAAGAGTGAAGATCTTCAACCCTCTTGTCTCGTATGGTCTATCATTATTCATATATCTTGCACAACAATATAAAGGATCAACTGGACGGCAAAGAATCAGCTTGCTAGCTTAAGAATTATGCATAAGCATGCAGATCTAGAGAGAGATAGCTTAGGAATAAATAAATGGGTATGGAAAAATTTAATGGCATTTCATAGGGAATATGAGGTCTAGGATAAATGCTTGAGCAATGGCTTTCAATAAAGAATGCTACACTGAAAAACAGATTTTATCAAAACCAGTGGTGATTAGTGAAAAAATGGCAACATGGTCTGAAATTTTACTTATAGATAGTAACTGGTACTACCTTTAAATGCTGTAATTGAGATGTGTAAACCCGTTTAGTGTAATCTGACAGTAGTTGACCTAAAGAGTCAGTACTCGGATGCTGAGGAGTCCCAAGTCCAGCCATCCAACCATCCATAATAGCAGTTGAAAGAAGCTCCAACTGCCCAGCAACTCCCCCAACACCATCACCACCAGTTACAGAAAGGAAGTCAAAATTCTCTGCAAGCCAGGATCGAATCTGACGTTGAAGTTCACCAGCAGGAGTATGGACAAAAAGAGCAGCAAGGGATTTATTTCCTGTTGCAAAATTTCGACCTTCTTCAGTTACTTCTCTAAGCTTCCCTCCTGTTACATGTTGCTGCCATGTTTCCTATTACAAGCATAAAACATAGGGTCAATACAAAGACATTAATGATTAAACCAACATAACACCAAACAGACTGGAATAAGTGCACAGAGAGATACCTTTCTTCACCCATTGCTACATAGAGCAAGAGAAATTACTTCATATTTTATATCAGCTAAGAAAAATCTTCAAAGGTGGAAACCTCTTTTATGACATGTTGATAAGTTTTGATTTTGACAATAATTTTTTCTTTATTAGAAGTATATTGCACTATTGATTAGAGAGCACCTTTAGTTTATGACATAAGCAGCCATGATTACAAGAGACTTGCGCCAAAACAGGAACAGCTTACAACAATATCTTGTTTCTATGTATCAAAAGATTGAATGGAAAATCAAATAAACTTAAATGAGAACCTAAAAATTGGCTAACATTACTTTTCTTACCTGGTCAATACCTCTGAGCTTCAAGACAATTGATGAAAATTTTGACTTCTTGTCCTGTTTGATGTTTACTTTAAAAGTTCGTACATGGTCATCACTGAAGTCCGAACTTGAATTGTGATAATAACGACCAGGAGATCTTCCTGGGCTACTACCCCTACTGGAATTCCTGCTACGCCCCATACTAGCTTTTTCTAAGAAACGTTCTACAGGAGGCACCTAAAATGGGTGTTCAACAGTAAGTATTCCAAGCTAATGAGTGTCAATTCACTTGAAAGCAGAGAAATTGTACATAAAAAGAAAGAAATATCACTTTTTATCAACAGATATTTGATAAGCACACTACCTTGATTGTCTGTAGTTCTGGTGACCTTGACAGTAAGGAACGTATATACAAAATCCGCACCCGAGACACAAGCATGGTATCCATCACTCTTCTGGGCTCCATCTTGGAGATAAAAGAGAAAACAGCATCCCGAATTTCTGCGAGCATTTCATGTTCCCTTGCAGCACCTGCTTTGATTACTGCAGCTAAAACCTGCATCATTAATAATTCACAGTTTAGCAAACAAATGATGAAGTTGGAAAATAAAGGAATCCAGAAGAAGATGACTGAGAAGGCAAACTTCTTATTAAGAAATGCTCCAAATGCCATCATCTTGCAAAGTTTCTTTCAAACATCGAGTAATATAAAGCTATAACTATTGCCCAAGAAAATCCTCTCCTCAACATAAATTAAATTGTTCATTAATAGCAATGCCATTGAAATGCTCAAGCCTTCCTATGAGAATACCAGATTCATTATCAAGAATAAAGGATGGTGATGTAAGAAAGAAACTGTAATTTCAGATGTATCCAAATAAATTTTAAGTTCACCTTCACAAGAGGTTACAAGATTAAAAAAAGAATGTATGGGGAATTGCTTCAGCATATCACCATTGAAAAAGATTAAAAAAACATTTTATGAGGAATTACTTCAGCATGTCACTAGTGAAAGATTAAAAACACTTATATGGGGAACAACTTCAGCAAATCGCCTGTGAAAGATGAAAAAAAAAATGTGTGGAATTACTTCAGCAAATCGCCAGCAAAAGACAAAAAACTACACAAAAAAACAGTTTATACTCTTCCATTCAAACTATTATCCTACACATGTAATTATTATAACACAAGTTTTTCCAAGGTAATCCTCCCAATTGCAACAATTCATAAGAACCCAGATTTGGGATGTTGAAATGCGCATCAAGAAAGATAGCATACTACTATATATCAGTGGGTAAAAATAATTGCTGGTTTGGTACAAAAATAGATTACAAGAATTGCAAGAAATTGTGCATTGAAAATATTGAATAATCCTTAATTTGAATGATTTTATGAGATATAAAGTATTAAATCACACAAGGTAATACCAGGTCATCCCTTAATAACACAACTTTGTAAGAACCCAGAAATGGCTCAAGTTTCAACCTGGTACGATACCAAGATTTCATATAATATTACAATTTTGAAAAAAGAATAATACAATCTATTTCACTACAAGATGTTTGCTGCAGCCATTCTTTTTCAAAATAAACCCATACAATGTGCTATAAAAGAATAATTCAGCTGTAGGGCATCATAATATAACATCACACTTTTCTCTTGCTTCATCACCATAAAGTTTTTTCCATAAGAAAAATACAATTTAACAACAGAATTTTCCTTCTTCCATAACTAGATCAGAGATAATGAAACAAAGCTAAGGTCTACCTATTGAATAACCACAGATTGTATTATGTTTTCTGATATATCATGGGCTCAAAATAATGAATTCTTAGGATACCATAGCTACTGTTTAGATGTCATCCTAGATAATATCAAGATTTATACAGGTAGTGTCCCTTCAATGGCATCCTGAAGAGCCTAAGAAAAGTTCAGAATTGCTGGAAACTGGCATTCCAACCATATGATTGTCATGACAATCAAAAGAGAAGAAGTCAGCATGCTATATTTATTGGTGTTCATGATTAAAAACATAGATAGGCAAGGGATGATCAGACTTCGGTGAAATATTTAAGGGCATTTTATAGATTTAGCTTAAAGTAAACAGTACATTCAGAATGATTTTGTCAAATATGAAGACAGTTGTGGAAACATTTGTTGGAAAACAAGCACCCATTAGTTTCAGCTTGTACACCATGGGAAAGGATGGAATAAAGATTGACCTGATGAGCGCATGATTATACAGAGAGGTGGAGTGAATCATAAGAATAACAACTCTATGTTACCGATTCGCCTGGAAAAGGCCTGGATACGATACGATTCGTACCAAGTACGAAATACAGATTCGGTATGTCCTGGATTCGACCAAGATACGTGTTTTCGCCTGGAGATTCGATGGGAATTCGGTGGTTGCCTGCGGATTTGACCAGGATATGGCAGAAAGAATCCAAGGCGAATCTGCGACGAATCCAGGCGTGAAAACGCCATGTCCGTGGAATAAAGTGTTTTTTTAGCATTTTTTTAATCATTTTTTTGACCGGATGTTGACTTCTGAATATTTTAATATTCATAGCAACCCTAATTTTGACCTCCAAACACACTAAATAGGTAAAAACAATCTCATTTAACAATTTGTGAATGAAAAACAAGTTTTTTTGCCTCCATTGCTGAACTTTCTCTCTTGCTTGCACAAGCTTGAATAGACTTAAAGGCTGATCGTTGGTTGTTCAAAGTTGATTGTTGTGCTATTCCTAAGCACTTGCAAGTGTCCATTCGTTGCCAAGAAGATCATAGAGCAAGATTTGTTCAAAAGAGGTGGGTTTCTTTGAAGTTTTTTTATTTTTTTCTTACATTTTTTTTAACAAATGAACTATTTTGTTTTGTTTTTATTGTTTTGTAACTTTTGTTGATTGTTCTCATTCTTTTAAGTTTTTCAGTTTCAAATATCAATACCAAAATTATTTCAATTTGTTGTGCCTTAGGTATTACAATGGCATATGCTTCTAACTCAGGCCAATCTCGTTTCAAAATAAATGCAAACTCTCCCCTTTGGAAATATGTAGAAATGGTTCAACAATGTCCGAGTGGTGGAGTATTTATTTGGATTTGTAGTCATTGCGAAGTTCGATATACAAGCTCATACAGTCGAGTGAAAGCCCACTTGTGTAGGATCTCTGATACTGGCATTAAACCTTATCCAAGATCTCTAGATAGTGATGGCAAAGGCCTTCCAAATGACGTAGTGTTAAAATATATTGTTGAGCAAGAAAAAGCAGAGCAAAAAGTTGTTAGTCTTAAGACAAACCATCCTTTGAGGAAAGGATCTCGATCCATGAAACCCCCTACACTGCCTACTTATCTTCCACCTACAGAAAGCCATCCATTTATGAACATCCCTCAAGAGCAAACTGTGCCCTCATCAAATAAAAGATCTAAGGGACCATTGGAAGCTTCATTTCAGAATGAGGCAAGAGAGATTGCTGATCAAGACATAGCAAGATGTATCTATGCCAATGGATTGGCATTCAACGTTGTTCGTTCACCATATTGGCAAAAAATAGTGAAATCCATTAATGAGGCTCCAAAGGGGTATAAGGGCCCAAGTTTTGAGAGGGTGTGTTGCACCTTATTGGAGAAAGAGGTGAAACATGTAGCAGACTCTTTGAAGCCCATAAGGGATTCATGGATCAAAACAGGGGTGACCATCATTTTTGATGGATGGAAAGATGCAAAAAATCGCCCATTGATCAATGTTATTGCCGTGTCCCCTAAAGGGGCAATGTTTTTGAGAGCAGTGGATTGTGAGGGACAGGTGAAAGATGGTCCATTTATTGCTAACATCCTTTGCCAAGCTATTGAAGAAGTGGGCCATCAAAATGTTGTGCAAGTTGTAACCGACAATGCCAAAAATTGTAGGGCTACTGGGTTATTGGTTGAGGGAAGTATCCACACATTTTTTGGACACCTTGTGCTATCCACTCCCTCAATCTACTACAAAAATTGGATCCAAAATTGAGTGATCAAACAAGTGTATGCTAAGGCGAAGACATCCAAATGCTTATCACCAACCACCATATGACACAAGGAATATTTAGACAATTCTCAAAATTGGAATTGTTTAAGGTAAGTTAATTCTCAATATTTTTAAATTTTTAGTTTTCTTTTAATTTTAAAATTTGATTTTGTAAATTTAAATTACAATTTAATTTTTATTTTGATTTCCAATCAGGTTGCAGAGACCCGTTTTGCCTCCAACACAATTGTGTTGAGACGACTTATAAAGGTTCGTGACGCACTCTGTGCCATGGTAATCAGCCCTAATTGGGCCATATGGAGGCAATCTAGCAGTGAAAGGGCAAATAGGGTCGGGCAAAGGATCCTAGATGAGCGTTGGTGGGATCGTGTTGAGTACCTGGTCAGTTTCACTGAGCCTATACTGAGCATGATTCGTTACACAGACATGGATAGACCTTGTTTGGGAGAAGTATATGATGGTATCAACTCAATGATTGAGAGGATGAAAACCATCATCAATGCAAAAGAGGAAGATCTTGAAGAAAAGTTCTTCAAAGAGCTACAAGAAATCATGGTTGATAGATGGAACAAAATGACCACTCCATTGCATCTTCTTACTTTTGCATTGAGTCCCAAATATTATAGTCTTGAGATTCTTTCTGCTTCATCAAGAGTTGCTCCATATAAGGATGTTGAAGTGGCTCGAGGGTACAAGGCAGCACTTCGGAGACTCTTCACTGATCGTGACCAATGTGATCGAGTGAGGGCTGAGTTCATGGCTTTTGCATGCTCCAGTAGTGTTGATCAGAATCTTGATGCTCTTCGAGACAAGTATAGGGTGGATGCTCATAGTTGGTGGTACTTCCATGGGAAAGAATACATGCACCTCCAATCAATTGCAATAAAAATCTTATCCCAAGTAAGTTTTATATTTTGTAATTTTAATTTTAATTTATAATTTTATATTAATTAATAATTTTATATTAATTAATAATTTTGTTTAGTTAAATTTTGTAACTCTTAACTATTTAATTTGGTCTTAATAGGTTGCTAGTTCATCTTCTTCTGAGAGGAATTGGAGCACATACTCCTCCATCCACTCAATAAAACGCAATAGGCTGTATTCAGAAAAGGCAAAGGACTTGGTGTATGTGCATTCAAACTTGTGCCTCCTTACACAAAAGCAAAGTTCCTACAAAGGAGACACAAGGAGGTGGGATATTGAGCCAGAGCAGCTTGACTTGGATGCTTCGACAAGTCACTTAGCTACACTTGATATTGATAATGAGTATGAGCCTGAAGCAGCTACTGATCATGAGAGTGGTAGTGTTAGTGCTACTGCTAGTGGCAGTGCTTGTGCGAGTGCCACTAATGCTATTGTGGTTCTACACAAAATGTAGCATCTAATGATGCTAGTTTGTTTGATGACCCATATGATTCAGATTGATCAATGATCAATAATGGCTGATTGTAAACGTTTGACATTTTATGTTTGAACTTTAATTTATAATTTTATATCATGACATTCGAGTAATCACTAATATTTTAATATTTGACTTAGTGACTATGAAAGTGGTGATGCATTTTTGCTATGTTATTAGACTATTAATATGGTGGTGTATTCTGAACTTAATTACTGTTGCAAATATGTATATATTTCTGATTTTTATATGTTTTTTGTATTGCCGTACCCAAGCCGTACCCAAGCCATACCCAACCCCAAAAAATTTTTTTGCCGAATCCCGTACCAGATTCTCGTACCTGTTCTCGAATCCAAAAACAAATCGGTAACTTAGACAACCATGCAAGATCTAACAATTATGCAACATAAGAGGAACACACAATTTACGTGGAAACCCTTAATGGAGAAAACCATGGCAAAATATTGATTTTATATAAATCTCTTTTTACAAAATTTTGTAGGCACCAATCTACTAGAGGCACCAACCCCTAAGAAACTCTAATTTCAACAATTTGTGGGCACCGACCTACTAGAGGCACCACAACCCCTATGAGGCACCAACCTCACCAATATGAATAATATTTTTTAATAATCTGCTATAATGCTGATCATAAATTTCCATTAAACTGATTACTATCTCTTTACAAATCTGCCAAAGAACTTCTCACAATCTCTTCATATTTACAAATCTGTAAATAGTCTTCTTACAATCCCCTTCTAAGTTTCCAGTTTTAGTACGGGTATGGAATACGAGTACGCTGGTATGGCAAAAAAAAATCATTGGATACGATACTTTTGGGTAGGGCTGTATAATATATATATATATATAGTTTAAAAATATAAAGAATTGTAAATACATTTGATAGTGTGACACTTCATCAATCATCATTGAATCATTGATCAATGGTGGTGATAAAAATAAATGCCAATTGATAGTTCAAAATTTCAATATTATGTCATATATTATATATGTCTAGAATCACGATTCAAATGAAGATTATTACAATTACAAAATTGAAATAAATACAATCAAAAATTTGTATAATTGTCTTCAATTTTCATCAATCATCAAAAGGATCTAGATCAAGGTCATCACTTGGTTCAACATCATTTGAACCACAAGTAAATGCATTGCCACTCATACTAGGTGCATCATGTGTAAGAGTCTCATCATGATCATCATCTATAGCGACTCTAGCAAGCTTTGCAATAGATGCATCCAAGTTAGCACTATCCAGGGCTATGTCCCAATGCTCCATTGAACCTTCCTTGTACTCATCTTTCTTATGTGATAGAAGATGCAAGTTGGAATGGACATAAACCAAGTCTTCTACTTTTTCAGCAGCCAACCGGTTATGCTTCACTGAGTGGATAAAGGGGTTATGTACTCCAATTCCATTCAGCCGAAGAAGAACTTGCAGCCTGTTGAAATTGGAGAGAAACTAAGTTGCCAGCTTGGGTACAAGTTCAGATACGGGTACGGATGCGGGTATGCCGGTATGGCAAAAAAAATTCTTCAGTACGGGTATGGAAGTATATATATATATATATATATAATTTATAAATTATTAAATTATACATAATGCCATAGACTCTTAAGCATGTTCAAAATTATAAATTTAATTATAAGAACAATGATATTCATTAGACATAGATGATAATTGATAATTGATAAACTATAGTCTATTAAACATAACTGCCAATAAATAGAATATTGAAATACAATAATACCTCATATAATCATATTCATAATTTGCAAAAATGTAAATAGTAAAAACTCAAGTCTTCAAATGCCATTACACATTGAAAATTCAAATTACAATCAATATTTAATTTAGTAGTCTTCAAATTCGTCTTCATCAAAAGCATCAAGGTCGTGGTCCTCAATTGGTTCAATTTCATTTGAACCACTATCAATTGGATTGCCTATTTCAGCTTGGGGGCAAAAACATGGTGTTTTTTGCTCTTTTGAGTTTGAAAAATGAGCATCATTTGGTTGGCCAACGTAATATAAGGCATTATTTGCACTTTTTAGGGTTTTGTTTTTTGTTTTTCAAGTGAGTTTTTTACTTTTTAGGCGTTGTTTGTTGTGGGTCTGCTTGGGTCCTTCCTAGTATTCCTTGGGTTCGACCAAGGTTCTTCCCTGGCCACCCGAGTTCTTTGTGGGTCCTTTTGTGAAGAATCCACAGAGAACCCGGGTGGCCAAGGAAGAATCTGATCGAACCAAGACCCAAAACGTATTTTGTAGGGTACGAGGGGCTATAAGAGAGAACTATGGAACTTAGGAGAGAAATCCAAAACAACTTAAAAATAAATATACAAATTAAATTAAAGAATCTACAATACAAATGTTAAATAATAAAAAATAAAAATTACTTGTGATAGAATCTTGATTGCAAGAGGCTAGAGGAACAAATAATCTTGCCCATGGAGGTACCACCACGTATGAGCATCTACACTGTATTGGTCTTAAAGAGCACAAATAATATGATTTCATCCTGAGATAAACATGCCAAACTCTTGCCTAACATTTTCTACTACTTTTGGATCTGAGAAGAGTCTTTTGAATGCCCTCTTGTACCCATTAGCAACTTCACTATCTCTATATGGTGGAGTTCTCCCTCGCAAAGCAAGTATCTGTGCACTATAGAATTTGGGAGACAATGCATATGCAAGGAGATGCAATGGTTTGTTCATCTTGTTCTAGCGGTGATGAATAATTTTTTCAACACTTCAAAAAAATGTTTCTTCGGAGTCATTCTCTTTTTATGCTATTATTACCTTTATTTTTTCTATCATGGGGTCAATGCCATCATAGATTTCCCCCAAACATATTCGATCTATATCAGCAAACCTAATCATACTCATGACAGGCTCTGTGAAACTCAAGATAGTCCACACGCGCCCACCAATCGTCATCTAGGATCAATGACTTGACCTTCTGGGCCCTCTCTGAACTTGATTACTTCTAAATACTCCATTGGTTGCTAATAACCATGGCACCCAATGCCTCTCGCACCTTCAAAAGTCATCTCAAAACAATTGTGTGTGATGCAAATCGAGTCTCAACAACCAAATATCATGTAAACAATAAAACATAAGTTAAAAACACATTAAAATATATTATATAAATATACATGGCATAAATAAAATTAAAGAATAAATTAAATAATTAAATTAAATTTACCTTCAACAATTCCAATTTTGAGAAAGTCTTGAAAATGCTTTGTGACATATGGTGGTTTGCCACAAACATTTGGATCTCCTCACCCTCTTGGTATATAGCTTTCACCCACTCTATTTGAGTTCCAATTGCTTGACACACCAATTTAAGGGAGTGTACGATGCATGGTGTCCAAAACATGTGTTCATACCATTCCTCAACCAAAGCACCTGCAGCCCTGCAATTTTTTTCATTGTCCGTAATGATTTGAACAACATTTTTAGGACCCACCATCTCTATGGACTCAATGAGGATTTTAGAAATTAATTTTGCATCCTTAATTTCCCCCTCACAATCAACTGCCTTCAAAAACATTGCCCCTTTGAAGGACACCGCAATAACATTTATTAAAGGTTGCTTTTTACAATCTTTCGATCCATCAGAAACAACAAAGACTCATGTTTCAATCCAAGAATCCCTAATTGGTTTGAGTGATGTCCCTACAAAGAAAAATCTCTTGCTAATAAGGTGGTGTGCACCTTTTCATACCCAGGACCTGTGAAACCAAAAGGTGCACTATTGATTGCCACCACCATTTCATGCCAATATGGTGATCTCACCAAGTTGAAAGGAATACCATTCGCATAAATGCAACGTGCAACTTTTTCCTTTGCAATGTCTCTTGCTTCATTTTGAAATACCTTATCCAATGGGTCTCTTTTGCAAAAAGGAGTGGGATCTTCTACTTGGATAGAGGGTGTCTCCAAGAAAGGATGTTGAGAAGCCATTACTGAATCTATAGGTAAAGTCATTGATGTTCTCTTTGATACAGGATGAGATCTTAATTTTGCTCTTTCACTCACAACAGCAGCTTGTTCTTGTTCTCTAATGAATGTAAGGAGTGGGATCTTCTACTTGGTTAGAGGGTGTCTCCAAGAAAGGATGCTGAGAAGCCATTACTGAATCTGCAGGTAAAGTCATTGATGTTCTCTTTGATACGAGATGAGATCTTAATTTTGCTCTTTCACTCACAACAACAACTTGTTCTTGTTCTCTAATGAATGTCATATTTTTTTCCATTGGCAACCCCTTCTTATTTCGTCCTTCAAATATTCTCATCCCTTTCCCACTTTGTGCACATAAGTGAGCTTTCACTTGACTATATGAGCTCTTAAATTCAACTAGACACTCTCCACAATTCCTGAAAGCCCCACCTCCTGGAAGTTGTTCAAGCATCATAACATAATTCCATAAAGGGATGCTTGATCAATTTTAATTTTTTTGTTTGCATCAATACCCACTGAACTTGAACTTGTGGCCATTTCAAATAGACTGCAATTTGATTTTGCTATTATAAGAAATTAAAAAACTTTAAATTATAAAATAAATAAATAAATACAACCCTACAATATATATAATTTATAAAGTATAAACTAATGAAAGTTCAAAATGAACACCAAAAAATATTGTAACAAATAGCGAAACTTGTTTCTTCTTTTCTAAAAAAAAATTTAACCAAAAAAAAGACTTGAAACAATTTGTTAAAAACTAAAGAATTAGTTACAATGCTTACCTTAGATGATTAGATCTCCTTTGTGCAAGGTATCCTCAAACCTTTGGCACTTTGTGATCAATCTCTTTCAAAAAATCAGCAACGCTTCAAAATAGAAAAATGGAAAAAAATGTTTGATGAATGTTTTGAGGAGAGCAATGAAAAGATAAATGGGCTTTAGAGGACGTTTTTAGGGTTAGTTGCACTTTTTGGCAACTTTTTTTATGTTTTTTTAATTGAATTTAGGCGCCCCCTAGGCATTGGCGCCCACAGGAGTGCCCCAGATGCTCCCAGAATAGACACGGGACATAGATCAAGAGAACCCGGTAACAACGATCCCCTTATAAGTCTTGTAAATAATCTTCTCACAATCTCTTTATAAATCTGCAAATAATATTCTTACAATCCCCTTATAAGTCTGCAAATAATCTCCTTACAATCTGCTCTTCATAAGTCTGGTGTATATGATGTATTTGTTTGTCTTTTTATTCGACAACACACACTCCTTCCTCTCAAATTACAATCTCCTTTCATATGTATTATGCCTTCAAGAAGAGAGGTAACCTTTTGAAATAGACCCAACTATTTGGTAAAAACATGACTTTTCCCTTTCAAAACAAAACATAATAAATGCTGCCTTTTCTTTAACTAAACTGATTGCACCTCTTTATTTATTAATTTCTGCCCATCTTAATGATATTAATTACTGCCAAATTAAATAAATGTATAAGGATCACTGAATTTAATTAATTCAAAATATGGGGTGATCAGATCTTATTTAGACTTTGGGCGCCACCTTGCAATATTAATATGGAATCACTGCTTTTCATAAACTAAATACCATTGCCTTGTGTTAACTTCAAGCCCTGCCTTTTATAAATCGTAGCCTTCTCTTGTCTTTTGTCTTTTTCTTATTTTTGTCTTTTGTGACTTTTGACTTGTCCTAAAACATGGTCGGCCAAAATAGAGACATCAGATTTGAATTTGTGAAGGTGCCAAAAAAGAGAAAGTCGGCCAGCAAACTTCAAAGGATATTATTTACTTCAATTTAATCATCAGATCATTCTTTTATGTAAAGTATGTTTGTAATGTATGTATGTTTTTCTTTTGAATCATCAATGATTTCTCTTAACCTTTTCTTCTTCCCTTAACGGCTACAATTTCCTTTGACAACAATCTTGCAGTTTCTCACATTCAAATTTGACTCTTGCTTCAAGGGTCCATCAGTATAACTGGAAAATCCAGTGCTATGTATAAATAATAATCCAATTATATCTATACAAATATACCTTTCTCAGCCCCTTTGCATGATATATTATAATTTAAGAATACAGAGGCTTATGATCCAATTTTAGACTGTGGTCCTTGGCTGACTTTTCACCATAGTGACAAGGTAAATGTAAGCTGTAAAATTCATGGAGGTACCCAATGCTCACATACTTTATTTTTGGTGTAAGTGTAGTAAAGTATATCACCCACCAATAGTCAATGAATTTAGTCAAAGAAATCGCATTACATAAGAGAAAAGGTAAGGTTTCTTTTTCCTAGGGTCTTTATACTTGAGTCTTTTGATCTATTGCATACTTATTGATCTGATATGAAGAATGATATGTGAATACTAACGCACATGTTTAAGTTTCAAACATAATTACAAAGAGATGGGCACTAGTACTGGTATCAAAAATGCGGATCGGCACTAGTATGGGATAAAGGAATGGGTACGGGTACCCTATTTTCAAAAAAAATGTTGGAGTTGGCAAAAATAAAAAAAATATAAATTTAATTGAGAAAAACATAATTATCAAATGGAAATGCAACTTTAAAGATTATAATATACATAAAAAAATTAAGAATAACATTTTAAAGCATTTAATTTGATGTCAACAAAAACAAAGCTTCATTATATCATATTTGATAATCAAACATAAAATTTAAAACCATAATCACCTAGGGATGGCAGACAATGAGTGAGAGAGGAATACCACTATTTTTAAAACATAGTATGGTCATCCTCAGATATATTCTCAATCAATTGATAAAACATTAATGCAGTTTCAGTCTCATTATTGTTTCTCTTTCTACTATTACCTCTTTGGGATTGGATAAGAAAATTTTATGCTACAAAAGAATTTGTAAAAGTTTATGCAAAAAATAGACAATTGCATGTCTATTAGTGCATTTCTTAAGAGCTTTTATCTTTTGTCAAACACATATCAGCACTTTAGGAACACTCTATGTAGTTTCCCGATTTTAAAGGGATGCTTCAATGATATGTATAGGCATATGAAGAAACTTCATCTTAAGTCTCCAAATGTCTAGAAGCATCCCCACATGGTCTCTAAGATAGGAATTTTTGATACAAGTGACGAGTACCAAGGGTCAATGAAATATGCTAACCAATTTTTTGCCACAGTTTTACGCAATCACCAACACTTGGCCAACTTGATTAGCGTTAGCACCAAAACCAAAACACTATCAAAGCTACTCTAATCAAGAATGCGAACTAAAACCACTTAAGCAAGAGGGGCGGGCATATGGTCAGAGGATCCCTAGGATCTAAACTTGATACAAAAATAGAATGCAACTGGAAACTGAAGATAAAACTCAACGCCAAGAATGTGCACTCAAGATCCCATTGAGGGCGAGGTGCTAACATATGGTGGAGTACTTATTACAAATTGAAAGTAAACTTAGGTGGATAACCAGCTATGAAGATTCAAACTATCTAATTCATCCGCTACGGCGGGCATCCACTCATGAGTGGGAATTCACCACTTGACAGTGGGTACAAGAGAGGTTACATACATTCTCCACACTGGCGGTAAACCATCCAGGGGTACTTAATGTGAGAAATAAGAAATAATTGCAGCAATAAAGGACTGGAACAGTACTACTGTTTATAGTCTTACAATATAGAAAGAGAGTTGCAAATTACATGAATATTACAATGATTTCAAAGCACCAAGATACTAGATGATTCCATGTTAAATATTAGTAATAATTGATGAAGAAAGTATTGGAAATTCAAATTGAAACAAGTCTGATGTAAATTTGCGATTCTGGAAATGACTAACCAGCAAACTGTAAGAATCAATTAAATGCTCATAACTTCACCAAAATACCTCCAAATGGCGTGAAATGAAGTGCAGTGAACCTTTGGAGGATAGGCGCCCATGACAAGATGAAGAAACAGCCTCAAAAGTCATTCATTAATTTGATGGCACAATTCCCAATGCTCTTAAGATGGTACGGCCCTTGAAAAGCGCAATTTTGCAATATAAAAATAAAGACTTGGAAATAAATTCCAATCTCTTGTGGAAGGGGTCGCCTTGGGTCTAGAATCACTTTGCAAACATACCCAAAATGATATTTAATTTGCTCTAAAAGCTGTTAACAAAAAACACTTTCAGCTGTAGTAATATCAGCAACACCTAAACTGAGAAAAACTCCAAAATCTTCAACAATTGAGCTCCATCTGCTAGTCTAAATGAAAAGCAGCAATAAAAACCAATTAGGTGTTGTCTCTCAAACACGAAATTGATTGGAATCTAGGAGGTAAGCATCTCTCGAAGAAATAATCACAATGTCATTTCGACAGCATAACTTTAGCAATTAACAATGGATGATAAAAGCTGGAGCAAAACTTCTCTTTTGAAGAAAAAGAGGTGACTTTTCAAATTCCCAAAACTCCTCCAAGAATGGGGCGCCAAAAGTCCCCTTTGAAATATTTTAAAATTCAAAATATTAAATCCTCCTTTAGAATGGCGTCCACTTTAAGGCACAATAAAACTTTATTAAATATTTAATATCTCCTTCATGAGGGCGTCCCCCTTCATGGCCACCTTTTAAACACAACTTAAAGTTAATGAACTAGACCAAGGGGTCAACTTGAAATTAAAACATTAATGCCTTGAAATATATTATTTCACCAAATAATGCTTTTTAAAGCCAAAATCAAACCCAAGCAACTGCTCCAACTGAAAATGACTTACTAAAGTGCTGACAACTGATCACTGCCAAAAATAGAATTTACTAAAAATAGTAAATTCCGAAAAATGTCAAAAACCACCAAGTGAAGGAAACCCTAATTTCACTTCTGATCACCCTACGGATTTCCAGAAATAGGCTATCAGTCACAGAAGAGCATATGGCCAAAATGGGGACTTTACAGTCAAGGTATGAATCTACTAGCAACAATGGTTTGAAACTATGGTGTCTATTTTAATACTATTAGAAATTTAAAACTATGTTACTAAACCCACCCCTAGACCTACCAAAATCTTTTATGACTTGTCCCAAAAGTTAAAACTAAATTCAAAAATGGTACCTTATGAAATTGGACACAAGATATTGATTTTTAATTTTTTGGCCCTAAATCACTCAAGTACATCCATGGACATACTTGACCAATTCTAGGACCAATGTACCAGGTTAT
>VDFB02049217.1:85267628-85322310 GCA_007258455.2 Sequoia sempervirens | reverse complement strand
GCCCATTCTCTCGGTCATCATCATAATTATATGGTTATAAATTCATCAAATCAAAAAAGAAAAGGTAGAGATGCAACCATATAAGATCCACAATAATCTTAGAATAGGAGGTTGTAAATTACAAACTTACACAATTTTTTTATCGAGGCACTCTAATGCCAATGAATTATTCTGATGCAAGCTTACAAATAAGGTTGCATGCATTAATATGGCCAAATGGTCATCGTCTAAACACAGTTGAACATGCAAAAAAGGATTTTTGCATATTTAGTGGGGAGGTTGAGTAAAGAATGGTCAAGATATAAGGAAGAAATAGATGGAATTAGGAGATGAGAGTGAGGGTAGATGCTACAAAAATAAGATACCATGCCATTTAGTGGGGAGGTTGACTAAAGAATGGTCAAGATATAAGGAAGAAATAGATGGAATTCAGGAGAGATGAGAGGAGGGTAGATGTTGCAAGTCAATATAAGGATGGGGATAGTTATAATGTAATGAAAAGATTAGGAAAGAAATGGTCAAAATGGATGAATGGGAGGAGAATGCAAAAAAGCTTGAAGGAAAAACACAAATAAACCAAATAACATGGAAATAGTGAATGCTACGCCAAAGTAGGAATGGTAACGAGAAGTGAAGTCACATGCTAAATGTAAGAGAATTGAAGTAGGAAATATAATGCAATGTTTAAGTAATCAACGTGGAGGTTCAAAGTCTGAAAATTAGAAAGATAATATAAGGAAGAAACTAAGATGAATAAGTGCCACGTAGTGGCGAGTACTTGCCTTTGTAGTATTCTAATTAGAGATTTGTATAGTTGGAATAAAAATAAATGTAAGTTTAATTAATGTGAATAAAATTAAATGTAATTTTTTTAATTGTTGCATTTTAGTTTTGACTTTTGTATTTTGTGTGTTCATTGTTTGCGTTATTTTTTCAAAAACTAAAGTTGAATACATTTAAATACTTATATAATGAACCGCTGAAATTGAGTTTTGTTCTTTAAAATAACATTGCTAACATTAAATAATCAAATGATTTATTATTAAAAATAATTCTTAATTGATTCTAGTTGATTTTGAATTTGATAGTGAAATCTTCATATTATAGTTGAAGTTAAATATACTATTAATATAATAAATATATTATATTCTAATTTAATATTAATAATTTATAAATTACATTATATAAACAAAGTAAATAGGTAATATTATAATATTAATATATTTTAAAATATTGTTATAATTATTAATATAGTGATTTACTATTATATTGATTATATTAATAGTAATAATATAATAATATTAATATTATAATTAACATAGTAGTTAATTAAGATATTTTATTAATATATATAAATATATATGAAAGGAGAACCTACAACATAAAATAACCTATATTATATATTATATAAATTAATATATTACCTACATAATATAGGTTAACTTATTTATCTACAAATTATTACCTATAATAATATAAATAGTATATATAAATTCTATAAGGAGAACATATATAATCAAACTATACCATAAAATATTAAAAACATAAAAACATAGATAAAAATATTAGTTTAATGAAAAAAGTAATACAAATTTTTTTAATAGTGTGAATCCAAATCTGATTTTTGTAAAGATTTAATGAAATTACTTTATAAAGCAAAAAATGAAAAATCATTCTTTAAAAAATTATTTAATTTGCTTTATCGGCTAATAATACACATAACTTTTTTAACCAAACATATGCACAAAAAATCATTTTTGTAATTTGTAAAATTAAATATTTTACAAATTCACTTTAGAAAAATAAATTTTATTTTAATTTTTGTTTAAATATTGTTTTTGATTGGTTGAAAACTAAATTATTAATAACTAGTTAACTAAAATAAGCTAAGTCCGAAAAGTGGAAGTCAGGGATAAGATTCAAAGTCCAATGAAAGAGGTAGTGATAAGATTCAAAGTTAAAGTTAGAGCAAAGAAAGATGAAAATTGCAGAAAAACTAGGAAGACGAAGCGAGGCATGGGAAAAGCCAAGTTTGTCACAGTGAGCACAAACACAAAAGCTTCAACCTTGGATGCAGCAAAGAATTGAATACCATTGGAGATGACACCGACAAAGAAGAAAGGAAAGGAATTTAAGATCCATTCGATCCCTATTGATGAATTACACAGCTGAGATTCCAATGGGAGAGGCACTAAATATGCCTTTAGGTTTCTACAACCATCAGACAGAAGATAGCTACAAATTGTGGACAAAGGAGCTGGAAGGAAATTAGTTGCATAGCAATTGCCTAAAGAGGGAGTTCGGGATTTGTGGGAATCGTCATACTTTGGAAAACCAAAACACTTTGTCAATTTTCTAATATTCAGGTTTTGAGGGACATGATTTTATAGCACCGGAAGAAGAATAAGAAATAATGTTGACCTCATCGAAAAAATTACGGGATTACAAAATATGGTTGATGCAATAGCAACAACAATAAAAAGAAAAATGAAGGCATTAGGAAAGTCAAGGAGATATTGGTGCAAAAAGGAAAGGTTACACTCTAGATGTCGAAAAGATTGAGGATATTAGAACTAGGGTGGCAACCAGGATAATAGGTGCAAAGTTATCTGACGCACTAAGGTGGAATTTAGCATCAAAGGAAAAGTTGGAACTTGCGTTCAAGACAATGATGAGAAGGCATCAGTTTAATTTCTCTAGTTACCTGCATGAAGAAGTCATGCAGGTTGTATAGAATGTGCAACTGCATACTAAAGGAGGCTCATTCAGGTATGGTTTATCTTCTTACTCTGATGTTGCTAAAAGAAGGGTTCCAGACCCTAAAAAGTTTATTGAGCCAAAGGGAGGGACACCTGCGCATAAGTACTACGCTTATACTTGTGCAAAACACACCACACGATCATACAAGGTTATGATGGAAAAATAGTATATATGGGTCCATAACAAGTTTGCAATAGGAAGAGACTCCCTGCAGGTATCCAGGATGCATACCAGGATATCTCAAAATCTTTCTGGTGGAAAACTTCACCTTAGTGCATAACATGAAGGATATAAGGCTAGGCCAACGTTGGCCAAAGTGCAACTACTAGGAATATCACAGATTCACAAGCATATGGATGATATAGTAGTCAAGACCATAGATTAAAAACTCTGAGACTACTTGTAGGACTTGTGAGTCAAAATTGGTGTCAAGTGACTTGCAGAAAAACTTGGCCATGAATTATTGCAATAACTTGCTACCATTCCAAGCAAAAAACTTGCAAAAACTATGAGTTAGGGTTTGATTCATCTAAATAAAACAAATAAAGTGTGATCTAATTTCATTATTTAAACAAAGTAATAAAATGTGAAAATAGTATGTGTGATGAAGATTTATGTGGTTTTTTGTAATAATCAACCCCAAATATATTTTTTTTGTTTTTCCCCTGAGTTTGCTGCTTGTTGTCTATGATTTTATGAGATGTTTTTCAATGTGTTTTAATAGGGTTTTGCATATGCTTTTAAATGTTCATGAAGTATACAACGAGGAGCAATAAAGTTAAGAGAAATATGCTTGAAAAGAACACTTTCAGAAGCACCACCAATCTGATTTTTATAGCAGAAATACTACAATCACATATTGAAATGTTCATTCATAGAAAATAGTTTTCAGACCTGGAAAATGTATTCTTTCAGCAGCATAAGGGGTTCCTAAATGGCAAAGCACAGCACAAGATATTAACCAATGATCTTCCTTGTTTGACCACATCCCTAGCCCTTTCAATCAGACTTCAAAGGTGTTCAGAAGTTGACAGAACCAGCAGGTAGAAGCTGAGTATCATTTCCAGCAAAGTCGTCCACCTGAGATGAGTATCAAAACAGCATACACAGGGTCCCTTTTAGCAACACACAGCTTCAAGACTTCAACTTTAAATACCATGCTAAACCATGACCTCAACCCTTGTAAATAGATTGTAAAGCCAACAACCAGGCGCCTGTTTATTTTGCAGATTGCAAACAGAAGAAGACCACCCAAAGGACGCCACCCTTGGAAGTTCAACTTGATCTAGAAAAACAACTCACCCAAAAATTACAATCAAGTGCTTGAAATGATCACCATGATTAGACCAGCTAAAGAGCCAATATCAATTTTGAAATTAAAATCCTTCTCAGAGATACGAGCAAAGGTATGAGTTCAGGCCCTAAATGTCAATGCCTAGAAATTTATAAAATCTCACCAAAAACTTCAAGAATACCACGTCAATACTGAGAAGAGCCAAAACACATCAAAAATGATCAAAACCTCCATCTCTAAATCAGTAATCTACAATTTTGAAGCTCAAATGGTGACCTCTAAATGAAATGACGCCTTCACCAGCGTGAGCAGGTCTTTCACTGCCAAAACCAGTCTTCGAATCTGAGAGTTTTCGTCCTCAAACCTGTTCTTCAGACCGGTACAATACTAGTAGCATCTCCCTTTGTTGACAAACTCATCCATGGAAATGAACTTGCAAAATGAAGCTTTAAAAGCTTTCTTTCAAATTAGGGCAACCCAACTCACCCTAGAAATCCAATGCCACTTTTGAATGATTATAAATTTTTATTTAAAATAAATCTCCTTCGAACATTAGCTTCTTTTTTTTTTCCTTTTAATTTTTATATCACCTCCATACTTGGGCACCCAAGATTAAATAAGCATTTTAACATGTTATAATTGTTTAAAACAACTTCAAGTTATTGCACTAGGCACCATGGTCCTTTTTTTGTCCCCTTTTGACCCCTCAACATAAAATTATAAAGTTACATTATAATAGACCTTTTTTCAAAGCCAAAATCAAATATTTAAATGATTTTGCCTAAGTAACTTTATATCAACTGAATTTGTGCTGCTGATTAGCCTAACCAAGTCCAGTTACTCAAAATTGACTTACTATTTTTAGTAAGTACTAAAAATAGCAAGTGACATCCCAAAGGCTCGAACTGGAGAAATTTTGATGTTGCACCAAGACTCACTATCAACAATGAGCACCATACTGGCCCTGCTAAAAATAGAAACCACACCCGAAACACTGAAAAACCCAACAAAAAGCACTAGAACAAGGCATTAAAACTCATTGGGCAACCTCCACATGTTGCCCAAATAGGAAACCCTACACTGCTCTGCTTGTCGAACCAGTTACTAAATATAGCACTTACTAAAAATAGTAAGTGTGTCAAACCCAGACTAATCCAAAAAGGACATCAAAAAATGGAGACATTACATTTTTAAGGCCTTAATCTGTACTTGGTGGCAAGGGCTTCGCCCCTCGACCCTACCCTATATTGCACTAGGGGCACTGCCCTTGGATCCTACAAGGGACACGACCCCTTGGCCCTGATGCAGGCTTTGCCCCCAAACCTCGACAATGGGCACTACCCAGGTCTCCATCCCCAAACCACCACCTTGCCACTATCCCCAAATCTAGGCCTTTAGTCCCTCCATCCCCTAAAACCATTAGCTAGTTTTACCAATGTTCACCTTAATATAAATAAATCATAGATTCACATTCACAATGAGAAGAAATAAATTGATTTTAAAAAATTTTGTCATTTGTCTTATGCTAGGCTTTATTTCCATTTTGTAGTTTTTGAAAAAAAAAAATGGAATCTACAAGTAGGAAACATGACAAATCTAAGGGCTTTCTTTTTGGTCAATGACATGTGTTGAACTCTAGTTTTGATTTATATATGAACGAAATCAATAATATTTGTGTTTTTGAAAAATAATTTTTAAAAGTTGTGTATTTCTAAATGTTTGATAAATGTGTTGAGTTTTTCCTCAAGCTTTTGTTAAGTCACATGGCTCAACTAAGTTATTGATGGGCCAGGTTTTTTAACTATGGTCCAAACAGGTACAAGGAAGGGAGTGAATCATGGCATCTTATTTTGAAGGTGATCTACATTGTTCATTTGTAAACAAATCCTCACCATATGATCAAAAGGTCGGGTGATTATAAATGGTGGTAACAAGTAATAGGGGTGTAGGAGTAGCTAATAGTGAGATAATTGTCTAGGAAACGGTTGCAATAAAACCTACACAAGATAAATTTTTGCACAATTATTTGTAACCTTGAATCTTGATAAAAGAATTAACATATTTTGTAAACCACAATTCATGAGTAATATAATGAAGGCTTCATCCTTAATCGTGCCATTTCTTAAAGTAAATGTGTAAGTATCTCAGCAATTACATAATATAAAGATTAATGTAGTTGTGTGCAAATAATCAAACCACAACTAGCTATTGTGCACAACACCTTGATTTTCTCCTTTTTTTAGATATACAACTAACAATGGGTCTCAAAGAGTTGTGCAATAGGGAGCTTTGAAGTCCTAGGCTTGAGTGATATACCAATGTGGTGACTCTATAATGTCCCCTTTTTGAAATGGGATAGTAATAATAATAAAATAAAATATAAAGTATAATATAATTATAAATATAAAATTAAAGTTTAATTTTATCAAAGGTCAACGGACATGTGAAGTATCCTGACTATTGAAGGAAATAGATATACAAGTGACACCAAACAAGGAGAAATAGGCACTATATGAAAAATACATCTTTTACTATCTGATGATTACTCCTTTGGAGGATGGAACTGCAGTTCATTTAACCTGAGGACAAAACACCTCATGGCAGAAATTGAAGGACAAAAACCCTTTTACTTTCCTTGCTGAGTTTGTGGGTGAAGACCCAACTCAGGAAGATTAAGCAATTATTTACCAAAGGCATCAAAGGCATTAAATTGCTCTAGACTTGAAGAAAATTGACAATACTACAGAAAATAATATGTGATATAAGTCTGGGCAGATTTCTGAGTATCGAAAGCAATTTAATAAATTTAATTTTGACAATAAATATTATGTCAACAAGTTACAAATCAGGAATTCTTACTAATAATCAATTGTGCAAGTTTATATTCTGTATGCTAGGGCTTGAGACTAAAGGAATTAAAAAGGGGGCATTACACTAGCTGCATTGAATGTATTGAATAGAAGTTCCCTCCAATAATAATTCAACTTAAATTAAATATATTACAAATGTATCATTTAAATAACTTCATTCATCAAATCAACTTAAATATTACATTACAACTAAATGATGCAAATAACTTAAGTACTAATAAAATATATACCATATCAATGATCTTGCAAAATAATGTACGATGTATAACATTTTCTCTCTAAAATCATCAATATACATTTGACAAGGTTATGAGAAATCTTCATGAGAATCAATTAATAATCATACGGAATTGATAGCTGATCATAGAGTCGCAAATTTCTGCCAAAACTACATTTAAGGGGCCACATAAACATTCTGCATCAGAGAATCCTTACCTCAAGTCCTTGGCCTATATCAAAACCCTCTCCTAGGCATAGGATAAGTTGCGAGGATTGATGGCATTCCAAAAAGAGTAACAAAATCCAAATGAAATAAATTCCCAATGCCTCGGAAATGAGCAAAGACTTCTAAGATGATTCCAACCAAACTCGGTATTAACAATCCACAATCAAATACAAAAATAATAATAATGATAATAATAACACCTCAGCCAAAACCAACATCAAACACCCAAGACCAAATCAAATTACATTTCAATGACAATGCCAAGACAAGGTCGAAGTCTCAAGTTTAATCAAGACATAACAAAAGTCAAAATATGACAGTAAGTCAAACCCTACAATTACTTTTAAACCAAATCAAGCAACATTATCAAGTTAAGAGTTAAACCCATAAGCAAAATTATCAAGTTAAAAAATCATCAAGTCACAGTCCATGAACAACAGTTTCACTTTCAACAGACCATCAACACGTCATTATTGAATTCTTGAGTTGACACTCAATCCATAATAAAAAAATAAAATCATTAATACTACCCATGCCAACTGTTTAAGTCATGGTAACAGCATTTGAAGTAAAGACAGTTATGCTGGAGTACAATACCACTGAGGGCGGGGGAAGTCGGGGGAATTTAAACTTAATTCAAATAATCTCTTTCAATTATTTTGAACATATGGAATGCAGATTTCAGATTTGATCATTCATCAAATAAAAACAACATGCTTGTAAAGCCTTCAAACTTTGAATGAAAAAGAGCATAATCAGATCACTTAGAACACCATAACACAATTTTTTATGAGTGGAAAACCCTCATAGGGATAAAAAACCACTCAGAAAAATGCCTCACTGGCTTAGTAAAAATTCCCTGTTTACAAAGCCTCACTGGCTACTTTTTATGTCTCACTGGCTACAATTTATGCCTCATTGGCTACACAACATGCCTCACTGGCAAATACAACCTCACTGGCTTCACAAAATGCCTCACTAGCAACATACAACCTCAGTAGCCAAAGATCAAACTTGTCTCACTGACATGATCTTATACAACACATTATCAAACATGAATAAATCAATTACAAAGGGTTACCCTATCTCATTGCATAACATTACAACTTTCAACTCTTAACACATCCTATGTCCTAAAGATTCATAACACTGGAAACTTTATAAACACAAAATGCTTCAGGTACTCTTCACTGTTTTACATACAATCTTTACAAGCCAAATTTCTGCATTCTGCTCAACAATAATGACTCTCATCAGAGTTTGATATTACAAATAGATGCATCGAACCCAGAACGGTAACATAGCACTGTTTTTATAAGCATACAAAAGTTCACATATGCTGCCATCTGTCACTAGATAAACTATCAAATGTAACCTTGAAAACCTATTTCCATAACTGCCTATTGTGTCATAAGATGCTTTTGCCTTCAACAAACTAAACTGCCTTTTATACATCGTCGACACATTCTCAAACATGAATAAATCAATTACAAAGGGTTACCCTATTTCATTGCATAACATTACAACTTTCAACTCTAACACATCCTATGTCCTAAAGATTCATAACGCTGGAACCTTTATAAACACAAAATGCATCAAGTACTCTTCACTATTTTACATACAATCTTTACAAGCCAAATTTCTGCATTCTACTCAACAATAATGACTACTCTCATCAGAGTATGATATTACAAATAGATGCATCAAACCTAGAACAGTAACATAGCACTGTTTTTATAAGCTTACAAAAGTTCACATATGCTGCCATCTGTCACTAGGTAAAACTATCAAATGTAACCTTGAAAACCTGTTTCCATAACTAACTGTTGTGTCATTGAGATGCTTTTGCCTTCAACAAACTAAACTGCATTTTATACATGGTCGACACATAGTACAAGTTATGTGTAAACATTAAGCAAAAGACACATATAAATGTGACATAAAACCCATGCTTCCAAGTTGACAACAAAATAGCAAGACACGACCTATACAAAGACTTTTAACAAATCTGCTAAATGGTTTAAACCCCATGCCCTAAGCAACAATAGAGGATAACACAAGACATGCTTATGGCATGCCCTATCAATAGGGTTTTGAAGACTCAAAATAATAAACCCATGCATTAAAGAATACACAACCCCCTATGACAAATAGACCAAGGTCGAGGCAACAAATGACAAAGATGAAACCATTTTGACACCCATTTTCAAAAATTCAAAAACCCTTGAGTCGATTAGATGAATACACAATGAAACTTGACTACAAACAAATGGTGAAACAATATAATCTTAGCAACAAGCAATGACCAACAAACTCTTAACAGATTTTCAGATAATGCACAACAAAGTTACCACTTTGAGAACTTTAACTTTGCCTGAAAGAAGTCGATGAATCTTTAACACAACTACAACTTAAACCTGGAAACCACTTTCTAAATAGCCAAGCCACTATACCACCTTTTTCATCGAGCTCTCCAAGCCCTAAATCAGCTGCTAAAAACCATGCTTTGTTGTTTTGCCAAATGATGACTTTTAAGGAAAACAATCATAATGTCGATAGACTTCACAAACAAACATTCACTTTGAGCCACTCATTATGTCGGTGTTCCCACTCAACAATGTTTAACCTTTGCAAATCAAACCAATTATCATTGTGTCGGTGTTTGAAACATAATTTTTATGCAAATAATAAACCTCATCATGTCCAATAATGTATTTGCAGTCCACTTAATCAAGCACCATAATGCACAAACAAACATTCACTTTGAGCCACTCATTATGTCGGTGTTCCCACTCAACAATGTTTAACCTTTGCAAAACAAACCAATTATCATTGTGTCGGTGTTTGAAACATAATTTTTATGCAAATAATAAACCTCATCATGTCCAATAATGTATTTGCAGTCCACTTAATCAAGCACCATAATGCCTTGTGTCGGTCTAATAAAACATGTGCAAAGTGAGGACCAAGACCCTTGTAAGGTCTAGTAAAATCTAAGTGATGAACATAAATTTAAACCAATGCATGGTCTAAACCCCAAATGTATCAACTGCAGAATCGAAAACTCATTTGCATATCAAGTATTGCTGCCTCCATGATTTATCAATGCCCATGCAAAGTCACCCATAATATCAACCAAGCCAAACACGTATAAATATAACAATGTGTATCATTTGAATATGTGCCAAGTTGAACACTCAACTTGACATCAATGCCAAAACCAATGTCAAAGGGGCAACAAGTTAGGAACAAAATCAACACAATACCCATATCAACAATATTCAAGAATAACAGTCAAGAACAAGATGTAAACAACACCCATGTCTACAACATTCAAGAATACAATTTACACAATACACATGTTAACAGCATTCAAGAATAACTATCAAAAATAGGATTTACATAATCCTCATGTCGACAACATTCAATAACAACTGTCAAAAATAGGGTTTACACAATACCCATGTCAACATAATAATGCTAGGTTAACTTTATAATGACCATTAAAACTGTTAATACAGCCATGGCCGAACCATGGAGTCCATACCAATAGTTCTCAACTAGCATTATTAAGGCACAAGGTTCATGACACATTCTATTCTTATCCAAAATCAAAACCGAAGAGTCACAGCCAAGCACATAACAAATCATTAAATAGATGGCCATAAGAAAAACCCAATGGATGAAACATAAATAGAACCAAAAGCAACAGCCCAACTACTACATGGTTATGACAGACCTGACAAACCATTCCGAGTATATGCATCATTCATGTTTTATATTTAAATTCCATGTAGGTAAATGGACTATAACCATAGTTCATATTATACAAGCAAAATCATAGAAAGATACACATACCCCTATCATCTTATTATCGATGTACACTTTAAAATGGGTTAGATATTACCAAGCACTCTGGTGAAATATAACTGGGGCAATTTTTGTGGTGACTCCGAGGCCAACTTTCCACCACACTCCCTCAAAATTCATCAACAAAAATCCTCCTTTTCCAAGTAAGAACCCCTCTGTTCTCTATGCATCATAGCCATGAGTTTATAACCTGAAAACTAGTTGATTTCCATCAAGACTAGTGGAGGACTCACGGCAAATCAACAAAATATCAACATACAAGAATTCATGACACAAACCCACTAAACGAAAAATAATACCAAAACCCAATAGATAAGTCTCTACATAGAACCCACAACTTGAAAATTAAATGCTAGCACAAAGAGACCAGTGAACAATGTTAAGTCATAATAGATGTTCAACAAAAAACCACCAGCACAAGTCCACAAGGACTGTTTTATTACACTCGTGTGTCCAAAACCAATTTCATAGATTTTAAACCTTAGAATATATCCTGTAGCCCATGACCTTAAGCTAAGTTATCTCCTTATAAAATAATAACAATACTTAGGGTTTCTTAGGTTATAGACTTTATGTCAATAATATCTTATATCTAAATATGTCAATAATATCTTATATCTAAATATACACATATGAACACCAATAAACAAATACATATAATACTATACGGCTATATACATATGTGTGTGTTTATTTACATTTTTACTTGAATATATAATTATATATAAATATAATTAATCAACTATGTAGTGTAACTGCATGAACCACACACATACAGTACACAACATACATACACCAAATGCAAATGAACAGTCAGCATAATCGAAACAGAGTTTACAATGAATAGTCAAATCAACTGACAAAGAAGATGATTAAGACTACTTATAATAGCAACAAATCCAAACAAAACTAATTCAAAATATTTCCCTAACAATTCGCATCTTACCAAGTGCCCTTTCTCTAAGCAGGATGTTTATCTTTGCTTAAATTTCCCTGCAAGAAAACTAGAATCCATTAGATTCCGCTTGTGGCAAATAAACCAAATGAAATTGGAACACTACAATCAAATTGAACAATCAAACCTCTCCCGTGGACCAAGATCATTCCTGCACAAGACATGCTGCCAACAATGGACAAAATCTATTATCATCGAATAAATGTTAAATCTTAATTTAGCAGATTATCGCAAAAAAGGCCCATGACAAACCCTCTAGGGGACAACTTGTAGAAAAGAATAAGGGAGAATATGTTTCTAGAGCAGTAAAGTTAGATGAATTGCAAATAGGTGTGAATTGGAGAATGTAAACTTATGTGAAGTTAACAAGGCCATGGCTCTCCTGCTGGAATTCTATAAGAAAATGTAGAATCAGATTGGACAAGTTGATTTTAAAATGTGCCCATTTTTTCTCCGAAGGGAGAAAATGGGAGGATTGATTTTAATGTTTCTTAGAGAGAAATGAGTGGCAGTTGGCAATCTGTTACACTCATTGTTTTTTAAAAGTTCTATCAAAGGCTCTACGTCTAGAAGGTTTAAGTTCTTGTTTAAAAGTTGATTATGAGAGATAGTCAAACTTCAAAAAAAAGGCAGAATCCTTGATGACCTTTTTTACTGTTGAGGGCATCTAATGCACACGTGAATTTAACCAAAACAAACAAGTGGGAAAAAACATCTTTAAGTAATATTTCAGCTGAGGATTATGAAAAGCATTAAAAGGAACTTCATCTTGGTCAACTTGAATTGGCTTGGCTTGAGTAATTCTTTTTATTAGGGGTGTTCTCCTCTTCACGCATGCTCCTATAGGGATTCACATCAACAAAATACATTTTGGTATTATTCATCTACAAAAATAAATCAAGCAAGTCTGCCCTCTAGTATTCTTAACTTAAAGTGATTGCTACCTATGCTCAACAACCTTATTAGAGCCAAAGCCAGAATAGCTAGGTTATTCTTCAGATGCCTTAGTTTTGACTTTCAACTGTTTTGTGAAAAAAACTAATGTATTTTTTATTCTGACATATCTCTTCGAGATCTCAGAAAACAAAAAGTGAAGAATAAATAGGACCTTTCATTTTGGCCAAGATGATCCACCTGATTGGTTAAACAAAAGTGTACGCATATAGCTACGAGAATTCATGAGGAACCCTGTAGGATTAGGGTTTCTACTTCGACATGATGGATGGGGATAATGAAACAAATTTTGAAAAAACAATTATGGTTTCCCAGTGGCTGAGGAAATAACAATTTAGAAATCCTAACAATATGACACATTTATTGCTCTAATTATCTTTCCCTTTAGACATGGCAGAAAAGACTAGAAATAATGTTGTGCATCTTTTCTAGAGAAGCAAGAGCTGTTAGAAGGCTTCGGCAGATGGAGAATATAGAAACTTTAGTAAAACTGTAATAACAACCCAAGACATCTAAGGTTTAAATTATGTAATGCAACTGGAAAGGCAAAGACATTCAAACTCTCAAGATCTATCTAAACTGCCCATCTTCACTACACTTATTAAGTGCCTTGACATGTGTGGGATTTAGCATAACGTATATATGGGATCCATGAAACTTTGGCCCATCACCTTTCTGAAATTCCATTCCCCATGAAGAGATCGTTTTACTGTTAGGGAGATGTTGGGAATAAAGAAAAACATTGGCCCACATGGAGAGAACTAAATCATACCCAAAGGTTGAGATGATGAGAAACCAGTCTTCCCCAAGCTTGGTAAAGAAATTCTTTAAAGATTTCGGAGTTAAAATCCAAGGCCAACAACCTTACTGGAGAGAGAAGAAAGAGTTAATGTATTTTTATTACTACGAAAAGAATTTGTATGATAGAGTGAAACGTGAATTCCCAACTGCACCATGTTTAAACAAAAGTTGGGTAATTTTTTTACCTGAAGAAACATAGCAAAGAAGATATTAGAACCTTTGGTAATCAAGAAGTTCATTTACACAGTTTTGAGATGGATATTTCTTCATTTAAAGTCTGCAAGTCACAAGAAGACTAGATAAGACTGGCATATTTGATTCCTTGTGTGATGTAAGAGACATTTTGATAAGGCACATATTCTTATTATTACATATTTTGGCATGGTAACTGGAAAAATGTATTTTGTTCTTTATACATCCTCTGTTTTGGCATTGTCTTTGAGACACTGACAAGGAATTATGGCATATGGTAAGGCTGACAGCTCAATTTTCTTTAGAAGAATCAAAGTCACTTTAATGACACTAATTTGATCCTGAACTCAGAGAGAGGTGAACATTTTCAAAATAATCTGGCTATGAATGTTGGAACCTGAATTAATGGTTTCAGAAAGGAAGTAGACTCATCACCCTTGGGCCCAAATGCCCAGATTGCAATCATCCAATTATTCATAGGATGATTTTTTCCTTGGTTTCCTGATGTTCTGCTGATATGATATAAGATGCATTTACTTAAAAACAACCAACTCTATCCTCAAATTTAGACAGTTCAAACTGCAATTAGAAAAGGTTTCAACACCAAAGGCAGATCTGCTTTTAGATGTCACTCTAATGCACACACCCTATTTATATCAAATTCAAGCTCAAATGCATCTTAAACAATACAGTTAATGCCTCTTGCTTCAAGATTTCACACCTGTCAATTTTGGAACAATCATAGATCAAAAGCCTTTGTTTAAACTGACATGATTCGGGGAGCATGCAATATTAATACATCAACAACACAGAAAGAGAGCAACCCACTAGCATTGTGATACATATAGAATGGACAAAAGAATATTGTTATCTCATCGAGAACATTACATTTGTGCACCTATCAGGTACATATACATGTGTTGGCATAGCCAACGAATGTCCCCATTCATCCATTCTCTTGATGAAACCTAAATGCAGATACCACAGCAATGTGATTAAGTTACATTATGGCTAGAAATATTGCATGTCGCATCTCATGATTCATACTACAAGACTGCTATGTAATAAGGAAATAATATAGAGTCTCTGCCTATAGACCACTGGCAATGAGCCATGTCCAATTTCATAAGATTATGTAACTTGTACAAATGATAATAGTGAACTTCGCCAGTCAAAATTGTTAATTTAGGACCACAAAGCACGACTGGTAATTGCATCATCAATCATTTCCATCTTTCCTTCCTTGTAACTTAGAGACCATTTCTCAAAAGAGCCCTCTACAAAATTATAGTAACCACCATGAAGAAACAACTTCTCCTGAGCTACAAGCTCTTTGAGCCAAGGGAATGTCAATAGGTTTGATAAGGACTGATTCACTGATTCCTGAAATAAAGAAAATTGTCACAAATCATGTTGTACTCTCCTTGTTTATCCATAGTACACTGTTCCTCATACAATTATCCAAAAAGAATAACCAAGATTCAATATACATATTCTTCCAAAGAAAGGTAGCTTCAAAGTTACAAACCTTTTCACAGTGGCCACATTGTTGAGCAAAAGGTTGATCTGCAGTTAAAGATTTTGTCCGCAAGCGTGCTGGCTTTGCTATTCTAATCCAGTTCTCAATGAATTCACTGTTACAAAGTCATTGAAATTGATGAATATGGGACTTGAGATTGAATATTGATATGTGTAGAAATGTTTGAGATCTAAATGTTTTCCATTGAATAGTTCTTGTCAATTCACCTATATATTCAGGTATCTATAAACTATAAATATAATATGGGACAATCAATATTCACTCTAAAATAATTTCTTAATAGCCAGCTTTAATTTTTTTAATCTTTGAGATTCCACCTATTGGCAGATGGTCACCTGGAGACATAAGACATCTCCAATACGGGAGACAAGTACAGTGACTGGGACATCAGTTTTCAGAAATTGGGATATGAGGGTGCAGGAACCACCACAATACCAAACTGTTACACGTATATAAACATCATAAAGCTTTCCCAATCATTATATCACCTCACAATCAAGAAACAATTACTCTTTAAATTCTATCATCTACAGCTAGCAAAATCAGATGGCATTGACTATCCAATCAAAAGCTAAATCTACAGCTTGCACTCACTATTGCTCCACACTCACCCTTTCACCTCACAGAAGTTCTGCAACCATCTGATCCATAGCTAAATCCTGCTAATAATATTGCATCTAGCCTTTCCAAAGCTAATTCTAAGAAACTTCCCATTTAAAGGTTGAATAAATGATCATCATACCTTAATCTCTAACAATATTTTTGGCAAAGTTTGACCCCAACAAAGAATTTGAGCCATTGATATTCAGCAATCAACCCCGACAAAGATTCCAAACTATTGATTGCAAGGTAAATCAACAGCCCTCATTCATATCCAGTATTTATAATAGCAAATCACTGCTCTATAAAAATCTATATACAGTTATATCTGCAAGGATTCTTTTAGGTTGTTTCATCTTCAAAATTATATCTACAAGTATTTATTTTTTGCTTCAGCCTTAAAAAATGTTGAAGGGCATATAATGCACCAACATCATGCACCCACCAAACTTGGCTGCCCAAAAAGCTTATAAAAGGGGGAGCATACAACAAAGAGGAGGGGCATTTTCAAGAAGTGTTTTGGAGGGCTCTCTTGAATGAAAAATATTTTATGAACTTTACAGATGGGTACATTGAAGCTTTTGGATTCTCCATCGGTTGCCTTGTTCCATACTTCCCCAGTAATCTTCACCATTTCTTAATTTGTTTACAGGAATATGAAAGTCTGTTGACAAAGCCGTTTATTCAGCACATATGAAAGCACAAGAGCTGTGGATTTTCCCCTTTAAAAGCTTGCAATTTCTGAATTGCTTATTAGGTTAAAGCTACCCAAACTGTAAAACTCGATATCCTTCAAAGAATTTATTCTATTTACAATTCTTCCTTTTTCAAGGCGATGATATTTTTGAAGCCTTTATCATCTCAAAATTTGCAAAAGCTTCATCATTTTGTTTTCAAGCTTCTAAAAAGAGTATTGCATGAATTCATTACCTATAGCGCTCACATAGGTCTGATAAGATTTTATTGTGTAGTTAGTTTTTAGTGCCTCTACAATTTATATTAATCTTCTGTTTCAACTTTTATTAAATCTTTTCTAAGAAAATCCGGTAAGACTCCATTTCCTAATTGATAAAGCACTACGTTCCAAATTTATTCAAGGCTTGACTCTCTAAACGAGTGAAAGTAGAACTGCAAATAAAATCACTTCATAGATAAGAGGGATTACCCCCAAGTAAAAGTAAACCACCTATAGCAGTAAGATTTTATATCTCCATGGATGCCTTGAGGTATAACTTGCACTAGTTGCTAACTCAGGGAACAACATATCTTTGCTTAATTATTTGATGCAATAGGCTTGCAAACTTTATTGCAAATAACAGTCATTGATGACCTGTCTCATACCCTTGACCATGCTTAAAATTAGAGCAACAAATTGAACCTCCAGCAACCTCTCTCAAACCACATATAGCTTGAGTGTGACTAGCCACCTAGCTTTAAGAACATTCAATTTTAGCACCTAAATCCACTGCTTAGGATTCTACCATTAAGCCCCGGACTTGCATACTGCCAACCTGCTAACTAAAGACAGCCGATTTTAGCCATTTGTTGGGTGAAGGTAAAGTTCCACAAACTATCCTTGCTTTTTCCCTAGATGTTTCCAATCACCAACTTTTTATTCTTAGCCATTTCTTGGACCCCGTGAGTTTGGTTACTTAACGTTAGCTTGGAAATAACTTAGAAAGATTTCTTCCACATGGAATTATTTCTGTGACAGAGCAATTGGTCCTTGTTGTCTGACAAACCATTGAAAGCCTTTCATCAAGTTACTTGGCTTTCCAATGAATGCAGTGATCTTATAATCAAATCACTTTCCACACTTGTTTTGAGTGATAAGCATGCATTTCCAAGCCAAATTTAACAGTAGGTTGCTGAAGCACTTTGCGTGCATACGATGGGCTTGTATACTCTATCATAAATAATAGACATTGATGATCTGACACATACTTTTCGCCATGCTTAAAATTAAGACAATAGGTTGAACCTCTAGCAGCCCCTCTCACATCACACATGCTTGGGTGCACATAGCCATCTAACTTTGATAACACCTTGCAGGGCATGGATCAACACTACTAGGCCCTCGACCATTAAGCCCCAAACCTTCACTTATTTAGTTGTGCCAAAGTCTAGCTTGAACCTCTAAAAAAGACTGAAATTTTAGAAACAATCCATTGTTGCAAATCGTATTGACACTGAAACAAGAAGCATCAAGCATTCAAGATTTTGAAGACACCTTGTCAATCCCACAGAATATGGAATGTGATAAATAAATTACACATATTAACCCAACGTGGATCACTATAGCAGATGTATTATCTATATAGAGGTATTTTAGGCCATCACCAATCATGATGTCAATTTGTCAACTTGTGCAAGGGAACTGTATAAATAATAATATGATGATTACAACTTTTGAAATACTAATGTCCCATACAAGGGATCACTTAAAGGCCAATTAATCATGGCACCTATATAACACAATGTCCAAGCTAAAGTGAATTATAAAAAATCTTGTAATATTATAAGAATTATTTTCTAGTGTTGATAATTACTCTTGAAACTTTGCAGGTTATCTATGTAAAGCAACATATGGTATCTTATTGATAGTTACTAAATACTTTTAAGAAAAAAGTTGAAAACTGTCTTTTTAAGTTCAAGTTTGTTAGACTTTATCCTTAATAAACTCCTTTCCTTTGGCGTTGTATCAAACAACTTTGAATCATATTTTTATTTAAATTACATGTGTGCAATAAACCTAAACCTGGTTTGAATCAAATTTTTTTAACCATTTTGTCTATGTGCAATAGTCCTTAGAACACTAACGAATCATTTTTTTATTTAATTTGTCTGTGGAATAGTCTAACCCTAACTAGAAATCAGTTTCAATTAAAGGAAGCAATATAAGGATGTACAGAACTTCAATGCAGAAATTGTGCATAAGGCAATAGATCATCAGTAAATAAACAGAAATTCGTGAAAATTTTATTTTATCTAACATGGTAAAGCAATTGATATCACCTTAGAGATGCCTTGAGGAGAGTGGAAAAGAGTAAATTACAAAGATGAATATTAAAAGGATGTGGAAACCAAACAAGCATGTTATCTGTTTTGATGCAGTAGCATCTCAGGGGTCCAGCCATCAATATCAACCAAAAATATTTTTTATTGCAATTTTTAGTTTTTGTGGTCTAACCTTGTGTTTCTACATGCAGAAGGCAATCTCTACACTCCAAATTATTCAAATTCAAATTTTCCCTCTCATTTGGACATTCACCTTTAGCTGGAAACTTTAAAGAGCCCATTTGACACATGTTCACTTGCACATGACACCCCATGGAAGTTGAAGAGTCATAATGTTTCATGAGGGCACTTGAGTTGGTCGGCCACTTGCATGTTGCGTATTTAATTACATGTTCTGACCTTCATTTGCATGCCAATAACCTTGAAAAAGGTGTTAATGTGTGGAGGAGTTACAAATTGAAGCTAATCTCCCATGCCTTGTCTTAAATATGTTGACTAAGTGGAGGTTACACTTGATTTCTTGACTTTGCATTAATCTTTGATGAATGATGCCATATTTGGAGGGAGTTACAAAGTTGGGTACTTATTCCTTGACTATGCATTAATCTTTGATGAATGATGCCATATTTAGAGGGAGTTACAAAGTTGGGTCCTTGACTTCAAACCTAAAGCCCTTGGAAGAATGGCACACATTTGGAAAGAGATGCATTTGGGAGTTACATTCTTGACTGGTTGAATAGAATCTTCAAGCTAGGTGCCATACTAGGACAAGTTATAAAAAGAGGAAAAAGGAGCTCATTTTCTTTAGCTTCTCATATGTTTTTCCGGTAGGTTGAAGGTGGGAGAAGGCCTTTGAAGAGTTGTTTTGCAGATTTGGAGCTCAAGGGAGAAGTTTTGAGCCATGAATTGGAGCTAGTCTTAGCATAGGGGTTCCTAGTTCCCATGTAGAGGTTTGTTTATGTTTCAGATTTGAGATTTGTGTATGTCATTAGGAAGGTCTAATCTGTTAGAGATCAATTATATAAAGGGAAATGCTATCCAAATTTCCCCATAAACAATGATGTAATCTTGTGACCCTGAAAATTGGCACCTTTTTCTATGATTTGTGTTCACAAATTGTCCTCCAAAATCCATGAGTTTGAGAATTGTTAAAGCTTCTTGTTACCTGTTTTAAATCAATAAATTAGAGTGCCATATGAGTGTTCATGGTCTGTCCAAAATCAGTAAACGAGAGAATGAGTAATTTCCAAAATCAATACAAAAACATGGTTTATGCGGCTCCGTTCAATGACTAGGAGAGTGTAGTTTAGTTGGATCTCTTTAGAAAGCCTTCAAAATTTGGTTCCCTTAGTGTCTTAGGGACTTTATTGGACTATTAGAAGTGTGTTGTGATGTCTTGAAGCAGGTGAAAGATCACCATTCATTTGACTCCCTATCCTTAATAGCATCATGTTTGCTGACCATACATACATATTGACAAGTGAAGTGAAGAGCACATCATTAGCCCACACCAAACACGATAGCTCAATCGGGCATTCATCTTAAATGAGCCAGTTGGCTTGGAGTTTGAATTCCATAGAATTGTTGATTTTATGAAAACATTATTTCTAGGTTATCAGTTCAGGTTCAGGTTCAGTACAGGCTTCAAATTCAGGAATGGCAGTTTGCTGATTTTTTTACCCAGATTTGATACAGCTTCAGTATGGTCATACAAAAAAATTTATGAAATATTTTTAATATTGAAAAAAAGCCATAATTTCACAAAATATACAAATGTAGTAAAGGTTGTCTTCTTTTGTGTTTTATGTTGTTAGTGTAATTAGGCCAAGTAATTTTTAGGGTTAGGATAGTTTTTTATTTACTTTTTTGGTTTTTCATTATGAATAATAGATTGTGCTTATGGGGCCCCAAGTTCACCCCATGTTCATCTCAGAAAAAGTCAGAAAGTACCCAAGCAAGATCATTTTTGGCACATAGTTGGGGCATAACCATACACAAACCATACAAGGTCCATGACCCAGTATCAAAATATGCCTATGAACAAGAAAACCCAGTATCCAAGCATTATATATTTATACAGATATGTTGATGACTAGAAAATGTTATATATCATACAGATAAATGGTCTTTCTTCAAGACACCCTAGATCCAAAGGTTTTTGAAGCACTCATATGTTCAATACCATTCAGTGTAATCTAAGCTTGAGATTTTTCCATCTAAACTCAGGATTTGAAAAATTTACAAGTTTAATGATGTGTTATCTAACCTCGAGGTTGTTCCGTCATCTGACATTGACATAAGCGCCTTGATCCCTCCACAACTGCTGTGACCAATAATTAAAATATGCTCAACCTGTTCACAAAAGAATCTATTTAAAACCAAAACCTGTTTGAGAAAACCTAGTAATGAACCAGGTTAAAAGAATCTCATTTTAAAAAACACACAAGATAGTTTCTTTTATGGGAACAGCCAAAGGAAAGAAATTAAAATTATCTATCCTGTAAAAGTTCATAATCAAATAGAGAAGCCTTGCCTTCAAAGCAAGGACTGCGAATTCTAATGCAGCACTAGTTGATGGATACCCACTCTGCAAGGATACCAACAAAACCAGTTAATCATGAACATCATATATGCTTCAATATTATGCCCGTCAAAAACTTCAAACATAGAATATTTATCTAACATGCAATGCAAGTAATTATACCGCACTAGAATTTAGATCTTTCCCAACTAAGAATCTGTTTTTGTGAGTATAATCATATAGATACAATTAAGAATTTTGCAGATGCTCTGCAAGATAACAAATCAGTCAACTTTGCTCACCTCCCCATATGGGGGAACTAAATTAGCAACATTGCGTATCACAAATGCTTCTCCTGGCTGAAAGCCTAATATATTTGATGGACAAACTCTGGAGTCTCCACATGCAATCACCATAAACTGAAATAAAATAGTTGTCAGTTGGCAGAAAAGAATGTCATGATGAAATCTTCCGGTGATGATAAAAGGGATGATATTGTCACCTTTGGACTTTGGGAGGTAGCAAGATTGGCAAAAAGATCTGGTTTCTTCCTGGGAAATAAATCAAAAAATAATGACAAACTTAAGTTTCCATCTCAAGTAAATGTACTCTAACGTTCTGGTGTGCTTTGCATTAATTACTTACAAGTAATGCTGCTGTTTGAAGGTCAAGAATCTATTCCTGATCATTTCAAATGGGTCTGAAGCAGCATTTACAGATTCCTCTTTGATCAGTTCTTCAGTTGATTCCTTTGCAGCAACTTGCCTTAAACCAGGAGTTTCTCTGCATGTTCAATATTTACCTCAAAGCCAATAACACAAAACAAATATAGACATGCATTTAGTATATATTGATGCTGAATATTTTCCCTCTTTTCTGAAATAACTAAAGGCAAGCAGATAACTGTATTGTGATTGTCTTCTGTCGCAAAGCTTCCCTCACTGGTACTTAAGCTAGAAATTACATGCATCCAACTTTGAAGCCATAGTTATGAGACACTATGATAACAAGAAACTAAAAAATGTACAATGGCCTGAGATAGATATGTTACATGTATATGTGACAGGTGGTGGATTAAAAATTATAGCATATGTGATACAAAAACCCCCAACTGAGTAGGCAAGAGCACAAGAAAAGTTCTAGTTATCAATCAAAATGAGAGAAATATTAAACACATTCACAGGGAATAATTTAGACTGCACGAGCACATATGAATCTTCCATTTGAATCTCATTCTTCTCAGGTGTGAAATAGGCCAGCCCATACTCCTGCAGCCTGCCAAATGAAATTTTATGAACTAACCCAAGAACAGTACACACTTAACAATATACCTTTCATCTTTCCTAAGTAAATGAGGTATTGATAAATTGTTAAAGCATTAAGGTATTTCTTAGTCCCCACCTCAAGCAGGTTTGTTGAACTGAACTTTGATGGAGCTGCTAAACGTAATAAGGATCTGACAGGTGCAGGTGTGGTGACCTGTTCTTGTACGGGTCTTATGTTAAAGGGCCTTTCCTTCTATTTGAGTTCTAAATCTAACAATGAAGTGGTGACTTGGTAGTGTTAGAAGACCTTAAATTTGCCATCCCTATGGGATGCAAAAACCTGGAGGTGGAAGGTGATTACTTGATCTTGATTAGTGAGGCAAGGAATGACGCTTTGAAGGATTGAAGACTGAACAATATCATAGAGGAAGCACGAAATCTAAACATTAGCTTCAAAGCTAATTCTTATAAGCATTGTTTTAGATAAATTGATAATATAACAGGATTGTCAATTGTCTTGCTAAAACTGAGGTTGATCAACTCCCTTTTTGCTTCTAAATCTAGCAATCTATCAGGAGATGGGATTTATTGTCTCTGCTTAATGAGGATCACCTTTCCATCAAAAACTAGATAATACCAACATTTAGATCATCCCCTTTCTTTAATGATGGGCAAGATTATTCTTTTGAGATGGATGATATCAAGTGAAGGTCCACTCTCAATTTGAAAGGACTTGACCCATGTAGAGTCTTTTCATTCCTTCCATGTTGTCCTAGCTATACCATACAAGTGGCTCCTTTAGCCGGCATTCCAGCTCCCTACTCCTCATTGTTGCTATTTTTCGCTCTTAGTTCTCTGTTTCTATTTCAGGTGTATCAAGAATGTTTTTGTTTGTTTCCAAGCAATTATGAAGCACAGCTTCTTTATTCGATATTTTCCCTATAGTGGTGTGGTTTCTGACCACCATCTGCATAAGACCTTCTACATTCAAGACAATGCAACTCCACACTTCAGCAAGGATATTTTGGGCTCAAAGGGTTTGACTTTGAACAATATGGTTCTCATGCGCATCAGAGTGACCATTACTTAAGAATTCACTACAATACAGTTGTCAAGTCCACCAGAGCATCCATTACTTAAGAATCATCTTCAAGCTTGGTGCCAAGATTTGTGATTCCGTTAGGAAAGAATGGATTCTCTAACAAATCCTTCCCGATGATAATTTAATCATGCTAGAGGACAATTCTGAGATGAACATACTAAAAGTGGGCAATGCTACAAAACAATTACAACAAGCTGGAGAGTTGGCAGGCGAGCTTCCAACATCCTGTCCAAGAAACTTGCAATTTAGTTGTGTATAGCCAAGATTTGCCCTTGTATCTGGATAACATTCAATTTATCATTTGGGAGGATTGTTTGGAAATCACAAGTTTGTACACCTTACCAGCCATCTCTAGAAATGGTGTTTCCTAGGCTTTGGTAAGATCCATAATAGAGTCGGGAGTCCAGATGGCAGCTGAGAAGGATTCAGCACCAGGCCCCTCTGGCTGATCTGGCCAGCATGGTTGGATGCATGTTCTTGGTTCTAGTTGCCTTTTGTTTTCTTGTGCCCAGGTTGTACCCTTCAGTATGCTGTTTTAGCATATGCCTTTTGGATTGCTCTGTTTATCCAGACCTGTATTGTAAAGAGACTCGTATTTCTGGGCGAGGGCCCTTTAGTACCCTCAATTAACCTATCAAAAAGCCAATATAATTTCAATCATATGGATTATAACATATTTCATACACTCTCACTGATGAAGCCAGACACAGGGAAGGTTGCATGGGTACTAAGAATAATTTCTAACCCAGGAGGGAAGGCTTCGAGATCTCCTAGAAAATATCATATGAAAGGAAACTTTGCATCATTTATGGTTTTTTAAATCTTTGGATAGTAAAACAATTTGTAAATGGGCTTTACTTATCAGAATACAGAAAATGGCTTCTCTAAGTGAGACAGGAGCACCTTAAGGTTCATGGAAATGGACATCAAACAAAAAAAATGTTGTTGAATTTTGTTGGCGGGTTTAATTTGGCTTGAAACAATCTGAAGACCCATACTTAGAGATGGCTAATGTGGTCCATTAATTCCAAGATGAGCTTTATTTGTTGGATCAAGGATCATCAATTGTTCCGTGGTATTATTGATTGCAATTTCCAATGTATGTTAGAACTTATCCACATGAATTTTAGAAGTTTCCAAGCAGTTGAGAGACCAGACACATTTAAAGATAACCTTGTACCATTTGAGAATATCCTCCAGCAATAGAAGAGTTGTCTTCATGTGCATCTGCAAAACAGGACATTTTTGGCTGTATAATGATCCACTTGGGTTTGAGTGACCAAGTATTGGGCAAAGTATTTGTGGTGTTGGACATCTAAGACAGATGCAAGAAGTGTCTGTATGTGTTATGGACCTAAGTTGTACTAGAATTTGATTTCCAGATCTGTTTTGAGTCCATTGTGACCTGCTGTGATTTCCTGTTTGACTGCAATAAGACTGTCTTTTGTGTTAAGGCTGAATCCCATTTGCTTTGTAATTGAAATCTAAAGATTTATTAAAACTCTGTGGTCACTTCTCATTTTCTGATTTTTTGTTTTCTTTTTTAAAGCTTCTATTGTGTAACTGTGATCTACGCTACTGTTGGATTTACATGGCCCACTCCAGAGCACTGCACAACTAAGACTACCTACACCTACATTAGCTGATGATAAAAAGGAAAACTGCACTGTAAAAGATTGTTTCAAATGACCTAAAATCTGGCAGAATTAGCTAGTGTCTGTTGAGATGATTTTGTGCAGCTGCAGCAAGTTCAATATTTAATTGGCATTCTTACAAAAATTAAAATTAAAATGAAAATACAGGCATCCAATGCCCTCTGATCTACTTGCCAATGCCAACTAACTAGGACTATCAATTTATTTTTAATTTATTTTAAATGAAGGCTTAAAGAAGCAATACCAAATATTAAAAGCTCCTGCAACAAAATTACTGCTCATCTAGTAATCAACAATAACATCAAAAATCCATTAAAACGATGCAAAACTCCAGTCCAGGCCAAATTATATAAAGACAAATGTTTGAAGCCGGTTTAAAGAAATTTCAAAAATTGCTTCATTTTGCCTTTAGAAATGGTTTGAGAACTGAGAATGCTTCTATATAAAACTGAAACCTTCCATTTTGCATTCAAATCAGATACATTGGCCAGAGATTCAATCTTTAATGGCCCCATCCTATGTGGCCCTGATAGCATGCCAACTGGAAGGTAATTTATTTCTCATTTTCAGAATATTTAACCACAAACTATTTGTTTAGCTTTAATCTGTAAAATGCTGGATCTAATCCTGAACTTTTTCAACCTCTTACAAAGAATTAGTGCAATAGACAGAATTATAATCTTAAGTTATTTTATTATTGAACATTTTCAAGGGTTGGGCGCACTATACAGAATCCAGGAAACCCCTAACGCCTCTAAAAATCTGCTAACCCAGCCTGATACCCTTTAAGAACCAAGCGTTATCTCAAAAATTCGGTAATGAAAAATATATCAAATTTTGTTAATTAAGCACGAAAAAATAAAATCGCGTAACCACTGGCTCCAAAAAAAGATTCTCCTAAAAAATTGGAGCAGTGCCTGCTAAAAATAATTAGCTAAATGGGTGCATGGAGCGGCGGGGGTGCGGGCAGTGGTTTCAGGAATTGGGCCGCCATTTCAATATAGGGTAGGAAGTAAATTTCTTAAAAGTACTCGCATATTGTATATAAAAATTCAATCACCAATAAATGCAGCACCTTTCCCGACATAGATTAGAGTATATACTAAAATTAACAACATGAAATTTTTTAACTCCGTGATATTAATGTAATGATACTTCCGGATTTTAACTTTGTGGTGAAAAAATTATCACACGGTTAAATCCAGAAATATCGTTACATTTATAAACTAAAAATTCTGGCAACCATAGGTTAAGCCAACACACGTTTAACTTCAACTTCCGCTTTAGAGAGACTGAATACTTTGGTATGGTCTTCTGGTTTGAATTTGCATACATCACTTCCCAAAAAAACCTGTTTACCTCATACATTGCTTAGAGACTAAAGGAAGTAATATTTTCCAACAACCAAGAACCAGCAGAACAGACTATTCATTTTATAATTCAGAATTCCATATTTCTTATTGTTTTCTTCTGTGAATGTCACTAGAAAAAGTAAAGTCTCGAAAAATAAAATTAATTTATCGAGAGTAAAGGTGCAAGGATCCTCGTACTCGATCACTTGGAGAAAGCGGCGATGCTTGTGGTTAAATCGGCCTGCGGTAAGCTGTCCTCTTGCAGACGCTCGGGCCTGGATCCGGATCTGTATCTGCAGTAAAATGCAACCAGGCAAATCATCAATCCATGCATAAAGTAAACCACATTATGACATAAAAAACTTGACCAGTGAGACTTGATATCATGACCTTCCGTGTGAGTCTCGTTCCTTGGGGATGCTTTACAGAAGACTCTGGCTTACTCCCTTTGGAATAGAAAGCCTGCGAAATGTGGAATCCCGTGTGTAAGGAGAGAGCAGTTGCCATGCCTCCCCACACACGAGATTGCGAATGCATTGTAGGTGGGAGCGTAACGCCCATATTGAAATACAAAGCGATCCTCGCTTTCCTCGTCAGCTACCGTTACCTGCCTCGCCTGTACTGTGAGTGGAGTTTCCAACGTAGTTGAATGGATTTAGTACGTGGCGTACCCTTTTCATGTGCGGCAATTTCTATTTGGGTGGACTGTGTGCACTTTTCTAAAATGCACTTTATCTACTAACTTTATCCGATTAAAATAGAAGAGAAATTTAACATCCACGAGCTGGAGATAAAGATAGAATAGAATTCTAACATCCACAAGCTGGAGATAAAGATAGAATAGATGCCACGAATGAATGATGGAACATTTAGCTAGATGTTTGGCTAGTTTTTAAGCTGGATTTTCAGCTACAGTTTCCTAGTTTGATAGTTTTTAAGCTGGATTTTCAGCTACAGTTTCCTAGTTTGATGAAATTGTTATTAAAAAAATAAAATAAGCAATTCCTAAGCCGAATTACTGGAAAAAGAAAATTAAAATTGTCAACCGTTATTCTCAAAATAATCTTAACAATGGAGCTACCGTTTTCAACCAGAATTAGTAATTTTAAAAAAAGGCAATTTTTTTAACATGAGATTTTTCTTTTTATTGTGGTTTATAATTTATATTTTTATGTTGTTTAATTATTATTAAATGTTAAAGATTAAATTTAAAAGTAAATAAAAAGAAGTAGTAGTTATTTTCTCATATATATGTGTGTGTTATGGAATGGTGTATTTTTTAATTTTATTATGTTAGTTTAAAAAAAAAAATTGAAAGGTGTGATTGTTTTAAACAATTACATAGATTGTGGAAATATGTGGTATTAAAAAGAAGAAGATAAGATATGGAAGGCTATTATTTTTATTGTGTTAGTTCTAAAGATTTAAAAAAATTAGAGGTGTGATTTAGTCATTCAACTTTTGGATAATCTTGATAAGTGAATTTTTTCTATTAGTGAAATTTAATCAAAAATGGACTTTTAATTTAAATGTATTTTCCTTTACAATATTGTAGTCGAATATATAAAACAAAGATGTCAATATTTATATAATCTAATTATTTGGATAATATTGACCAGTGATTTTTTTTCTTTAATGACAATTTAATCAAAATTAACTTTTAATTTAAATATATTTTCCTTTACAATATTGTAATCTAATATATAAAACAATAATGTCAATATTTATATAATCCAATTATTTTTATAACTGATCTTATATTAAAATATTGTTATTAATATTAAATTGAACCCCTTACAATTTTAATAATCCATATTTATAACTCAATTATTTTAATCAAATCAAATTTATTAATAAAACCTTTCCATCACATCAAAAATCACTTATTAAGAGCACCCACCCCTGAAACATGCTCTTTAAATGTTCTTCACCACACAAAATAGTGCGCGGTTTTAAATGCCGCATTAAGAGGGCACCTACTTTATCGTTTAGACTTTTTTGAGTTTATTGGAAAGTGATATTATACCTACCTACTTATCGTGATACGTAATGGTAGTGCCAATGTTTTGTTCACCAAATTTTTACAGCAATTTAATTTTTTGTTCACCAAATTATTTGAGCAATTTAATTTTTACTTTATGATGGTATACGATGGAGTGCACGTAGCAATTTTGTATCTTTTAAAGCTATAATGATTTAAATAATTTTAATTTTAATTTTTAATTTATTATTTAAATGTGAGGGAGTTAAAAAGAGAGGTATAATTATATACTTTATTGATATTTGTTAGTTTATGTCAGTCGTAAGTATATTAATGTATATGTTGGATGTAATTTTATGCGATCTATTTATCTAATTAAATTGTAGATGTAAAAAAATTGAACAAAAATAATGTATTTTTTATTTTTATTTTTTTTCTAATATATCAAATGAGTCTTTTGTTTATTTTCTTATTGGTTGTTGTTGTGAATAGTCAATGTATGAATCAAAAGTCTACATGTCAAAATTTTCTTTCATTTTTTTGCATTTTCATTCCAATTGATGTAAAAAATTATTGCTTCTTGACTTTAAATTATGTGTGCTAAAAATTCCACTCTATTAGTATTTTTTGTGTGCTTAGATGACATTAAAAACTATTAAAGTCATCACTCACTTCTATGTGTTTACATGTGGCAAGAGTAATTCATTGGTTTTGGACAAACAATTAAAGTGGTGGTGAAAGGAAATAGAAAATTAGAGGCATGGATGTGTCATAATTTTCAACTAAGACTTGATAATATCATCATCTGGCTTGCATTAATTTATTTGAGAATAGAGGTTCAAACATTTCAAACATTGTAATTTAAAACTAGATTGTACTATATCACTTATTGATTTTTAATACATGTGCAAACAATCACATAAACAAAAAATCAATTCATTCTTTAGTACTTGTACAATTCCTCGTCTATAAATTCATAGTTACTCTTCTCTTTAAGAACAACAATGGCCTTCACTTGAGGCCCAAGCATTGACTTTGCTTGAAGGAAATGCTTAGTCTTACAATCCACTTCGTCACTACCTAGGATTTGAACTCTCCACCTTCTTTGTGGCACTATGTGGCTTTAGACTATGCAGTCAATGCCTAGCCTAGAAGATGGACCTAAGGTCCTCATAATGAATCGTGTGAAATAAACCATGAGGACAACCTCTAGTGCCTCTGCCCACAAGAGCCATATGTTAAATCATGGTGTACAAGTTTTCTAATTGCCTTGGAGAGAAATAGTTTTGTTTACTCTACACTCTATAGCTTTCACATCTTTGACACTCAAGATGCATGGAAGTGCCTAGATAAAAGTGGCTCTTCCTCAACCCAAGTTCAAGGTGTACCTACATCACCAATAATTCAACAACCACTAGAATGACAACATGAAATACCAAGGCATTTATTCTCTCATAAACGATGCCTTCTACAACATGTTTAAATCATTTTTCACATGTAATACTTTGTAGAATGTGATGATCATGAACTCAAACTTGCACAATGTTATCTATTGGAAGAAGACTTGTCTCTTCACTAGTGACACTAACATGACAATGCAATTTTGACATTCCATCATGGAAACTATTGACAAAAAATGAATGAGATGGCTATTTTTTCTCTACCAATGCACCATTATGATGGGAGGTTATGTTTGTGACCTCTACTATAATCCATTCAAGATGGAGAGACATATAATCACATTCTCTTAAAGAGAATGATAAAACCCCAAGTGTTGACAGTCTTCCGACATAATTCTATAAATCCTTCAAGGAGTGGATAGTGTGTTGATGTTATAGCAGCTTTTGGCTCAACCTTCCAGCCACGTGTGAAGGCATAAAATTTCATATAGCCTTTAGGCTATTTATTTTATTGAGATAATTAAGTGAAGAGGTGCTTCACTTGGCAATATTACATTTTTCATCTTGGCCAACCTTCCTTGTATTTTCATCTTGGCCAACCTTCATTGTAATTCACAATTATTATTTGTAATTATCTTTTTCTTATATGGCCAACCTAGATCTTGAAGAGGTGCAACCTCTCTATTGATATGTATTTATAAGAGTTCATTTCCACTCCATTTCACATCAAGCAAGTTCATTCATTCCTTCTTCAAGTGTGAATTCTACTAGGAGTAGATTACGAATTCTCCTAGGAGCAGATTGAAGGTCAAGTAAGAGCAGATTACTTGTTAGTTATTATAGTCATTGCTGGTGATGAATATTGGCCTTGTGGTTGGTCACATTGTAAAGTGTATTATTGCCATTCCTTATATATATAAGAGAGATAATTGTTGTTGGGTTTTTCTCCCTCAAGTGGAGGGTTTTCCCAGGGTATCTGTTGTGTTATTGTGTCTGATTTTGAATTAATTTTGTGTGCATTACATCTGATCATAAAATTAACATAATGGAGGACCTCTTTTGCATCTACAAGGAGGTGTTGGAGATGGGATCTCTAAGGAGGTACATCAACAAAGGTATTATCAAGTTACTCCCGAAGGATGGGGACAAGACCCAAGTGAAGAACTATAGACCCATAACACTGCTAAATGTCTCATACAAGATACTAGCCAAAATTTTGGCAAGGAGACTGACTAATGTTCTTCTTAAACTCATCAGTACAACTCAAACAGGCTTCATCAAAGGTAGATATATCTTGGAAAATCTCCTTACCAGCTAGGAATCTCTAGAATGGGCCAAAAGCACCAAGCAGGAAGTTGTTATCTTATCGTTGGACTTTGAAAAAGCGCATGACAGGATTGAATGGTCATTTATAAGACTCACTTTTGAAGCATTTGGGTTCCCACAAAACTTTTGCGACATGGTAGTCACTTTGTTCAAAGAGGAAGTTGCTTAGGTAGATGTAAATGGCTCCCTTACAGAAGAATTTGCTCTTGAAAGATCAATCAAGCAAGGATGTCCACTAGCCCCTGCACTATTTGTGATTGCATCAGAAGCATTATACTATGTTCTTAGGACCGATATGAGTTCCCCAAAGGTAAGAGGCATAGTACTACCAAACAATGATGAATTGTTGAATGTTCAGTTTGCAAATGACACAACTCTTTTCCCCTTGCTAGAAGAAGAGAATATCTCCAATTTGATGAACAAACTGAACATATTTTACAATGCTTCATGTGCAAAAATCTCTCTCTAAATCAATCTTCCTAGGTTGGCATGATAGGCCCCCAAATTGGATTGACAAATTTGGTATTCAATGGAGAGGCCCATGCAAACAGGTGAGATATTTGAGAATCCCTTTTGCAGTGAGCCTGAACCTAAAGGAAATGTGGGAATGGATTAAAAGCAAAATTGAGAGGAAGCTGGAGAAATGGAATAAGAATTATCTCACATTGGCAAGAAGAATACAAGTCTACCAAAAGATCCTCTCCTCTTATAGTCTATATTTTTCCTCGGTGTGGCTTTTTTGCAGCTACCAAGTAGATTAGATCCAAAAAATAATCTGGGGATTCCTCTGATCATATGGAAAAGGGGGTAGAAAGAGACATGTTGTAAAGTGGAGCTAGTTTTGTGTAAGCAAATTTGAAGGTGGGTTGGGTCTTAAGGACTTGAAGATCCAGGGCATTGCACTAGATGCTAAGTGGATCTTCAAGGCTTTAGATGGTAATGAGCTATGGAAAGTCTTAGTCAGGAACAATGTTCAAAGGGAAACCTTGAAGATCAAAAAAATTTGGAGGAATGTCCCTCTCAGTGACCTCCTTAGTTTTCCCCTCCCTATAACCCTAGAAGGTTCAGTGGTTTTCAGGAGCATTTGGAAAGCATGGGAAGTGGTAAAAGGGTGCATTTGCAATGCTCAAGCCATATAGGGCAAGCTAGTTTATACTCATAGGTCTATCTGGTGGAATCTTAACCATAATAGAAAACCCCTGGCCCTCCTGCAAGGGTGCTCATCAAAGGCCTGGAATTGTAAGGGTATAAAGCACTTTTTTGACATCTTGAACAAGGGCCACCTAATAGGTTGGGACCAGCTAAGCGCTAAGTTTCACTTACCAACCACCCAATGGAGGACATATATAGTCTTGATAAAAAAATGTGAAGGTTTGGAATGGTCAGTTAACACTAAAGACAATAATAAACAATTCCAAGAGTTCCAATGGACTAATGGCTCCAACATTGGGAGCCTCAATGCTTAAACTATCTATAATACCCTTGCCAAACAGTAGGAAACATATGACTACCTAAACAACAAGTGGAATATGAACCTGGATAACACTGAATGGTCCAAAATTCTATCTAATAACTACGTTAAAACAATTGTGCCGAGGAAGGCATGTTTTAGGTGGCTTTTGATCTTCCATGGGTTACCGTACAAAAAAAATGCTAATGAAACAAAAAAATTGCAAAATGTGTAGAGTTCTGGAATCAATCTCTCATATTTTCTTTGAATGTATATATGCAAAAGAAGTTTGGATTTTTTTTTTGTCACCAACTAAATGTATGGAATAATAATGGCACTCTTAGAATGGGTAGAACTATTCTATTCAACATCAATAAATTTGGCAAGGAACAAACTATATTTTGGTCTTGTCTCTCAACAAAAATTCTATGGCACATTTGGAATTCAAGGAATAATGAAAGATTTAATGGGGACATGAGGGTACTTAGTAAGTCCTCATGAGGACTCATCATTCACAAAATTGTTGTGTAGATCACATTGGCAGTGAAGGTATCCAAACTCAAATTTCTCAAATTGTTGGAAGTTGGCAGCATTCAAACCACCATGAGGGAGGCCAAAGTTGGGCATACTTGGCAACTAGGGCAACCTAGTACAAATATCTTTCTCCAAGTGTTGGAGATCTTTCAAAAAGAGTTCAATAAAAAGGTTGCTAGAGAGGCACAATTGGAAGAAATTGAAGCAATAGAGGTTCTTTTGGGTATGGACCCAACAAGCAGTGAGGATGCAACAAATTAAGGAGATGAAGTTGTTATATTTTTGTGTGGAATTGGACTTTTTTGGCAAGGTAGTTGGGATCTCTTGGACAGATAGAGGCTCCTTTTTGTTGTAGGTCATAAGGCTGGTAATGCATTATGGGCAGTAAAATTGCTATCTCAATTGGTGGACAAGTTGGTATCTTCCACTATAAATCAGATTGGCTCGACATAGAGGCTCTTCCTTCAGCACAGTGACTTTTGTTGGCAGCCAAATGGACCCTTTTCTGTAGCAGTCTAAAAGGATATCTTGTACAATTTTTTTCTAAAATTGGATATGTAAAGATTATGTAAACAACCATAGGTTGTATTTGTAATGGGAGGGGCTTGATCCTCTATTATCTATGGGGGGTGGAGCTTGATGCTTCTTGATCTCATTGTATAGCTTGTTGTTCAAACAATTATTAATACAAAAATTACTCTAGAAAGGAATCAAGTTTCTATTGTGGTGGATGATTTCAATCGCAATGAAATATGCTTACCATATTAAACCATTTTTATTCATTCTTTGTATGTATTTTACTAAAATTTAATTTAATTAAAGCAGTTTGAGTTGGATATTCTTTTATTTATTTATTTTTAAACCAATCTCACATTAAGGATAATGGTATTAATGGTGCACTTGGATTCAACAAAGAGTGGTTAGATTAAGAATAGTAGTAATGGAGGGACAATGATGAAAGTCTTAATACTTTTCTTTTAAAAGTCTAGTGAATGATAATATAATTGTTGTATTACTTTCTAGGTGTGATAAGGTGAAGTATGATTACTAGATCATTTTAATGAATTAGATCACCTTACTCTCAATTGTCTAAATAAAGTGTTTAAAATTATTTTAAGAATTTTTTATTTTTCTTCAAACCTTCATGTTTCAAATCAAGTGTGCTATAATTAAAATGCATAGAAAATAAGCCCATCTTGTCTTATTTTAGTTGGTTGTTCTATTTGATTTAATCTTTAAATCTAAGTGTCAATAAAACTTTATTGTTTCTTTTGATAAATATTTTCATGTTTTGCAACATTTTAGTAAAATTTATCTACTTTGCTTTACAAAGATCATTTTTTCACAATTTGTCAAAAGGGCTTAATGTTTATCAATAACATGTAAAGAGAATAAATGTTCTTTATGAATTTATTTTTTTACTTAGCTTTCTTCAAGTGTTTTTTCTTGTTAATTTTTGGAACATCCCTTGACTTTCATCTTTTCTATGTGAATGCTTAGCTTTTGGGTTGCATTCTTTTACTCCTTTTTTATTTTTGCGGTATAAATCTAATTGATTTGGTCAAAATATAAAGGGTCTCTCACATGGGTTGATTATATTCATTTTAAATTGAAAGATGCCCTTAACTATGGATTACTTGATCAATGATGATTATGAATTTTGATATTTTTCAATGATGAGTATGGCTTGTTTTGAATTTTATTCTAATCTTTCTTTTTATAAGTTAATTTTAATAAAGATTATTTTTTTTAATTAATAACTAATAAGTACCAATTTATATGTATTTTTAATAATTTTATTTTGGTGTTAAGTGGCCTTTTTAATATTGAGATATTGTTAGGCATACACGTATATTCACAAGGATTATTATAAGAAGGCATGTTTTGCACATAGTCAAGGAACCTAATTTGACTTATTTTCTCCAACAAAATAATAATAAAATTAACTAAGCACTATCATCCTTTACATGTCATTTAAATTATGTTTGTACTTACACACCAACTAGTTTGTCACATTCATTTGGGGATCACTAAAGTTGCACAAATTTCAAAACATGAAATGCATAGATTCAATCCAAAGAATTGAAGTGCATTTGATAAAGCTCAAAGTGCATGTACATTGTCTCATATAGTATTTTTGAATCCTATCTAATGATTCCACTTAATTCATTGATTTTCTACAAAAAAAATATTTACACTAAATATACTACACAATTAATACAACCTAATTATTGCTATCATCACCTCAATATATTAGTTCAACCACCAACTCACATATAAATAATCATATGTTTGTAAAACACTATTCACTTTACATGGCAATGCTATACTTAATATCTATTATCACTTCATCATTGTTTTTTATAAAGAACTAGCAATAATTAAAGTTCTTTAAAAGTAATAACTCTCATTGATTGAAATAGTGTGCTATTATCCAATATCACTTTATTACTTCAATACTAAAAATGAATAGAAATTATTTAAGCCATTATGATTAATGAATCACAATTTCTATAATAGTATGTTATTTGGGTGAAATTCTAGATGTGTATCACACTTTTGGTCAACAAAGTAGTTTCGAGTGACACAATTTCACCTTAAACTACTTGGAAGCTATATGGCAAAACTTGATTTTTAGGTGAAACCCTTTCACCCAAGAACATTAAATCAAGAAAATGTAATTTTAAATTTTAAACCAAGTTCAATTTGTATGTATGGAGCTCCACTCTTCATTTACCCTTTTTAGGTTGTGATCGATATCTCAAGTTTCACTATTATTTTGATTAAGCTTCCCATTTTTGTCATGACACATTCCCTGGTTCTGGAGACTCAATTATTCTTTAGTTCCATTAGAGGTTTGTAGCTATGGAAGCCTTTCAAGTTTTTGTAAGAGTTCAATTCTTCCGTTGGAGACATGACTTTTATTTTGACCATAGATTCTCTTAGATCAACAATCCACACAATATTTTGGAACTTGTCAAAATATTTGATTTAAAGGTTACACCAATAGTTGAAGTTTATATCTTAGTGGGTAGTAGGTCTCACTTCATAAAAAATATCAATCAATAGGAAAATAAAATGGAATTATTAATTCAATGTACAAGGGAACCACACAACAACATCTCACAACTTATAAACTTTGTTAAACTAACAATTTTATAGTATTGCACTATTGGTTGCAGCAAAATGAGTTAATATTCATGGTGGAACTCAATGACTTTTGAGAATTCTAATGAAGAAAGGTGGTGACATCATGAATGATATATGGCACTCACATAAGATTTTGAAGATATTAATTTGACAAGTTTTAAACATCATGCTACTAGTTAAAAGGAACTAAGATATCAAAGGTGGTCCCCCTCTTTCAATTCAATAAAATTATAGAATCTATAATTAATCACATCATTGATCATTTATTCATATCAACGATGCACATAACATACAAATGTTGACAATCTTGCAAATTTAAATCTGTGTACTATTGGTTGTTAAGTCCAGGACAGGTTTTCAAGTGGATCCACCATGGATATTGATGTTCATGTTTCCTAGTGTCATGTGTTGCAACATGCTCTTCAAAAAATATGATTGTTTAACAATTATTTCTTATTGTGCCATTGGCTAAATACCAAGATGTCAAAAAATTATGGAGCTCATGCCAAGGGACAAGATATTCAAAAAATATTTTACTAAGCAAGAAAAGGATGATTTCTAAAATGCAAGGGTTTCATTATCATGTGGTTGTGGGAATCATTCTATGGAGCTATCAGATGCATTTATTGTCAAATTCAACCCATTCCACTATCAATGTAATGGGGATGGGGATTTTTGTTGCAAAGACAATTGTCGTTGCACCAAAAGATCGACCTGTTAATACCTGATACAAATACTAGAGTTAATGAATCCACAAGAGGTGGTTAAGCCATGTCACAAACCCGAACGTTATGATGCACAACATAAGGAAACCAAGGGTGCACACACCCTGCAAAAATCCCCCAACACAAACAAGGAGTTTGAACTCGTGACCCAGGCTTTGATACCAATTGTTGCAAAGACAGTTGTTGTTGCACAAAAAGATCGACCTATTAATACCTGATATAATTGCTAGAGTTAATGAATCCATGGGATGTACTTAAGCCATGTCACGAACCTAAGCACTACATTGCACAACAGAAGGATACCAAGGGTTCACAACTTGCAACAATTTTTAGCTAAGAAAGGGATATTCCTACCTACAAAATTCATTTCACACCTCAAGTTATGAATTATTGTGCATACCACACCAAAATGACTAAGGAACCCATATCGTCCATCAATTCAATGGAGATTTCTAGCTAGCTACCAAGAAGAGTTTTTAAGCTACTTCAAGCACTCAATTATGAATATTTTGTGGGATTGTTCCATGCCTTGCATGTCACCTTATCAAAGCCCCATCCCCTAAATTTCACCTACTAGATTTGCATCATTGGTTTTGGTGATCAATATGAGCTATTGAATCCTTTCATGGATGTCATCTTCTTCTACTTAAGGCAAAAAATCTCTTTGTGAGGGAGAGAATAAGAGAAGGGGAGAAACTTTGTAGTAGTGGCATATTTATAATACTTGACCTTTAATTTTGGTTTTGGTGATCAATATGAACTAATTTATATGGCTATGCACACAACCTTTTATGTAAATTACTCCACTGGAATATATAAAATAAATAAATCATCTTTTGTGTCAAAAAATTTCCATAATATGATCTTTCTCCCAACTCTTCACCTTGTTGATAACTTTGATTCATTTGTGTCAAATTTAGTTATTTGTCCAATTGATAATTATGCTATTACAAAAATGAATGATTGATTTTCTAATTATGAAATCGCGTCTAAACATTACAATATAAATTAAGAATTTTCCATCTTGCACATCACCTTATTCCAATTTTAACTTTTAGTTTTTTTTCCTTTTTCATCTCAATCCTTATAAATACATCAAATATCTTATGAAGAGCGATCTTATATAACCTTTGAGATTATCATACTAGTTTTTTCTTACATCTATGATATTTCCCATTTTGGTATAGCTAAGAACCCAAAGTTCAAATTTGAATAATGATAGTTATGGCATGCCCAGTGGGATCCAAGTAAATTTTTAGGAGTAATCCATAAAATCTCTATTTTGCTCCATTTTTATGAATAAAAGGCTTGTAACTAGATAATTCTTGTCCAATCAATCTCATCTCCTAGTTTTGTATTTGGTTATTCCTCCAAAGAGGTGGATCATTAACCAAAACCCTTCATTACCTCCACCAATGGAAGAATAAGGGCCCCAAGAAACTTCATCAATTGGAATAAAAAAAATCATTTTATTCCTCTAGTCCCTCCAACTACCTAGGATCTTATCATTGCTAATGATCTTAAGGCCCTCTCAAACTTCATGGGAGAATATTTTAAGACTCCAATTGAGCACCTCTAGGATGTTACAAACACACGTATTATGCATTATTTTATTAAGAAAAATATTGCAGTAAGGTTATTGTCAACTTCTTTCAAAGGAAACACATTGGATTGGTATCAACCATTGGCACCAAATTCCATCAATTCATGTGATCAACTCAAAGATGCCCTCTATGGAACATTCAAAGAAAATGGAGATTATTCTTCACTCCTACAATAACTAATCACCATAAGAACTATGCAAGAAGTTACTAATTCCAACTCCATATTCTAAAAAAAAGGGGAGAGAATACTTGTTATAGAATGCTTACAAGTAGAGATGGCATTTGTCTTCTACTTAAAATCCTTTAGCTCAAACATATTATTGATGATCCAATCATTAGGTTGACAAAACCTCCCGACAACTTATGAATTAGAAATGAGATGGAAAATAATATAATTGATGCAAGCAGACTTCATCCCAAACTACATATGTTTATGTTCCCAAAAATTTCACTACCAATGCAAGAAGAGCCATTAAAGTTCAATATTTTATCAAGCAATACTCAGACCACTCCTTTAATCTATGTTTACCCATCTATTGCAACCCAAAAAATGGATAACATGAAGAATATGAAGTTGTTCTTGAATGATACTATTAACATGAAGAGATAATAAGTTGCATATCCCACACCACCCTAGTATTTAGAACAATCAAGGTCAAAGGCCACAACACCAACCAAATAGATACCCTTGAAATAATAAGGCTTGGGACATATGCAACCCTATCCATCAAATCAAATTATTCTTGTGCTCATAACACTCCAACAAATATCAAATAATTTAATGAGAGATATAACTTTCTTAGATAGAATAATTACTGACGTAGTCAAGATTGAAGAGCCTTATCAGGTTGTCAATCAAGCAACAAAAACCTCAACACAATGCAACAAGAAACAACCTTCCTTTATTGTATTCAATAGAGTATAGATTACATTTAAAATTCAGTTACAAATCATTTCCATAGAGACTAGATTGATTTCCCCAATTATAGTCCAATCAATCATTCCCTCCTTCGTGAATGCTACTCCCTCTAATTCACCTACCTTCCCCCTGTGGCACACCCTAGGACAAAACAGTTCCAATCTCTTTTTCCTTGATGAAATGGTCTCCCTATGATTAACTATCAAGCACAGGAACCATCGAAACCAATAGTCTTCAACTCCATCACATTGGCTTGTCGAGGAGATGGCTAAAGATCTCCCTTCGACATAGGATGTCTCATCAAAAAATCATAAAGTACAACAACATCCATGTCGACAATAGTGTATCAACCCATTGGAGTGATGACATTCCAAGTCGCGACAATATAACTATCTCCTGTCAAAGAGCTCAAGGCTTTGTATTGGGCCGTCAGAGGGACAACTTAGTGACTCCCACCAAAGTGGTAAACTCTTGTTGATAAAGACTTCCCGCCTATGGACTGTAGTCATATCTTCCATTGGGTATCGAGGAAACTATATTCAAAGTCCCTCTAAAATTACATGGTCCCACTGATGATACACAACTTCACACTAGACTATCAAAAATATAATTCTTAGAGTTCTACTGAAGTAGAAAGGTCTCGCCGATGATGCATTCTTCACATTGGGCTATCAAAGGGATGCCATTTAAAGTCTCACCGATCACATAATGTCACACCGATGAAAGAGAAACACTGACCAAGGGGAAAAGACTTACAAGATGAACTCAAATGCATCTACAAAACACAACAAAGATAACCAATTATGTACAAAATGATGCAGATAGCTTGAGATGCTCCTGCATCAAACACACCCGATAAGAAGTTTGTGAGCATAGGATCACAAAACGAAGTTAAGTAGCAGAACTGCTCTTCCAATTTGCGAACAATTTGCAGCATGATCCTATGCTAAAACTGATACTTGCAAATTATTTCTTTTTCCTCTTCTTCTAGCATCTTGTCAAAATGTTCGTCATCCTTTGCCAACAACTTTGGACTCCATTCTTCTTTCCTCTTGTGGACTTGTGTCCACCAAGTACCATCCACCACCACCTAATGCTTTCTTCTTGCTCTTTGTTTGTGGAATATTTTCCACCATAACCTGACCACCTCCACCAAACTCCAATTTCATCTTCCACCCTCATGGGAATTAACCCACCACAATCCATCCTCCTCCAAGAAATTTCCCTCCAATTTTCATTCATCACTAAATCTACAAACATATTAGTATCAAGATTATGGAAATTAAATATTTCCACCAACCAATTTTCTTCATTAGCATCTTTCTCTTTAACCTCTCTTTTTGCCATATTAACAGAATGGTTTTTCTTGGGCTGCACTTCAACCCACAACATCTTTGTACTTTCTACTTTCTCAAACTCAAACAAATTCAAATTAACACATTCTTCACAATTACATCAATCAAACTTTACCTCTGTTGCAACTTGTCTCTCTTTTGTAAGACTTATAACTTCAATTTGCTCCTCATACACTGTTGCAACTTTTGGGTTACTCTCCTTTTTCATGCCTCCAACAAGGAATGCTTATTCCACTTCACTCTTCTCTTCCTAATCCTTTTGCACAAATATTTCTTCAAGCCTTCATGTGGCTACTCTTTCTTCAATACTTTCCACATTCATCAATTTGTCCTCCAAAGGATAATTTATTTTCTCTTTCTACTTCTTCAATCACAGATGCAACTCCTTTCTTACCTACAAACAAATCATAAAAGGAATTATAAAAATCACATATCCCCAATGGTCCTTCTTGTGCCACCAATTTATTCTTCTCCATTAACTCTTCACCTTCACCATCCAAATAACTTTGGATTATTCTCATCTCTTCTCTCAACAATGTTTCATCCTTGTTCTCCTCAACCTCGTCATCAAACTTGGCACAATTCATGTTCACTATTTCAGCTTTTGAACACCTTTCTTCCATTTCACACAACTCTCTCCACTCACATGCCATTGCTACAACCTGTGACTTAGCATCTTCTCCACTTGTGTGGACTGCCCCCACATTTTCTTCCTTCCATGCCCCTTCTATCAAAGGGCTGCAAAAATTTTCATCCTTTGCAATCTCTTCTCTTTCTTCTTGATCCTTCAGGAACTTCTTCCCTGGGAATAGACTCACCCTAGAAGTACCTTTTGTATCTTCATCTTTATCCTTCATAAGATTCAAAGTAAACTCCTAACCATCCTTCTTAATGGTATATGTATTGTTCTTACCATCATGAACAACTTGTTGATCAAATTGCCATGGTCTTCCCAGTAAGAAATGATAGGCATCCATTGGCATTACATCACAAAGTATTTCATCCTTGTAATTACCAATCTAGAAATTAACCAAGCTTTTCTCTCTTACCATAATTGGTGCTCCATCTGCAACCATAAGACCTTGTACGGGTTGGGATGCTTCATTCTTTTTCAGCTTCAACTTCTTTACCATTTCTTCAAACACAATATTGTCTATGCTGCCATTGTCAATAATCAATTTACAACACTTTCCACCCGACTTTCATTTGGTTCTAAGCAAATTTCTTTTGTGTACAAGTTCCATTTTTTCCTTTTCATGGCTTAATAAAATCTTTCTCATCATCAGAGACTCTTCGTCCTCTGGATCTTCTCCATGTTTCAAAGTTTATATTACTTCATCTTCTACTTGGGCCACATGAACTTTGGACTCTTTTCCTTTACCTCCACCTTGAACTTGTGGACATTTCAAAGACCTATGCCTGATCTCTCCACATTGGTAGCATATAATAGTGAAGCCTTTGCCTCTTCCTCTTCCAAAATTACCTCTTCCTCGAAAGTTTCCTTTACCTCCTATTTCCTAAATTTGAGAGGTACCATCTTCATCTTGTTTGGTTGGATATCCTCTTCCACCACTGCTCTTCCCTCTGTCACGGGAATTTCTACCTCTAGCCCTATTATTTCTTTGTTATTTCCTATTCAACTTCTCTTCGACCATTAATGCACACTGGTAGGCCTCTTCCACACTCTGTAGTTTGAGCAATCCAATCTCATCCTGTATAGACACACGCAAGCCATTTAGATACCTTGCAACTTGCTCAACCTCATTCCTCAAGTGATATACTTGAATGCTCAATTGATAAAAATCTTTTGTGTATTCCTTGACACTGGATTCTCTTTGCTTCAAGTTCTACAATTTTCTAAAGAGTTATCTGATAGTTTGCAAGCATGAATTTTGTCTTCAATTTACTTACCATTCTATCCCATGACTTTATCTTCTCCTTGCCTCTTCTTTGTCTATCAATCTGCAAATGATCCCACCACAAGGATGCATGCCCTTTTAAATTTGTATAGGAATATTTCCCTTTTTGCCTTCCTCTATACCTTCAAAATCAAAGAAATTCTCCATCTCAATGATCCAATCCAATAATTCATCTGAATTTAGATTACCACTGTAGTTTGAAGGGTTAAAATAGGGTTTGGTATTTATTTTGGTTAAGGCTCAAATGAACCTCTCTTCTCCTTGTTCAAGTTCAGGTGGTTCAGGTTGGTTTTCTCCTCCTTCAACTTCCAACTATTCTTCTTCATCATCACTCACATCTTCAACATGATGACCTCTTTGTTGTGCAGTTTTAACGGCTTCTAGTCTGGTCATAATTCCTCTCAACATCTCCATCATGATAGGGTTTGCATCTCTTTGTGCCCCTCATCCTCTACCATGTCCTTTGTATGTCATTTTATGCAAGCCCTCTACAGTTGTAGGTCTTCTTCCTTTGCTCACTTACCCACAACAAATTCCCTTTCAGGACTTAGTAATATCTTTGACACTTTCTCCAAGAGAAAACCTTTTTTGGTACCACTTGACGCAGTCAAAATTGAAGAGCCTTATCAGGCTATCAATCAAGCAGCAAAAAACTCAACACAATGCAACAGGAAACAACCTTCCTTTATTGTATTCAACATAGTACAAATTATATTTAGAATTCAGTTACAAATCATTTTCACAAAGACCAGATTGATTTCCCCAATTATAGTCCAATCAATCATTCCCTCCTTCATAAATGCTACTCCCTCTAATTCACCTACCTTCCCCCTATGGCACACCCCAGGAAAAAATAGTTCCAATCCCTTTTTCCTTGACAAAACGATCTCCCTATGATTAACTGTCGAGCACACGAAATAGTCTTTAACTCCATCCCATCAGCTTGTCAAGGCAATGGCTAAAGATCTCCCTTCAACATAGGATGTCTCACCAAAAAATCACAAAGTACAATAGCATCCACGTCGACAACATTGTGAGTGACGATATTCCAAGTCCCAATGATATAACTATCTCCCGCCGAAGAGCTCAAGGCTTTGTATCGAGCTGTCATAGGGACAACTTAGTGACTCCCGCTAAAGTGGTCAACTCCCACCGATAAAGACTTCTCACCTATGGACTATGATCATATCTTCCATCAGGTATCGAGGAGACTATATTCAAAGTCCCTCTAAAATTACATGGTCCCATTGATGATACACATCTTCACATCAAACTATCGAAGAGACAATGCTTAGAGTTTTGTCAAAGTAGAAATGTCTTGTCAATGATGCACAGTCTTCACATCAGGCTATCAAAGGGACACCATTTGAAGACCCGCTAATCAAATAATGTCACACCAATGAAAGAGAAACACTGACCAAGGGGCAAAGACTTACAAGATGAACTCAAATGCATCTGCAAAACATAACAAAATTGACAACAAAGATAATCGATTATGTACAAATTGATGCAGATAGCTTGAGAGCCTGAGATGCTCCTGCATCAATTACTTGGATAATAACAATATGTGGTATTTTCTATGTAATGATTTACATTCATCCAAAATGTTCCCAATGGGTAATTTACAACAAAAGGTGGATAAAAAATGCAAGTAACAATGTGGGGAGGAGTAATTGCACCAAAGGAACCATACTAATCCCCTAAAGTGCAACATTTCATTTAAACCACTCATATGCAAGGTATGTACATTGAGCAAGAAGATGAAATTGCCTTATAAAAAGAATTATTCTCATGGGTTAAAGAAGAGGTTTTTTTTTTGTAATGACCCCTCAACTTATAAAGATTTATAAGTCTAATTTAACCATTTTACAAGATCTAAAAGGATAATGGTGGAAAATCTAGAAGTGGGGTTGCAACTAGGGCCTATGATTTAGAAAGCAACAATGGCCCAAGATTCCAATCCAATGTTAAGAAGATGAGAGAATAGTAACACCAATCGACAACATGGGGTTTCCTTGATGAAATTTACTTGAATATCTATTATTATAGTTGAAATTACCAAGGTATACATGTTATGAAGGGTGTGCCCCTAAAGCTCAATTCGTTGCTTCATTCAATGTAGTAGAGAAATTGAAGAAAATAACTTCTAGAATTTCACTTTGGGATGTTATATCTATTCTTGAGAAAAAAAAAATGTTTTAGGAAGATCTAAGATGCAAAGGGATAAAAATAAAGTGATTAATCAAGCCACTAACATTAAAGAAAAATTAATAGGACAATGAAGGCCCATCCAAGTTGAATAACCTGCTACTCTTCATAATGTTAGCACAAAGGTGAGTAAATTTAAGCCTATGTCATTTTATTTGATGTTGATAATTAGGAATATGTTATGTAACTATATGGTATATTTTGGTGTGAGTAATATAGTGATTCCCAAAAGGATTGAAAACTATATGGGTTTAACTTATGAGAACATGGAGAGGAGATTCATGCAATTAGATAGAATAAAGGTTTAGAGAGTACGGGTTACAAAATATTTTTCCCTTACCTTATATGCATCCCAAAATATCATTGTCCTTCAAAATATGGTGGTAATAGATATCCCACTCACCCTTGGTTTATGTCTATCCAAGGATTTCACTACTAAAATAAGAGGATATCTATCCCTAGACTAGTCTCATCTCATCGTTAGGACTAAGCATCATTTTTATCAAACACAGTCCACAAATAACATATTACCCATGAGGTAATTGGTAATTTTGAGCCTACCCAAACTATGATAACTAAGGAAGATAGACTTGATATTTAGCTCCTAGAGGATGAAGACTCTCTATATTTCAAGGATAACCAATGGGAAATGCATATTTTAGAGAACACTTAGTGGGATCCTTATGGTAATTTTTATTCTATTGGTTTTGGGGCCTATGGCATATATGACAAATATCAAGCTATACCAAAGGTAAACCCCCCTCTTAAGTTGTGAATCAAAAAACATACATCGATTCAAAGATTATGGAAATTGTATCCTAATGGAACTACATGCATAAAAAAAATAGGAGTTATGATACTCCTAATCTCACCTAAAGGAGGGAAGGTTCTTAAGTCTTTATGTTTTTAACTTAGGTGCAACAACAATGAATTTGAGTACACAAGGCTTTCATACAGGGACTTATCTTAGTGGAGAGGATAAATATAAAACTACAAATGTGCAAAGACTTAGATTTATTTATAAATCGTGTCAAATGAATAGTTGTTGCTAAAAATGTAAGAATGAGATCGTATCACCATAGGGTGTGGCATCTACTTAAAGGATTTGAAGCCCCAAGTATCTAATTAATTCCTAGATTTAAATGTGAAGTAGGCTAGATGGCTTTGATTGGATCTCAATTTGTATTATAAATAATTTATTGTTGAATAGGTATCATGTGAAGTTAATTATATGGTTTGTAATCCCAAAAAATAGAGACCATTGATAGGTGTTTGAGAATTAAGCTCAAGAAACTTCATTTCTTCAACAATCAAGAGAATTTGTTGAGAAACTTCAACTAAGGAATCATATGAAGAATAGATAGTGTAGCTAAAGTAAAATAAAATTTTGAAGGGCTTGATCACCCTTCAAGTTTATTCACCCCTAATAATGCACAAGGAGGATTAACTCAAAGTATATTTTTTACTTGATAAAATGGTAAGAGTAGGAAAAGTGTGTACATAAAAGGAAATGGATCACTAAATCTATATTTTTTCAAAATATGACTAGGTTATGGAAAGGAATTACAAGGAGTTAAGAGGGTATAATAGAGATGTGTTTTAACATATTATTGAACTCTCTCTTGATTCAAAACTAGTTTGAAAAAAACAAAGACAAATCAATCTAAAAATTGAGCCTATAATGAAGCAGAAGCTCACTAAATTGATTGAGTCCAAAATCATATTGGGTGTTAAATTTGGTACTGGTAAGGAATGCCATGTGCGCAAAGATGGAGCCAAAAAGTGGCCAAGACCACCTCTTAGTCTATTTTTTGTATTAAAGATTGTTAAAAAATTAAAAAAAATTACATCAATAATGAAGTATCTATCTTAAGAGTATAATGGGACCTCGCAGGGTCCTATTCTAATCATAAGGAAACAATTCAAGATTAATGCTAGCTAATATATGTACAAAACCAAGTGGAATTAAGTATATTATTGATTGTTTCCTTAGGAGATCCTACTTTCACTGTATTGATCCCAGTCTCCATACCTAAATAGAGGACTTATTCCTGAATTCTCATTACTAGATCTTTTCACTTCCATAGCAAAGTCATCTCCTTGATTTATATGGAGGCAGGATTTATTCTTGGTCCCCATATCTTTCTTCAGCACATCAAGAGGGGGGCCATTGTTGTATATTTTTAGAAGGTCTACAATTCCATTTTGGAATGGAATATTCTCAATTTTGATAAAGGCCCAAGTTTGTCCATTCCTAACCTATGAAGTGTTGACTCTAATAGTGTCATCCTCTAGAAGCTTCTTGAACTTGTGTCTTGAGATCTCCATGGCCACTGTAACATGCATTGCAATATTATAAAATATGAGTCTCTTATAAGACTCAGTAAGCAACTTCCTAACTCCCTTAAACTTTTCCTCATTTCTCTTAATCCAAATATGCCAAATAATTTTAGTAGAAAGAATTAACCAAAAAAAATTAATTTCTTTATTTAATTTATCCATTTTTCTAAATAAAATTTTAGTCAAACAATGTTACCTCCCCAACCCTTAAGACCAGAGAAAAATAAATTATAAATTTCCTTTGCATAAAGACAGTAAAAAAATGTGCTTTATTATTTCAGGTTGTCTACAAATGTTGCACAACTCAACATCATTATGATTAATTTTGTAAGGAAACCTTTGTAGAATCCATAACCAGTTAAAACAAGCCTTTTTTGCTTCAATAATGTCTAACCAAAGTAAATTGAAAATAACCTACCATTGATAACCAGTTAGGGATAAATTATAGGTTTGATTAAGATAATCAAATAAAAAGTTTTTGTTGCATAATGTTTTATAAAAAATTCTAGTATTAACTTTTTGGAGATTAGTGCCATCAATCCACTTAAACTAATTAAAATAGTCACTATTTTGAATACAAATTTTGGGTAGTTGCAAAGTCCTACAAGCTTCTCTAAGAATGGAATAGGTTCTCCAGTTCGAGATAGGAAGAGAAAATTCATTGCTCAGGGAGGCCCATGTTTTAAGTTGGCCTCCACTTAGAATGTCCTTAAAAAATAAAATACCTTTACTAGACTAATTTTTGGTAGAGCAATATTGGACTAAAGCTAAAGGCTTGTTTTTATGCTTGAGGTTCCACCAAATGGACCTCTCTTCAAAAATCATATCATTATTTTTAAAATTCCATTATTGAAAATATTGTTTTTAACATCCCAAGCTTTCCATATGCTTTTGAAGACAATAGGCCCTCCAGGAACTATTGGGAAACCATAAGCTAATAGGTCATTAAAAGGGAGAAAATTCCAATATTCGGCCTACTTAGGAACAACAAGCTTGATATTGTTCCTAACCAAGATTTTCCATGGCTCCTCACCCTCCAAGGCTTTGATGATCCATTTAATGGCAAGAGCCACTCCATGAAGCATTAGGTCTTTCAATCCAGACCCCCATCAAATTTATCTCTAGAACACCATTCCCATTTAACATAATGGTGCTTTTTCTTTCCCTTACCATCTAACCATAAGAATATCCTAATCTTTTTTTGAATTTTGTTCACCTAGTAACAACTAAATAGTGACACAGAAGAGTAGTATAAACTATAAGATGGCCATATTTTTTGATAGATTTGTATCCTCCCTACTACAGATTGGAATTTCTTGTTCCATTTTTCAAGCTTATTCTCAATCTCTCCCTTTATCCAAAGCCACATATCCTTTAAACAATGATTAATAGTAAATGGTATCCCAAGATATCTAACTTACCTAGAAGGCCCTCCCTATTGGAATTCATGTTTTGCAAACCAACTCGGGGGTGTGTCCTCCCATCCAAGCATAATGGACTTGGCAGTAGAGAGTTTAGCACTTGAAGCATCATAAAATATATTAAGTTTATGTATAAGGGAATCCATGTTTTCCTCATCAAGTTCCACAAACAAGGTTGTATCATCAACAAATTGCATATTTAATAAATCATCCTTATTGGGTAGATAGATGCCCCTAATCTTAGGGGACAAGTTAGATTCCCTCAACAAGTTAAAAAATGCATTTGAGGCAATGACAAAGAGTGCAAGTGAAAGGGGACATCCTTTCCTGATTAATCTTTCAAGAGTAAATTTCGTTGATAGGGAGCCATTTACCTCAATTTGGGAAAAAACATCTTTCATAAGAGTTTTAACCATGTGATAAAATCTATCCAAGAATCCAAATCCTTCTAAAGTCATAAGCAAAAAGGACCATTCAACTCTATCATATTCCTTTTCAAAATCTAGGAGAAATATTGCCACATTTTGGTTGGACTACCTTACCCAAATCATGGCCTCCCGACTGGTCAAAAGATTCTCTAGAATGTATCTTCCTTTGATAAGCCCCATTTGTGTATTGCTAATAAATGCAAGGAGGATATCCACAAGTCTAAGAGAAAGAATTTTTGTAAGAAACTTATAAGATACATTAAGCAAAGTAATAGGATGTTAGTTATTTACAAGAGATTTATCTCCATATTTAGGGAGTAATTTGATCACTCCTTTATTAATGTTACACCCAAGAGACCCTTTATCTACAACTTTTTTATAGACTTGTAGTAGGTCCTCACTGATCCAGTCTATATTATGTTTACAAAACTCTAAAGGAATCCCATCAACACTAGGGGATTCATCATTGTTTTACACATTAATAGCCTTTTTAACCTCTTCAAGGGTGATTTCATTGTCTAACCTACTGATATGATCCTTTTATAATTTCCTAAGAATGAGTTATTTACAAAAATTTCTTGCACTCTAACATCTTGGATTGCTTCCTTCAAATGTAAAAATATCCTTGTAGAAACCAAGGAATAACTTCTTGATCTCTCTAATCTCTTAATCTTAATGAGACTAAAGAAAAAATTAGTTCTTTTATCCCCATTTTTCAACCAATTCATTTTTTACCTAACTCTAAGACCTTGAATCTTTGGTCTGTAATCTTCTTAATGAGTCTTTGACCCTTGTCAACTCTTCATTTAATCTCATATTGGAAGGGTCATTCTAAATATCCGCCTTAACACTCAAAAACTTTTCACTAAGTCCATCCTCCTCTCTCCTCCTATCCATAACCCTTTTCTTCCCTATAGTTTGATAGATAGCTTTGTGTAGATGTATAAACCTAATTGTAAATCTATGATCAATTAAACTATAAATCTCAATGAAATTGAATACACAAGAAAATTACCTTCAAATTATGAAACATCAAAGCAAAATCAAATGAAAGATATAAAGCATGTGCAAACCTTAATCCCGTTGGGGATTATGTCCATGGATGTGGAGTGCTACAATTGAGATAACATCCTTGACATTGCAAAGCAAAATTGATGAAAATTATGATCAAATGGTCTCACAAGCTCTCAAATTTTCTCAAATTGAGGATTCAATTCAAGAGAGTAAGTTTACTAAAAGCTTGTGGATGAATTTTATGAAGAAAGAGCTCACTATTTATAGATTTTCAAAAATTGGAATCAAGGGTGAGGATCAATGACTAATCAATGGATGAAATTGAATTGAAGGAGTGAATATGGATCAAGGAAAAATCAAACGGTGGAAAATCCATCAAGCATGGATCAAAGATCAAATCAAGGTCTCAAGATCCATGAGAGGCTCAACTAATTTCCTAATGTTACTATGTTCTGGTTGCTCTTTGATTTGCCAATGATCGAATTCCAATTGTTATTGATATATTTTAGGAAATATGTTGGAGGAATATTGGAGATATTTCCCATTGGGGGGAAATATTTGAATTTAAAAATAGAATATTCCTTTAAAATGTCCATTGTGCGAGTGGGAAAAGCTAGAGGATTTGAAAGATATTAGTCAATTAAACAATTAATTAAAATTATTTAATTGTGCAAGATGAGAGAAAAACATTTAATCAAATAATTATGAATTATTTAATCAAACTAGGAAAAGGTGACAATTAATCATGTAATTTGAATTATTTAATCAATTGAGAGTGAAATTAATGTGAAGAATACTGAATTAATTGAATAAATTTGATTTATTTAATTAATAGGAGAAAACGTGAATTTAACAAAATAATTGAAATTATTTAATTAAATGGAAGAATTAGGTGAAACAAACTAGAAAGTGGTGTTAGTTTGAGAAATTGAATATGTGATATCATCAGGATAGATTTAAGTGTCTACATTTTTCCCCTCTTTGAATCAATGCACTCGTTGCATTGTTTCAAAGAACCGATGCCCCTCATATCAAAAATTTAGAAATTCATGATTTTTTGGATGCCCCATTGTGCCCCAATAGAAGGAATGAATGTTGATTTGTTGTCCCTTAAGAGATTGAGCAAAAAAAACTAGTTTTTGATCGAGCTCATGACATAGCTACAAGATTAGATCAGCTACGAAAAAGATGAGTAAGAACTTCTAGGATAGTAATAGAACATTTAAAATAGGGTGCTAGGTTCAACAACAGAGACACCAAGATGAGACCCTAGGTTTGCATTATGCTTCTAGGTCAAAAAAACCCTAATTTTTACGTATATATAGGGGCTAAAGGGCATTTTCCAATTCATTTGCACACTTTGAGTTTGAAGATTAGAGATATTTGGAGAGAAACCCCTCAAAGCACCTGATGCAACAGTTGACTGTGCACTCCTGATACACCTCATAGATTGAGTCCAAGTTCCAATGCCCAACCAATACAATACCATCATTATGTACCTCAAAAATTTATGCTTACACACTTTTCTATGCATTATTTTTTTTGGTCAAAAATGGTCTACAAGTGCGCTACGATTTTAGCAATGCATTTGTTACAATCACTGGCACACTTGTGCTACCAGTGACCCACTTGCTAAATACCTGCACAATTTCTTTCTACCAAACCAACACACTTGTTGCAACACATATGTCAAACTCTAATCACATTTGTAAAAGTACTGCACATGTGTTTTAAAGTCACACACCTATAAAAGTTACCAGAGCAACACATATGTTTAGGGCAACACACTTGCAAAAAGTGCCACATGTAAAATGAACCACTGCACTATTGGAAAAACAAGGACAAACAACTGAGAAGGGGGGGTGAATCAATTGTCATAGAATAATAAAATTTTCAAACTTTACTTAACTTAGTCTCAGATCTGATGAACAAACAATTAACACATTAGAGAGACAGAGAATACCAAGATTTTTTATGTGGAAAACTTGTTAGGGGAAAAACCACGGTGGATGTTAGTCTGCAAGATTATACCCTGTTAAAAGTATAATGAAATCAAGATAGGGGAATGCACATGCAATCAGGCACACTGCCTAGAGCTCATTACTTAATTATATAAGGTTCTCACTTCCCAACAAAACAAAATAGGATTAAAATCCAGAGGGTATGAACTGAGAAAATAACTTCTACACAAGCCTAATTACAGTTCCAATTAAGCACAGAAAACTCCTTCACAAACTACTTCACACTTTGCTCAATCTTCTTCACACTCTACTTTGCAATCAAATGATATTTGCACATACACACATGAGAGCACACTCAACACCTCTTCACCACACTACACCAATGAAACAACTACTCTTATATATCCACTACATGAGATTTCATCAACAACTTTAGTTGGTCAGGAAAATAAAACATATTTTCAATGTCGGCCCAAATTTACACTTAAATCTTTAAATGTGAATCCACCAAGGTCGGTCACAACATAGTGAGTACCCAAATTAACAACTTCAACACAAAAAGACTTCAATTAATTTCACCTTGAAGATCCAGAACATGCTACCACCAACATGTTGGCCAAGAACAAGAAAAAAATGAACATACGCAAGACAAATTTCCAACCATCAGCACACCAGTCAATGTGGACATACCACAAAGATAGAGCATTATCTAGAAACATCCAAGAGTACCAAGAAACAACAAAGAAACATCTGTAACAACTAAGATTTCTAGAACCACACAAACTTCACTCAAGAACACTAACAGAGACCACAAAAACACTGTTAGACTACAACATGATCAAATCTATACGCAGACCTCTAAAACTTCTGGTAGATGATCTAGATACACTCATCAGAAAACCCTTTAATCCACAACAATTGAACTTCAAAGTAAAGAACAAGACGCCTTCATGACTTGCATAATTCCACTAGGAACTTGGAACACTTTCTTTTACAATTTTCTCAATATCCTCGACATATACAACCTCTAATACACCAAATGCTAATAGTGTTGACATCAATGACAACCACATATTAGCAACATATCCACAACATCCAACAATCTCCCCCATTTGGCATTGATGGCAACACATGATGTGAAAAATACCATCAACCCAACACACTTGCTTTCCCTTTGGTTCTAACTCTTCTCCTCAATTTCTCTTTGACCCTTCAAAGGATTTTTCACATTGCACTTCTCCCCCTTTGACATCAATGGAAAAAGTAACCATGAACTTTCCATATACATGCTTTGAACCACATATCTGCACATCTGACTACTCCCCCTGAGTAGCAGCCACGGGAACATCAATCCAGATCAAAATATAGCAATGTAGCTCACAGATTGATGCAAGTAAATGCATCTCTTAGTTCTTATCAGGAGGGGTAATTACCCCTAACATTCCTTTGAGATACTCAAAAGTATCCTTTGGCAATAGTTTTGTAAAGATGTCTGCAATCTGTTCTTTGGTAGGCACATACTCCAATCTGATTTCTTTCTCATTCACTTTCTCCCTCAAGAAGTGAAACTTGATTGATATATGTTTAGTATTAGAGTGCAGTACCAGATTCTTTGAAATATTTATTGCACTTGAATTGTCACAGTATATGACAATAGGCTCTTCATATACCACCCTAATATCTTTCAATATTTGTTTCATCCATATCACTTGAGTACAATTGTTTGCAACAACAATATATTTTGCTTCAACAG
>VDFB02049217.1:85056664-85267528 GCA_007258455.2 Sequoia sempervirens | reverse complement strand
AAAAGGATAATGGTGGAAAATCTAGAAGTGGGGTTGCAACTAGGGCCTATGATTTAGAAAGCAACAATGGCCCAAGATTCCAATCCAATGTTAAGAAGATGAGAGAATAGTAACACCAATCGACAACATGGGGTTTCCTTGATGAAATTTACTTGAATATCTATTATTATAGTTGAAATTACCAAGGTATACATGTTATGAAGGGTGTGCCCCTAAAGCTCAATTCGTTGCTTCATTCAATGTAGTAGAGAAATTGAAGAAAATAACTTCTAGAATTTCACTTTGGGATGTTATATCTATTCTTGAGAAAAAAAAAATGTTTTAGGAAGATCTAAGATGCAAAGGGATAAAAATAAAGTGATTAATCAAGCCACTAACATTAAAGAAAAATTAATAGGACAATGAAGGCCCATCCAAGTTGAATAACCTGCTACTCTTCATAATGTTAGCACAAAGGTGAGTAAATTTAAGCCTATGTCATTTTATTTGATGTTGATAATTAGGAATATGTTATGTAACTATATGGTATATTTTGGTGTGAGTAATATAGTGATTCCCAAAAGGATTGAAAACTATATGGGTTTAACTTATGAGAACATGGAGAGGAGATTCATGCAATTAGATAGAATAAAGGTTTAGAGAGTACGGGTTACAAAATATTTTTCCCTTACCTTATATGCATCCCAAAATATCATTGTCCTTCAAAATATGGTGGTAATAGATATCCCACTCACCCTTGGTTTATGTCTATCCAAGGATTTCACTACTAAAATAAGAGGATATCTATCCCTAGACTAGTCTCATCTCATCGTTAGGACTAAGCATCATTTTTATCAAACACAGTCCACAAATAACATATTACCCATGAGGTAATTGGTAATTTTGAGCCTACCCAAACTATGATAACTAAGGAAGATAGACTTGATATTTAGCTCCTAGAGGATGAAGACTCTCTATATTTCAAGGATAACCAATGGGAAATGCATATTTTAGAGAACACTTAGTGGGATCCTTATGGTAATTTTTATTCTATTGGTTTTGGGGCCTATGGCATATATGACAAATATCAAGCTATACCAAAGGTAAACCCCCCTCTTAAGTTGTGAATCAAAAAACATACATCGATTCAAAGATTATGGAAATTGTATCCTAATGGAACTACATGCATAAAAAAAATAGGAGTTATGATACTCCTAATCTCACCTAAAGGAGGGAAGGTTCTTAAGTCTTTATGTTTTTAACTTAGGTGCAACAACAATGAATTTGAGTACACAAGGCTTTCATACAGGGACTTATCTTAGTGGAGAGGATAAATATAAAACTACAAATGTGCAAAGACTTAGATTTATTTATAAATCGTGTCAAATGAATAGTTGTTGCTAAAAATGTAAGAATGAGATCGTATCACCATAGGGTGTGGCATCTACTTAAAGGATTTGAAGCCCCAAGTATCTAATTAATTCCTAGATTTAAATGTGAAGTAGGCTAGATGGCTTTGATTGGATCTCAATTTGTATTATAAATAATTTATTGTTGAATAGGTATCATGTGAAGTTAATTATATGGTTTGTAATCCCAAAAAATAGAGACCATTGATAGGTGTTTGAGAATTAAGCTCAAGAAACTTCATTTCTTCAACAATCAAGAGAATTTGTTGAGAAACTTCAACTAAGGAATCATATGAAGAATAGATAGTGTAGCTAAAGTAAAATAAAATTTTGAAGGGCTTGATCACCCTTCAAGTTTATTCACCCCTAATAATGCACAAGGAGGATTAACTCAAAGTATATTTTTTACTTGATAAAATGGTAAGAGTAGGAAAAGTGTGTACATAAAAGGAAATGGATCACTAAATCTATATTTTTTCAAAATATGACTAGGTTATGGAAAGGAATTACAAGGAGTTAAGAGGGTATAATAGAGATGTGTTTTAACATATTATTGAACTCTCTCTTGATTCAAAACTAGTTTGAAAAAAACAAAGACAAATCAATCTAAAAATTGAGCCTATAATGAAGCAGAAGCTCACTAAATTGATTGAGTCCAAAATCATATTGGGTGTTAAATTTGGTACTGGTAAGGAATGCCATGTGCGCAAAGATGGAGCCAAAAAGTGGCCAAGACCACCTCTTAGTCTATTTTTTGTATTAAAGATTGTTAAAAAATTAAAAAAAATTACATCAATAATGAAGTATCTATCTTAAGAGTATAATGGGACCTCGCAGGGTCCTATTCTAATCATAAGGAAACAATTCAAGATTAATGCTAGCTAATATATGTACAAAACCAAGTGGAATTAAGTATATTATTGATTGTTTCCTTAGGAGATCCTACTTTCACTGTATTGATCCCAGTCTCCATACCTAAATAGAGGACTTATTCCTGAATTCTCATTACTAGATCTTTTCACTTCCATAGCAAAGTCATCTCCTTGATTTATATGGAGGCAGGATTTATTCTTGGTCCCCATATCTTTCTTCAGCACATCAAGAGGGGGGCCATTGTTGTATATTTTTAGAAGGTCTACAATTCCATTTTGGAATGGAATATTCTCAATTTTGATAAAGGCCCAAGTTTGTCCATTCCTAACCTATGAAGTGTTGACTCTAATAGTGTCATCCTCTAGAAGCTTCTTGAACTTGTGTCTTGAGATCTCCATGGCCACTGTAACATGCATTGCAATATTATAAAATATGAGTCTCTTATAAGACTCAGTAAGCAACTTCCTAACTCCCTTAAACTTTTCCTCATTTCTCTTAATCCAAATATGCCAAATAATTTTAGTAGAAAGAATTAACCAAAAAAAATTAATTTCTTTATTTAATTTATCCATTTTTCTAAATAAAATTTTAGTCAAACAATGTTACCTCCCCAACCCTTAAGACCAGAGAAAAATAAATTATAAATTTCCTTTGCATAAAGACAGTAAAAAAATGTGCTTTATTATTTCAGGTTGTCTACAAATGTTGCACAACTCAACATCATTATGATTAATTTTGTAAGGAAACCTTTGTAGAATCCATAACCAGTTAAAACAAGCCTTTTTTGCTTCAATAATGTCTAACCAAAGTAAATTGAAAATAACCTACCATTGATAACCAGTTAGGGATAAATTATAGGTTTGATTAAGATAATCAAATAAAAAGTTTTTGTTGCATAATGTTTTATAAAAAATTCTAGTATTAACTTTTTGGAGATTAGTGCCATCAATCCACTTAAACTAATTAAAATAGTCACTATTTTGAATACAAATTTTGGGTAGTTGCAAAGTCCTACAAGCTTCTCTAAGAATGGAATAGGTTCTCCAGTTCGAGATAGGAAGAGAAAATTCATTGCTCAGGGAGGCCCATGTTTTAAGTTGGCCTCCACTTAGAATGTCCTTAAAAAATAAAATACCTTTACTAGACTAATTTTTGGTAGAGCAATATTGGACTAAAGCTAAAGGCTTGTTTTTATGCTTGAGGTTCCACCAAATGGACCTCTCTTCAAAAATCATATCATTATTTTTAAAATTCCATTATTGAAAATATTGTTTTTAACATCCCAAGCTTTCCATATGCTTTTGAAGACAATAGGCCCTCCAGGAACTATTGGGAAACCATAAGCTAATAGGTCATTAAAAGGGAGAAAATTCCAATATTCGGCCTACTTAGGAACAACAAGCTTGATATTGTTCCTAACCAAGATTTTCCATGGCTCCTCACCCTCCAAGGCTTTGATGATCCATTTAATGGCAAGAGCCACTCCATGAAGCATTAGGTCTTTCAATCCAGACCCCCATCAAATTTATCTCTAGAACACCATTCCCATTTAACATAATGGTGCTTTTTCTTTCCCTTACCATCTAACCATAAGAATATCCTAATCTTTTTTTGAATTTTGTTCACCTAGTAACAACTAAATAGTGACACAGAAGAGTAGTATAAACTATAAGATGGCCATATTTTTTGATAGATTTGTATCCTCCCTACTACAGATTGGAATTTCTTGTTCCATTTTTCAAGCTTATTCTCAATCTCTCCCTTTATCCAAAGCCACATATCCTTTAAACAATGATTAATAGTAAATGGTATCCCAAGATATCTAACTTACCTAGAAGGCCCTCCCTATTGGAATTCATGTTTTGCAAACCAACTCGGGGGTGTGTCCTCCCATCCAAGCATAATGGACTTGGCAGTAGAGAGTTTAGCACTTGAAGCATCATAAAATATATTAAGTTTATGTATAAGGGAATCCATGTTTTCCTCATCAAGTTCCACAAACAAGGTTGTATCATCAACAAATTGCATATTTAATAAATCATCCTTATTGGGTAGATAGATGCCCCTAATCTTAGGGGACAAGTTAGATTCCCTCAACAAGTTAAAAAATGCATTTGAGGCAATGACAAAGAGTGCAAGTGAAAGGGGACATCCTTTCCTGATTAATCTTTCAAGAGTAAATTTCGTTGATAGGGAGCCATTTACCTCAATTTGGGAAAAAACATCTTTCATAAGAGTTTTAACCATGTGATAAAATCTATCCAAGAATCCAAATCCTTCTAAAGTCATAAGCAAAAAGGACCATTCAACTCTATCATATTCCTTTTCAAAATCTAGGAGAAATATTGCCACATTTTGGTTGGACTACCTTACCCAAATCATGGCCTCCCGACTGGTCAAAAGATTCTCTAGAATGTATCTTCCTTTGATAAGCCCCATTTGTGTATTGCTAATAAATGCAAGGAGGATATCCACAAGTCTAAGAGAAAGAATTTTTGTAAGAAACTTATAAGATACATTAAGCAAAGTAATAGGATGTTAGTTATTTACAAGAGATTTATCTCCATATTTAGGGAGTAATTTGATCACTCCTTTATTAATGTTACACCCAAGAGACCCTTTATCTACAACTTTTTTATAGACTTGTAGTAGGTCCTCACTGATCCAGTCTATATTATGTTTACAAAACTCTAAAGGAATCCCATCAACACTAGGGGATTCATCATTGTTTTACACATTAATAGCCTTTTTAACCTCTTCAAGGGTGATTTCATTGTCTAACCTACTGATATGATCCTTTTATAATTTCCTAAGAATGAGTTATTTACAAAAATTTCTTGCACTCTAACATCTTGGATTGCTTCCTTCAAATGTAAAAATATCCTTGTAGAAACCAAGGAATAACTTCTTGATCTCTCTAATCTCTTAATCTTAATGAGACTAAAGAAAAAATTAGTTCTTTTATCCCCATTTTTCAACCAATTCATTTTTTACCTAACTCTAAGACCTTGAATCTTTGGTCTGTAATCTTCTTAATGAGTCTTTGACCCTTGTCAACTCTTCATTTAATCTCATATTGGAAGGGTCATTCTAAATATCCGCCTTAACACTCAAAAACTTTTCACTAAGTCCATCCTCCTCTCTCCTCCTATCCATAACCCTTTTCTTCCCTATAGTTTGATAGATAGCTTTGTGTAGATGTATAAACCTAATTGTAAATCTATGATCAATTAAACTATAAATCTCAATGAAATTGAATACACAAGAAAATTACCTTCAAATTATGAAACATCAAAGCAAAATCAAATGAAAGATATAAAGCATGTGCAAACCTTAATCCCGTTGGGGATTATGTCCATGGATGTGGAGTGCTACAATTGAGATAACATCCTTGACATTGCAAAGCAAAATTGATGAAAATTATGATCAAATGGTCTCACAAGCTCTCAAATTTTCTCAAATTGAGGATTCAATTCAAGAGAGTAAGTTTACTAAAAGCTTGTGGATGAATTTTATGAAGAAAGAGCTCACTATTTATAGATTTTCAAAAATTGGAATCAAGGGTGAGGATCAATGACTAATCAATGGATGAAATTGAATTGAAGGAGTGAATATGGATCAAGGAAAAATCAAACGGTGGAAAATCCATCAAGCATGGATCAAAGATCAAATCAAGGTCTCAAGATCCATGAGAGGCTCAACTAATTTCCTAATGTTACTATGTTCTGGTTGCTCTTTGATTTGCCAATGATCGAATTCCAATTGTTATTGATATATTTTAGGAAATATGTTGGAGGAATATTGGAGATATTTCCCATTGGGGGGAAATATTTGAATTTAAAAATAGAATATTCCTTTAAAATGTCCATTGTGCGAGTGGGAAAAGCTAGAGGATTTGAAAGATATTAGTCAATTAAACAATTAATTAAAATTATTTAATTGTGCAAGATGAGAGAAAAACATTTAATCAAATAATTATGAATTATTTAATCAAACTAGGAAAAGGTGACAATTAATCATGTAATTTGAATTATTTAATCAATTGAGAGTGAAATTAATGTGAAGAATACTGAATTAATTGAATAAATTTGATTTATTTAATTAATAGGAGAAAACGTGAATTTAACAAAATAATTGAAATTATTTAATTAAATGGAAGAATTAGGTGAAACAAACTAGAAAGTGGTGTTAGTTTGAGAAATTGAATATGTGATATCATCAGGATAGATTTAAGTGTCTACATTTTTCCCCTCTTTGAATCAATGCACTCGTTGCATTGTTTCAAAGAACCGATGCCCCTCATATCAAAAATTTAGAAATTCATGATTTTTTGGATGCCCCATTGTGCCCCAATAGAAGGAATGAATGTTGATTTGTTGTCCCTTAAGAGATTGAGCAAAAAAAACTAGTTTTTGATCGAGCTCATGACATAGCTACAAGATTAGATCAGCTACGAAAAAGATGAGTAAGAACTTCTAGGATAGTAATAGAACATTTAAAATAGGGTGCTAGGTTCAACAACAGAGACACCAAGATGAGACCCTAGGTTTGCATTATGCTTCTAGGTCAAAAAAACCCTAATTTTTACGTATATATAGGGGCTAAAGGGCATTTTCCAATTCATTTGCACACTTTGAGTTTGAAGATTAGAGATATTTGGAGAGAAACCCCTCAAAGCACCTGATGCAACAGTTGACTGTGCACTCCTGATACACCTCATAGATTGAGTCCAAGTTCCAATGCCCAACCAATACAATACCATCATTATGTACCTCAAAAATTTATGCTTACACACTTTTCTATGCATTATTTTTTTTGGTCAAAAATGGTCTACAAGTGCGCTACGATTTTAGCAATGCATTTGTTACAATCACTGGCACACTTGTGCTACCAGTGACCCACTTGCTAAATACCTGCACAATTTCTTTCTACCAAACCAACACACTTGTTGCAACACATATGTCAAACTCTAATCACATTTGTAAAAGTACTGCACATGTGTTTTAAAGTCACACACCTATAAAAGTTACCAGAGCAACACATATGTTTAGGGCAACACACTTGCAAAAAGTGCCACATGTAAAATGAACCACTGCACTATTGGAAAAACAAGGACAAACAACTGAGAAGGGGGGGTGAATCAATTGTCATAGAATAATAAAATTTTCAAACTTTACTTAACTTAGTCTCAGATCTGATGAACAAACAATTAACACATTAGAGAGACAGAGAATACCAAGATTTTTTATGTGGAAAACTTGTTAGGGGAAAAACCACGGTGGATGTTAGTCTGCAAGATTATACCCTGTTAAAAGTATAATGAAATCAAGATAGGGGAATGCACATGCAATCAGGCACACTGCCTAGAGCTCATTACTTAATTATATAAGGTTCTCACTTCCCAACAAAACAAAATAGGATTAAAATCCAGAGGGTATGAACTGAGAAAATAACTTCTACACAAGCCTAATTACAGTTCCAATTAAGCACAGAAAACTCCTTCACAAACTACTTCACACTTTGCTCAATCTTCTTCACACTCTACTTTGCAATCAAATGATATTTGCACATACACACATGAGAGCACACTCAACACCTCTTCACCACACTACACCAATGAAACAACTACTCTTATATATCCACTACATGAGATTTCATCAACAACTTTAGTTGGTCAGGAAAATAAAACATATTTTCAATGTCGGCCCAAATTTACACTTAAATCTTTAAATGTGAATCCACCAAGGTCGGTCACAACATAGTGAGTACCCAAATTAACAACTTCAACACAAAAAGACTTCAATTAATTTCACCTTGAAGATCCAGAACATGCTACCACCAACATGTTGGCCAAGAACAAGAAAAAAATGAACATACGCAAGACAAATTTCCAACCATCAGCACACCAGTCAATGTGGACATACCACAAAGATAGAGCATTATCTAGAAACATCCAAGAGTACCAAGAAACAACAAAGAAACATCTGTAACAACTAAGATTTCTAGAACCACACAAACTTCACTCAAGAACACTAACAGAGACCACAAAAACACTGTTAGACTACAACATGATCAAATCTATACGCAGACCTCTAAAACTTCTGGTAGATGATCTAGATACACTCATCAGAAAACCCTTTAATCCACAACAATTGAACTTCAAAGTAAAGAACAAGACGCCTTCATGACTTGCATAATTCCACTAGGAACTTGGAACACTTTCTTTTACAATTTTCTCAATATCCTCGACATATACAACCTCTAATACACCAAATGCTAATAGTGTTGACATCAATGACAACCACATATTAGCAACATATCCACAACATCCAACAATCTCCCCCATTTGGCATTGATGGCAACACATGATGTGAAAAATACCATCAACCCAACACACTTGCTTTCCCTTTGGTTCTAACTCTTCTCCTCAATTTCTCTTTGACCCTTCAAAGGATTTTTCACATTGCACTTCTCCCCCTTTGACATCAATGGAAAAAGTAACCATGAACTTTCCATATACATGCTTTGAACCACATATCTGCACATCTGACTACTCCCCCTGAGTAGCAGCCACGGGAACATCAATCCAGATCAAAATATAGCAATGTAGCTCACAGATTGATGCAAGTAAATGCATCTCTTAGTTCTTATCAGGAGGGGTAATTACCCCTAACATTCCTTTGAGATACTCAAAAGTATCCTTTGGCAATAGTTTTGTAAAGATGTCTGCAATCTGTTCTTTGGTAGGCACATACTCCAATCTGATTTCTTTCTCATTCACTTTCTCCCTCAAGAAGTGAAACTTGATTGATATATGTTTAGTATTAGAGTGCAGTACCAGATTCTTTGAAATATTTATTGCACTTGAATTGTCACAGTATATGACAATAGGCTCTTCATATACCACCCTAATATCTTTCAATATTTGTTTCATCCATATCACTTGAGTACAATTGTTTGCAACAACAATATATTTTGCTTCAACAGTAGATAGAGAAATGGATTTTTTTTTTGCTCAACCAGGACACTAGCTTCTTCCCTAGGAGGAAAGCACCACCACTAGTACTTTTCCTCTCATCTACATCACCAGCCCAATCTGCATCAGTATATGAACTCAAAGTGAGATCATCATCCTTTGGATACCAAAGTCCAAATTCACTTGTTCCTTTCAGATATATGAAGATTCTCTTAACAATAGTCACATGTAATTATTTTGGATCAACTTGAAATCTGGAAACCATACATACAACATTCATAATATCTAGTCTAGTCCAGGTTAAATAAAGCAATCCATCGATCATTGACCTATATCTAGTTCGATTTGCCTTAGGAGAATCAACATTTTGTGTTAGCTTACATCTGGTCACTATGGGAGTACCAACAGGCTTTGAATCTTCCATCCCAAATTTCTTCAGTAGCTCTCTCACATATTTGGACCAAGATATGAATATCCCCTTGTCTAACTGAGTCACTTGCAATCCTAGAAAGAACTTCATCTCTCCAATCATACTCATCTCAAATTCATCCTTCATCTCATCAACAAACTTCATACATAGATTGTCATCTCCTCCAAAAATGATGTCATCAACAAAGACTTCTATAATTAACTCTTTATCATGATCCAATTTGAAATATAAGTTGCTATTAGTAGTACCTTTAGTGAATCCAAGCTTTAGTGGGTATTTTTCCAATCTAGCATACCAAGATTTGGGGGCTTGCTTAAGTCCATATAGAGTTTTCTTCAAGCGGAAAACCATATCTTCCTTATTAGTTAGCTGAAATGCATCTGGTTGTTCAATGTATACTTCTTCTTCTAGTTCTCCATTCATAAATGTTGACTTCACATCCATCTGATAGATTTTATAGTCCTTGTATGCAGCATAAGCAATAAATAATCCAACAGCTTCAATTCTGGCAACAAGGGAAAATGTTTCTTCAAAATCAACACCTTCCATCTGAGAATATCCTTTACATATCAAACTTTCTTTATTCTAGACTTCACCTTGTTCATTCATCTTGTTCTGAAATGCCCATTTAGTACCAATCACATTTTTGTCTTTAGGTCTGCAAACCAGTATCCATACATCACTCTTTTCAATTTGTGTTAGCTCTTCCTTCATAGCTTCCATCCAATGTTCATCTTGGCAGGCTTTAGTGACATTTTTAGGTTCAATCTTGGAAATCAGGTAATACTCTTCTGCAATCTTTCTTCTAGTTTTCACTTCTTTATTCTTATCTCCTATAATTTGGCTTTCAAAATGGTTTAGCTTTACATACCTTGGAGTTTTGGAAATTTCTTGAACTTTTGATTCTTCTTATCTTCCTTTTGCATTTGCACTTGTCTCTGCTTCCTAACTACATTGACTTACTAGAACGAATTGAGGTTGTTTTACTGGAACAACTGAACCATATGGAACGTATGGCACAATTTGAAGTTGATTCTATGTCTAAACATTTTTCCCTTTGTTTGTATTGTCTTCATCTAAATCATATCCACAATATCTGGATGATTTGACATAATCCTCATCAACTCTAGCATTTTCACTCTCAACCATCTTTCTCAGTCTTATGTTTTAGAATCGGTAGGCCTTGCTTTTAGTAGAGTAACCTAAAAATATTCCTTCATCACTTCTTGCATCAAACTTTCCTATATCATCATCTCTCTTGATATAACATTTGCCTCCAAAGATCTTGAAATATTTAATAGTAGGTTTATAACCAAACCAAAGCTCAAAAGGGGTCTTACCAAAATTGTCATTAACATTTACCCAATTTAAAGTGTACACAATAGTGCTTAGAGATTCACTCCAATAGCCCTGGGGAAAATTTCCCTCTATCATCATTGTTCTAGCAACATCTAAAATTGTTCTATTCTTTCTTTCTGATACTCCATTCTGTTGAGGGGTTCGGGGAGCAGATAATTGTCTTTTGATTTCATGTTCTTTGCAAAAATAGTTAAACTCCCTAGAGGTGAACTCACCACCTCTGTCAGATCTTAGACACTTGATTTTCAGACCTTTCTCATTTTCTTCCATAGCCTTGAAACTTTTGAACTTTTCCAATGCTTCACATTTTTCTCTTAAGAAGGAAACCGATATCATTCTAGAGTAATCATCAATAATCAACATAAAGTACCTTTCTCCATGAATACTTCTGACTCTAGAGGGACCACAGAGGTAAGTATGTAGCAGCTCTAGCAAGTCATTTGAATGAAACTGTTTGCTCTGGAAGGAGACTCTTGTCTGTTTGTGCATCTGAAATTCCTTACAAATTGTGTTAGTGGGCTTCACTAATTTAAGTAGCTCTCTTACTCCTTGAGTGGAACTTACCTTGACAATGTTATCAAAATTTACATGACATAGCCTCCTATGTCACAACCAACTTTCATCTACTTGAGCAATTAAACAACTCCCATTAGCAGTATTCAGGTGAAAAATATTACCTTTTGTCTGTTTACCAGTAGCAATCATATTGCCAAAACTTCCACGTATCTTGCATCTTCCATCTTTGAACTATAGATCATAACCTTTTCCCACCATCTGTCCAACACTTAAAAGATTGTGCTTCAAGCCTTCAACATAAAGAACATCATCAATGTTATCCTTACCTACAAGACAAATAGAACCTCTTCCATGAATCACACCAGCATTGTTGTCTACAAATCTTACAATAGCACCATCATATTTCTCTAGACTTACAAATTTGTTTTTATCACTAGTCATATGATGTGAGCATCCACTGTCAATAACCCACACATCCTTTTCTTCAACTTGGGTTGCAAGAGCTTTCTCATCTTTAGTAGATTCAATAGCCATAGGACTATTTTCAACAGTAGCAATGAAAACCCACTCATCTTCATTTCCATTATCCTTATCAGACTCATCATCAGTCACTCCTTCAACAGAGTAACATTTCTTTTGGAATCTATACTTTTTAGGATTAGTGCTAGGAACTATTTCAGGACATCTTGATGCATAATGACCCATTTTACTACATGAAAAACATTTAATAGGTAACACTCCTTCATACTTACCTTTTCCCTTTCCTTCTTTCTTTACAATCAATGCTTCCAATTCTTCTACCTCTCTTTCTTTATCTTCAAGTTGTTCCAGTTCTTCATCATACTTGGATATCTTTCTAGAACATTCTCTTAGACCATATCTTTGCTTATTACTTCCAGATACAATAGCCTTGAATGTTGGTTTAGTTTTCAGAACAGATTCACCAAATTCATGTAATTCAAAAGTAGCAAGCTTAGCAACCAATGTGTTTCTTGACATCTTTGTTATCTATCTGAGCTCTTCAATAGCATGAGCCTTCCCTTTGTAGGAGGGAGGCAAGGATCTAAGTATCTTAGCCATAATTTTATCCTCATCAAAAAAACCACCAAAACATGTAATACCCATCACTATTTCATTTACTCTTTGCATAAAAGAAGTGATGTTTTCATCTTCACCCATCTTCAAATTATCATACTTGCCTTTCAAAATCTATAGCTTAGGCATCTTCACCTATGCATCTCTTTCATACAAAGTTTCCAACTTCATCCAAATCTCATGAGCTATTTGCAGTCCTACCACATTAGCCATCTCTGAATCTGTCAGAGCACTCATCAAAGCTTCAATAGCCCTAATATTGTTTTCAACATCTTTAATCTCATCAGTACTGGAGGGACCATTTTGAGGAATAACATATGGATCTTTTGTAATCTTCCAATGGGCTTCACCAATACACCTTAGGTGACATTGCATCCTGACTTTCCACAATGAGTAGTTAGTTCCATCAAATCTTGGATTGTCCTTCTTGAATGTTTCCATCTCGGATCACCTCAAGCTTTTAGACTTCTTCAAATGATCCTGCTCTAATACCAATTGTTGGAAAAATAAGTACAAATAACTAAGAGGGGGGTGAATTAGTTGTCACAAAATAATAAAATTTTCAAACTTAACTTAATCTCAGATCTGATGAATAAGCAATTAACCATAAACAATTAACACATCAGAGAGACAAAGAACACCAAGATTTTTTACGTGGAAACCTTGTTAGGGGAAAAACCACAGTGGATGTTAGTCCACAAGATTATACCCTGTTAAAATTATAATGAAATCAATAAATGGGAATGCACGTGCATTTAGGCACACTGCTAAATTATAGAAGGGGATCACTACCCAAAAATACATAATAGGATTAAAATTTGGAGGGTATGAACTGAGAAAATAGCTTTTGCACAAGCCTGATTACAGTTCAAATTAAGCATAGAAAACTCCTTCACAAACTACTTCACACTTTGCTTGATCTTCTTCACACTCTACTCTGCAATCGAATGATATTCACACATACACACATGAGAGCACACTCAACACCTCTTCACCACACTACACCGATGAAACAATCACTCTTATATATATCCGCTACATGAGATTTCATCAACAACTTTAGTCGGCCAGGAAAATAAAATATATTTTCAATGTCGGCCCAAATTTACAAATAAATTTTTAAATGCGAATCCACCAAGGTTGGTCACAACATAGTGGGGACCCAAATTAACAACTCCAACACAAAAAGACTTCAATTAATTTCACCTTGAAGATCCACAACATGCTACCACCAACATGTCGGCCAAGAACAAGAAAATTGAACATATGCAAGAAAACATTTTGACCATGAGCACATCGATCAATGTGGACATCCAAGAGTACCAAGAAACAATAGAGAAACATTTGAAGCAACTGATATTTCCAGAATCACAAAAACTTCACTCAGGAACACTGATAGAGACCATAGAAACACTGTTAGACCACAACATGATCAAATCTATATGCCGATCTCTAAAAATTTTGGTAGATGATCTAGATACACTTATCAGAAAACCATTTAATCCACAACAATTGAACTTCAACCTAAAGAACAAGATGCCCGAACATGACTTGCACAGTTCCACTAGGAACCTAGAACACTTTCTTTTACAATTTTCTCATTATCCTCGACATATACAACCTCTAATACACCAAATTATAATAGTGTTGACATCAATGACAACCACATATCAACAACATATCCACAACATCCAAAATTCAACACACATGTATAAATCAATGCACTTTCTTTTTAGCGACGCACTTGTAATAGTGTTACGCATATGCAAGATTGATAGTGCAACACACTTGTTTAAAGGGGTGAACTTGTTGGTTTAGCAGTTGAAACTTTGAAATTTTTCACTTATTTGATGTTATGTGTGTGATGTGTGCATGAGACCTTTCATCCTTTATAGTCACGGGAGAGGAGACCTAGTGTTTTGTCATAGTTAGAATATTTTGGAGATGATCAAAACTTCTTTTTAGGAGCTATCGGTCTAGGATTCATTACATACATGCCAAATATTTACACACACTTGGCGATAATGACCGCGTTGGTTGAATGGTGGCATTCAAAGACATCGTCCTTCCATATTCCAACAAGGAGGCAACCATTATTCTGGATGTTTGGCGCATCCTTCAAGTTTTGATTCATGGTGTGAGGGTGATTCAAGACATAGATCTTAGCCTAAAGGCCATGTTTTAGGTTCTAGATGTCGGTGCGTTACAAGTGGAGAGCTACTAGATCAACTTATGCCGACATTGAGGACGTGTCAGTGATCTGCTATTGGTCATTTCTAAATTGATCATGGGGGTTCTAGTTCCGGACAGGCACAACCATAGCTTTAGTGTCATTTGGTGTTTAGTGCTAGAGGGGATGGTCGATGATATGATCACATATGCATGGGGCCCAGTAATTCTTGCATCTTTGTACCATGATATGTACTAGATGGTGTATATGAAAGGATGCAATTTATCAGTTGGATTTACTTTATTGCACATTTGGGCTTGGAAGCATATTGACATGCTTAGGCTTGCTATCACCTTGGTAGCCACAAACGAGGAGGAGCCAGTGATTTATAGATACAAAGCTATGATCTCACTTCACCACATTGGAATTACTAGGATAGCTTATTGGAGACGAGTGATAGATATATACATCATTCTGATGGAGACCCTGGCTCTAGGCCCATCCATGGGTCGATGATCAAGAACAGCTATTCTATGCTAGACAGACACAATGGATTATGGACTGCCATCACCACATTATTGAGCGATAGCTTCTAGATAGGGTTACCAGGTAGTTTGGTGACTAGTAGGATGTCTTATCTCCTACTTACAAAGCCATATACACATGTACTACTAGGGAGATAGATTGGGGAGATATTGTGGATCCTTAGTTGGCGATCCAGGACTTTGCACATATTTAGCCACTGCCATGGGTTTATGTTAGGGGACCCGATGATCCATGTACGACACAATATTATGATGCTTGGTTTTCATAGCATGCCCCATTTAGGTTGACAGATCTAGTAGGAAGGTATGGTGTGGGACGAGGAAAACTGAGAGGCAGAGGTAGAGGGAAAGTGATCAAATAGATACCACAACACCCACCATAGAATCCAATCCATGATGGACAACATGATGGTCACATTCTAGTGGATGGTCAATATGATGGTCAAATTCTTGTGATTGGTCAGCATGATAGTCAAGAGGTAGGACCACCCCCTCTAGCACCACCAAAATAGCAACATTAGGGTTCAGATCTGAGAGATGCACACATATAAGCACCAATGGTCAAGAGGGACGAAGCCATTTAGGATTAGGACATATACTGATAGGAGCATGACTAGGAGCACTAATAGAGCCAGTAGTTGGATTTGTAGCTTGCCTAGGAGACAACTAGGCAATACTAACTTGAGGAAACTACACAAATACAAGCCCATATTTAGGGATAGGGATTGGTACTAGCTCCACTATATGGATGAGATGTAGTAGAGGCTTCGTATTACAAGACTCTATACTATAAAGATGTTCCCCCACATCGGCGACAGTTGAATATTTCACACAAGAGTGGAGTTACACCAAGTGGCTTTGCAGGTGGACCATTGGTAGGGGGAACTTCAGATAGAGGACATCAACCACCTTCCCACCAGGATGATCGACAGAGTAGAAGATAGCTCTATGTAGACATATTTTTGATGTATAGCTTGATTGGGGGTGTATATTCATTCATGGGCTCATTTTTTATAGCCTCGTGTATATATTTATCACATACTTGAATTGTATCATGACATTTTATGATTCTAATATATATGAGATGAGTTTTGATGTGATCATGATATGATGTTTTATTTTATGCTTATGATGCTATGTTATGGATGCCTTATGCTTTATATGGATGCATTATGGATGATGTATGATTATGTGGGAAAATGTGATGGGTTTATTATGCTTATGATGTGATGTATGAAAATGTATATGATTTGTGGATGAGATGCATATGTTATGGATGATATGCATGCATTTATTTTCTTTGTACTTTTTGATATAACATGTTATGCATATGCAGGATGTATGTTATGGTGACAGTTTGTGGATGTAGGATGGATGCACTCATTTTTTGTGATTTCATGATACCTGGATGTTCGTAAGAACTAGATAGAATGTTGATAGAATAAGAAATGATTCATTGATTAGCCTTTCTTTCATGTTGATATTGATTCACAATTCGAACAAATCCATAATTATTGTGAGATCTTATTGGATGTGATGATGAGAGAGAGATGATATTGCTTTGCTTCTAGGACTTTGTCTTAATTAATCATAGAAATCCTTATTTTTGATATATAAAATAGACACAATGCACCAAGGTATGAAGAACTAGGGTTATGTTGTATCTAATGCGATGGACTTTTGAATCCGTAAATAGACAGAAGTATCCTTGTTCATACCTGCCATACAAAAACCTTGTTTGACCATGTGAAAGAATGATCCATCGAGGTAAGGAGACTAATACACAAAATGTATGAAGAACCTAATATGTCATAGCCATTGTATTATTTGAGACTATCCTAGCACATGCAAGATAAGTATTCACTGAGGTTGTACTACAATAATATCCAACAAGGACAACAACTGAAAAATGTTCAATGCCCCATTCCTTTCTCTCTAAATCATTTTTTTAGACATCATCAAGAGATCATTGGAATGGACCAATAAGATAAACCATAAGAAAAGATTAAACTAAACAAGCAATCAATGTTATTCATATCTATTGCCAAAGATATTTTTATATGTTCTTAGCTAATATCTAGAATGAAGGTCATTGTCAAAAAGATGTATCCTAGGAAATTCATTGGATAATTATGTTATTCTAAACTTAAGTAGGCCATTGATATAAATTTAAATAACATGTTCAAAGATTAACCTTGACTTCACAACTTGTTTTAAAGTTTACTTTCTGAAATGTCACAATTGTCTCTACTTACTTCATTGAAGGGTGGGAATGATGATCAATTTATTATGAATGAAGATTATTATGAGTGAAAGAGTGATGAGGCATGTGGTTTTGAGATTTTTGGAATATTTAAATTTTTTTGACATTTTGAAATGTTTTGAGGCTTTTTTTAGATTTTCTATTATTTGACTATTTAAAGTTCTAAGTTATTTGAGGCTATTTTGAGTTTTCAAGATATTACAACTGTTTAGGTTTTTAAAAAAAATTCAAATATTTTTGTGTTTTCCAAGGGCAAGAACATGACCTAAGAGGGCAAGATCTAGTGCCTTGGGGGCTCATCGATGATGGCCTTTCCTATGTAAGCATAGAGACAACGTAGTTTGACTGACTCTTGACCATTTATTAATGAGATATGAACATTGTGAACCATCAATTTATTAAGGTGGACTCCTAAGGACTAACGTAATGCCTTTGGGGCTCATCGATGATGGCCTTGCCTATGTACATGCATAGAGACAACATAGTTCGACAAGTTTTTTTGAGTTTTTGACTTTTTGATTGCCTGATTAGGGGTTTTGAGATGATTTGGACATTTTTGAGATTTTGGACATGTTATGAATGTTTTTGGATTTCATGATGATTTGGATGTTTTTCAAAAAAAATTGGAATTTACAACTTTTCGAATGTTTTTGGATTTTGGACTTCACAAATTTTTGAATGTATTTGAATTTTGAAATTTACAAGTTTTTGAATGTGTTTTTTGTATTTTTGGTGTTTACAACTTTTTGGATGTTTTTGGGATTTTTGGGAATGTTATTTACAAGACCCAGGTAATACAATAATCCAATGCCATAACCAAGTATAAGAAATTGACCCCAACCAAGTGTTATGGAACTTTGATATGAATCAAATAGGATGACCTAAGGGTACAACTCAAATAGAATGGATTAAAAATTTCTTGAACAACAAGCCATGGTAGAGGTGAAAGCAGATGCGTGGAAAATGGAAGGCAATTTTATTATGGATGAGACAAAGTGATAAGAGTCACTAATAGATGGAGATGAATTTTATTTATGCAAGGTGATGAGGTGAAAATAACCTCATCATAATAATATAATAAAGGCCTATTCTATATATGCAAAATTCCTATCCTCTGCCAATTAATTAGACTTTAGGAGAAATAATTGCTTGTCTTTTAAGGAGAAATTATATAAACTTTATTTCTTATGATTTATTGGAGTATTTTGCCAATACAAATTTAATGGGTTGTTTTAAGTGTTTTGTAGGAGAATAACTGGTCATCAAGTTGCAGATAAGAAGTATTTAGCTAGCACGTGCTCCAAAACATGTGCTAGTAACATGCTCTAGAACTTTAGGATGATGGAGACCGAAGAATTAGTTACTTTTAAGACTCAATTTCTGTTATGTTTTAAGTCAAAAACTTCATGGCTCGACTTGAGCCTCTTTAATACTTATGTAATGGATTTTAAAGATATAAAAGTTGTTTGTAAATCTATTATAGAATTTTTCAATGGTTATTTGTACCATCTAAAATGTAGGATTTAGTTAGAAGTTTTATATAAAATATGTAATCTCCATAAACAAGATAACACATGTGAAGTGGTAATGTTATGTTGTCAACTTGTTTTTCTGAGTCATGAATAAAGAGATTATTATGTAAACACTTTTGAGTTGTGAGTTATGGATGGAATTATGTTTAATGAAAGAGTTTCTAAATCAGTTGTGTATGTGATATGAGAGCGAAGTAATAACCTGCGAGTTGGCCACTGGAGGGAAGATAGTTTAAATAGATAAGTACTTTTTTTTATGTTATTTTCATTGTATGAACATTCATTCTGTAGGTAATTATTGGGTTTATAATTTTAGTGTCTGAAGTTTTGGAGTGCACGTTGTCTTACACTTCTATAGTTTCTTGTTGTTAACTGTTAGAATATTTACTGCTAAAGAAGATGTTTCATAGATTGTTTACAAGTTTTTCTACTTCCATAGTTTACCAACTCTTTAGTTTAATTGTTTCTATACTTTTCAATTTAGTTATTATGCTTTCTAAGTTATTTTTCCTATGCTTTTTAGTTTAAGTATTTCCAATTTTCTTAGGATAAACCGCTTTATAGCTTAATATTTAGACGACCTTAGCTAGAATTAACATTAACTACTCTAAGAAGTTAGAAAATCTAAGGGAGATAGTCAAGTCTTCTATTGCAAATTGCCTTGAACACTACCCAGTCAAAATATTGAATTTTTTCTTCTAAAGTAATGGGACTTAACGACAGCCTGTCACTTTTTGGCGCCATTGCCGGGGAACCTAGCTTTCTTGCTTAAGTGTTAATAGAAGACACCTCAAATACCTCTTTTTAGGCCAAAATACCATCTTTGGCTTCCTTTTCTGCATGGTCAGGAAAAGAGGTCCTCATGGATGATTTATACCAAATACCCCCCCAAAAATACGTTCCCATCATACATAAGGAGTCCCAAGTCTCAGAAGACCACACTATTGATGAACTACTTGAGCCTAACCCACCAGAGGCTTTCCACTATTTTCCTGAAGATCATCTAGTAGACCAACCTGTTGTAGAGGAAAGTATCCTTGAGCAACACATTCCTCTTGACATTATGGGAGATCATAGGGCCGAAGCTAACTGTAATGAGGCCAACCGTAATAACAATGATCCTCCACCACCTTGAACATTCACTTATCCTATTACTCTGGATGCAGATGATGATACTATGATGAAAAACATTTCTCCAGCTTTCCTTCCAACCTTTCATGGCTTGTCCTCAGAATATCCAAACCAATTTATTTTTGAATTCAAAGTCCTTTGTCAAACCTACGACTATAAAAATGATAACTAGAAATTGAAGTTGTTTCCTTCTACCTTGAAGGATTCGGCCGTGCGTTGGTTTATGGGACTACCAGCTGGAAGTATCACATCTTGGGAGGAAATGGAGACTATTTTCTTGCATAAATATCAAATTTATTGTAGGGTGAGTGATCGTAAGGAGGAGTTGTTTAAACTTAGGAAAAATGAGGATGAAATTATAGAGGACCATCTAGATAGGTTTCTTTTCCTATCTAAACGATGTGGAGAAACGACTATTAGTGTTGAGATTCTTAAGACTGTATTTCTCAAGGGACTCGATGAGGATGCAAGAAGAAGTCTTGATCTGATGGGAAAGGGTGATGTGTCTCAGTTATCCCTCGAAGACATGTGTTTTATGTCAAATAATTTCACTTACTCAAGGGGAAATCCATAAAACTAATCTTTTCAGAGGGACTAACAAAATAGGCAAGCTTTGAGAGGAAATAGCAAATCTCAAAATGGACATACTTGTTTAATTGAACACTACATTGGATGGTATACAAGCAAAGACTCGTAACCCTAAGACTTTGTCAATCTATTGTCCTAGGTGTCAAAACAAACATATTTTACGTGAGTGTCCTTTAGACAAGGTCAATGTTTTTCAACTCTATGAGCAAAACCATCCTACCAACTAGTGTGACCTTCTTAATGATCTTAAGAATACTAAGAAAAAATAGCTCAAGTTGAAGAAGAAATAAATGTGTTAAACCAACGCCAAGGAGGTAACTTCTCTTATAGGAAGAATTCCAAGCCTACATGGAGACCACAAAACAACTAGGCTAGTAATCAATGGCCTCCAACTTGGAATCAACCCTCACCTCCACAACCTTATTGGGGAACTCCTTATTGGGGACCCCTTGAATGGGAAAATCAATCATGGGGAACTCAACAATGGCCAAACCAATCTCAATCACAATGGTACCAACAACATACTACTCCCCAATGGAATCAAGGACAATCAATTTTATACTAGTCCTAGGAGGAATCAACAAAAAAATCTACTACCACCACCTCATAATGAATAGATAAATCAACCTCAACTTCTAGCGCAACCACTTCCCAATCCTAAGAATAATCGACATAATACTCCAATATATACTATTGAACAAGATAATGTTATCAAACTTAATACAATTCATTGTGGAAATGTTCAATTGCGCTCTAGTAGAACACTTCAGTCACCCACCATTGAAGAAATTGTGGATGAACCTATTCCTAAAAATTCTAAGAAGGATACTTTGCCTAACTACACCACTCCTGCTAATAATAATGTGCCTCCTTCACCAATAGGATTTATTGACTTAACTCGAGAGGAGGAAGGTTAGTCTCTCATTGAACTTAGGAAGGATACCCCTCCAAAAGAGAAAACTCAAGCACCTTTTCTGGGGCGTCTGAAGTTGACAACTCTGAAAGATACTCCGGAAATGTCTTTGAGCTCTAAAACTGCATTAATTCAATAAATCAAACAACTGCAGTTAGAATTTCCTTTACTGCAAGCAATAAAGGAAATTCTTGAATTGAATCAGTTGATCAAGCATATGTGTATTAAAACTCTGGGAAGGAAACCAAAGAAAATAAATACTGTGCATATCGATGGCTATTTAGCTGATTTTTTTGTCTAGAAAGACTATCGCTCCAAAATATGATGATCCAGGGAGTCCACTGATAACTGGTACAATTAATGAGGTAGCAATACATAATGCATTAGTGGACTTAGGAGCAACTATTAACATGATGACTATGGATGTGATGGAAAAATTAAGTCTTACTGATTCATGTCCCACAACTACAGTCTTACAGATGGAAAATCAGTCTATAGCCATTCCAAAGGGCATTATTAAAAATGTTCTTGTCAAAGTTGATGGATGGGAATATCCAGTTGACTTTCAAATAATCAAATTGTTTACACTAAAAGATAGCTATCCAATCATTCTTGGAAGACCATGGTTGGCTATTGTCACAGCTAAAATTGATTTTCGAGAAGGAGGAATAACCATTTCACATGGTCCAGATAGTAAATGTTTATTTTTATACCCTCCTGCTAAACCCGCTGAACATAATAAAGTCTGGGTTGATGACCCAAAAGAATCTAATGGTCAAGATAGTCTGGCCTCGTTAGCCATGGTAGTGATTAAACAACATGGAGAGAAATTAGAAGATGAGTTAGTAAGCAAAGTGGCACATCTAGCAATAGGCTCAAGTGAGAAGGAAATAGTTGATATGCCAAATTTTTTGGGACAACTGATTGATATAAGTGGGATGGAACAAAATTACATTACCATGGGAATGCCTTGTCCTTTGGCCAATATGATTCCTAGAACGAGCCATTTTTTTGAGGATATTACAAGATTTCACCGACTTATACCTCATAGTTGTCCTCTCAACACCTTGTTACAACTGATATATACTATCACTTCGACCCATCCTGGAACAAAATCAATTATGCTAGTCTTGGGAAAAACCTTGAATGTCAATAGTTGGCTGACAGAAATACAAGAGGATAAATTATTTAATATGTTGGTAAAAAGGTCTAAAGATTTTGCTTGGGACTATACAGACATGAGGGGAATCCACCCAAGTGTTTGTACACATCAAATTTACACTGATTCTAATATAAGACCTATACGTCAGCCACAGAGGAGACTCAATCCTGCATTAAAGGATTTGGTTAAAATAGAAATTGAGAAACTCCATGCAAGATTTATTTATCTTATATCTGATAGCAAGTGGATGTCACCTATGGTTGTTGTGCCAAAGAAAAATGGGAAGTGGAGAATTTGTGTATATTATAGGGAACTCAATAAAGCCACTTTTCAAGATTATTTCCCCTTACCATTCGTTGACCAGGTTTTGGACAACTTAGTTGGAAGAAAATATTTCTCCTTTTTAGATGGATTTAGTGGTTACAACCAAATTTAGGTAGCACTAGAAGACCAAGATAAGACAATGTTTACTTGTCCATGGGGCACATTTTCATACCGAGTTCTTCCCTTTGGACTTTGTAACGCTCCTGCAACTTTTCAGAGAGCTATTTTGGCTATATTTGTTGCGCTTGTCAACAACTGTGTAGAGGTCTATATGGATGATTTCATAGTCTATGGGTCAACCTATGATGAAGCCCTTCAAAACCTGGATAGGGTTTTACAAGTTTGTGAGGATAACTGACTATCCCTTAGCCACGAGAAGTGTTTAATAATGGTGGAACAAGGGATAGTCTTGGGTCATCATATTTCCTCAGAAGGAATGAAGGTTGATCCCAAGAAAATAGAATTCATTCAACAATTGACTATTCCTCAAATGCAAACAGATGTTCAAAGTTTTCTTGGGCATGTTGGATACTATAGAAGGTTAATAGAAAGCTTTAGTAAGATAGCAGCCCCTAGATTTTCTCTTCTCCAAAAAGATGTGCAGTTTAATTGGACATTTGAGTGTCAACAATCATTTGAAACAATAAAGGAGAAGCTTGTCTCTACTCCCATATTGCATGGGCCAAATTGGAGTCTTCCCTTTCACATTTACGCTGATGCTTTGAATGACACAATTGGTGCAGTATTGGGGAAAGAAGATGAGGATGGGGGTAAATATGCCATATATTTCATTAGTAAAAACCTGACATCTGTTGAAAGGAACTATATGACTATAGAAAAAGAATTCTTGGCTATGGTTCATTCCATTAAAAAGTTTCACCATTATATTACAATATATAAAGTTATAGTTTATACAGATCACTCAGCTGTAAAATATTTAATGAATAAACCTGTAGTTAATGGTCGAATAATGAGATGGTTATTACTCCTTCAGGAGTTCAATGTGACAATACTTGACAAGCCAGGGAGATTTAATGAAGTAGCAAACTTTTTGTCTTGAATCAAATAAGAAAAGGGTGATCGTGCACCTGTGCAAGATGAGTTTCCAGATGAAAATCTATTTTCCATCTCTATAAAGACCCCTTGGTTTGCTGATATTTCCAACTATTTAGTTGCCTTCGAAGTACCCCCTAGCTTTACATGAAAAAAAAAGAAGCAACTTATTCGAGAGAGTGCACCATTTAAATGGACTAATGGAATGTTATTCCATTATGGACCTGACATGGTGTTGAGAAGATGTGTCAGGGCCGATGAAACTTACAATATTTTGAGGGTCTGTCACGATGATCCTTTTGGGGGTCATTACTCTCCAAAAAGAACTCATAAAATTTTGGGCACTGGATATTATTGGCCTTCAATGCATAGAGATGTTAAAAACTATGATCATCATTGTGATGAATGTTAAAGGGTGGGAAGACCAACTGCTTCTGCATAAATGTTGTTATAGCCATAGGTAACCCTTGAACCATTCAAAAAATGGGGGTTAGATTTTATTAGCCCCATAGATCCTTCCTCTCAATGGAAAGAATACATATTAGTTTGCACCAATTATCTGATGAAATGGGAAAAATTTCAAGCCTTATGAGTTTCCAAAGAAGAGCAAGTTGCTGACTTTCTCTATAATAAAATCTTTCTTAGATTTGGAGCCCCCCAAACTATTGTTATAGATCAGGGACCCCAATTCATGTCTAAAGTTCTTCTAGCATTTACGGACCATTTTCAAGTGAGTCATAAGAAGTCATCCCCTTATCACCCTTAGGAAAACAAGCAAGTAGAGGTGACTTATAGGGAGTTGGAAAACATATTGACAAAAATGGTCTCTTCAAGAAGAAGAGATTGGGCCAGGAAATTGCCTAAAGCTGTTTGGGCGTACAATACAACATGGAAATCTACAACTAGGTTCAGCCCCTATGAGCTTGTTTTTGGGAAGAAACATCTTCTTCCCATTGAGCTTGAACTCCAAACCCTACATACAGCTATGGAGTTGGGTCTAGATCTGAATCGATCCCAAATAGAATGAGTTTTACAATTGAGTGAGTTGGATGAGCTCTGTTTAGACGTTGTCCACCAAACTGAGCTGGATCAACATCAACAAAAATTATGGCATGACAAACACATTAAAGAGAGAGAGTTCCATAACGATGATTGGGCCTTGCTATTCAATTCGAGATATAAAGATCATAACGGAAAACCCAGGACTCATTGGCTGGCACCATATGAAATTTTTGAAGTTGCTGCTCCAACTGCATCTTTCAATGATGCTCTGGAACTTTCATTTGATTGTTGCTTTGGCTACATCTTTCGACGATGCTCCAAAACTTTCATTTGGTTGCTGCCCCACTTGCATCTTTTGACGATGCTTCAGAACTTATCTATCTTCTTCATTTTGAATGCACACCTTCTGCGTGCTCCAGAAATTGCTTGCTAGTTTCGAGCATGTGTTCCTTTGCGTGCTCTAGAACTTATTCATTTTTCATTCTACCATTTCTTTCCATAAAAATTCAAAAAAAAATTATGCTTTGATTATCATACACTAGTACATACGCCTTCTTTCTTTTTAAAAAAACCTTGTTTTCATCATAATAAAAGCCACCATGATAGCCTTTCTTCATTAATGAATTTTCTATTCGCAAGTTTCCTTACCCATGTCATAATAACTAAGTCGTCACGTCAGCCAATACCATCTCATCATCCTGTCAAATTGGTAAAGGTACGAGATCTTCAAGCAATCATAGAATGTGAAGTAAGTAAAAATTTTTGCTTTAATTAAGTAGTTGTTTTTGAATAAGGTATAATTAATTGGCATGAGTATTCATTCCTAATTTAGTAACTTGAGCCACTTGGCGATTAATTGCTAAGAACAACACTCTTTTTGCGGCCCTCCATGAAAATTGGTATTATTACACAGTAAGCTCTGGGTAAAGAAAAATAAATAATCATAGTTGATTATATTTTCAAAAATAATTGTGCACAAGCTTCTTGCACTATTGAATTTTCAGCAAGGTGATAGATAGGAAACAAAAAATTGGGGGTGCAAAGAAAAAATTTGAGTCGACTTCTGCAGAAAAATTACTGGGGTTGAGCAACATTTCTGGTTTGTTTGAGGAAGTGGGTTGGTTGGATTTCATCAAGAAGTTTGAGGGATATAATGAAAAGCTGGTGAATGCATTTGTAGAGAATTACTCCAATGGTTAGGTGACATTTCATGGAAAGCGCTTTAAGGTGAGTCCAAAAATTATCTCTTGTCTCTAAAGGTTGGATAATTTTGGTATTAAAATAGCATAAACCACTCAAATTACATATCAAAAATTGTCAGAATTATTCCTCAGGTAGGGGGACCCTCAGCCCATGATAGTCATCAGTACTAGAGGAAAAAATAAAGGGTTCCAACGAACTTCCATATTAGAACCCTGAGGCATTGTGGTTGCATGGATTATTAAATATTTTACCTGTGAAGGCCAACTCACTACTGTGGTAGGACCTACATTTCTCATGTTAATACATTTATGGCATGGGAAAGAAAACCCTACCCTTAGTGTTAATTTGCCTCACTTTTTGAATGATTATGTTAATTATTCCATAGAAAGATATAAGACTGGTTCAGGGCCATTAAAGCACCATGGATTAATTTAGTTAATTTGTAAATATCATTTCCATAAGAAACCCGAGAGCAAGTGGGAGAAATTTTTGAAGAAGTTTGAAAAGCCTATGCCCCATAGGAAATTAGAACCAAGGGAATCTTCTAAAAAAGTCAATTCACCTTCCAGAGCAACTTCCCCTGAGACCTCTAAGGCTCCTAAAGCTCAAATTCCCACAACCCTTGGTAAGGAAGTGCTAGAATCTATAAATGAGGAGTTTGAAACCCCATACCATTCAGTAGATGTTGAGATCATACATCCAAATGCAGACAGTAATTCCTTTAGGAAGAGGAAAAGAAGAACCATTCTTACTTATCAGAATGCTCCAACAATTTCTACTTATAAGAATGCTCCTCCTTTGAGGAGAAGAAAAAGGTTATCCTCTGAGTCTATGGAAACCCCTGTGCAGAATATAAGAAGTGGATCAAAATCCAAGAAGCAGCAAAAACCCTTGGAAACAGATGAAAAATTCATCAATCCTCCAAAAAACAGACCGTTGTTGAAGAGATACATCCTCACCAAATGTTTGAAGAAGAAGCCCTTGACCAAGAAATTCATAAACTAGAAAAAGAGAAATCTCTACCTTCCATGGAGGTTGAAGATAGTATTTTAGGGAAATTTTCCCCTGTTGTGAATAGAATTGTTGAAATGATTGAAAGTGAAAGTACTAATGCAAAGTTGAAAAAATTAAGATTAGAAATTGATGAGTTGAGAAGTCAGTTGCACAAAAATAAAGAACATATGGAACTCCAACAAGAAGAAATAATAGTACACACTGTTGTGATAAGTAAGAGAGATCAAGAAATTCAGGATTTGAAACTGTAGATACAAGAAAAAGATACGTTCATTAGTAAATTGCAAATACAAATTCAGAATTGTAATCAAGAAAAGAGGACACACAGTGCTAATCTAAATAAAGAAATTCAAAATTTTAAAAAGAATTTCATGCTTATGTTTTCATCTTTTGAAGAAGAAAAGAAAAAATAAAAAGAAGAATTAAATGCTTCTCTTAGTAAGATTGTGGAATTGGAACAAGATTTGTAGGAAAGCACAAATAAACCAATGGTAGAATCAAAAGAAGTTTAGACCGAACCAACGGTAACTGAGTGGTTCCAAGTTCAGATTCCTCCAATGTTAATGAAATGGATGGAACAGTGCTACTTCCTAAGAAATGCAAAGGTTGAGAATTACAGGTTGAAAATGGAAATGGTGTTGTTAAAAGAATCATTTCATAAAGCTTATAGAGGGAAGTAGGATGCATGTCAAGTAGCAGAATTTATTTTATCTTGTAGAAGACCATCGAGATTGTATTTAATGTTTTTAAATGAACAATGGTTAAGATGGAAACTGCTAAGAATTTATAATGATCAGCCTTATGAACCAGATGATAAATAATTTGTTAAGATGTTTGCAGAATCAACTCCTGAAGATCAGGATATGCTTTGTGAATTCTTTGTTCATGATCTTTGTTAGAAAAACATATTGATTTCTTTATTAACCTTTTTGTTGGAGAAGTGCAATTATGGTCTTTGCTATCCACCATGTGAAATCAAATGCATTGGTAAGAGCGCAATAGGGAGTATGCCCAAGCAAAGAAAAACATAGGTCTTCAAATGAGATCCCCCAATAGTAGACTTGTAGCTTTTAATAAAACCTTTTTAGCTCTTCTATTGGATGAGAAAATGAAAGAAAGATATGATGAAAGCCTTTGAATCTGTTATAATCATTTCATGGATCAAGGGCATAAATTGATTGGTAAAGTTTGGCATGCATGTGAAGAGAGATATACTCCATTACCTGTATATCTAAAGAAAAGAGAGGTGATTTTCCCTCTTAATATCAGATGGTCCTTCAAAATAGTAGATGCCTTGGCTAAAATCTCGGAAGATCTCAGAATAAAGTGGATAGGGATGAGGTATAGACCTCCCTTATTACTTTGTCCAGCCCCTTCTTATTATGTTAATACAGATCAAATGATAAAGTCTTCAATGAATGGAAAGGGGGAGTTGATTTTCATAGAAGCTTCCACCATGCACCTATAAATTTTGATGCAATAGCAAGGGATTTTTATGATGTTAGTGCCAAATATGAAGAATGGAATAGACAACATGGCAATGGTTAAAGGGGCAGGAGGACCTGCCAGGTATTAGAGAGGGGAGGAAATGATGAGGTAAAAATAACCTCATCATAATAATATAATAAAGGCCTATTCTATATATGCAAAATTCCTATCCTCTGCCAATTAATTAGACTTTAGGAGAAATAATTGCTTGTCTTTTAAGGATAAATTGTATAAAATTTATTTCTTATGATTTATTGGAGTATTTTGCCAATACAGATTTAATGGGTTGTTTTAAGTGTATTGTAGGATAATAATTGGTCATCAAGTTGCAGATAAGAAGTATTTAGCTAGCACGTGTTCCAGAACATGCGCTAGAAACATGCTCTAGAACTTTAGGATGATGGAGACCAAAGAATTAGTTAACTTTTAAGACTCAATTTTTGTTATGTTTTAAGTCAAAAACTTCATGGCTCGACTCGAGCCTCTTTAATACTTATGTAATGGATTTTAAAGATATAAAAGTTGTTTGTAAATCTGTTATAGACTTTTTCAATGGTTATCTATACCATCTGAAATGTAGGATTTAGTTAGAAGTTTTATATAAAAGATGTAATCTCCAAAAACAAGATAATGCATGAAGTAGTAATGTTATGTTGTCAACTTATTTTTCTAAGTCATGAATAAAGAGATTATTATGTAAACACTTTTGAGATGTGAGGTATGGATGGAATTACGCTTAATGAAAGAGTTTCTAAATCAGTTGTGTATGTGATTTGAGAGCAAAGAATAACCCGCAAGTTGGCCACTCGAGGGAAGATAGTTTAAATAGATAAGTACTTTTCTTTATGTTACTTTCACTGTATGAACAATCATTTTGTAGGTAATTATTGGGTTTATAATTATAGTGTCTCAAGTTTCAGAGCACTCGTTGTCTTACACTTCCGTAGTTTCTTGTTGTTAACTATTAGAATCTTTATTGCTAAAGAAGATGTTTCATAGATTGTTTACAAGTTTTTTTGCTTTCATAGTTTACCAGCTCTTTAGTTCAATTGTTTCTGTACTTTTCAATTTAGTCATTATGCTTTTTAGTTTAAGTATTTCCATTTTTCTTAGGATAAAATGCTTTATAACTTAATAGTTAGATGGCCTTAGCTAGAATAAACATTAACTGCTCTAAGAAGTTAGAAAATCTAAGGGAGATAGTCAAGTCTTCTATTGCAAATTGCCTTGAACACTACCCAGTCGACGTATTGAATTTTATCTTCTAAAGTAATGGGACTTAACGACAGCCTATCACAAGGTGCCTGTTTACCAGGTTTTCACCAAGGTACTTGCCCAAAGTGCCACTGAAGTGGTTTTTTGTAGAGGACAATTTTTTTCTTCACTGTTTTCAATCCTTTTTCTAGTTTTTTTGGATTTTTTTTATTTTTTTTATTATTTTTTTTATTTTTAGAATATTTCCCCTCCCAGGCTAGGCATAGAATCTCTTGAGATGCATGTTGTTCATAGGTTCTTGTAATAGATCTCCTTCTAATGTTATGAGTCAATAAGTTCTTGATCCATAGCGAGTTATGATGACAAAGGGTCCCAACCTACTTGGTTCAAACCTCCACTTGCTATTTTGGTTTTCTTTTAACACAAGATCCCCTACTTGGAAGTTTTGACCCTTGATTTTTCTATTATAACTCCTCTTGAGTCAGTTTTGGTATAGCTAAAGATGATTGAGTTCTTCTTGATGTCGTTCATCTAGCAATTCCAATTCATTTAGCCTTCACACTTTGTATTCCTCCTTAGTGATCAGATTCTATAAAGACACTCTCAACGAAGGGAGATCAACCTCAATAGGAAAAATGGCTTCATTACCATAGACTAGGGAGTAAGGTGTAGCACCAGTTGGTGTTCTGATGTTGGTTTGATATGCCCAAAGAGCGAGATTTAATTGCAGGTGCCAATTCCGACCAATGTTATTAACCATCTTTTTGAGAATCTTGATAATGGTCTTGTCTAAGGCTTTAGCTTGTTCATTTCCATGGGGATATTATGGGGTTGAGAAACAGTGTTGGATATTGAATTTATTGCATATATCTCTTACATCGTGGTTTTTAAAGGGTGTTCCATTATCTGTGATAATGGTTTGTGGAACACCGTAACGACAAATAAGATAATTTAGGATGAACTTGGAGATTTGTTTCTCAGTTCTATATGTCATAGCAATAGCTTCTATCCACTTTGTAAAATACTATGTGGAGGTGATAATGAACTTGTGTCCATTGGAAGAAGTGGGTGTAATTTTTCCTATTGGATCAAGCCCCCATTGAGAGAATGGCCATGGAGTTATCATTGGTTGGAGCTCTTGTGTTGGAGCATGAATAAGATCTCCATACTACTGACATTGTAAGCATTTTTACAAACTGATGTAACTTATGCTTCATGATAGGCCAATAATATCATGTTTGCAATAACTTTTTAGCTAGGGTTACACCACTTGAATGTGACCCGGATATGCCTTCATGTAATTCTTTCAAAGTGATATAATCTTCTTCCTAGTTAACACATTTGAGTAATGTGTTATTGAAACTCCTACAATATAAGGTATCACCAGCAATGAAGAATCATGAGGCTCTTTTAATAAAGGTTTTACGTGAGTTATGGGTTATGTCAGTGGGGAATATACCTCTATGTAGGTAGGTGAAAATATCATGGTACCACCTAGGTGAATCGAAACCAACAACTTCACACACGAATTATGACTCTAAAACTTCAAATGCTAGTATGAGAAGCTATTCCACCAGGAATTTATATTTTGAGTTATTCTTTGGGATATCCAACAATGACCCAATGGTTTCCATTGCATCAGTTGCTCTATTATTGATCCTGGGTATTTTTTCAAAAGTAATATCAATGAAGTATTCCTTACATGTGTCCACCAATTTCTTGTATGGTGTGAGCTTGTCATCCTTCATCTGATAATCATCATTGACTTGGTTCACTATTGACTGCGAATCTCCATAGACTTGAAGATCCTAAATTTCCCATTGAATTGACGTTCTTAACCCTATAATTAGTGCTTCAGACTCTACTATGTTATTGGTACAAGAGAAATATAATCTGAAATACTTGGGTATGCAATCTCCTTGCAAAGTGATAAAAAATATCCCTACTCCAAATCTATGTTGAGTATGTGATCCATCAAAATATAGCTTCCACTACTTGGATGTTGTGAGAATAAAGATAGACTCGTCTAGAAATTTTGATATTAGTGGATTTCCTGCCTCTAATGGTGATTCGGCCAACTGGTCTACGATGACTTGTCCTTTGGTCACTTTTTCATCTACATATTCAATATCAAACTTACTTAGGATCATTACCCACTTCGCCATCCGACCAGTGAGTGTAGCTTTGGATAACAAATATTTCAATGGATCAACTTTTGAAATGAGCTTAACTTGATGTGCTAACATATAATGTCTTAACTTATGGGATGTGAACATAACTTCTAATCATGCTCTCTATAGGTGAATAGTTAATCTCAAATCCCACTAAAGTCCTACTGATATAATAAATTGCTCGTTCCTTTCCATTTTCATCATGTTGAATTAGAAGAGCTCCATTAAGAGCTATTGATGTTGCTAACACATATAGAATCAAATCTTTTCCCGTGATGAGTGCCATCAAGATTGGGGGTGTTTCCAAATAATTTTTGAGCATCTAGAATGCTTGTTCAAAATTATCATCCCACTTTTATGTTACACCTTTGTGAAGAAGATGCGTGAAAGGATGACATTTATATGTAAGTTGTGATATGAATCTCCTTTCACTGGGTCAACTTCAATGCCTCTTCATGACGCTATGTATCCCAAGAGGTTTCCCATGGTGACACCAACAACATACTTTTTTGGATTCAACCTTACATTGTATTTTTCAAGCCTATCAAAAATTGGTCCTAGTACATCCAAATGTCCTTTTCTTGTTAATTATTTGACCAAGATATCATCTACATAATCTTCCACTATTTTGTGAATCATATCATGAAATATTAGTTGCATTGCTCTTTGTTATGTAGCTCCTACATTTTTAGACCAAAAGGCATTACATTCCAATAATAGGTTCCCCATGGACATGTAAATGTTGTTTTGTGTTGATCCTCTTTAACAATCATGATTTGATTATATCCTGAAAAATCCATCCATGAGTGATAGTATTTCATGACCAGCTATGAGATCTACAATAATATCTATGTTCGACAATGGGAAATCATCCTTAGGGAATTCTTTGTTTATATCTTTGAAGTTTGTGCAGATCATTATGCCCCTAGTGGGTTTGAAAACTGGGACCAGGTTGGAGATCCACTCAGGATAATCATTTGGTCGAATGAACCCATCAAGTAATTTTTCTAGTTCCACCTTTACTAGCAATGCTATTTGGGGATGAATCTTGTGTAACTTCTGCTTGACAAGTTTAGTATTAGGATTCACTGTAAGATGATGTACCACAAGAGATGTATCAAGATTAGGAATATTGACATAAGACCATGTAAAACATATCCTCCTTTCCCTACGAAATGTAACCAAGTTCTATGTTTCCTCATCATCTAATGACTCAACATGAAATGTTATCTGTGGAGCTTCCTCTAATCCCACGTTGACTGGATTGGATGGTTCTAATAGAACTACTATATTTTTTTGCTTTAAATAGGGGAGATTGAATCCTCTATTCTTAAGTGCCTCAGAGAGGATTTCACCCTTGGATGCACCATTTCTTTTTTACTATTTTATGATTGGAAAGTGCCACCTTGTTGTATTCACTTAAGGATCGCGTTTTGATTTTCAAATTTTCTCTTTTTTGATTGAAGGATTCAATCGTCTCCCTAAAATAGGCTTTTGTGTCTAATTCAATGTCAAAACCGCCCCTGTGATCTCCAAAGATAGGATTTCTAGCTCCCATGAATTCTGCAATCACCTCATCATTTTTGAATGAATCTAGAACCAATGTGTGTCGTTGGTCCCAATTGATTAATTGAGGGTAAACAAGGTTTATCTCATTGGCTTGGGTTGGTGAAGCAAAGGTGGTGGTGGTAATCATGTATATCAATGCGTGCTCAAATAGTTCTATGATACACATTGGTTCATCATCAATATTTTTTGTACTTAGATGTATTTAACCATAAGGAAGATTTATCCTCTTTATTTGAAATATCATTGACATTAGGGACCTCATCTTTGGTCAAGGTGTAACTAAGACTAATATTCTTTATGCATTGTATAGTAATTATTAGTTCCCTCATTCCTTATTGATTTAGACCAAGACCACCAATACTTGTGTATCCCATATTATTCATCATATTAAATCCCTTTTTGCTTGTGTTTATTGCTAGTGGTAATTCCTCACTCTTGTCTTGATATATCTATTATGACACATCTCTATCATCTATGATTTCAACATTTAGGTCCCCCCCATTTTTGAAATGTGGTTTGTTTGATCTTCATGGTTACTTTCTCAATGTATTGTGGTTCACCATGAGCCTTTGGGTTGGAACTTAGTTATCCCAAGAAAGCATCTGAAAGGTTGTATTCTCCACACCCTGCATCCTTGGTTTTGATTTTGATATCCATTATTTCCACTTTAGGTGTTGGTGTAGTATTAGAAGTAGATGGTAGTGTGGTTGGATCAAAAAAGGAAGAAGGTACTGGAACCTCATCATTTTTAGGGACTTGCAACATATTTTCATACTTTTCCTCTAGTCCTCTATAACACATGAATGGTTTTGGATCCCCATGGATAGTGATCTCTTTGTCGTTGTAGGGGAATTTGATACACTGATGGAACATAGAAGCAATTGCTTGCATAGCATGAATCCAAGGTCAACCAAGTAAGATGTTATATGGTAGGTCAAGATTCTACACTTGGCATGTGGTTTCTGCTATGGTAGGACCCACTTGGATAGGTAATGTTATGGTACCTTTGAAATCTCTTTCTTCATCATCATAGCCTCTAATCATTACTCATGTACTTGTTTCTATGACCCCATTTGAATAGCCCAAGTGTTTAATGAGTTGGAGGGAAAAAATATTTAAACTAGAACCTCCATTTATTAAAACTCTCTTCACTTTGTTTTTGTGCACATACACCTCAAGATGGAGTGCATGATTGTGAAATGATTGGGTTGGTAGATCATGTTTTGTGAATAATAGTCAATGAATGGATGAAATATGGCCTACCATGGCTTGGAATTATTCAATTTTGATGTCATTAGGTAAAACTGATGAGGATAAGGCTTTCTATAAAATCTCCTTATGAGCTAGTGATATTTTTAACAGTTCTAGAATAGATATTTTGGGTTGGTGTCTTCTTGAGTTGAGCAAGAAGATTATAATATGTGGTGTTTTCTTTGGATGGTACCCTTGGTGGTAAAGGAGCCCCTTGTATTGTAACCTTTCCCCTTTGTGTTGTTACTCCACACTCAAGATTTCTCCCTTAGATTGTGATGACAAACACATGATTATCAGATGTATGTGTATTTCCCATGACATTTTCATAGACATAACTTCTTCTTTTTATACACCTTTCCTTTTACTTTATCATTTCCTTGTCCATAATCTGACATTGGATTTTTATATATTTGAAGGCCTTTGTTTCCTGATGTTCCTATTTGTTGGTCAATGTTTATATCTCCATTGTCTATAAGGTCTTGAATAACATTTTTCAATTTTATATAGCTAGATGTTTTATGACCTTTGATACGATGAAATTCACAAAAATATGTCTTTGTACCATGGTGGTTAAACCTTAGGTTTAGGATATTGATGAGGATCTAAAATTTTAATAAGATTATTTTGAAGTAACTTATTCAAAACAACTTCAATGGATTCTCCTAAAGGAGTGTATTTCTATTTTAGAGAATAATTATTTATTCTTGATTGACCTTGTTGTTGATTGTTGACCATTTGCACATTTTAATAATTTGATTGTTGGAACATAGGTTGTTGAACTATAGGTTGTTGGAATGTAGGTCTAGAAGGAACATTAATGACAACCTTTTTTCCCACCACACCATCATTAGTAATATTTTTTTTTATCCCAAAATTGGGATTTGTCACTATTACTTGATGATGGTTTATCATTTGATATTTGGCTGACTCCTTTTGCAATTAGAGATTTTTCAAGCATAACCCCTTTTGAGATTAGCTCTTCAAAAGTTGAGACACATTGCATACGAAGTTGAAAAGCCAAATCAGTTCCTAGATTTCCAACAAGTATTTCTACTTTTTTTTAGGAATGGGCCACTTGCACGTGCTATCTTTGTGTCTCCAACGTTGCAAAAAAGTAGCAATCTCCTTTGTTTTGTTTCAATGTTTAAAAGGTCTTCCATTGCAACGTTGACATCAATATTATATGATAAATGTGTGTCAAATTTATCAATAATTTCTTGGAATGTTCAAATTCCTAGAGGTAAATGTGAAAACCATTCCAATGGTAGCCCACCCAAGCTTCTTGGGAATAGTCTCATAAGATATGAATCGTTGTAAGAGACCTCCATATAAGCAACATAAAAGTCCCTTATGTGTTCTTTAGGATTTCCTCTTCCCTTATACTTGTCAAATTTTTGGATCTTGAAATTTGGGGGAAAAGGTATCATCATGATGTTCCTATCAAATGGATAGGGGTATAAGTCTTGAACTGCATATGACTTTTTAACATTTCCTACTTGGATATCTTGTATCCTTTGTGATAATGTTTTTATTTGTGAGGAAATGTCCATATTTGTAGTCATCAATGGTGGAACATGTTGCAACTATGTTTCTCATTGCACCAAAATATCGACCTGTTAATGCTTGATACAACTGCTGGAGTTAATGAATCCATGTGAGGCAATTAAGCCATGCCACGAACCCAAGTTTTGCGCTACACATCACAAGGAGACCAAGGGCACACACCTTGCAATAATCCCCCTAGCACAAGCAAGGGGTTTGAACCCATGACCCAAGCTCTGTTACCAATTATTACAAAGATGATTGTCATTGCACCAAAAGATCAACCTGTTAATGTCTGATACAACTGTCGAAGTTAATGAATCCATGGGAGGTGGTTAAGTTGTGTCACAAACCTGAGTGTTGCACTACACAACACAAGGAGACCAAGGGTGCACACCTTGCAACAAAATATACACATGATCTTGATATGGCAGTGTGTTATATGAATGATATTGTGAATTTGGTGGGGGTGTTGGAGGTATGTTATATGTTCCACCATATTAATATTGTGGCGTAGCATTTCCTTGAGGTTGAATGTATTGTGTTCCTTGGGAATTAAGATATTGTTGATTTTGATACCCAATATATTGTTGACCTTGTTGTTGAGCAAGCATATGTTGTATATATATATTTGTTGTGCTCATTGATAGGTCTAGATAATAGCTTTTTTTTGTTGGTTTTGTGTAGAATTTAAGATACTTTTAGACATACTTTCTAAACAATATTCCATATCATATTGTCCTTTTTATATCCATTATGCATACCTAAACCCAAAAAAACATGGTGATGGAAATATAGTTTAATATAGTAGCATTAAATGGTTTATATGAATATGTGTATGGAAATGTTGATGGAATGCTATGTTTAATTATGATAGTTATCTTTGTGTACATTTTTTGTGAAACTAACTTTTTTTTGCAGCCAAAAGAGGAACCATGATACATAGTAGTTGCAGAATGGACCCATAGCAAAAGGGGTGTTGAACACAAAAATAGGGGAAACTGCAGAAACAATTGAACATGATGATCATTGGTTGAAGGAACTTAATAAAGATAGAACACACATTATTACAATCAGTTAATAAGCATTGAAGAAGAGGTCTTTCTTACATGGGACTTTGATAGATGGACGTATGGTTGCATGCATTCTATTTTGACAGAGTTCTAATTTTGATAGGATTCTCCTTCTCTTTCAGTTATAGGTTGAATAATTCCAAGTCTTAATATTTCTATGCTCTAAATATCTAGAGTGGAGTTAATGATTTTGGTTAAGTTGTTTCTTTTAATAAAGATTCCATCATTTTGTATATAACTGTTGGTTGAGTCCATAGGTTAGTTAGTTGGTTTTTCACAGTTTTATGTTATATGTTACATTCAATTTGAAACATGAATCTTCAAAATGATTGAGTATTATTTGTGCAAGAATATTTTGTAATCTTTCACCTTATACAATAAATGGAGATCAATTATGGAATGCATGAAATAAATTAGTTAGATTGAATTCAATTAAAGTGGGAAAAATTACTTGAGCAGGCCACTCAAGGTATTGTTCTTCACTTCACCTTTTTAGTTATTTATTTTTGGTGATAGATGTTATTAGTTTATTATTGTTCATAAATCATATTCAAGATAATTGGGATTTCATTTCTTACTTATTATGAATGAATGCTTAGGTACATGCATGTAATAATCTTTGGTAGTACTTCGAAGGATAGTTTAGTAGAGTTAGTAGTTTTTATTAAGTTTTGAGTTAATACAGTATTATTTCATTAGCAATAGTTTAGTCAAATCTTTTAATATAGGTACCCGTAGCAACTAGTTTCATTTTATACTTTTAATGTCTTATATTTTTTGCATTTCCAGCAATTAGAATGACTTTAATAGAATAATTTAGGTAGTTTAAGTCCATGAAGGCATATACAATGCTACACCATCATAAGCTTACGCACCTTGGCTGATGATTTAATGTAGTTTGAGCAATGTGGAGTGGACTGTTTAGTTAGTTAACCTTTTGAATTGAGTAGATTTTACCAATTTTATAGAACACTAGCTTATATTCTACATTTTTGGCATCGTTTTCGGGGATGGTGCTATCTTTATAGACATTTTTTTATAGTTTCCATAGTTAATTTTTCTTTTCAAGCTTTAGGACTATTAGATGCCATCTTTTTCAACACCAAGCTACTAACATTGTGCATGCCTATTGAATTTAAAGTCACATTTTACATATGTGAAGGCGCAAATATCCCTTGGGTACATTCCTTCCTTCCACACGCCAAGAAGCTATTGCAAAAATTGGTGACCCTAGTACTTAGAGAGAAGGTACCACTAAAGAAGAAATTTCATTTTCACCAACTTCTAGTGCACATACAGAAGGAGAATACCTCACCATGTGTGATGCAACAGATGATGATGATGCCTGACCAACATTTGGGTTTCCTATTACTGACCAGAAGAGGGACACAATGCTAAAGAACATTCCTACTTTTCCCTTGCCAGTTTTCTATGGGTTAATGACTAAAGAACTAGATACATTCCTCTTTGAATTTGATGTCTTATGCGAAAGTTATGATTATACTTCTAATGCACATAGGTTAAAGCTATTTCCTGCCACTCTCAAATATGCAGCTTTAAGATGGTTAATGGGATTAGGTAGAGATGTTGTCCCTGACTGGGATGCCATGAAGACATTATTTTTTGAGAAGTATCAAGACTATTGTAGAGGACCTTATAGGAGGAAGGATTACATATTCCAAATGACACAAAAGGATGATGAGCCTTTAGAGGATTATGTTGAAATATTTCAGTTTGCTCTCAAGAAAAAACCCTAGAACAAGTTATCAAAAGAGTCTCTCAAGCTACTCTTTTTGAGAGGGGTTAATGAAGACTGTATGGATGCCTTGAACGTCATTGGACAGGAAGATATTCATCAGCAATCATTTTCAGACATTTGTAAGGTCTATCAAAATTATTCTAGGACCTTTACAAGGAGGCCATGAGATAATAGGACATCGATTCTTGGTAAATCATCTACTGGGGTTTCAAAATTTGAGCTAAGCAATTTGTTATCCAACATGAAAGAGGATATAATCAATCATTTGGAAACATAGTTGGATACTCTCCACATCAAGAAAAAGGAGTAAGTTGAGGCTATGCTCATTGAATATTTTCCAAGCTACAGGCAAAGAAAAGCAAATTACAAATGCAAAAGAGTGGCCAGTATCTAGTAGGATAAAGTTGAGAAGACTAAATTTCAATCCATTGAAGAAGATGATGGACAACTCTTTTATATAGCACAAAGGAGGCCATGGAAGTAGATACAAGGTATGCCACAAGACCCCCTTAGCTTTAAGTAATCTTTTCCTATTGAAACGAAAACTTCTTTGCTTGGAACTCTCAACCCTAGCAAGTAAATTAGAACCAATGGAAAAATCTCCAATAGCCAAACCCTCAACCTAGTTGGAACCAATAGCCAAATCCTTGGCCACAACAGAACTTTCAAGGTTCCAATTACAATCCAAAATGGCCAACCCAGCAGATTCAATGGTAGCCTCAGTGGTAGAAAGGTCAGCAAAGACAACAACAAAATATGAACTATCAGCAACCCATGCTCCCTCCTCCACAATAACAACAAGCTCTAATTCCACCATCAAATCCTAGATATCCCAACCACCCAAGCAACAAATACTTGCACAACCTGCACCTAACCCTAACACTAAGCCTGTTCAATAAGCTTATACTAACAAAGCTATGAAATACCCCACTTATGGGGTAGAGGTGAGTGATGTCCACCTCAAATCAAGAAAACAACCTGCTAGAAATTCATCCCCCACAAATTATAGAAATGGAGGATGAGGAACCTGCAATTAAGGCTTTTGATAAACCACCTTTGGAGCCTGAACAAAATCAGGTACACCAAACTACCTCAAATCCCAAGCCACCTTTTCCTAAATGCCTAGCTCTACAAAAGAATCACACATAAGCTGAGACAGACCTTTTAGGGCAGTTGAAAGATGTCAACATCAAAATTCCACTTATCCAAGCTATCAAATACATCCATATTTATACTAAAATAGTAAGGGATATATGTCTTAAGAAACCATGAAGGAAAAGGAAAGATCCACAGACAGTTCATGTCTTGGGGAATCTTGCGAATATCATGTTGGGAAACATTATAGTCCCTAAGTATATTGATCCTAGTAGTCCAATTTTGGACATTAAGATCAATGGGACCCTCATTAAAAACATTTTAATAGACTTAGGGGAAACCATCAATGGCATGGCAAAAGAAACAATGTAGTTGCTTCAGTTGATCAACCTCGGGCCCACACAAATTGTTTTGCAATTAGCTGATAGGTCCACGGTCAAGCCTAAGAGAATTATTGAAGACCTAGTTATTGCATTGGATTCTTGGGAATACCATACAAAATTTATAGTACTCCAACCCAAATTCAATCTTGTGAGTTACCCACTCATCCTAGGTAGGCCTTGGTTGGCAACAACTAATGCATTTATAGGCTACAGATCTGGTAAAACAATAATATCTAATGGGACAATTACAAAGAACTTGGTTCTTTATCCACCCGCCCAACCATATGCAAACCTTGAGCACACAATTTGGCCCAATTTGGGTGAGAAGGAAGATAACTATTCTCTTCAGACATTGATAACTATTAAGCGCAACAACTTATTGGCTAACCAGGATGAAGATGAGCTCATTGCTCATATAATCCAAAATAACTATGGTAGGAGCCCACAACAATAGGATTATCTCATATTCCTACAAGACCCCTTGCAAAGTATTGTACCCATCAATTATACAAAAGAGATATCACAACTATTTCATTCATTACTCCCTCAACAATGTTTACCCATCATACCAAGCCTTGATCTCTCATCATTTCAAGAGTCATCAAAGGAGTTGGAAATTATGCCAGGGATGATGTTAAATATTAATAAATCTTTGATTGAGGAACAAAAAAATCTCTACAATTAGTGTTGCAGACACACTTAGCCGCATATGCATGGGATTACCATGATATGAGGGGCATCGATCCTAATCTACGCATGCACAGTATTTACATTAATGATGGTTGTAGACCTATAAGAAAACCACAAAGAAAAATGAATCTAGCTGTAAGAGATATAATGAAAGCTAAATCGCAAAAGCTTTTAGATGCAAGTTTTATATACCCTATATCAAACAGTGAATGGGTTTCACCGTTGGTAATAGTTCCCAAGAAAGGTGGGAAATGGAGAGTTTGTGTTGATTACAGGGAATTAAATTCTGCCACAAGGAAAGATCACTTCCTACTATCATTTATTGACCAAGTTCTTTATTCTTTGGCAAGAAAGAAATATCTCTCATTTCTTGAAGGCTTCAGTAGTTATAACAAGATCAAAATTGCACTAGAAGATCAAGATAAAACCACATTCACCTACCCTTGGGGAACCTATGCATATTTTGTCTCACCTTTTGGTTTTTGCAATGCTCCAGCTACCTTTCAATGAGTAGTACTCAACATATTTTCTGATTTTGCACATAACTGCATGGAGATATGCATGGACAACTTCACCACTTATGGTGAAAGTTATGAGGAAGCTCTTAGTAACTTGGAGAAAGTGTTAAAAAGGTGTAAGGAACACAATCTATCACTCAAAAATGAGAAGTGTGTCATGATGATGACACAAGAAATTGTGTTAGGACACTTTATATCTAGCGAAGGAACACATGTTGACCCAAAGAAGATTGAAACTATATCTACCCTACTTGTACCACAGAAACAAAGTGATGTACGAAGCTTCCTTGGACATGTAGGATATTGTAGGCTATTCATCCAAGATTTCAACAATATTGTTGCACCTTTGTTTATTTTGTTGACAAAGGATATTGAGTTTGATTGGATTGAATACTATCATAATTCATTTGAGAAATTAAAAGCAGCTCTAACTCATGCACCAGTTCTAAGAGGTCCAAATTGGACATTGTCATTTCACACACATTGATGAAATCAATTTTTTCTATTGGAGCAGTCATAGGGAAGAAAGAATGGAATAAGGAATATGCAATATACTATATCAATAAAAACCTACAAGAAGTAGAGTTAAACTACATTGTCACAAAAAAAGAAATGCTTGCACTTGTCTATGCAATTAACAAGTTCAAACACTATATTACTGGCTATCAAGTGTTCATACATACAGATCATACAAAAATAAAATACTTGATGAATAAACTACTAGTAGGTGGAAGAATTGTAAGGTGGTTGTTGTTACTACAATAATTTGACATAACAATAGTTGACAAATCAAGAAAGGCTAATGTGGCTGCTGATTTTTTGTCTAGATTGCCTACCCAATTAGTAGAAGGGGTGGTTGATGATTATTTTCCTAATGAGCATCTATTTTCTCTAAATGTACACACTCCATGGTTTGCTAATATAGCTAACTATTTAGTGACAGGGCAGATTCCAGGTTACTTCTTTCAAAGAGAGAAAAGATAGTTAGTTCACAAATGCTTCCCTTATTCTTGGATTTTTGGATTTTTATTTTACACTGGGCCAAATAACATTATGAGAAGATGTATCAGGGAGGATGAAGTGTTTGATATATTGAAAGCATGCCATGATGAACCTTATGGTGGAAATTTTGCATCCAAGAGAACAGCCTTCAAAATCTTGACAACAGGATATTACTGGCCAACCCTACATAAAGACTCTGTTAAGTATACTAGAAGTTGTGACCAATGCCAGAGAATGGGGAGACCCACATGAAGTGATGAAATATCTTTACAACCCCAGCTCGCACTAGCTCCTTTTGATAAATGGGGGCTAGATTTTATTGGACCTATCTCTCCTAGTTCAAATAACAAGGAATACATATTGGTATGCACTGACTACTTTACCAAATGGGTAGAGGTAAAAGCGTTGCAATTTTCCAAAGATTGAAATGTAGCAAAATTCTTGTACGAGGAGATCTTCACTAGGTATGGTGTACCTAGGGAGATAGTGACTAATTAAGGACCACAATTCACATCAAACCTAATTGCCAAATTGGTAGAGGAGTATCAGATCAAGCACAAGAAATATTACTCATATCATCCTCAAGCTAATGGTCAAGTAGAGGTCACCAACAAAGAGATTGAAAATATATTGAAAAAAATAGTGTAGCTTCACAAGAGAGATTGGGTATCCAAATTACTAGAAGTTGTTTGGGCATATAGAACAACAGGGAAAACAACAATAGGTTCTACCCCTTATGAACTGGTTTATGGCAAAACAACAGTATTTCCTATTGAGTTTGAATATAAAATACTGAGGATAGTAGTAGAGTTGGGAATGGGTTTAACAAAATCCCAAAAGGAAAGGTTACATTCTTTGAATGGATTGGATGAGATAAAAATGAAGGAATTCCATCATACAGAGGTGATGCAAGAGCAACGAATGAAATGGCATGATCAGTATATAAAGACAAAAGAGTTCACTGAAGGAGATTGGTCCCTACTATATGATTCAAGGTATAAATATTTAAAGGGAAAATTCTAGTCTAGGTGGCTGGGCCCTTATGAGATCAACAAGGTTTAACCTAATGGAGTAGTATCGTTGCATACCATTGATGAAGTTCGGTTCTCACTTCTTGTTAATGGCCATAGATCAAAGTTATACAAGAAACAAATGCAAAGTGATGATTTCATCTTTTCATTAATCCAACAATATGGTGCTCATAATGAACCTAAAACAAAAACTAATTCACAGATTCCTACATCAATACTGTGGGATATACCTAACATGTCTAGTGATCCAGAGGTTGAGTTACACAACTCAACCCTTGAAATCACCCAGGCATAATTTCTCCTACTTTAAACCACATGCACACACAACACCTTATTCATACACACATTGCACAATTCTAATAATGTTCATAATATCTTCCAAGGAACCTGTTATCAATGTTCACAAGGGCTTTGATGCTAAAGGGACCTGTAGCTTCACATTGTCAATGTTCAGAAAGGGACCTGACACTGCAGGTGCCCGTAGCCACAACTGATGACTAGAGGAATATTCAATGCATTTGGTGCCATATTTATTGCAAGGTTATGCACATTAATTTCCAAAATATCCACATATTTCATCCATCAATTCATGCTAAGTATCACAGCATAATTGCTTTATTGCCCGCATTCATTTTAAATCTTTGAAGTTGTCAAATCACCAGCTCACATCCATCACATCATATCAACTCACCATCTGATACTCATTACCTTGCAATTAATATATGTACCATCAAATCAATAAACAAATATGTTCTTTCAGTTTCCACATGCCACCGATGGTTATTTTTGCATGATAGTACTTAAACTATGTTGTTATGATTAATCAAGTTTTCTTTAAACTTTTTAGGCACTTTCCATTTAATTCCATGCATGCAAAATATTAAATTATTAATTTCCATCAACTCACATTTACACCACCTCCAAATCATCATCATGAAGTGAGGTCACTTCACCAATTAAGTTGAGGGGAGGGTACACGATCTTTTTCACTAATCTTTTCGAATCTGGCACCCTAAACTGAATTTAATAAAAACTATGACATGCAAAAACCTTAGTCATATTTTACTTTTGTTGCTATTTCCACTGTTATTTTCAAATTTGCTCAAAACTTGAAACCCTGTGGATTTTATGACAACTTTAGCTTGGTTTATACTAGAGCTAAATTTGAAGAGAAAATTGTAATTATAGTGTGGAGTAGTACTAAAAATATATATGGAAACTGAGGTTTTGAAGTCATAGGAGAAATTGAGGGTGGTAGGTTGTGATTGAGTTTAATTTTTAGAATTGAATTTGGAATACTAAGCAATAAAGGAAACTAGGATGGGAGGAGATTTCATAAGGAGAGAGTCAACAGCTCATCAACAAATTTTGGAGGATGCAGTTGTCCTTCCCATCTTCACAAGGGTTGGTCGGATCAATTATTTTCTAAAATTAATGAAGTGCAATGATGAATTAATGAGAATATTTGTAGAAACTCTCCAATAAAATGAAGCCATGGTAAAAATACTTTATGTGGATGCGTCAGAGACCACCATTGCTCAAGTGACTGGATTGCCAAGAACAGGAACAAAATTCCCAACTCAGTCTAATGCAGTTACAGGTCGAGAGGAATTTTGCACAAGAGGAGAGGAATTGGATTTCTTATCACAAGGTACAAAAAGAATGTCTCTACACTGGTTGTGGGAAAGATGTGTCACTTATATTATTAGATATATTACTTGTGATGGAAGATACAATCTATTATATACTATCCATTTCAAGTTGTTAATTCATCTCAGGCACAATATGATAGTAAACGTACCAAATTTTCTCTGTAACTTGTTGAAAAGAATGGCTTTAGAATACTAGAGAAGATAGTTTGATACTTCTCTCTCTCACCATTGCTTAGTTACCCTATTGATAAAAGGAGCCTAAGAATTCAATACCCACAAGTAAGGTGGGAGGATTTTAGGGCTGAGGAATGTAAAGACATCAATAGTTTGATCGAGGAACCTGTAGTACCTAGGGATATAAGAAATCAAAATGAACCCAAAAATGAGCCTAAAGAGGAAAACCCTCATGATTCACCTATGGCCTCACCTACTTTTAGCCAAGGTGAGCATGAAGAACCTGTAGAGCCAGAGTTTGGGCCATCTAAAAATGAGGAGTTACCTTCTTCTTATAAGTCACAAAAATCTAAGAGTAGGAGAAGTAGTGTATCCACCACTTCCATACCCTCTAAACTAGAGGAAGAGGTTTCAAAAGGGAAGAGGGTTGCTCAAAAATAGAAAAAGGAAAATGTCCCAAACAAGAAGAAGAGTATTAAAAAATAAAAGAAGAAAATTGAAGAAGAAACCCTTACACCCAAACGTTTTGGTAGGCTCAAGCAAAAAAATGATGCAAAGGAAGGTATAGGGGAACCTGAAGGAGAAGACATGAGTAGAGAACAACCCCAGTTAAATCAACAATAGCAGGAAAATGTTATGGTTGTAGAGACTGATTTTGAACTAGGAGGGGATGCCCCTAGTGACATGAATGTACCTATGCAAAATTAGAAGGTATATGGTAATGACTTATGATTATGAGTCAATGGACCCATTTATTGCAAAGAAATTAAGGGAAAAAGCCCTATATAGTCCTATACAGGGAGGATATGAAGCAAGAAATTAGCAGTTTGAAGACAGAGAAGAAGTTTACCTTGAGGAGATAAATGTGAGGCAAGAACTCCAGGAAGCACTAGACAGAATTAAACACCTAGAGGAGTTGGTGAAAAATTATGAGCAAAAGGATAAAGAAAGGGAAGTAAAAATGCAAGAGATGGAGGAAAACCTACAGTTGTATGGTCATGGTGCTAAGTTAGATTTTTAGGCACAATTGGTTGTCACTAAGATAGGGGACAAGGAATTGGCTATTCCAAGTGAGAGACCCCCTCCTCTTAAAACTCCTAGTTATCACACAACTTTTTCTCTAGGCTACCAATTGTGGAGTGTAACTAATGAGTTTGCAAGGAAACAAGAAAAATGAAAGAAGGAAAAGGAAGGATATATGAAGGAATTGGAAAAGAAAGAAATGGAATTAAATAATTCATTAGTCCAATTGGAAGAAGTTGCAGATAAGGCTACACAAATTGTGAAGTGTAGGCCTCCACCCAGGACTTATGCATTGTTTCTACAAGAAAGGTTCTCCTGTTTTCAATTTAATAGATTAATTAGCAAATAATCTGCTGCTATGAGTCAACCTACTAATTTTCTTTAAAAAATTGCTACTTCCACATTTGAAGACCAGGATCAATTATGTGAATTTTATCTGCATAATTATGTGATTCCTAATGAAATAGAATGGAACCCCTTAATGTTTGTGGGGGATCTTCAAGTTAAAGTACTTGCTTCTTACTACAGGAATGAACAACTTAGAGGGGAAATTATGGAAGAATATGATGAAAAAGATAAATATATTGCACTTCCAATAAGAAGAGAGGCTAAGGATTCAGAAGTAGTTATTGATGAGTGGATGCAACTTCTTGGGCATAAAGGAGTTAGCAAGAGAATAATGAAACTTAGGGAGGAAAAATATGAGAGAATGAAAGTATTGGTTGTAGGTATTGTACAACAATGTTATAAGCATGTGCAAAATTGATGGAATGATCTAACCACTGAATTGCAAAAGGAGCCACATTTTGTATACAATTTTACTGCTATGTTCCAAAGGGTGCAAAAATATATGGCAATCAATATCAACAAAGGAGTTCACTGGATACCTCTCACATTTCAGCCACTAATTCTCCTTTGTCCAATTCCACATTGGACTAGACATAAAAGTGATGAATGTGAGAGGGAAGGAGCTATCAGGATGAGATAGCTTTAAGCATACCAAGGTTTTTTATCAACAACAAGATCAGGGTGCCAGTACAGTCATGGACCTAAGGAAATTTTCTCACCAGTATAATCAAGAGCCTTAGTATTTTGCTTGGGGACAAGCAAAAAGTTAAGTTTGGGGGAAATGCTAGGTCTAGATAATAGCTTTTTTTTGTTGGTTTTGTGCAAACTTTAAGATACTTTTAAACATACTTTCTAAACAATACTCCATATCATACTATCCTTTTTATATCTATTATGTTGACCTAAACCCGAAAAAACATGGTGATGGAATTATGGTTTAATATATTAGCATCAAATGGTTTATATGAATATGTGTATGGAAATTTTGATGGAATGCTATGTTTAATTATGATAGTTATCTTTGTGTACATGTTTTGTGAAAATAACTTGTTTTGCAGCCAAAAGAGGAACCATGATACATAGTAGTTGCAGAATGAACCCATAGCAAAAGGGGTGTTGAACACTAAAACAGGGGAAACTGCAGAAATAGTTGAACATGATTATCATTGGTTGAAGGCACTTAATGAAGATAGAACGTGCATTATTACAATTAGTTAATAAACATTGAAGAAGAGGTCTTTCTTACATGGGACTTTGACAAATGGACGTATGGTTGCATGCATTCTATTTTGACAGAGTTCTAGTTTTGACAGGATTCTCCTTCTCTTTCAGTTATAGGTTGAATAATTCCAAGTCTTAATTCTACGCTCTAAATATCTAGAGTGGAGTTAATGATTTCGATTAACCTGTTTCTTTCAATAAAGATCCCCTCAGTTTGTATATAATTGTTGGTTGAGTCCATAGGTTAGTTAGTTGGTTTTCCATAGTTTTATGTTATCTGTTACTTTCAGTTTGAAACATGAATCTTCATAATGAGTGAGGACAACTTGTGTAAGAATATTTTGTAATCTTTCACCTTATGCAATAAATAGATATCAATTCATGGAATACATGAAATCCATTAGTTAGATTGCATTCAATTAAAGTGGGAATAGTTACTTGAGAAGGCCACTCAAGGTATTGTTCTTCACTTCACCTTTTCAGTTATTTATTTATGTTGATAGTTGTTATTAGTTTATTATTGTTCATAAATCATATGCAAGATAATGGGATTTCATTTCTTGCTTATTATGAATGAATGCTTAGGTACATGCATGTAATAATCATTGGTAGTACTCTGAAGGATAGTTCAGTTGAGTTAGTAGTTTTTATTAAGTTTTCAGTTAATACAGTATTATTTCATTAGCAATAGTTCAGTCATAGATTTTACTATAGGTACCCGTAGCAACTAGTTTCAGTTTATACTTTTACTGTTTTACAATTTTGGTGTTTCCAACAATTAGAATGACTTCAATAGAATATTTTAGGTAGTTTAAGTCCATGAAGGCATATACAATGTTGCACCATCATAAGCTTACACGCCTTGGTTGATGATTTAATGTAGTCTGAGCAACGTGAAGTGGACTGTTCAGTTAATTAACCTTCTGAATTGAGTAGATTTTACCAAGTTTACAAAACACTATCTTAGACTCTACACTTGTGTTGGATCATGAGAAAATCTTTGATATTGATTCATGTTTTGGTTAGGAACACTATGTTGATTTCAGACAATGTGTTGATTTGGGATGGGATTTTGATTTTGCATTATGTGGTGGTATTGATTGGGCACATTATTTGATTTGGTACTCAATTTTTATTTTGACTCACATTTTGGTTTGGAACTACATTGTTTTGGTTTAGGTAACCTTGATTTTGAATCACGTTCTGGTTTGTAATCACAATGTTTTGATTTGGTACTCCAGTTTGATTTTGACATACATTTTGGTTTGGAACCACATTGTTTTGGTTTGGGTAACTTTGATTTTGCATGATGTATTGATTTTATCCCATATTTGGATTTTGACTCATGTTAGGATTTGAAACTATGTTTGTATGTGGAACCATGTTTTGATTTGAACCCATGTCAAGATTGTTGCAAGATGGTGTGTACCTTGGTCTTCCTTGCAGCACAATGCTTGGATTTGTGACATGGTCTAACTGCCTCCTATGGATCTTAACTGACACTTATATCAGGCATTGATAGGTTGACCTTTTGGTGCAATGAAAAGGCCAACAATTGGTATTAGAGTTGGTCACAGGTTCAAACCCCTCGCTTGTGTTGGGGGGATTGTTGCAAGATGGTGTGTCCCTTGGTCTTCCTTGCAGCACAATGCTTGGGTTTGTGACATGGCCTAACCGCATCCTATGGATCTTAACTAACACTTGTATCAAGCATTGACAGGTCAACCTTTTGGTGAAATGACAAGGCCAACAAGGATTTGAGCCCATGTTTAGATTTGACACTATGTTAGGGTTTGAACCCATGTTTGGATTTGACATCATGTTAGGATTTGAACCCATTTTTGGATTTGAAACTACGTTAGGGTTTGAACCCATATTTTGATTTAACACTATGTTAGGGTTTAAACCCATGTTTGGATTTGACACTATGTTTGGATTTGAACCCATGTTTGGATTTGGAACCACATTATTTTGATTGGGAGGATTTGGGACTATGTTACCTTGGTTTTGCATTTGATGATTTTGTTGTTGTTGTTGTGATGGTTGTGGTTGGTTAACCCCATGTCCTACCAAGTTTGGATTTGATGTATTCAATGTGGGTGTATTTGAAAATTTTTGAGTACCTACACTTCCCACATTTGCATTGGTATTGTTTGAACTTTAGACATTTTGTGAAGGATTATTATGTTGAGTTGAATGAATTGTTGTGGCACCACCTTGTGTATACATTAGTTGTGGTAATTGTTGAATGAAATTGTGTATAAAGGACTCACTCCCTTGGGGTGTCGGTTCGAGCCCAGTTGGTTAAGGCATTCCCTATCACAGGGTGCCCACCATGGGTTCGACTCTTCGGCACTCCCGTGGTACTGGTTGGTGTGTCCCGCCAGCACTACCAGTCATGGTAAAAAGTTTACCGGTGGTGGGGGTTTATATGGGGGGCCGTGTTGCACCTGATTCCCCTCGTTAAAAAAAAAGGACTCACTCCCTTATGGTCTATTCTTTGAAGCATATTGAGCAAAAGCTTGATCTTGTGATTGTTTTGGTTGCTCAAAGGGTTTTTCCTTTAATGTATTGACATCAAAGCTAGATGGAAGTTTAGCACCCATTTGTGCAAGTTTTATCATGTATTGTATAGGTTTTTGCTTCATTAATACTTCCATGGCATGAAGAAAATATTGGTTTTGTTCTAACTCTACTATGTCTTCTTGAGTGATCTCATGTGATGGTTTCTATCCCTCCTCAATATAGGTAGTTTTTAATTCCACTTGTGGTTTGTTTGTGTTTGTTGTTGGAGGGTTTGTGTTTGTTGTGTTGGGTGAAAATTCTGTAATCTCTTTCCAAATTACAAAACTTTGATTTTCATCCATAATTATGTGAGATAAAATCTCTCCCCTTGAAAAGGGGAGGCACCCTTCTTACTACTTACATAACTAAAAAGTAAACTATTCTAATATATACACTATACAAATCATATAGGGTGTGTCACATTCATGATTCTCTCTTTTTTAGAGAATATGTTTACAATGTTCCATGATTTTATATCTCTAGATGTAATACAACTCTAAATAAAATCTAAGCAATAATTTCAATACTTCTAACTTGTCAAAGCATAGTCTAGGAGTACTAGTGTGATAAAGATATGTAACAAACTCGTTCTGTAGTATTCAATGATGAATTCAATAATAACTAACCAGCAATGTAAATGAAGCACAAAGTATTCAATATACCTTATGAATAGATCCACAAACAACATGAATAGCTTACAAAGCCTTAAAGATAACTCACCAATATTATCAGTAATTACGTGATTCCAAGTAAAAGGTGCAACACAAAGTCTACACAAATTATCTTGAAAGCCTTTCAATCTTAATCTATGCCACCAATCCAATCTAGTAATAAGATAAACTTATGAGAATGACATAAGAACATTCAAATACGTTGAAATTGACCAAACTCAAAGTTTGGTGTGCAATTTAGCCTTCTTTATTGATTTGAAAATAATTTCACAATAAGAACTCAAAGTTTCAAAATTGCTTGCCAGTATTGGCATGGTGTGATGGTTTATAGGTGGCATTATTTTTCTTGCCACCAAGGTTCAAACCCCGTTGGGGTGGTATTGTTGAATGACTGTATCCAGTTCATAGCTCTGGTCAAAAGCGTTTACCCCTTAAATAAAAAAAAGTTTCAAAATTGCTTCACAAATGAGCAACACTTTGTTGCATAAGACAAAAGGTTTTTAATACAATAGAATTCTCTCATATTTATAGATGAGAGAAGAGAGCTAAACTAGGAAAAACCCTAACTAACTATTGACTTATTCAAACGTGATGTCCCTGAATGTAGGAGAACATCTTTGTTTTTACATGTAATCACATTTTGCAAAATGACATGTAAAAATATCAGGATTATTTGCATATTGCGTAGAGAAAGCATAAAAATCTATCTATCTCTAGAAATGTAAGAATACTTTATGGTTCCTCGCTCTTGGCTTGGAAGTCTTCATATTTCTTCATAATCTTCTGCATTGTTTCATCTGGTCTAATAGTATAATCAATGATCGTGTGAACCTTTGTGATAGACTTCTTTGCAGCAGAATAGATCTTCTTACACCAGATGTGTCTTGAGATTTTCCAAGGTTAGTTGTATATCAACAAAAGAGTTCATTGAAGTCAATGAGAATGCTTCATCTTCCATCTATTTCTAGATAGCTTCCTTCTAAATTTAGACAATCTCGCTTGCCGAGAGAAAGGTATTATCCTCATCAAGAAGCCTCCCAGGCAGCTCTTCAATTCTATTCACCAAGATAACTCAATGTTCTTCAACATCTTCTTGTACTTGTTGAGTATCTTTGATGAGATTCTTTGTGACAAGTATGTGGTTCTTGATAGACTCCTTAACCTCCACATACTTTTCTTTGTTGGGAACGACCTTGACTTGTACTAACTTACTCAATTTTACCTCTTTTAACCACAACCATGATTCAAGATTCTATTCCATTTTCTTTTTTTCAGTAGAAAGTATACCTAATTTCTTATTTATCTCTAGATCAATCTCAAAAATTTGAGCAATCTTTTCTAGTGCAATAGTCATGTACTTCAAGCCTTGTTTGATTATCCTATCAGCAGACTCATAAATGATTTTACCTTTGGAATAATACTTTCCCACCTTTGAACAACAGGTTCCTCAATATTCACCATGGCCATAAGCTACACACTCTCTGATGTTCCTATGATTTTCCTCAATGCTAATGCATATTTTTCAGATCTTTCTTTGTACATATCCTTGGCTTTCTCCATCTTATCCAATATGTTTTCCAATGCATTAAGAGACACTTGGGAATCTTCTTTCTTTCCCAAGTTCAATCCTTGTCATGGTGTAATCTTCATACTAACTTCACTCTTATCTTGTGGAGGTGTTGTAACATCCACATATTTATAGCTTGATTTATCCACATGTAATCTAGAGTGAATCTTTGCCTTTTTCTTCCCTTTGGATTTTGGAAGTACTATCTCCTCAAGATCTAGTTCATCAGGAGAAACCATTTGTTTCTTCCATTTAGATACTTATGATACTAACCATGGAGGAAGAAATGAAGTGTTATCTCCTTGACCCACTGCTAATTCCTATGTGGCAGATGCATCTATAGAAACAAGTGTTGTAGTCACAATTGGGTTTGTTTCAGTCATCACTACTCTAGGAGTCTATAGATTTTATGTATTTGGAAATGAATCTCTCATAAACTAATCAAACTCAGCTTGTGATGAAATATCATAGGATGATGAAGATAGACTTGGAATTGATGAAGGAGAACCTAAGGAAACATCAATACTTTGCAAAATTGAATCAATGGAAGGAGTGGAAAAAACTAAATGCACTGATGGGGGAATTGTTACTTTTAGTGTATGCAATCTGGGTGTAGGTGGAGGTGAAGTGGGAAGAGGAGGTGGAGGAGAAGTGGGAATAGGAGGTGTGTGAGGTGTGGTAGAAATAATGGGTGATGATGTATGTGGGGGATCTTCGAAAATGTTCTCTTGTGGAGATAATTGCATTTCCTCATCGTGCTTTTCTTCTTCCTCATTACCTTCCTCCTCTTCTCAATCTTCTCTAGATTTTTCATCCTCACTAGATTTTTCACTTTCAGCTCATTCTTCTTGTTCAAGCTACTCTTTTGATTCAAGCTCTGGTTCTTCTTCAACAACTTGTCCTTCCTCAGTAGTGTGCTCTTCTTCAGTAGTTTGTGTTGTGCTCTTCCCAAAAGTGAATTTAATTTTAGAACCTTTGTGTGAGGAAGATGGGGCAGCACCTTCTCTATGCTTGGTTTAGAGCTCCTGCTAGTGGCTCGCTTCACCTTTTGATACTTCTCCTTCTGAGTCTATCCTAAAAGACTTCAACTAAAAACATGCCTCTGCAACCATTCACTTGTGTTGTGAAAAATGGGAGCAAGCCTTTGCCAAATAAAAATGTTCTCTTTTCTAGACCATTGGATTAGTGGCAAGGGCTTACTTGCAATCTCTTTTTTATCACATGCAAAGTCCTGAATGTCACCAGGATCTTCAAAATCTTCTGGAATATTTTCCAAGCTTAAATCTCTGATCTATTCCATAGTGAGTCTACAAAAGTCCATTCTCCAGATGTCTTCCTCATCTCTACATTCTGCCCATATGTCTTTGAAATGATGTACATTACTATGACCCTTCTTGATTTTTATTTTTTACATCTCTATAGTCAAAATCATGCCTATACCTATATGACCTTATAGTCACAATGTTCATCTTTGTTGTTACTAATTTTGCATTTTGTACACTTTGAATTGAGTATCTTCCGATAGCAATTGTAAACCTAAAGCCTAGTTTGTGAATAGCTTGGTGTTTTGTGTGCACTGTAATCAGTTGTCTGCATAACTTCATTAACACCCACTTTTCATAAGGATCTCTTGGTAACATATACGAGCATCCTATATAGCACCCTACTCTTAAGTATGTAAAAGTTGGAAATTGCAGGAAAATACATCCAAACTTGCTAACAACTTTCCATGCCTTGTCAAATACTCTTTTATTTTCTAGAGTTGGATCAAACATGAAAAGCAAAGGTGCAAAGAAAGCATCATTCATTATTCTAAAATGCTTAATGCTCCCTCTCAGAGTTATTCGAGAATAGAATTTATACACTGGCACAACACTCCTACTTCCTTCAATTGATAATCCTGGAAATTATCTCATGACAACAACATACACTAGGTAGGAGGTCATGCAGAACTTCAAAGTTGTTTGCACATTGATTAGTTGTTCGTGAATCTCATCACCAATTTGTGTACCCCAATCAATTTGTGTCTTCTTCCTCCTGATGATTTAGATGTACTCGTACATCCATTCTTGGAAACTAGGTGAGACGGGTAAACCTTTCACCCTACTTAGAAGAGTGATCATGTCTCAAAAATCTTCTTTGAAGTCACTACGTGGAAGACCTTTAGGCCATATAGAAATGGTGGGTTGTGGAGTTTTTAACCATTGTGTGTTGATCAACTGCTTGGATTTGTTTTGATCTTTTTCATAAGCCTCCTGACCTTGTTGAATGGAGATATTTGTATAGGTTTCCATGTTTGGAACCTTGAAAACTATGTTGAAGAAATCTAGATCCAACATCATCATTATTTGCCCTAAAGAATCCCTTACACTCTTGTCATCTCTGACATAGTGTGAAGCAACATGAACAAATTATGGGTAGTGAGTAGCTACTGAAAATGAGGCCACTCAATGAAGATTGTTGTGGAAAATGGCCTCCAAATCCTTCTCCAAGGGTTGCTTTTTTGTTCTCTTAATGAATTCCTCCATTTCAAGGTGACCAATCTCTGTATGGATTGATCTCATCAATCTTGGATGTTACAATAGTGGGTGGGTAGATGCCTTGATACTTATATTTCATCTTATTTTTCTCAAATGATGAAGGGATTCCTCTATTGTCATTAAGAGCACAAGAGATCACTAAAAACCACCTTCAAAGAATACATGATAGGAGTTGACAGTAACTGCAAGGAAACATGGATTTATTCAATGTTAGGAGCATATGCATTACAAGAGCAATTGGAATGTGTAAAACTAGGAAATCACTTTGGAGTGAGTAGATATGAGCTATCGAACGTGGAAAACTGAGCAAATGCAGAAAGAACGAAGGTTCATAAAGTGTTTGTGGAGGATTTTGATTGTAAATTATTTTTTGGTTTTTTGTGCAAGGGCATTAAAAATTATCTCCCTTACACTTGGATGGAATTGAATTATGTTGTAATGGCGCTAAAAATAACACTTCTACATGCTTGAAAGTACTTCAAACAATTTTGGTGTCAAAGCGCTAAAAATTAGTGCCTCAACATTTTTCAAGAAGTTTGATTTTATGTACTGGTGCTCCAAATAATCACTTCTACATGCTTAGCAAAAATCAAGTCATGTGCTAAGGCAGGCTTTTTTGCCATTTGTGAACAAAGGGGAAGGTCAATATTTTGTAGGAGAGGTGATTTTGACCACTCCTATGTCTAGGATTTGGAGATGCATAACACATGTTGAGGTGGTGGTGAAAATCACCACCTCAACATATGTTCAAAGAAAACCCACACAACTAAAAGCGATGAAAAACATCACTAAGAAATGTATATAAAGTTCGGGAAGAATACAAGGCAGAAAAAATGTGTCAATGCACCAAGGGAAAACATCAATGTGTTAGTGGTGATAAATACCTCTTTGACATCTAATGCGATCGGGGAATAAACAGAGGATATGGTAAAAAAAATTGATGCTATTATTGTTGGAAAAACAAGGACAAACAACTGAGAGGGGGGGTGAATCAGTTGTCACAGAATATTAAACTTTTCAATCTTTACTTAACTTTAATCTCAAATATGATGAATGAACAGTAAACCATAAGCAATCAACACATCAGAGGCACAAAGATCACCAAATTTTTTTACGTGGAAACCCTGTTAGGGGAAAAACCATGGTGGATGTTAGTCCACAATATTATACCCTATTAAAAATATAATTAAAATAATAGGGGAATGCACATGCATTCAAGCACACTGCCTAGAGCTCATTGCTCAAATACAATAGGGCTCACTGCCCAACAATACAAAATAGGATTAAATTCGGAGGGTATGAACTAAGAAAATAGCTTCTATACAATCCTGATTACAGTTCTAGTTAAGCACAAAAAACCTTCTTCACACTTCGCTCAAACTTCTTCTCACTCTATTTTGCAATCGAATGATTAGAACACTATTCGCACATCTGCACTTTCTCTAGCATACATTCACTCTTATGCACACTAACTTCACTCAAATGATCACTCTTATATATCTGCAACATGGAACTACATCAACAACTTAGTTGGCCAAAAATATAAAACATATTTTCAATGTCAGCCCAAATTTACAAATAAATTTTCAATGTGGATCAAACATCATCGGCCAATACAATGATGTGACCCAAAACAATATCCATGAGTGCACCAAACATTCTAATTTTAATCTTCAAGGATCCACAACACATTACAACCATCATGTCGGCCAAGAACATGAAAACCCGAACATACCAAGAAAAAATATTTGACCACGAGCACACCGATCAACCCGGATGTACAAAAATGATGGAGAATGATCTAAAAACATCAAAAAACACCAAGAACTAATAGAGAGGCATATGCAACAACTAGAATTACACAAAATTCAATCAAGAACACTGACAAAGACCACAAAAATATTGTCAGAACACAACATGATCAATTCTTCACGCAGACCTCTGAAACTTCTGGTAGATGAACTAGATACTCTCAACAGTAAACCCTTTAGTCCACAACAACTGATCTTCAATGTATAGAACAAAATACCTTCATGACCTTCACTATTCCACTGGCAACCTGCAACACTTCTTTTAACAATTTTCTCAGTATCCTCGACATATACAACCTTCAATACAATAATGCTAATAGTGCCGACATCAATGACAACCACATATTAGCAACACAGCCACAACATCTAGAAAACTTCCAACAATCTCCCTTTGACTTTGATGGCAACACATGATGTTGAAAAAACCATCAATGCAACTCTCAATGAGCACTTACTCCCCCTTAGATTTTGACTCTTCTTCCTTAATCTCTTCTACATGATCTTTTCCCCACATGACTCTTCTCCCCCTTTGAAATCAATGGAAAAGATAAGCATTATCTTCCCACATACAAGCTCTGAACCACATATCTGTACATCTGACTACCCCCCTAAGTAGAAGCCACAAAAACATCAATCTAGATAAGAAATATCTATGAAGCATATGGATTGATGCAAATAAATGCATCTCTAGTTCATATCAGGAGGGGTAATCACCCCTAGCATCCCTCTAAGATACTCAAAAGTATCCTTTGGCAATGGCTTAGTGAAGATGTCTACAACCTGTTCTTTGGTAGGCACATACTCCAATCTAACTTGATGGATATATGCTTAGTCTTAGAGTGTAGCACCGGATTCTTCAAAAAAATTATTGCACTTAAATTGTCACAATATATGGAAATAGATTCATCATATACTACTCTGATATATTTCAACATCAGTTTCATCCACATCACTTGAGTACAGTTGTTTGCAGCAACAATATACTTTTCTTTAGTAATATATAGAGAAATGGAATTATGATTTTTGCTCAACCAAGACACCAGTTTCTTCCCTAGGAAGAAGGCACCACCATTAGTACTCTTCCTATCATCAACATATCCTGCCCAATCCGCATCAATATATACACTCAAAGTAAGATCATCATCCTTAGGATACCAAAGTCCAAAATCAATTGTTCCTTTTAGATATCTAAAGATTCTCTTTACAATGGTCACATGAGATTCTGTTGGATCAGCCTGAAATCTAGCAACCGTACATACATCAGTCATAATGTCTAGTCTGGTTTGAGTTAAGTAGAGCAATATTCCAATCGTTGATCTATATCTTGTTTGATTTTCCTTAGGAGAATCATCATTTTGTGTTAACTTACATCCAATTACCATGGGAGTACCAACAGGATTTGAGTCTTCCATGCCAAACTTCTTCAGTAGCTCTCTCACATATTTGGACTAAGATATGAAGATCCCCTTATCTAACTAAGAAACTTGCAATCCTAGAAAGAAATTTATCTCTCCAATCATAATCATCTCAAATTCACTCTTCATTTCATCAGCAAACTTCATACACAGATTATCATCTCCTCCAAAAATAATGCCATCAACAAAGACCTCAATAATCAACTCTTGTCATGATCCAACTTGAAATATAAGTTGCTATCAACAGTACCTTTATTGAATCTAAGCTCCAGTAAGTATTTGTCCAATCTAGCATACCAGGCTCTAGGGGCTTGCTTAAGTCCATATAGAGCTTTCTTCAATTGGCAAAACATGTCTTCCTTATCAGTTAGTTGAAATCCGTCTGGCTATTCAATATATACTTCTTCTAGCTCACCATTCAGAAAGGCTAACTTCACATCCATTTGATAGAATTTATAGTTCTTATATGCAACATAAGTAAGATATAACCTTACAGCTTCAATTATGGCTACAGGGGCAAAGGATTCTTCAAAATCAATACCTTTTATTTGTGAATACCCTTTACAAACTAGTCTTGTTTTATTTTGGACCACTTCACCTTGTTCATTTAGCTTATTCTAAAAGACCCATTTAGTACCAATCACATTTTTATCTTTAGGTCTGGGAACAAGTGTCCATGTATCATTCTTTTCTATCTGCATCAGTTCTTCCTTCATGGCTTCCATCCAATGTTCATCATTGTAGGCTTCATTGACATGTTTAGGTTCAATCTTAGAAATCAGGCAATACTCTTTGACTATATTCCTTCTAGTTTGCACACCTTTACTCTTGTCTTCTATGATTTGATTTTTCAGAATGGTTTAGCTTTACATACCTTGGAACTTTAGGACTCTCTCAAGCTTCCGGTTCTTCTGTTCTCTCTTCTACACTTGTACTTGTCTCTCCTTCCTGACTTGATTTACCAGAAAAAATTTAGGTTGTTTTATCAAAACATATGGCACAATCTGAAGTTGATTATGTGTATGAGCATTCTTCCCTTTGTTTGCGTTTTCTTCCTATTCATCTGAATCATCTCCACAATATCTGGATGATCTAGCAGAGTCTTCATCAACTCTGACATTTGCACTCTCAACCATTTTTTTCAGTCTTTTTTTATAGCATCGGTAGCCCTTGCTTTTGGTAGAGTAACCTAGAAAGATTCCTTCATTGCTCCTTGCATCAAACTTGCCTATATCCTCATCTCTCTTAATGTAGCATTTACTCCCAAAGATCTTGAAATACTTAACAATAGGCTTATAACCAAACAATAGCTCAAAAGGAGTCTTACCAGAATTGCCATTGACATTTACCCGGTTCAAAGTGTGCACAACAGTACTTATAACTTCACTCCAATAGATGTGAGGCACATTTCCTTCTATCATAATTTCTCTAGCAACATCCAGAATTGTTATGTTCTTCCTTTGTGCAACTCCATTATGTTGAGAGGTTTAGGGGGCAGACAACTATCTTCTGATTCCATGCTCTTCACAGAAAGAATTAAACTCCCTGGAGGTGAACTCACCACCTCTGTCTAACCTTAAGCATTTGATTTTCATACCTTCCTCATTCTCTGTCATAGCTTTGAAACTTTTGAACTTTTGTAATGCTTCACATTTTTCTCTTAAGAAAGCAACCCATATCATCCTAGAATAATCATCAATAAGCAACATAAACTACCTTTCTGCATGGAGACTTCTGACTCTGGAAGGACCACATAGATTAGTATGCACCAACTCTAGCAACCCATTTGAATGATGTTTTTTGCTCCAAAAAGAGACTCTAGTTTGTTTTCCCATTTGACACTCCTTACAAATTGTGTTAGTAGGCTTCACTAGCTTAGGTGTATCTCTTACTACTTGAGTGGAACTTACTTTGACAATGTTATCAAAATTCACATGACACAACCTCCTATGCCATAACCATCTTTCATCTACTTGAGCAATTAAACAAATTTCACTAGTAGTATTCAAGTGAAAAATATTACCTTTTGTCTATTTAACTGAAGCAATTACATTTCTAGAACTTCCAAATATCCTACATCTTCCACCTTTGAACTAAAGATCATAACCCTTGTACACCATTTGTCCAACACTCAACAAGTTGTGCTTCAATCCTTCAACATAAAGAACATCATCAGTGTTGTGCTTACCACCAAGACAAATAGATCCTCTTCCACAAATCACACCAACATTGTTATCTCCAAATCTAACAACCCCGTCGTCATACTTTTCTAGACTTAAAAATTTGCTTTTGTCACCAGTCATATGATGTGAGCATCCACTATCAATAACCCACTCATCCTTATCTTCAATTTGGGTCATAAGAGCTTTCTCAACTTTAGTAGATTTAATAGCCACAAGACTATTTTCAATGGTAGCAATGAAAACCCATTCATCTTCTTTTCCATTATCTTTATTAGACTCATCATTAGTCACTCCTTTAGCATAATAACATTTCTTTTAGAATCTAGACTTGTTAGGCTTAGACCTAGGCACTCTTTCAGGACACCTTGATGCAAAATAACCTATTTTACTGCAGGAAAAACATTTAATAGGAAACACTCCTTTATACTTACCTTGTCCTCTTCATTCTTTCTTCATAATCAGTGCTTCCAATTCTTCTATTTCTCTTTCTTCATCTTCAAGTTAATTCATTTTTGCCTCATACTTGAATGACTTCCTAGAACTCTCTCCCAGATCATATCTTTCCTTGTTTCTTCTAGATATAGTAGCCTTAAATGTAGTTTCAGTCTTGGTAACATATTCACCAAATTCACTCAACTTAAAGGCAACAAGTTTACCAATCAGTGTATCTCTTGTCATATTCGTCAATGATCTGGTTTCTTCAATAGAATGAGCCTTCACTTTGTAGGAGGGAGGCAATTATTTGAGCACTTTAGCTACAATTTCTTCCTCTTCCAGGGTACCATTAACACATCTAATACCCATCACTAGTTCACTTACTCTCTGCATAAAAGAAGAAATATTTTCATCTTCACACATCTTCAAATTTTCATAATTTCCTTTCAAACTTTGTAGCTTAGCCATCTTCACATGTACATATCCTTCATACAAAGTTTCCAGCTTCATCCAAATCTCATGAGTTGTCTTCAGACCTATCACATTTGTCATTTCTGAATCTATTAGAGCACTTAGCAAAGCTTCCATAGCCTTGACATTATTCTCAACCTCTTTAATTTCATGAGCAGTGGAAGGACCATTCTGAGGGATAACATATGTATTCTTAGTAATCTTCTGGTAGGGTTCACTAATACACCTTAAATGACACTCCATCCTAGCTTTCCATAGTGAGTAGTTTGTTCCATCAAATCTAGGACTATCCTTCTTGTATGATGCCATCTCAGATCACCTCAAGCTTTTAAACTTCTTCAGAGGAACCTGCTCTAATACCAATTGTTGGAAAATCAAGGACATACAACTAAGAGGGGGGTGAATTAGTTGTCATAGAATATTAAACTTTTCAATCTTTACTCAACTTTATTCTCATATCTGATGAATGAACAGTAAACCATAAGCAATCAACACATCAGAGACACAAAGAACACCAAATTTTTTTACGTGGAAACCCTGTTAGGGGAAAAACCATGGTGGATGTTAGTCCACAATATTATACCCTGTTAAAAGTATAATGAAAATAATAGGGGAATGCACATGCATTCAAGCACACTATCTAGAGCTCACTACCCAACAATACAAAATAGGATTAAATTCGAAGGGTATGAATTGATAAAATAGCTTCTACACAAGCCTAATTATAGTTCCCGTTAAGCACAAAAAACCTTCTTCACACTTCGCTCAAACTTCTTCTCACTCTGCTTTGCAATTGAATGATTAGAACATTATTCACACATCTACACTTTCTCTGGCATACATTCACTCTTATGCACACTAAATTTTCTCAAACAATCACTCTTATATATCCATAACATGGAACTACATCAACAACTCAGTCAACCAAAAATATAAAACATATTTTCAATGTTGACCCAAATTTACAAATAAATTTTCAATGTGGATCAAACACTATCGACCAATACAATGATGTGACCCAAAACAATGTCCACGAGTGCGCCAAACATTCCAATTTCAATCTTTAAGGATCCACAACACGTTACAACCATCATGTTGGCCAAGAACATGAAAACCCGAACATACCAAGAAAAAATCTTTGACCACGAGCACACCAATCAACGCAAATGTACAAAAATGATGGAGAATGATCTAAAAAAATCCACAAACACCAGGAACTAATAGAGAGGCATCTGCAACAACTAGAATTACACAAACTTCAATCAAGAACACTGACAGAGACCACAGAAACACTATCATAACACAACATGATCAATTCTTCACGTAGACCTCTAAAAATTCTGGTAGATGAACTAGATACTCTCAAAAATAAACCCTTTATTCCACAACAACTAATCTTCAATGTATAGAACAAAATACCTTCATGACCTTCACAGTTCCACTGGCAACCTGTAACTCTTCTTTTAACAATTTTCTTAGTATCCTCGACATATACAACCTTCAATACAATAATGTTAATAGTGTTGACATCAATGACAACCACATATCAATAGTACAACCACAATATCTGACAAACTTCCAACAATTATACCATGAAACAACCAAAACAGAAAAATTCATAAAAAGAAACCTAGGGCAAGAAACATAAATGACAAAGAACATTTGCAAAAAGATATAAAGCACAAAAACCCTACAAAATAAACACAAGAAAAGACAATGCATCCCTCAAATGCAAATGACACAAAAAATATTTGCATAAAACCAAATGATCAAAACAAGAACATAAAAAATACTTAAAACACTCAAGCAAAATGAGGAAAATAGCAACGTACCTGTGCAAAAAGATGGTGAACCCTGAAATGATGATGAGACACAAAACACGAGGATCCTTCACAAATTAGGCTTGACGCGATCTAGGAATTCCAATGTACTCACATGAGGCAGAGGAGGGCGAAAAAATAAGATGCGAAGAAATGAAGATAAAAAGGCTTAAAAAGCGCTTAAAACATTATTAATGAATCATCATTAATGAACATGAAGTTCATTAACTTCGTGCATGGGAGACTGGGTGGGAATATGTAAGGGCGGTGATTTTCACCGCCCTGACTTATTCAAAAATGACATAACACAAAGGTGCATAGGCAATGAAAAACACCGCTCCAGCATCCAGAAACCTTAACCAAACATTAAATGCAAAAGCGCTAAAAATTAGTGATCCAACATGTGAAGGGTGAGAGAAGAAGTGTAGTGGTGCTAAAAAACAATGCCTCTACACTTAGAGAATTTTTTTAAAAACTGCTCACATAGGGGCATTGAAAAACAACGCCTTTGCATGGGCAAAAAAATTTCTTACTCCCGGGGACTGAAAATTAACAAAATATTCATTTTGAAGATTTTTGAGAAACGACAAAATATGAGTGCTCAAAAGGATGATTCAAGGCTCAGGACCATGCGTGAAGGAAAATTGAAATTTTCCTCATTTTGCGTGCTTAGAGTGCACAGGCCTATGGAACAAACTAGTTTCGTAGGGGGTTATCCTGTGAATTAAGCGCGGCTAGATTCAAGGATAACATGTTGTTGAAGGAACCTCACTTCTTTGAGGCATTCTATAGGGTTGATCACTAACACTTGAGTTAGGATCTCTTGATTCCTTAAGGTTATTCTCCATATATTTCTTAAATTGTGCTCTTCTTGTGACCATACAATATTAAAAGTGTATTTTGTAACCTCAAAATTTTATTGTCAATGATGATGTCTTAAGTTTGATTTGGATCAAAGATGATAATGATAATGTGAGTGATAAGAAACTTTTGACTTGGACTATACCTAGGGATTGGTTTGATTTTAATTTTTATATGTTTGATTATGAACTCAACACCTTTGAAAGTAGACTCATGACTTCAAATTCAATTTGTTCACAATGATGTTTGCTAAATCAACCTAGATATCTTGAAAAACAAATCATTCCCAAGGATAGGATAAATTAGTGGATGTGATAAAAAATTCAACCCTAAGTGATATTCCCAAATGTTTAAGTTTCTTGATTTGATATGATATGTTTATGATGTTTGAATGGATGTTGGATGTTTTTGATGTCAAATTATTTTGATCCCTAAATGACAACCTAAGTTTACATTTGATACTTTCCAATTTTTTTGCGACAAATATCCTTGTGTGTTTCAATTTTGATGGAGAATGATGTTTTTATTTAAGGATGACCCAAAGATTTGTTTTGATAAAAACAATCTTGAACATAAATTTCCTTCTTTGTTTTTTTGAAATCAAGTGACCAAATGTTTTAAATCATGGCCAAGGGGAATCCTGCTTTGTGGGTTCAATTCTTAAAATTTAATTTAATATGATTTTTTTTACCACATGGAGGTCTTGATTAAGTTTAAACCTAAGATGTCTATTGTTGGTGTTTTTTTTGGTACACCCTTAGAACTCTCTAAAGAGTAGCCAAATCCAATGATCAAGAATCCCTAAGATGAATGGCCAACTTAATGAGTAAAGGCTTTAAGGAATTTACACCTTCACTTCAAGCTCTTTGGGACCTAGGAGGGTGTTGCTATTTGTGTTCATTTTGATCTACTTAGTAGAGGACACATCAACTCACAGATTAGTTCCTATGATGAGTAAATAAACATAATCCATTGAATATTGGATGACCTTTGAGCAAATAATCATTCATTCACTAGGAACAAGGGATTATTTCAAATACATGCCTCGTGGTTAACAAATTTTAAATGAATTAATGCTCTGATTCTAAATCCATGATCGGATAGACCATCAACATGTTTCAATTGTAAATAACCTTAGTAAATAGACTAGTGTTTCATCGATTGGGCAATGGAGTCACACATATAATAATCAGTAATGCAAAAATTCTTTAATTCTGATAATAATGGACTATTTACATAATGCCTTACATCATGAAAACTCACAGCTCCAAAAACATGACTTCCTACCAAATCCTTTGCAAATTTTAGCAAATCTATGATCCTATTCAAGTATTTAATTAACTCATTGAGTCAAAACAAAAACAAGGACATACACTCAAATAGACATTTGACAATGAACAAAGATACCATTGATATTTCATTCATAACTTGCAAATATTTACAAAAGGAGAGAAAATTCTTGGGATATAAGATTTGTTTCAATATCAGCAATTTTTGTAAAACTACTTTAAGATTATTACATATATGCTTCAAAACCAAGACAATTTGATTGTTCTATTCACTAGTATCCTTTATACACCTAATTTCTAAACGGACTACATGCAGGACTCAAAATTTCAGAACTAGAACCCTTTGCAATGAGCCATGAAATCCCCTTTATAGTACAAGGGAGCAACAAGCATCTGGATTAAATGAAATTACATTTCTAAATGTGTCATTTCAGCTCAATTTTGAATTTCATTTCAAGAATCCCCACATGGTGACCTGCAATCATTTGTTGAAAACGGGGAGGAAAAATTGATAACCACCATCAACAAGGGAAAAGAAAATACCATCAAAAATTCGCTTTAACTACTAGCAAGGCCCTGCATTCCACATCCACATCGCCTCGAATGTCCATAGTCAATGTGAAAAATAAAAAACTAGCAACCCATGCAAGGAACAAAAGTAAACACCATGACAACCCTATCAATCAACACAAAAGTTGAATACCCATACACCAATTCTTTTAACCAAAAGAAGGACCAACACCAAAATCAAACCCATGATACATGTGCCCACTTCACATCCTTGTAGGGGGCAGAGAAGAAACTTCTACTCCATCCTCATCTTTATCTTTACCTCGCATAGAGCCATCATGCCCACTTGGAGTTTTCATAAATATCAGCGGTATCAATAATACTTCCAATCTCAAGATGACCAGTTGATTCAACATCTTGAGATACTGTTGATAGCCTAAGTTTGTATATGTTATGTTGTCTGAAGGGCTATCCGTGATAGAAATCAGAGAACTTTTTCTTCTAAAAGAACCATGGCCATACCTTATCTTTCTATGCACTCCTAATGCGAACAATGCAAGCTCTTTTCCTTTGCCTTCCGTCTTCTTTGTAGCAACACCCTAGCTCTTCAACTGCCTATTACTTTTGGTATGAACACACAAAGACTTCTTAGCAGGGGATTTATCCTCCAAGATTGGAACACGTTCAGGTACATCGTGCTCATGTACAGAAGCATCATCCTAGGGCTTCTACACATTGAGTCTTGGAGATCTCCTTACTGGTGTTGCAGAAGTAATTAGCTTACTCATCTTTATTCTACATAAATTCAGAAAAATGCTCACTACTGAATGCAATGGTAAAAATTACCACCACTTCATTTGTATTTATCAAGCAAGTCTGATGATGTTTGATCATCAATTTTGGCATCACACGCTCAAGGAAACAATTAATCACTGGTGTCGATTTCCTCTACATTAATCACCCCGGTATTTGGAGATTTGTGTATCATTCCTCCTAATGGTTGGAAATTAATTCCTCACATGTACAAGGACTCAATTTGATTGCTCCTAAAGAGAGCATGCCATTAATGCTTGCTGGTTGCAGAGAAAAATTCCTAACACATGCGTGTCTTTGATTTTTTGAATGTCGGTTGTCAATGTTGGAATGAGGTGGAGAATTGAGTAGCCAAGATGCGGTCAAATCAAGTTTGAAAACCCAATCCCATAGCTCATCATCCTCTATCCATTGAGAAAACAATAACAGGGAGTCATGTCATTCATTCCACAGACTTCGCCACAATCTGCACAGTGGTTGAGACACTCCACGTGTCACCCTTTTGTGTACCTCGCAAGCTATCCAACAAGCATTAATTAAATGTTGCAATGTGTGTGATGAATGGCTTGGATCAAATCCTAATGATGTACCACAATCATCAATCTCCCCATCATTGGTTACCAGGTACATGTATAAGGATTAGTCCCCATACTGCAAGTACATGTATCACAATCTTGCGGACCTCGCATGCTTTATGGTGGTTGTTCATAAATTCTCGTGCAGTGTGCGTGGGCGATAGGGATTAAATCTCCAAATCTAACATGCTACATCCCTGCACATGATAAATGTTAACATTATGGCAGGGCCACGACTAGGCCAACGGTAATAAAACCCTTGAGGATGACAACTTAAGTTTTGACAAAACAAGGACAGACAACTAAGAGGGGGGGTGAATCAATATTCACAAAATGATAAAAAAAATCATACTTAACTTAATCTCAGATCTGATGAATAATCAATTAACCATAAATAATTAACACATCAGAGAGACAAAGATCACCTAGATTTTTTTTTACGTGGAAACCCTATTAGGGGAAAAACCAAGGTGGATGTTAGTCCACAAGATTACACCCTATTAAAAGTATAATGAAATCAATAAAGGGGAATGCACATGCATTAAGGCACACTTCTTAGAGCTCACTACTCAATTACATAAGGGGATCACTTCCCAACAATATAGAATAGGATTAAAATACAGAGGGTATGAACTGAGAAAATAGCTTTGCACAAGCCTGATTATAGTTCCAATTAAGCACAAAAAAATCCTTCACAAACTAATTCACACTTTGCTTAATCTTTTTCACACTTTGCTCTACAATCGAATGATATTCGCACATACACACATGAGAGAACACTCAACACCTCTTCACCACACTACATCGATGAAACAATCGTTCTTATATATCTACTACATGAGATTTTATCAACAACTTTAGTCAGCCAGGAAAATAAAACATATTTTCAATGTTGGCCCAAATTTACAAATAATTTTTTAAATGTGAATCCACCAAGATTGGTCACAACATAGTGGGGACCCAAATTAACAACTCCAACACAAAAAGACTTCAATTAATTTCACCTCAAAGATCCACAACACACTACCACCAACATGTCAGCCAAGAACAAGAAAAATTCCTAACCACGAGCACACCGATCAATGTGGATGTACCACAAAGATAGAGAATGATCTAGAAACATCCAAGAGTACCAAGAAACAATAGAGAAACATCTGCAACAATTAAGATTTCCAAAATCACAAAAACTTCACTCAGGAACATTGACAAAGACCACATAAACACTGTCAAACTACAACATGATCAAATCTATATGTGGACCTCTGAAACTTCTGGTAGATAATATAGATACACTCATTAGAAAAAAAATTCATCCACAATAGCTGAACTTCAACGTAGAGAACAAGACGCCTTCATGACTTGCACAGTTCCACTAGGAACTTGGAACACTTTATTTTACAATTTTCTCAATATCCTTGACATATACAACCTCTAATACACCAAATGCTAATAGTGTTGACATCAATGACAATCACATATCAACAACATATCCACAACATCCAACAATCTCTCCCTTTTGCATTGATGGCAACACATGATGTGAAAAATACCATCAACCCAACACACTTAGAATCCCTTTGGTTCTGACTCTTCTCCTCAATTTCTCTTTGACCCTTAAAAGGATTTTTCACATTGCACTTCTCCCCCTTTGACATCAATGGCAAAGGTAACCATGACCTTTCCATATACATGCTATGAACCACATATCTACACATCTGACTACTCCCCCTGAGTAGCAACCACGGGAAAATTAATCTGGATCATAATATAGCAATGTAGCTCACGAATTGATGCAAGTAAATGCATCTCTTAGTTCTTATCAGGAGGGGTAATTACCCCTAGCATTCCTTTGATATACTCAAAAGTATCCTTCGACGAAATTTTAGTAAAGATTTATGCAATCTATTCTTTGGTAGGCACATACTCCAATTTGACTTCTTTCTCATTCACTTTCTCCCTCAAGAAGTGAAAATTGATTGATATATGTTTAGTCTTAGAGTGCAATACCAGATTCTTTGAGATATTTATTGCACTTGAATTGTCACAGTATATGGCAATAGGCTCTTCATATACCACCTTGATATCTTTCAACATTTGTTTCATCCATATCACTTGAGTACAATTGTTTGCAACAACAATATATTTTTCTTCAGCAGTAGATAGAGAAATGCAATTCCGCTTTTTGCTCAACTAGGACACTAGCTTCTTCCCTAGGAAGAAAGCACCACCACTAGTACTTTTCCTCTCATCTACATCACTAGCCCAATCTCCATCAGTCTATGCACTCAAAGTGAGATCATCATCCTTTGGATACCAAATTCCAAAGTCAATTGTTCCTTTCAGATATTTGAAGATTCTCTTAACAGCAGTCACATGTGATTCTTTTGGATCAACCTAAAATCTGGCAACCATACATACAACATTCATAATATCTGGTCTAGTTTGGGTTAAATAAAGCAATACACTGATCATTGACCTGTATCTAGTTTGATTTGCCTTAGGAGAATCATCATTTTGTGTTAGCTTACATCCGGTCACTATGGGAGTACCAATGAGCTTTGAATCTTCCATCCCAAATTTCTTCAATAGCTCTATCACATATTTGGACTGAGATATGAAAATTCCCTTTTCTAACTGGGTCACTTGCAATCCTAGAAAGAACTTCATCTCTCCAATCATACTCATCTCAAATTCATCCTTCATCTCATCAGTAAACTTCATACATAGATTTTCATCTCCTCCAAAAATGATGTCATCAACAAAGACTTCTATAATTAACTCTTTATCATGATCCAATTTGAAATATAAGTTGCTATTAGCAGTACCTTTAGTGAATCCAAGCTTCAGTAGGTATTTTTCCAATCTAGAATACCAGGCTTTAGGGGCTTGCTTAAGTCCATATAGAGCTTTCTTCAAGTTGAAAACCATATCTTCCTTATCAGTTAGCTAAAATCTATTTGGATGTTCAATGTATACTTCTTCTAGTTCTCCATTTAGAAATGCTAACTTCACATCCATCTGATAGAATTTATAGTCCTTGTATGCAACATAAGCAAGAAATAATCTAACAGCTTCGATTCTGGCAATAGGGGAAAATTTTTCTTCAAAATCAACACCTTCCATCTAAGAATATCCTTTACATACCAGTCTTGCTTTATTCTAGACCACTTCACCTTGCTCATTCAGCTTGTTCTGAAATACCCATTTAATACCAATCAATTTTTTGTCTTTAGGTCTAGGAACCAGTATCCACGTGTCATTCTTTTCAATTTGTGTCAGCTCTTCCTTCATAGCTTCCATCGAGTGTTCATCTTGGCAGGTTTCAATCATATTTTTAGGTTCAATCTTGGAAATTACGCAGTACTCTTTTGCGATCTTTCTTCTAGTTTGCACTCCTTTATTCTTATCTCCTATAATTTGACTTTTAGAATGGTTTAACTTTACATACCTTAGAGTTTTGGAATTTTCTTGAACTGCTGATTTTTCTAATCTTCCTTCTATACTTGCTCTTGCCTCTGCTTCCTGACTACCTTGACTAACCAAAACGAATTGAGGTTGTTTTACTAGAACAACTAGAAAATATGGAACATATGGCACAATTTGAAGTTGATTATGTGTCTAAAAATTCTTCCTTTGTTTGTATTTTCTTCATTTGAATCATATCCACAATATCTAGATGATTTGACAGAATCCTCATCAACTCTATCATTTGCACTCTCAACCATCTTTTTCAGTCTTATGTTATAGCATAAACAGACCTTGCTTTTAGTAGAGTAACCTAAAAATATTCCTTCATCACTTCTTGCATCAAACTTTCATATATCATCATCTCTCTTGATATAACATTTGCTTCCAAAGATCTTGAAATATTTAACAGTAGGTTTGTAACCAAACCAAAGCTCAAAAGGGGTCTTACCATAATTTCCATTAACATTTACCTGATTTAAAGTATACACAATAGTGCTTACAACTTCACTCCAATGGCTCTGGAGGACATTTCCTTCTATCATCATTGTTCTAGCAACATCCAAAATTGTTCTATTCTTTCTTTTTGCAACTCCATTCTGTTGAGGGGTTTGGGGAGCAGATAATTGTCTTATGATTCCATGTTCTTCACAAAAAGAGTTGAACTCCCTAGAGGTGAACTCACCACTTCTGTCAAATCTCAGACACTTGATTTTTAGACCTTTCTCATTTTTTTCCATAGCCTTGAAACTTTTGAACTTTTCCAATGCTTCACATTTTTCTCTTAAGAAGGAAACCCATATCATTCTAGAGTAATCATCAATAACCAACATAAAGTACCTTTCTCCATGAATACTTATGACTCTGGAGGGACTGTAGAGGTCAGTATGTAGCAGCTCCAGCAAGTCATTTGAATGAAACTTTTTGCTCTGGAAGGAGACTCTAGTTTGTTTACCCATCTGACTTTCCTTACAAATTGTGTTAGCGGGCTTCACTAACTTAGGTAGATCTCTTACTGCTTGAGTGGAACTTACCTTGACAATGTTATCAAAATTTACATGACACAGCCTCCTATTCCACAACTAGCTTTCATCTACTTGAGCAATTAAACAACTCCCATTAGCAGTATTCAAGTGAAAAATATTACCTTTTTTTTTTTACCAGTAGCAATCATATTGTTAGAACTTCCACATATCTTTCATATTCCATCTTTGAATTATAGATCATAACCTTTTCCCACCATCTTTCTAACACTCAAAATATTGTGCTTTAAGCCTTCAACATAAAGAACATCATCAATGTTATCCTTACCACCAAGACAAATAGAACCTCTGCCACGAATCACACCAGCATTATTGTCTCCAAATCTTACAATACCACCATCATACTTCTCTAGACTTAAAAATTTGTTTTTATCACCAATCATATGATGTGAGCATCCACTGTCAATAACCCACTCATCCTTTTCTTCAACTCAGGCTGCAAGATCTTTCTCATCTTTAGTAGATTTAGTAGCCACAAGACTATTTTCAATGGTAGAAATGAAAACCCATTAATCTTCATTTCCATTATCCTTATCAGACTCATCATCAGTCACTCCTTCAGCAAAGTAACATTTATTTTGGAATCTATACTAGTTAGGCTTAGTTCTAGGAACTCTTTCAGGACATCTTGATGCAAAATGACCTATTTTACTACATGAAAAACATTTAATAGGTAACACTCCTTCATACTTACCTTTTCCTCTGCCTTCTTTCTTTACAATCAATGCTTCCAATTCTTCTACCTCTCTTTCTTTATCTTCAAGTTGTTTCAGTTCTTCATCATACTTGGATATCTTTCTGGAACATTCTTCCGGACCATATCTTTTCTTGTTGCTTCCAGATACAATAGCCTTGAATGTCGATTAAGTTTTTGGAACAGATTCACCAAATTCACTTAATTCAAAAGTAGCAAGCTTACCAACCAGTGTGTCTCTTGATGTCTTTGTTATCGATCTAAGCTCTTCAATAGTGTGAGCCTTCACTTTGTAGGAGGGAGGCAAGGATTTGAGTATCTTAGCCACAATTTCATCCTCATCTAGAGAACCACCGACACATGTAATACCCATCACTATTTCATTTACTCTTTGCATAAAAGAAGTGATGTTTTCATCTTCACCCATCTTCAAATTCTCATACTTGCCTTTTAAACTCTGTAGCTTAGCCATCTTCACCTGTGCATCTCCTTCATACAAAGTTTCTAGCTTCATCCAAATCTCATGAGATGTCTACAGTCCTACCACATTAGCCATCTCTGAATCTATTAGAGCTCTCACCAAAGCTTTAATAGCCCTAATATTGTTTTCAGCATCTTTGATCTCATCAAAAGTGGAGGGTCCATTCTGAGGAATAACATATGGATCTTTTGTAATCTTCCAGTAGGCTTCACCAATATACCTTAGGTGACATTGCATCCTGACTTTCCACAGTGATTAGTTAGTTCCACCAAATCTTGGACTATCCTTCTTGAATGTTTCCATCTTGGATCACCTCAAGCTTTTAGACTTCTTTAGAGGAACATGCTCTGATACCAATTGTTGGAAAAACAAGGATAGACAACTGAGAGGGGGGTGAATCAATTGTCACAGAATGATAAACTTTTTCAAACTTAACTTAATCTCAAATCTGATGAATAAGAAATTAACCATAAACAATTAACACATCAGAGAGACAGAGAACACCAAGATTTTTTTTATGTGGAAACCTTGTTAGGGGAAAAACCATGGTGGATGTTAGTCCACAAGATTATACCCTGTTAAAAGTATAATGAAATCAATAAATGGGAATGCACATGCATTTAGGCACAGTGCCTAGAGCTCACTACTCAATTATAGAAGGGGCTCACTTCCCAACAATAAAAATAGGATTAAAATCCAGAGGGTATGAACTAATAAAATAGCTTATGCACAAGCCGTATTACAGTTCCAATTAAACACAGAAAACTCCTTCACAAACTACTTCACACTTTGCTCGATCTTCTTCACACTCTACTCTACAATCAAATGATATTTGCACATACATACATGAGTGCACACTCAACACCTCTTCACCACACTACACCGATGAAACAATCGCTCTTATATATCTACTACATGAGGTTTCATCAACAACTTTAGTCGGCCAAGAAAATAGAACATAGTTTCAATGTTAGCCCAAATTTACAAATAAATTTTCAAATGTGAATCCACCAAGGCTGGTCACAACATAGTGGGGACCCAAATTAACAACTCCAATACAAAAATACTTCAATTAATTTCACCTCGAAGATCCACAACACGCTACCACCAACATGTCGACCAAGAACAAGAAAAACCAAATGTACGCAAGAAAAATTTCTGACCACGAGCACATAGATCAATGTGGATGTACCAAAAAGATAGAGCATGATCTAAAAACATCCAAGAGTATGAAGAAACAACAAAGAAACATCTACAGCAATTGATATTTCCATAATCACACAAACTTCACTTAGGAACACTGACAGAGACCACATAAACATTGTCAGACCACAACATGATCAAATCTATATGCGGACCTCTAAAAATTTTGGTAGATGATCTAGATACACTCATAAGAAAACCCTTTAATCCACAACAACTAAACTTCAACGTAGAGAATAAGACGCTTTCATGACTTGCACAATTCCACTGGGAACCTGAAACACTTTCTTTTACAATTTTCTCAATATCCTTGACATATACAACCTCTAATACACCAAATGCTAATAGTGTTGACATCAATGACAACCACATATCAGCAATATATCCACAACATCCAACATTAAGTCCCTTAACATAAAATATTTCACCCAACTTTACAAAAATTTGGCACAGGACAATGCGTAGGGTGATCGTCTCTCCTAGATGAAGGGGTTGGTTAACAAATGCATTTAAAGGCTAAAAAGATGACTTACTTAACTGGAAACTAGTGGAACAAGTCACCAAAAAATTATAACGCTAAAGGGTTTCAAGAGAGAATGTTTACAAAGTCAGGGTTTACAAACCAAAACCTTTAGCCCACCCTAAAACATAAAGTTTGAAAATCATGATCCATATCATGATTTTATCATAATTTTGTAAGAATTCAAAGAGATCCATTAGTCTATAACCAAGGGAATTTTTTTCCACAAAAGCTCAAAATTTTTGAAAAGCAAGGTGCTAAATCATAGTCCCCTATGTTTACTTTGAAACAATGAGTAGAGATATGAACACAAATACTAAGAAGCACACTATTATATTTTTTTAATAAAAAAAAGATATAATTAGGTGCATACAGTAGTATAGTGTCCCTCAAGTGTACTCAATTATATTCAAAGGGTTAAAAATTTAGTGACTATGTTCATGTTGTTTTTTTAGTTTAAATGACAAGCAATGTGTTTACCGAATCAATAGGTGAGGGGAATATTTCACAAACCGTCTTCCATAAGGTTCACAAGTCTAGTTCAAACAAGATATTATTCAATTACAACCTATTTTAGAGAAAAGGTACATTTCTTCACAATAGACTTACCTCACCCCCAAAAGAGTGATGTAATCCATTTCTAATGGAGGGGTCAAATAGGACATACCAAGGTCATGTACCACGTTGATACTCCTAGATTTTATGAAAGAGAATGAACTCTTAAGCTGTACACCTCAACCATAGATCAAACATGGTAAGTAACTTCTCATAATGGTGCTATTATGATGCACTACTATGATGAAACATTTCAGAAAACTTGGATTTGGCTTCTAAATAAAAAGGTTTGTAATGACTTAGTGAACACCAAAGGTATACTTCGAACATGAGACACTAAAGTCTCTAATCAACCTCTAAGTAGCCCATACGTCCACCCTATATTTTGACACACAAGGTATAACATCCTTGGATAAGTGCTACTTACTTTCATTTTTGCACCCTTTAATATAGCCCACCTAAAAATGTGCTTTGAGGTCACCTTGAGTTCTCTATTGCAGGATGTATCTCAAGGAAGGCCTGTCTATTAAAACAAAAAGGAGTGTTATTTCTCTTCACCCAAGATCACACGAAGCACAAGGGGAGAGTATATGTAGTGTTGATGATGCCAAATTGACCCACAACATGCAGGTAGGATAAAAGTCAAAAATATCTCACCTCTCCTAAAAAAGATAATCAGCAATCAAACTGATCACCTCCCAAGATCTTTGATGTTGGTTCACAACGTTGTTGTTTCACGAAGTGGTCAATATGGTTGTAATGTTCAAGGGTCCTGCTAGTTTTAAGCTTCTAGATTGTTATAAGATCAAACATATGTTTAAACCTACTTTAACCGATGGTTTTAAAGAAACAAAAAAAGATAGATTAAATCTTTTAAATTGACGAGAATGTTGATTCATCCAACTAATCAGACTTGTTGCCTTCCAATAAATTCTTAAACTAAAACTGTAGAATAAAATTAACTTGTAATTAATACATAGTTTCATTCATTCACAGTGCAAACTTCAATAGTAGATTGCAAATCATCATTTAAACAAAACATAAGATAAAATTTAATTTCTTGAAAGCCTTCAAATCAAATGATTAACCCAAGATAAATACCATTCTGGAGCACAATATGAAGTAGATTTAAATCTGGTTGCTTCTACTATTAATGAAATAGATAAACAACATTTACAAATCTGGCAAGATCACCAATGTACAAAAAAACCATGTCTTCAAATTATCTCCATCTATACTAAGAAAATCTGGAAGATACATCACCTCCTCCTGCTGAACTTAACTCCTACTTTACTTCTGCTCTCGAGTTTATCTACCTTCTAACCCTAACTTGTTAATTCTTAACCAAAAGGAAAAAGATCAAGATGAATATCAAGCTCTCCTTCCTTTTTACAAAGAGGCAAAAGTGCCATATTTATACACGCACGTCAAAAATGCGTCGGCCCCCGTTTTAGTGTTTACAAAAATGAGTCGGTTCTAGAACACGTCAGCCCTAGAAGAGTTTTGAACAAAATCAATCATGCATTAAATGCATATACTCTGTTCATGTCGGTGAAAGATCTCCCTCAGGCATTGTCTCTAGATTTTTTACAACCACCATCATTAACTCGCAACCCTCGTCCCTGACCTCGAGACCCTTTTGAAAATTTGCTTTGAATGTTCTAAAGCATTGTCATTAATATCGATCTACTTTTTCCAGTAGACATCCCATCTTTCATTAAGACTTGTGGCTTCTTCTTCTCTGTTTATATCTTTCCGCAAGTTGACCCCTTTGAGAAGCAACATCTGACGTTCCTAACATGCTTCAACCCTAAAAAACAATTCCCTCATCAGTCCTCTAAAAGCATAGAAAATATCATTCTTCATATTACCTTTCATACCTTTTCCATTCTCACACTTAGCAAAAACTCAACTCTAGCAGAGGCAGGACCAAATCAGAACTAGGAACAACACTTACCTTTAATATCGGCAAGATGGGAACCAGAATGAAATTGGAACCGAGACCGGAGTCAGGACGGGAACTGAACATAAGACAATTCATTAACTTTCAATTCATCGCACCGTTCCAGCTCTGACCCCGCAAGAAAGCAAATAAACAGAGCCAAAACTTGACCAAACTTATCAAAACCAGAGTCAGGACAGCAACGAAACCCAGAAGTGACCAATGTCCCCAAGTTCAATCCCCATTCTGCTTCCGCATCTGCAAAAGCAAAGAAACCCAGGAACTCGCAACAGGGCGGGGGCAGAGTCGGAACTAGATGAGGAAACTGAATTTGGTAACAACTCCATATCCCAAATCCTAACCGAACCCAGCCCCACAAAAGAGACCAAACAAAAGCAACAAACAAACAAACGCAAGCGGGATCGGAACAAAAACCAATCCTGAGCAGACCCTGATGGGGGCGGAGGCGAAATAAAACTCGACCCTGAAACTTTTCCAAGTTACAGGTTCAGTTTCCATCCCAACTCCGCCTCTGACAACATACAAAGAGACAACGAGGAAAATGATGAGAAAGAAGAAAAAGAAGGGGAGAAAACACCCCAGGACCAAATGCAAGGAACAAAGGAAAAATAAACACACAGGCAGAATCAGAACCGGGAACAAAACAAAAACTAGAACTTGGAAGAAACTCCAAAGTTATGTTTCAGTCTTGGTTCCACCTCTGCCAGAACAACAAAGAACAAGGCCCAAAGGGGCAGAACTGGAACTGGGAATGGAACAGAAACTAGAACTTGGGAGAAATTCCAAGGTTCAGTTTCAGTCTCGGTTCCGCATCTGCCAGAAGAACAAAAAAAACAAGGCCCAAGGAAGAAAGAAAAAATCCTAAGGCACAGAACACAAAACCAAAGGAAAACAAAACAAAAAGGGGGGACCCATTTTAATCAAGTTCGAAATGGGGTGGTTATGCAAGGAATAACACGTAGCAAGCCTTGGGTGACTCAAAGACAAAGTGCAAACTAAGAGTGTTTCTCTTCACCCAAGATTGCATGAAGTGCAAGGGGAGAGGATACATACTACTGGTTTACCAATCAAAGCAAGTAAGGAAAATACTTTTTCATTTTAGTGCACTAAAGATACATGTGAGGTTAATTTTAAAGCACCAAACTAAGCATGAAGTTGTCTCCAATTTTAGAACCCAAGGTAAAATGAGGTTGTTTGGTTCAATTTTACTCCAACTTGAAAAAGCAAGATAAATTGTTCATTTTCTAAGCCCAAATTGAAGTGTGAGGGTTAAATTATTAAGCACCAAACTAAGTGTGAACCTAATTTAAAGCTTAAAAGTAAATTTATTTTAGATTATCCTTCACTTAAGTGTTTAAAAACACTAAGTTGAGATATTTAATGAACTCATGTTTATGAAATGTTAATAAACACTTTTGTTTCAATCCATGCTCTTCATGCTAAATCTAATCCTACAAGTTATTAGTCCTTAAACCAACAAACACAAATCAACAAACAATTAGGGTTAGCAACCAAATTAATTTGCAAATTTGGATTAAACCTTAAATTTTACCTTTCTGGTTTACCTACAAGTGTGCAACTTTGTCAAACAAGTGTGCTAGAGTTTACAGATGTGTCACTCCACCTCCAGACAAGTGCGCTAAGATTTTCAACTATGCAGATTGATACCAGAATAGGTGCACCACTCTGTCAATTTTGTAACAAAAGCCAAAATGATCAAATTCATTTATGAAACAAGTGCACTGCTCTGTACCAAAATAATTGTGTTCTAATAAAACAAATGTGCACCAATGTAACAAATATGCGACTCTAGTTCAAAGACGATGTGCTGGCCTGCTTCTAATTCTTGAAATCATGAAAATATCAATCAAATTTTGATTAATTAGGGATATGGGGTCCCATCGGGCATGCCATTTTGTAGATGTATTATAAACCTAATTGATCAAATAAATCTAAATTGAACACTAATTGCAAAGCTATGATCAATTAAACTATAAATCTCAATGAAATTGAATACATAAGCAAATTACCTTTCAAATTATGAAATATCAAAGCAAATTCAAATGAAAGATATCAAAAATTTCCAAACCTTAATCCCATTGGGGAATTATGTCCTTCATGGATGTGGAGTGCTGCAATTGAGATAAAATCCTTGACATTGCAAAGAAAAATTGATGAAAATGATGATCAAATGGTCTCACAAGCTCTAAAATTTTCTAAAATAGAGGATTCAATTCAAGAGAGTAAGTTTACTAAAAGCTTGTGGATGATTTTTATGCAAAAATAATCACTATTTATAGATTTTTGAAATTAGAATCAAGGGTGGGGATCAACTTGGCTAATCAGTGGATGAAATTGAATTGAAGGAGTGAACATGGATCAAGGACGAATCAAACAATGGGCAATCCATTAGGCATGGATTAAAATAAAATCAAGGGCTCAAGATCCATGAGAGACCCAACTAATTTCCTAAATTTTGGGAAATATGTTGGAGGAATGTTGGAGATAATTCCCATTGGGGGGAAATATTTGAACTTGAAAATGGAACATTCCCTTAGAATATTCATTGTGCAAGTGGGAAAAGCTAGAGGATTTGAAAGATATTGGTCAATTAAATCATTAATTAAAATTATTTAATTGTGCAAGATGAGAGAAAAACATATAATTAAATAATTATGATTATTTAATCAAACTAGGAAAAATTGACAATTAATCAAGTAATTTAAATTATTTAATCAACTGAGAGTGAAATTAGTGTGGTGAATAGTGTATTAACTAAATAAATTTGATTTATTGAATTAATAGGAGAAAAGGTAAATTTAACTAAATAACTGACATTATTTAATTAATTGGAAGAATTAGGTGAAATAGACTAGAAAGTTGTGTTAGTTCGAGAAATCAAATATGTGATATCATCAGGACAAATTTAAGTGTCTACACTTTCCAACCACTAACATTGTGCTCCCATCTTTCAATGGTCAACTTATCCTTCAACATCTATCTATTTATTTCTCTAAAATTGAAGAAAACATCACTACAACCATCATCCTTAAGGAGATTTGTGTTGAGAATGAAGTTGTTCACTCTTCTATGCTATTTATTAACCATGTTATTTATCAAAATATCCACTTGGATAGGGTAGTGGTCAAATAAGGTATAGGGGTATACACTAATAATACAACCTTTTCCATCTCTTTCAAAGTTAAATAAATCTCTATTGGCATAAAATATGTGAAACCTAGAATATATTCTATTTTTCCCTTTCTGGGAGTTGCACCAAGTGTACCAAATATTCTTATTCTCTTTTTTGTTCCCATCTAATGGGTCAAAGAGGTTAAGCTTAGATTTTATTCTTGACCAGAAGTACAACTCATAACCCTTATAATCCATTCCCTCCCTCCAACTTATCTTCTTTATGCTCAATCATGTTGAAATCTCCCCCTATAATATAGGGTATGTTGTGGAGAATGTAGAGCTAGTTTCATAGCTCAATTTTCTCCTTCAAATCATTATGCAAATACACTGAGAACTGCCTGGATTTAAGACCACCTTTCTCAATGATTACCCACACAACTCTTTGTCAAGGAGATGAACCATTATCTTTAACATGCTAATCCCACATATTAGATAGAAAAATAATAGATCCACCTTTCCCTTTCTCATGATTGATAGATAATTGCATTGAATCTTTCCATTTAAATCTAAGTTTAGTTTCAAGTGTAAATTTGGTGGCCTTCACCTCTTGGAGGAGGACAACATCATTCTTTTTAATAAAGTTTAAAAATCTTCTAAAAATATATTTCTTGTCAGGGGACTCATCATGTTGGTTTTCCCTTGTTGAATGCACATTAGGTTGCCATGGCTATGTTTCCAATGTGATGTAGAATGTGTTTAATCATTGTTTGAAATGAATCAATTTATGAAAGTTGTCAAGTGAATCAAGAGTAGTTCTTTTCTCTGCATCAATTTGCATCTCTCTATATAAACCCAATACATGACCAACTATTTTTCCATGCTTGGGTATAATTTCAGAGTCCATAAAAAAATTGACAATCAAGCTATTAGTGGCCAGATTTCTAGGAGCCCGCAAAGACCTAAAATTTTGAGCAACCTCAAGGTTTGAGTTACCATCACCAAAGTCTTTTGGATCATTGGTTTGAGTATTATCATCTGCAATCAACATTTTCTTCATGAAGAAATGTATCACATTAGAATTAATTAGGTCATTAAATATGTTTTCAAGTTGTTTTCAAGTTGTTTTCAACCTCAGGAATAGAGTAGTTTGAACCACTATTAGGCTTTTACAAACTCCTAGGGTTCTGAATTTTATTTTTAAAATTCATCACAATTATTTTAACCATAGAATTTTTTTCATTGTGCAAGGAGGATTTGTGATTTATCTCATACTCATCATTATTTACAGATAGATCCAAGCTGAGAGGAGGGTCAAGGTTGCAGCAAGTATCTAAACTAGATTTATCAAATTCTCCATTTGCTCTTTATTGTTGAAGACAATATTTTGATGAATTTTTTCCATCACTAGTTGTTGGGAATTATTTTTATCTGCCCTTGAGGAAGGTACATGACCCCCAATTATCCCAACACTTTTTATGGGGTTAGGCATTTGGCTAACCATCTCAAAGAAAAAAAACTAGTTTGGGGGAAAAGGACTGGAAGTGCCAAGATATCTTAGTCTATTTTGCATGTAATATACACTTGTTATGGATCAATAGTGATTAAGCCTAGGTTGGTCACAACTAAGTTGTAACATGATAACATTATAATGTACTTCCATTTTTCTTCGATAAAAATTAAAAAATAGCATATCACACCCGTTTTAGGTCAAACTCATTTTTTTCCAACACCTAAATGTAGAGAAGTATCATGAGTGTTTTTTCAAGCCATTGGAGTGGATTTAACCCCAGCACAATGTCACCATGACATCCACAAGTTTGAGGAGGTAATATTTCAATGTTTTATAGATTTAAATAAAAATAAATTTTTATCTTTCATTTTTTTTATTCAATTTTTTATTTGTATCAATTGAAAATCCTTCAACTCCTTTGAATGATAATTTATCCAACCATGTATGTGAAGGAAATCCTACTGACGAGAAAGCACAACCTAACCCTCTTCAAACTCCTTTGTCCATTCCATACCATCATCACAACATGTTTAAGAAAATATATTAGGGAAAATTGAAACAAACAAAAAGAAAATCCAAGCATTGGTCGAAATGTTAAAAAATTCTAATATAATGAGAAAACATCAAAGAGTCCTTGACAAATCCTTGAAATTTATCATCTCTCACATAGATTTTTTTAGTGTCCAAATAAACATATGGTCAAATCATAGGGAGAATGCATGCCAATTTTATTCTACAAAATTATGATATAAACAAGTGAGAGATAAGAAATTTTTGAAATTCAATTTGCGTGCATTGTTTATGGATTTGTGAACTAGTTCACTAACGTATGGAATTTGTAAAATATTCCCTATTCATTGGTGCCAACACCATGGAATAAAGGATATATTTTTATATAGGTGGTAGATGGTTTTTACTATCCCCATGCAACAATAATGATGTGCATCTTGAGGAAACTCTATTGTGAGTTGAATCTTAATGAAATTCTAAATTATTTTGATGTGCATGATTTCTAGGGTAGAAGCAAAGGCTCTACATAAGATAGGAAAATAGCATGTCATGTTTAGGAGCAACCACCAAGACCCCTAGCCAAGCCATCTATTAAGTATATCATAATCTCTTTTGGTATCAAGAAGAGTGTTAAGGTGGAACTTGTAGTCTATTAATTTCATTACAGAGACCTTATTACAACAAAAGTTGGCCTCTTTGAAAGAGTGATGAGGGTGAGTATCCTAGATATTGATAGCCATCACACCTTTGTAACTCCTATGGATCTATCTGTGATTATGGATCTATGGATGCTTAGGATACTTATATTAGAGAATATGCTCCAAATTTTGAGGAGTATGCTACATAGGTCCAAGAGGATGATACATTCATATTAGATAATATGGTGTTGAAAAATGAGTTTCTAGATAGGACCTTTGGTATTGATCGACGAGTAATTTCCAGTAAGGTTTTACAATTTATTATATTTCATTTAAAACTATACAATCAACTATATCAATCTATTTAAATGAAAATAAATATAAATAATTGCATATAATATGAAATTCTAGGGTCAATGTATTCATCCTAGATCTGTTGGCCCTTCAAGTCTTTATTATGTAGTCATGTTGAGTCCACAGGTCTGTAATTTGTAACACAATAGTAAGTATAATACATGTTTTTTCTTTTTTTCATATATCAACATCAATCTTAAAATTTACATTTGGTGATGAATAGGTGGATGTTGAACCTTCAACATCAAGACCCATATGTGGTAGTAGTCATATGTTATCTTTCACCGAGGTAATTTTTACTATTTTTAATCATCATGCATGTAAATATTGTTATTTAGATCTTGGTCAAATAACATTGTCTTATTTTCAATTGATAACATTAATTCAAAATCCTCCTAATATTGATGGGGCAATGGAGGTACATATTATTGCAAAAGTTTTGTCTTCAATATGTTTGATAGAGGTATGAACTAGTAATGTAAATTTTAATTTATATTTCTTATTTTACCCACTACTTTATTGTAAATTTAAATTATATTCATCTTTAGCCTAATTTTCTTCTCCATACCCTTCATAATGGATCACAACTCACGTTTGTGCATCTCCCTCTTAGATGAATGGAAAAAGTAATGAATGATTGAGGTAGATTATCAACTTGTGGTAAATGACTTCACTTATGTCATTGTTTATTTTGTGTTTTCTAAATTAATTTTTATATTGTTTCATTGTATTAATAGGTGGAGCTCCAAAAAAGTGACAAAAGAGGTCCACTCAAAAGATTAGAAAGAAAGAGTCGTTAATTGCTTCAACATCTTCCCAACAAAAAAGAGTTATCAACTATTCCATGACACTCTATAGGACTACTTATGTTATGGTATTTTGTTGTATGCCTATATGTCTTTTTTGTAGATATATTCTTGTTTTTCCAACATATAATATTGTGTGTCTATATGGCTTGTATGTATATTTTTGTTTTACTAATGTATAATATTGTATGCCTAGATGACTTTATTTTATATATTTTTGTTTTGCTAATGTATGATATTGTATGCCTATAAGGATTTTTTATATATATTTATTATATTCATAACACTATGTATACATTATATGGCATTTTCATGACATTATGTGTATGGAATTTTATATTATATATGAAAATCAATTATGACTATAGATGTTATCACATTTATTATTTATATATGAATCTCATATTTTATTATGGTTTGATGTATACAATGAGTGCATAGGAAACATATATAAGCCAACATGAGTTAATTCAAATAAATTAACCTTCAATTTATAAATAAATTAAGGAAACATGACTACATTCTTAGACATCAATAGAAATTATTGTTATTAATACATTCATGGATTCATAATAGTCCTAATGGTATTGAGTTTTACTTCCCATAGCATTCCTTGTGATTGAATATTGACATGAATATGAATTTGTACTTATCAATGTCATTTGGATACTAGATGTCAATATGATAGTCCTATAACTAATTACAGTCCTCTTGTGAAATGTTTGGCAATATTTTAATTTTTTATCCATTCTTCATCTTCATATAGGATAGTGTTAATGGTAGAAATGTAGGTTTACTTCTGTTGCATTTAGGAATATCTCTCCATGAGATACACCAAGATAAATCTCACATCAGATTGATAAGATCTTGGAAAGAGATGAATTTTTTTATGATGTTTTAGAGCAACGAAATTTTTTCCTTATATCAATGGAGTGTAGGAGAGGGTTTCATGACTAAGCTAGGAAAATGATAACCTTGTCATGATATTCCTTCATTATTTCCTTGGTTGTCCTCTTCAATTTTACCTTCACAAGTTTTTTTGATTGATAATAGTCATCGTAATGATCTCTTAAGCATGGTTAATACCATAACTCCCTTGGTAAGATGAAAATCATCTTAAACACAAATTAACTCTTGTAGTAATTGGTTGTCCTTTCACGACAATCATATAGGAGTGTGATAGTATTGACTATCATAATACCTCTTATGACATGTTTTAGCTCTTGAATGAGGTGAGTGCCTATACTAATACCATGTCTAATTATATTTCCACATATAAGATAGTTTTGATATTGTGTATAGAGGTCTCCATACTAGGATAGAATCCTCTATCTATTTATGCAAAATTTTCTTATTGCTCATCACAAGCTTTTATTAACTATTTTAGCATGAATGTTACATCTTTTGTCTAATTCCTTAGATCACTATGTGGTATAGTTTGTAAGGAATGATGTGATTAAACTCTTTATGTTCTCATAAACCTTGCATAATATTGGAGATAGGATAACCAACCCATCTATTACTATGAGATTACTCTCTTATGGTTTTTTTTATGACTATCATGCCCATATGGTAGCATTATTTATAGTTTTGGATGGTAAACATTATCTATTTTATCTCCTTGAAACTAATAATATTCATCATGGGCTGAGAAAACACAAGGATCTCATAAAAAAAACACCTTGGACATTGATAACCTAGATGATGGTGGTGATAAGGATTCATAAAGTGGTTTAGGATAACTAAAAGATAAATGAATAGTCCTCTTCACCCATTTATGATAGCTCTATCTTGATCATGAATCCATATATATACAATTTATTTAATTTCATCAACTTCTAGGAATTATTTGTGGTTTTAATGAGCAATCACAAGGAAATTTGGTATTCATAAGTGCATTCTTGGGTAAGTGGCAGTCATGATAGCATTAAGGGTTATTTTTATCCTCTCAATTTTAATGACACTTTCATGATTGTTATAGGGATATATTATTTTTGTAATATAATCTAATCAAAATTTCTTCATATTATTCAAGTAGATCTAGCTAGGACAAGGTTTATATGGCCTATAACTCTTTTTTCAACACCTAAATAATCTTCCTAGTAGTTGCCATAATGAAAGATTAGACTGAGACAATAATAGGATAATCTTAAGGATGTTAATCCATGGAATAAAAGGACTTTGTAGAGGGGTTGGACATCCACCTATAGGTGAAAACATGACATTCCTAGGTTCCATGATTTGAGAGAATAGGTAGGTGAAATTTTGGTAACTATTTTTCATTAAGCTCTTAAGTGACTATCTCGATGCAATGTAGCCTAGAAGGATTGGGAGACCTTTGGAATAAAATGAGGCTTCCACTAGCATTCAAAAACCAACCCTAACATGAGGGGATGTTGATTTTTTCACATGAGGTGTAGAAGAAAAATCATGGCTATTAGAACCTTTTCACTACTCTCTATTGAAAGGTTAAAGAGTTTGTCATTGATATGTCTATTGGCAACATGATCATGAGTATGAGAATGGGTTGTATAGTATGCATATACAGTTTTGTCATTGATGTCAACATTGTGGTTTGATATGAAGATCAATGTGTAGATAATTTGGTGTAGCATGAACATGCATAAATATGTTAATCCAGTGCACAGATGCAAAAATTTGTGATCCAATGCAAAAAAGTTGTAGAATTGGCTAAGTGTCAAAATAGAGTTTTTTGTGTACAAGACATCCAGTTTTTCGGTCTACATTGGTATGGCTTGAGGAATTTTTCTCTATGGTTCTAAGGAATTTTTTTTGGAAGTTAGAGAATTCTAAATCCAAAATTTCACATTGTTTTGTCTTTCAGTGCAGAAGTTATGAATGATAGAATATTCAGTTTTCCATTGATAGTATTTCTAATGCAAAATGTATGGTTTGATAGGTCCGCACTTCACCATGGAAAAATATTTTGTCTTGAAGATTTTTGGAATTATTTATAGGTGTTAGATGCACCTATGTTCCAAGTGTCATGAAGTTTGGTGGTCTACATGTTGGTTTGTGATTGATTAGTTGGTGAATTTTGATGTTAGGTCACCAATAGTGTTGGCCTAATATATTTGGGGTATTACAGAGTTTAAGTAAGTATTGATATATTATAAGGGAGCTATTATAGGTCCACCCTAACCTATTTGAGGTGTTACATGTTTTGAATTAAGGTGTGAGGTGTGTATGGTTGATTGGTAGCCAAAAAGTTATGTTTTTGCTTGATACATCTAATTAGGCCAACCTAATTGATGTTGTAGGTGCTAGTGGATGTGATGGATATGTATGTAGGATAATTTTAGTGTTGTAGAGTGTGAATAAAAGTAATGTTGATGTGAATTGTGCCAAAGTGATGCAAGTGTAGAACAAAGCAGAGTGATATGAAGTGTGTTGACTATGTATATTGAGCTTCAGTGGAACTATACTCCAGCATGTTGTAGATGTATTTGTAATAGTTCATTCTAGTTGTGTGTCACCCCTCTCTTCTATCTTTAATTCTTTTTGTGGGTATTGAGTCCACTAGGATAGTGAGCATTTTTGTAATATCTTATAACCGATTATAATATATTGTGAACTAATCCCCGCTGTGGTTTTTCCCTTTTGGGTTTTCCATGTAAAAATATGGTGTTCATGTGTAATGTGGTTTTGATGGATGTTTTTGTGCTTTCCTTTATTATTGAAAAATTGAATATTATATGTGGAATGAATGTTTAAATGTTTAAGTGTTTTTAGAGAACATTGATTCACCCCCCCCCCTCTCAGTATTTTGGGTGTTCAAAACTTGGTATTAGAGCTTGGTTCACTTAGAAGAAGTTGAACACATAGTTGTTAGAAGATATCCTACTCCTATAGCTTGCTATTGGATTTATTGAATAAGATTGCATGGTTGACATGAATGGAGAACTCAAAATAGCCCTTGAAGATCTAGAAAGGACCAAAAGTAACAACAAAGATTTGAAAGAAAATATCAAGGAAGCAGATGAATGCATCAGAAAATTGAGAGGACAAATCAAGAAATTTAGAGAAAGATATAAGGAGGTGGGAAGATGAAGCAAGAAAATGAAACAATTACCAAACTGAAAATACAAGTTGAAGAAGGAAAAAGAGTTGAAGAATGTCTGAATTCTAAGATGAAAAGAAAATCTAAAAAATGTTCAAAACTTGAATATGTTGTAACCTTGAGATCAGATATGGAAAAAGAAAAGTGTCAAGAAGACAAATTCAAGACCAGCTCTACAATTCTTGATGAAATGATTAAAAATCAAAAGAATTCCAAATACAAAGGTGGATTAGGATTTGAGAAAGGAGAAAGTTCAAAGGCGGATCAAACACCAGGTGTTGAAAAGAAGAGCGATGAACAAAAGAAGATTGAGGATAAGAAGAGCAATGACAAGTAGGTCTGGAAACAAAGGAGAGACTTCAAAATACCACCTATCAGACAACAAATTGTAGAAAGGTACTTATATTTTAACAATTTCTATTATTCTGGCAATAAATGTGAACATAAGGCTATGGAATGTAGAAGTAGAAAGAATCAGAATATTCAATCATTTCTCAATCAGTGTTTTACATGCAAAATATTTGGTCATAATGCTAGTGAAAACCTAAGTCAAATGATGAATGGATATAACAATGGTATAAGGTTGCAATCATTCAATGGATATTGTTATGCATGAAATGGATTTAGGGATAAAGCTAATCAATGTAGATATAAAATGGGTGGAAGTAATCTTGTTCAAAATGTTGTCATATGTTACAATTGCAACAAACCAAGACACATTTTCAAATTTCACAGAAGCAAGAATGTGAAGAAGAATAATTCAATAAAGAAGAATGATTTGGTGAAAAAGGCTAATCCAGTAGAGATGAAGAAATATATGGAAAATAATTGGAGAAAGAAGGAAGATAGTGATACTAAGCCTGAGTCTATACCAACATCTGGTGCAAATGTTTCCTTCAAAAACTAAGTAGAAAGCTTTGGCTTAGGGGGGCATTAACAAAACATATTTTATCCCCTGTTAGAGAAATGTTGTTGATGCTTCAATATATTGGAATAAGGTATAGGTTGACATGGTTAACCTATTAATGAAATAACCGGTAGAAAATATCAAGGTATGGAAATTTATGGAGCAGTTGAAGGTGACTGTGTAATACAGTTAGGGCTTGACAACTTTATCAATCTAAGCATTTAATGTGATTTAGGTTATGGAAAAAGGTTTATAAGTGATTTCATATTCAGTCTAAGTCATTTGCAAATGAGAATTTGAAGTGAAAATAATATTAAAGAGCAAATTGAAATCATTCCATGGCACGACCCCTATTTTCAATAAGTAATTTATAATTCAATAATATTATTTTGATGCATTTAGTATTTAATTTAGTTGAATGATTATATTGTTCATAGTTCTGAATGTTTAATTAAATTAATTAGTACTGAAATAAAAGTGCAATGAAACAAAATGAACTTATTATAATTTAATTATAGATTTTATTTTGCAAATAAATGATAATGCTTTGTTATTTAGAACAATTATTTTATTTTCTATTGAATGATATTTCCTTATTATTTATTTGGAATAAATATTTAAATTGCAATTTAAATGGTATTTTCTAAATATCTACTAAGGATAAGTACTTCATTTGTAATTAAAATAAGATTTCCTTATTATTGGTTATCGAGGATAAATATTATTTTCAAGATTAGGTTATTGGAAAATTTGGAGAGAAATCTTTAAAAGAGGGAAAAACAATAACGGAAACAAACAATATGGTTTCTTGATCTTTATTTTTCTTTGCAAGAACAATAACTGGAAAAAAATGGGTGTGAGGTAGAAGGTTTCAATAGAACAACAAATTAAGAATGGTGAAAAGAAGAGGGGAAAAAAAGAGAGAAGGAAAAATAAGGAGGGAAAATTCTACAGAACGTGATTTCTAGGAAGGCAAGAATGAGAAACAAGAAGAAGAAGAGGGGAAAACTCAAACGGAAGGCGATTTCCAAGTTTTTGAATCCTTTCCAATGCATTTAAATTTCAAAATGTGAGAATAATTGTCTATATTGTGAAAATTTGAATTTCCTCTTTGAAAACCATTTGTGCATATTCACTGTATTTGGGTGATTGGTGTTTAAATGCTCTATTTTCTGTATGAAATTCATTATCATGACTATAAAAAATTTTATGTTCTTTCCTATTTATTTAATATATATATATATGGTGTTAAATATATGTATTTAGATACTTTGCAAATCCTTGTATTGAATATATTTTTATGTTGAATTGAAATTGTAAATTACCTTTGATTGCTTTGTTCTAGAATATAATAATATTATATATCTACATATATACAATGTCGTATATATATAAATATATAATACTATTATCCTACAGTTTGGAATGGAACAAATAAATTACATTCTGAATCAAACTATTTCGTATATTGAGAGATCATTTGTAAATGTTTGGGGAAATCTTTAAGTGGGAGTTAGGCTTCCCCACATAGCCAAGCCACCTTTGGGAAAGGCTACGCTGTGGGGGAAGGACCGCCCTCCACAGTCAGCGCTCCCCTAAGGGAGGTCGACAACCTATATCCCTCGCCTTGTGTGCTTCCTTTTAGAAATCTCTGCTATTTACTGAAACTTGTTTCAATTTGTCATTAGAAATTTAGAATCTTGGCTACGTTCCAGTATAATAGCATTTTTTTTATCTGTGTATATATATGTGTGTGTGTGTGTGTGTGTATAATTATATATTCATCACACTGTAAAATATAATAGAATATATACGGTTGTAGTTGCATTAGGTATTAGCTATGTATACTAGTTTTGTTTGCAATGTAATATATTTGAAAATGAAATTACTTCAGTATGTAAATATGATTTTTTGTTACAATAATGTGTGTGTGTGTGTGTGTGTGAAAGTATTAAAATTTGACAAGAAAGGACATTAAAATCATATTTGGAAGGTTAAATATTTTGTCCTAAATCGATATATTTTTGTATTAGATGGATTTATTTCAAAATGTATGTATAAATAAGTAAATGTATAAATATATATATATGGGTATATATATATACATATGCTTATATGTAAATGAGCAAGTTTACTCTTTAGAATACATATATTTTAAATTGAAAGTATTTCTATCAAATTTACACAAATCCATTATTTTAGATTAAATCATTTAATTGGAAATAGAATATTGGATACTTTGTAAGCAAGTAGAAAAGAGCACATGTGCATTTAATTGCTTTTATCCATTGGAGTGTAGCGGTTTGATTGTGATGAATTCCATGTGAAATGTAAAACCAAATGTAGAGTTTATTTCTTGTAAGCTAATCTCTTGTGTAATCAAATAGCAAACCCTAGAATTATAAGAGTACTTTAGAAAGAATAAATATTTAACAAAGCAAGTTATTATATTTAATTTAAAAATAATATTTAATATACTCCATTGAAGAAAAATATTATAAGTATGAGATTCATATAGGGGGACAAAATTAAAGATTTGAATACAAAATTTGAGATACTTTATAACACTTGATTAATATATATATAGATGTAGATTGCAATCAATCTACGCATATTATGTAATGTGAATCAATTGGGGATTTTATAAAAAGATGAATAAATGTTAAATCATACCTTTCCTTATTAAAGTTTAATTTTAATGATGGAATTCTTCTCATGCATCATGGTTTATCATGCACATACGAAGAAAATAGGAATTCCCTCACTTAGTTGATCTTGAGATTTATTTATATAAGAATATACACTCATATATATTCATTAGCTTATATATGTATTCTCATACATACATGAGCTATACCTTCTTAACTCTTTTATAGTATTATTCTCATATTGTTGAAACCTCTATGAATCAATGAGTTTAGAAGTAAGAATTCTTGCTATAATTGCATAGGCATGTGTGCATTCTAGCAAGCCTAGGATTACTTTCATGAAGCTTTATGTGATTGGCTTATGGATTTCAGCATACTTGTGTGATATTTGAGAGTTCATTGGAGGTAGAATGGTCTTATTTGCAAATACTTGGGAGTGATTCATGATAGTGTTAGCATTACCTTAATTTCATATGCAAGGATGATGCATTGGTGAAACTTGAAAATGTTGTTTGTAGACTTATGTAACTTGTAAAAGAACTCCCTTATGCTTCATGTTATGTGTGATATTCATGATATCCAGAACTATGTAATGAATGGTCACATTGATGAGACAGTATGATCATTTCCAGTGAGGCATCTTGTAACCATTGAGATTTTGTAGCCAGTAAGGCTCTGCTAGTGAGGCATATCATTAAGCCAGTGAGGCACTTTTACAAGTGGTTTTTCATCCCTACGAGGGTTTTCCACTCATGAAAATATTTGTGTTATGGTTTCCTTGTGGATGTATTTATGATCTTTCTATTTCCTTAATTTGCATTATAGTATTTGAATTTACATGTATTGTTGAGACAATAATGTTTTTTGATATACTTTGATTCATTGATGTATGTTATTCCATATGAATATAGTGATGAAAGTAATTTAATTATTCCTCTTATTCCACACCTTTTTATAATTATTTTATTCTATTAAATTATTTTGGAAAGTAAGGGATATAATTGGTAAATGATATTTTTGGACCTTTCATTCCAAAAATCCTTGCAAATGAAATCCTAACTAGAAAGAAATCAAAGATATTTGCAGTTTCATCTTGCCCTAAGATTTCAGAAAGTGTTTTGAAATATTTGAAATGGCTACTCCATGAGTAATTGAGGTCTTAGAATGACCTCAACCTAAATTTAAGACATCCTAACAAGTCTATGGAGATCAACTTGAATGGTGCATTTTCAAGGATTATGTATGGTGTGTTCCACACTAAGGATGTAAGACTTCATATTCACACAAAGTTGGAGGAATATTATCACTCAAATCTAGGTGATATGTGGGTCAAGGAACTCACCAGAGACAATTTTTTGCTAAGACATTACTTCTAGAGCTTGGTGGAGAAGAAGCTCAATGTATAGAAAAATTTCCTTAATTTCTACCATGATGATGCATGGGTGAGGTATGTAAGAGTTGTTGATGAACTTGAGCACCTAGAATCACCTGCAAAAATGAGATTAACCTTCTACACGAGAGCAGCAAGAGGATGAAATGTTGGAATATGGTGCAATAATAGAATGATGATATTATCACACTCAAAATGATACAATATGCATCAACACTCCCTTGAATTGATCGAGCTGATATGAGCTCATATGGACTAGATAGGAGGGAGAGGTGAGTGATGATTATATAGTTGAATATGGGCATATAAATCCAAGAGGGGTAATAACTCCTAAATAATCAAATTAGGTGAGAGTTATGTCTACTTGGAAAATGTCAAACATGTGGCATAACCTAATTAGAAAGAGACGAGATAGTGGTTTTGGGAGGTGGCATAAAAGGCCAAAAGAGGGTGTGAAACTCAACCACCCAAGTGTGGGTGAGAGAGACACATGTAATCGATGGATTACACCACATTTCCTCACATAAACCATGTCCCCTATAACCTAAGTGTGCTTAATAATGTGTAGGAAAAATAAATATTAAAAAACCTACACTAACACCCCCCTTAAGCATAGCTTAGGTGGGTGAAAGGATGAAACAATACAAATATGGGCCTCAACTACAAGTCCATGTTAGGTACCCATGTACAATGATGAAACCTATCAAAATATGAGAAAGACAAAACCTGTAGGACAAAACTCCCCCCAAGAGAGAAGAAGAAGAGATACCATCCAATCCCCCAATGTAGAATCTCCTGCATTGTTGGTGGATACTCGACACAAGAAGTTGAAGATGATCCAAGATCACCGAACAATATTCCTCCCCTTAGGAAGAAAGAAAACCAAGGATGTATGCAAGATATCTTCCCATTCCTGAAAGGAATATGAAGGAAGAATGACGAAAATGTATGATGTCTCTAAACTTGGCTCAGGTGTCCCCATGTTGATGTCGAAAGTTGTCACCATCAAATTAGGTGTTCTAGGACACACTACAAAAGATGACAATCCAGGACCTAGTGGAGATGGATGTGGAACAAAATTCGAAGACAAAGATATCTCCTCTGAAGACAAAGGTGCCTCCTCCAAATGTTGCACAATAGTAGCCACAATCATTTCAAACTATGAAGAAAGATCATGTAGGTAAAGAACAAGAGGGTCAAAAGGATTCCCCTCAACACCTGAAAAGACAAAGAAACTTCATCAAAGAGAAGATGTATGCACTCAATTGTGTCCTCCAAGTCTGCAAGATAGGACTCACAAAAAAAAATTGCAATGTCTATCAAGTACTCATCCCAAGTAGTTGTGTCTGGAAGACAATGAATGTCCTGCTACACTGAATCAATAGAAGAAATGGATGTAGCAATATTGGTATCATCAGAAACAATAGGTGATGTAGGAGGTGGAGTATCAACACATGTCTCTTGAGCCTCAGTTGAAATAATACCAAGATTCACTTGACCATATTGAATCTCCTCAAAAGTGTTTACACTAGATGCCTAAGTGTGTACATCAGCCGAAGGAACATTAGTGGAAAAATGTGAGAAGGTATATAGTCGAGATTGATGATCTACCTCCCCAATTTCAACAATATCTATGCTATATAAATCTTGAATAATCACATAATCTGGTGTGAACTCAACACTCTTTCCTTCCCCACCATGTGTGATCTAATAGATAGAAAGGATATTTATTGACAATGAAGGAACATACAGGACATCATTGAATGATCCTTGTCTATGTCAATAGATCCTTTCCCACAAACACACATATATGTGTTGTTAGCCATTAGGATATTTAGTGATGAACAAGTTTCAAATGAAGAGAACATACTCTGTGATGAAGCCATGTGATGTGAAGCTCCAAAATAAATGATCCATCTCCCTAAATCAAAATCTGCAATTGCAACAAGTGCTTTCCCCTTTTGTTCTCTAACTTTGGTTTAGAAGAAGATGATGAATCCTTTGACATAGTTGAAGGTAAGTTGATTTTATTCTTTGTTAAAAGATTCTTCAACTCATCAATTTGTTTTAAATAACATTGATGTTCATCATGCCCAAATTTCTTGCAATATGCACATGCAGGCTTCTCCTTTTTAGATGATTCCCCTTTTGAGGAAGAGGATTCAAATTCTTTCAGTGGCTTCTTTTTCTTGTTTTGTTTCTATTCAGGATGCCCTAATTCTTTTTGTACCTTAGGATCACTAGCCACCAATGCTTGTGACTTAGAAACCTTGATAAGACCCATTTGAATCAGCTTCGCTTCCTCTTGGATTAGAAGATCTAAAAATGCATCAAATGTAGGCTCAACATATGCAGTTCCCATTGAAATACTATTGGTGTGGAAGCCAAAAACAAACACAAAATACTCAGGACCAAGCTTGGATAACACATTGAGAATCAACTATAAATCCTCCTTAGTAATCTTGCAATCCTTCAGTTGTGTTCTTAGTTGCTTAATCTTGGAGATATAGTCTTGGATGTGGTCAAAAAAATTTGGTTCAAGATTCATCAAATCATTATCAATATGATAACCCCTAATCTTATCAGTTTTACTATACAGATTTTCAAGAGTCTCCTAAGCCTCCTTAGGTGTCTTGCATGATTCAAGATGAAATTATAAATCAAAAGAGACTAGTGAACAAATGTAACCAAGAGCTCTCTCACGATTAATCTCCCATTTTTCATAACCTATGCAACCTTTTTCCCTTAGATAATTCCATACTGATTTTTTCCATATTTCATAATTATATGAAGTTAGGAGTTCAATTTGAGATTCCCCATTGTACTAACACACAATAAAGGAAATTAACACAATCAATGATCCCCCCAAAAAAAATATGATGGTGGCACTTTATAATTAGTGTGTTTACAATTCTAGAGTTATTACCAGAGTTTTACAATGTCCAATATTGGACCAAAATACTGAAAGTACAAAATAATATTAGAATTAGAACATCAAAATAGAACCATTGTGTAGTGCTCAAAAAATTTCAACTTTCAAAACAAGACTCGCCTCAATCCAAGGTCGTATGTGAAAGTTACAGCCGTTTGAAGTTTAAAAAATGAGAATTGTCCTTCAGATCTGCTGAGAAAATTGATTTTCTAGAAAATTTGGATCACTTAAGCAAAAAATGATTCCACCACTACAAAGCCTATTAAATTCTATCCCAAATCAAAAAAAATTGCTCGAGAAAAGGAGGTCATGAGCTCACGTTATGGGTCTCCAAACCTACAAAAATGAAAATTCAATTGGAGAGGGGGCAAAGTTTTTAAGAAGGTGTTGGAACAAATCTAACGTTAGCAAACCAACCAATTAAATTTGATTGGTTGATGGCCGTAAAAAAAAATATACTCCTCCCACCACAGAATATTCTCTAGATCTTCAGCTTAAGGTTGACGGGTTCTAGGTCATCGCACTCCCGGTACAAGCTATTGGAATCTACCCTATACGACTGAAATATTCTCTAGTTTGTCTGCCAGTTTGAATGAAATGATAGATTTAATTGAGCCCACAAGTTATATTTAATAGCGCGGGTTTTGTGTTTGGACCACTGAAGATTTTTTGCCAGATTTTTTAAATTGCTATGCTGATTTTAAAAATTTTGAATGTCAGATTTCTATTTTTCAGAAAACAGTCGCTACCCCCTGGTATGTGCCGCTTTCCCATGGTGCATTGGGAAATCACCCCTTCTCTCAAAGTTATGGGGTCATTTTACCGAGTTCCTTCAGCATGGTTCTCTCAAGCGCCCTAGTATACTCTACTTGTTCACCCGTGTTGGTTTGGGGTATGATTAGTTCACTGGGAGGATCACCCTCCCAATTCAAAGTTTTTTCTTGGAAGTTTCAACCCGAACAGAAATGTGCAGCCCCCAGATATAGATAGGGGGCCTACCCCTAGCAGGGGCCTACCCCCAGCAAGGGCCTACCCCCCACTGTAGAAAGGGTCAGCTATAGTAGTTGTGATAAGAAACTCTTCCTCAGGCTGATTTTAGCTGGGGCAGCTTATAAGTCACCAAAAGATTAGATTCGTGTGAATGATGGCCTATATATCTATCTGCCTACATAGTCCCTCAACCACTTCAATCAATCCTACATATCTATAGTTCAATCTCCCCTAATCTTATACCTAGGAGTATAAAGTTTGATAGGTTCTAGTCTTACCATACTAGGAATGTCTCCTTATTACAATGGAACCCTATGTGTTTGGTAATACATCCTCATATAATTATGTCTCCCATATACTATATATATATATAGTATATCATGTGTATTACTCTCCTTAGTTTAGAATCATGAGAAAAGATACATCTATCTCTTAATTATGTGTCCTCCTACTCCCAATGTATCAACTTTGGGCCATCCCTCTAAAGCCCTCACTCTAGTATACCTTAATGATAGGTTAGCTAGGCTTAATAATAATCTATCTTTGGTCTCCATGGCCTAATATGCTCCCATAGACATTGTGACAAAAATATATCAATAGCACCTTAAGAATTTTATTTTGATTTTTTTCTTTTTTTATATTTTTTTTGTTTTTCAAAACAAAACTTTTAAATATATATATATATATATATATATATATATTTACAATGATTTTTTGAATTTTTTTATTAAAGAAATTTCAAAAAAATTCAACCAACAAAGAATATAATTTTTTTTTGAAAAAATTGCACCGACTGCTATAGGTGGAGGTCGTACGATCCATATAGAATAGTTTGACCAGATTCTTCAAGCTCGAAAATGGTCAAAAATTTTTGGGAGCCAAAATATGGAATGCTTTATATCAAAATTCGTCTGCGAAGCATTCTAGATTCAATGGTGATGTCCATTTTCACTGAAAATGCACCCAAAAAAGATCACTACTGAATTTCTCCCAAATTTGAGGAGATTATAGATCTGAACGCTCTGATACCATATATGAGTTGTTGATGAACTCAAGCACCCATGATCACCTGCAAAACCAAGATTAACCTTCTACATGAGAGCAACAAGAGGATGAAATGCTAGAATATGGTGCAATAACATAATGATGATATTATCACACTCAAAATGATACAATATGCATCAACACTCCCTTGAACTGATTGAGCTGATATGATCTCATTTGGACTAGAGAGGAGGGAGAGGTGAGTGTGTTGGACTTTTCATTGCACCAAAATATTGACCTGTTAATGCCTGATACAAGCTTTAGTTAAGAACCACAAGAGGCGATTAGACCATGTCACAAACCCAAGCACTAGTGCTGTAAGGAAGACCAAGGGTCACACCTTGCAACAATCCCCCCAGCACAAGCATTAGGTTTGAACCTGTGACCAGCTCTGATACCAATTGTTGGACTTGTCGTTGCACCAAAAGATTGACCTGTCAATACCCAATACAAGCTTTAGTTAAGAACCATAGGAGGTGGTTAGACCATGTCACAAACCTAAGCATAGTGCTGCAAGGAAGACCAAGGGTCACACCTTGCAACAGAGTGATTATTATATAGTTGAGTATGGGCATATAATTCCAAGAGGGGTAATAACTCCCAAATAACCAAATTAGGTGGGAGTTATTCCTACTTAGAAATTGTCGAACATGTAGCATAACCTACTCAGAAAGAGATAGGATAGTGGTTTTTTGAGGTGGCATAAAAGCCCAAAATAGGGTGTGAAACTCAACTACCCAAGTGTGGGTGAGAGCAACACATGTAATCGATGAATTACGCCACATGTCCTGACATAAACCATGTCTCCTATAACCTAATTATGCTTATTAATGTGTGGGAAAAATAAATATTAAAAAACCTACACTAGCAAGGTATACCCTAAGTTGAATTCATGACAGATTTTTTTGGTTTGATATGCCTCATATGATCACTAAGGAGGCGATTAGGATTGTCACAGGATTGTGCTCAACTAGACCAGTTCAAACATTGAAATCTATAAAGAATGAGGCTATTATGGAGTTAACTAGTGCAAAGTATGACAAGAGAACTTTCACAATCAAGGATATTAGAGACCTGATAAGTATGCCACCATGATGATTGGATACAAAATATACTTTTCTAATAGGGAGAATTTTGTATCGTCCACTATAATAAATACTACTTATGAGATGGTTGTAAATGGTGCATACTTTGATTTGTGTGAGTTATGGAGGGCACAACTAATTGAGAATCTACAGAAGACAAAGGATTCAAAGTATTTGGCACATTGATTATCTATTTATAATTTTACTTTTTGAGGGAGCTACCCAAAACAAAGAACATAGCTTGGTTGAGGGACATATGGGTAGCACGTAAAATTAGAGACCACCTAAGGAGGTTATGTGATCTGGATGCATAGGAGAAGCTTTATGGGGATTTTTCAAAACATTTCAAAAGAACATGCAAGAAAAAGAGAGGATTCCCTGAAATATGGTTGAAAAGTACAAAAATGACATTAATTTTCTTATTTCAAAAGACAATTGCATCATACAGGTTATTGAGCCTAGGACTCTCTAGATACCAAAAATGGGATATGAGATCATAGAGGAAGAAATCACCGCTTCAACAAATTCCATGCCAAGCAAACCAAGAGACACATCTAAGGAGAGGTATGGTACTTATGAGGAGAAATTCATGAAGGTTCACATGGATCAAAGACAAAACAAAATAAAGGACATTGTTGAGAAAGTGACTACATAAATTGCAAAGTTGGTGGGCCTCAAGAAAGTAGAAAAGGATAAAGACTTATTCGTTGCTCTGGAAGAATCACGAAGTGTCAGGAGATCTAGTAGAACAACAACCACCCCTCTAGTTTCCCCCAATTCCTCCAGTACTAAGCTTCTCATAAGAGAGAAAAGAAAAGATCCTACAAGTTCCTTGGTGAAGGAGAAAACATCTTCGACAAAACAACAAGCATGCCCTATGAGGAGAAGAGTAAAAACAAAAGCAACAAGAGAGAAATATATGGGTGTGAATATAGAAGATGAGGAGGAGGAGGAAGAAGGATCGCCGTTGTTCTAAAAAAGAAAACCTAATGTGTCACAAGGAGAATCAAGTGGAAATAAATAAAAGATTGAAATTGTGGACACTGATAGTGAGGTTGAAGTTGAAAAGGAGAAGGAAGGCTATAAGATACATATGAGGGAGAAGAAAACAGAGTCTAGTAAGGGAAAAAGGAATTTAGAAGCAAAGAAGAAGAAGAAAGAAAAGTATTCCCCTTCGATAAGGCAATATATCCACATGAAATTAGATGCTTTATTTAATGGTATTGTAGAGCATGAGATGTTAGAGCAAACTAATGCTCTGTATACTACAACAGATGATGTTGATAATGATATTATAGAAGAAGCATTTGTAAAATAAATTGTTACTTTTGAAGTGAATATGAAGTATATTGAAAAACAATTGCTTGAGGAGTTAAGAAATGTATTGTATGCTAGAAGATAGGAAGCCATCAATGACGAATAAAAGTTAGGATCTTTTACTTTGGAGACTTTGGAGAAGGTTAGTGCATCCCTCTCAGATGAAAATAAAGCCACATTGACTTAGTTGTACAATAAGGATTTCCAAACAAAGCAAAGGGTAACTACCATTATAAGCAAAGATCAAAATGATCTTGAGAGTCTCTAAAATGAAACTATGGAGAAGGTTGCAAATTTGGCACAAAGATTAGGACTAACTCCAAATAGTGAAGAAGAAATGCATGATGATATGCTAGCTCCAAAATTTAATGTAACAGAAGAATCACAACAAGATGTTCAACATAAGCATGGTGCAGAAGAGGATAATGTATAGGATGACACTCTTTTGGATATGGAAGAAAATATTGGAGGATAAAATGTTACTGGTGATGCTCCTCTAGTTGGATAGAACACTACTTTAGAAGTAAATGTTACTAGAACATAGAAGGAGGATGCACCTACAAGCCACAAATCCCCTCCTTTGAAACAAGAGAAGAATGTAGAGGTTATACAAGACAACCTAGAGACAAATATGCCTCTGATAACCCTGATAAATCTATTGATGATAAGAAAAAGACTATGAATGCATCTGGTATTGAAGAGAAGAAGGATGATGAAAAAGAAACGAATTTAAATCTGGTACCTATCACTTTAGATGATGGAGAAGAACTTCTTATGGAGTTTGAGACACAAAATCGCATGCTTGGCCTAGCCAAAAAAGAATGGGAAGAAGGCAAGAAAGATTGGCAAGCACACTTTGAGAAGTTGTAGGCGTCAAACACTTATTTTGGTTAATGGTGTATATTTCTTTTCTTCTATTCAATTTAGATTTTTTAATTAGATTTCTTTTCTTCTAGTGCCAATTTTGATTTGGTTGGTGGATAGCATTGTTTAGGGAATTTAGTTAAGTTTTTTGAATTTTGGTTACTCCGTATATATATATATATATTTGTTAGGGGGAGCACATGAGTATGTGAGTATGTGGGTAATCCAATGGATTCAAAATCATGCAAGTCGTCAAAGGGGAAGTGGAGAACAAAACATATGTATGTGCCTTTTTCCCTTGATGTCAAAGGGGGAGAGTAGTTTTGGAGAGAAATTTTGGCATGTTTCCATCAATAACAAAGGGGGATATTGTTGAAAGGTTAAAGAGTTTATTTATATATCATTTGGAAAAATGAGCATGAGTTGTATAGTATGCAAATGCAGTGTTGTCGTTGATGTCAACATTATAGTTTGACATGAAGATTGATGTGAAGATCATTTGGTGTAGCATGAACATGCATAAATATGTTAATATAGTGCATAGATACAAGAATTTATGATTTAGTGCAGACAACAAGTTGTAGAATTGGTTGTGTCAGAATAGAGTTTTTTATGTACAAGACATCCAATATTTTTTCAGTCTGCATTGGTCCAGCTTGAGGAATTTTTCTCTGTGGTTCTAAGGATTTTTTTTTGGATATTATAGGATTCTAAATCCAAATTTTTCACATTTTTTTCCTTATAGTGTAGAAGTTATGAATGACAGAATACTTGGTTTGCCAGTGATAATATTTTCAGTGCAGAATATATGTTTTAATAGGTCCTCACTTCACTGTAGAATAATATATTATCTTGTAGATTTGTGGAAGTGCTTACAAATGTTAGATGCACCTATTTTCCAAGTGGAATGAATTTTGGTGGTTTGCGTGTTGGTTTGTGATTGATTAGTTGGTGAATTTTAATGTTAAGTCACCAACAGTGTCGACCTAATTTATTTGGGGTATTGTGGAGTTTAAGTATTGATCCATTATAAGGGAGATATTATAGGTCCACCCTAACCTATTTGAGGTGTTACATGTTTTGAATTAAGGCGTGAGGTGTGTATGGTTGATTGGGAGCCAACAAGTTATTTTTTTGCTTCATACATCTAATTAGGCCGACCTATTTGATTTTGTATGTGTTTGTGAGTGGGATAGATATATATGTAAGCATTTAAATGTTGTAGAGTGTGAATACAAGTGTTGTTGATGACAATTATGTGAAAGTGGTGTGAGTGCATAATAGAGTAGAGTGTTAAAGCAGAGTGATATGAAGCATGTTGACTTTGTATATTAAGCTTCAGTGGAACTACATTCCAACATATTGTAGATGTATTTGTAAGAATTCATTTTATGTATGTGTCACCCCTCTCTTCTATCTTTTCTTCTTTTTGCAAGAAGTGAATCCACTAGGACAATGAGCACATCTGTAGTGAGCATTTCTATAATATCTTATAATCGGTTATAATATATTGTGAGCTAATCCTCACCGTGGTATTTCCCTTTTTGGGTTTTCCACTTAAAAATATGGTGTTAATGTGTTATGTGGTTTTGATTGATGTTTTCATGTTTTCCTTTCTTACTAAAAATTGAATATGCTATGTGGAATGAATTTTTAAATGTTTAAGTGGTTTTAGAGAATACTGATTCACCCCCCCTCTCAGTATTCTAGGTGTTCAACACTCTCAAATGAGACATTTTACAAGAATGCATTCATTGTTTCCATAATCAAATTATCTAGAGTTGAAAAATGATATAGGGTACTATAGAGGAACCCAAAATCCACCTATAGGTGCAAACCAAACATTCCTAGGTGCCACAAATTGATACAATAGCTAGGAAAAAATTGGAAATTTTTTACTCTTAGGGCTCTTAAGAGATTCCCTTAGTTTAATGTAGCTTGGAAGGATTGAGATGCTTGGGGAATGAAATGAGACCTTCACTAGAATTCACTCACCCACCTTGAAATTCTAATATTATTAGTTCAATCCCACAATGAGTGGAAGAAAAGATATGGTTATTGTCACCTTTACATTGCTCTCAAATGAGGTATTTTGTAAGAATACATTCATCATCGATATAGTCAAACAGTATAGATTTGAAAAAAACTAGATATAGGATATTGTATAGGGACTTGAAATCCACTTGTAGGTGCAAATTATATATTCCTAGGCACCATAAATTGAGAAAATAATAGGAAAATTTTTATCAACTTTATGCTCTTATGACTCTTAAAATATTGTCTCAGTGTAATGTAGCATGGAAGGATTAGGATACTTTTGGAACACAATGAGGCCTCTACTATAATTAATCCTCCCACCCTGACATGTTGGTACTATTATTTGGATTTCATAAGGTATAGAAGAAACATATGTCTATTGGAACCTTTATGATGCTCTTAAATGAGAAATTTGCAAGAATGCATTCATTGTTAGCACAATCAAAAAGTATAAAGTTGAAAAAAACTAAGATAGCCTACTATAGAGGGACCTAAAATCCACTTGTAGGTGCAAATGAGACATTCCTAGGTGCCATATATTGAAATAACAAGCATGGAAAAGTTTGGCAACTATTTGCTCTTAGCACGCTCTTGAGAGATTGTGTTGGTGCAATGTATCCTAGAAGGGTCAAGATACATGAGGAAAAATAAGGCCACTAGTAGCATTTAAATACCTACCATGACATGATACCATAGTCAATTCAATCCCATGAGGTGTTGAAGAAAAAATATCTCTATTAGCACATTTATATTGCTCTCAAATGAAGCATTTTATAAGAATGCATTCATTGTTGGAACACTTAAATGGTTTGGATTTGATAAAAAAAATGAGATATTTTATTATAGAGGGACTTTCCATCCACTCATAAGTATAAACAAGACATTCCTAAGTTCCATGATTAGACATAACAACTAGGAAAAAAATTGGCAACTTTATGCTCTTAGGTCTCTCAAGAGACTCTCTTGGTGTAATTTATCCTAGAAGGATTGGGAGACCAAGGGAATAAAATGAGGCCTCCACTAGATTCACCTATCCACCCTAATGTGTTAGCATAGTTATTTCAATCCCATAGGGTGAAAACAAAAACTATTTGACACCTTTATACTACTCTAAAATGATATATTTAACAATAATGCATTCGTTGTTGGCATGATAAAACAATTTGGAGTTGACAAAAATAAAGATAATATATTTTAAAGGGACATTACATCCATCTATAGGTACAAATAAGACATTCCTATTATCATGGATTGAGATAAAAAATGGGAAAAAAAATTGTAACTATTTTCTCTCAAGGATTTGAAGAGATGGTCTTAGTAAAGGATTCAAAAAATTAGGGGAAAAAATGAGGCCTCCATAGCATTTAGTTACCTAGACCAACAAATTATCATATTCATTTTAGTTTGATGAGGTGTGAAATAAAAAAATATGGCTATTAATGCATTTACATTGCTCCCAAATGAGGCCTTTTTTTTTAAATTTATTCATTTTTGGTTTAGTCAAATGATCTATAGTTGACAAAAACTAATATATGAAATTTTATAGGGACCCAAAATCCACCTATAATACAAACTAAATATTCATAGGCATCCTGGTTAAAGAGAATAACTAGGTAAAATTTTGACAAATTTTGACTCTTAAGACTCTAATGAGACTATCTTAGTGCAATGTAGCCTAGAAGGATTAGGATACTTAGAGAAAAAAATGAGACCTCCACTAGCATTCACCTTCCAACCCCAACCTACTAGCATAATTAGTTTGGTTGCACGAGGTGTAGAAGAAAAATATGGTTGTAGCACCTTTAAACCACTCTTAAATGATCCATTTACAAAATGAATTCATTGGTGGAACTTTCAAATGATATGGAGTTGAAAAAGCAAATATAGGATGTTATAGAGAGACTTGACATCCACCTATAGATGTAAAAAATATGTTATTAGGTTCTACAAATTGAAAGAACTAAGAAAAATTATAGAAAATTTTTGCTCTTAGGGCTCTCAAGAGACTATCTGGGTGTAATGTAGCATGGAAGTATTAGGAGACACAGGGAATAAAATGAGGCCTCCTCTATAATTAATCTACCTAATTTATGTGTTATCATATCAATTTGGGTCCCATGATGTGCAAAAAAAGGAATTGGCTAATGGCACCTTTACACTACTCTTAAATGAGATATTTTGCAAGAGTACATTCATTATTGGCATAGTCATTTATTTTTGAATTGGAAAAATTAATATATTTTATTGTAGAGGGACCTAACATCCCACTATAGGTGTAGATGAGACATTCCTAAATGTTAGGATTTGTGAGAAAAGAAAGTGAAGTTTAGCAACTATTTTCTCTTAAGGCTCTCAAGAGATTGTCTTGATACAATGTAGCTTGTAAGGATCAAGAGACAAGAAACAAAATGACATCTCCACTAGCATTCACCAATCCACCTCAACATGCTAGCACTATTGGTTTGGTACCACAATATGTGGAGAAAATTTATGGTTAGTCACACATTTATAATACTCTCAAATGAGGCATCATTTTGCTAGAATGCATTCATGGTCAAATGGTTTGGATTTGATAAAAAAAATAGGGGTAATATGTAGGGACTTGAAATCTACCTTTAGGTGCAAATCAGACATTCTCAAGGTCCATATATTAAGAGAATAACTAGGAAAAAGTTTGGAAACTTTTTGCTCTCAGGGCTCTTAAGATATTATCTTGATGTAATGTAGCCTAGAAGGATTTAGAGACATGGGAAATGAAACAAGGCCTCCCCTAGCATTAAACCACCTAGCTTGATGTTATTGAACTATCATTTTGGTCCCATGAGTTGTGAAGAAAAAATATGACCATTGTTACCTTTACATTTCTCTCAACTCAAGCATTTTGCAATAATGAATTCATTGTTGGTATAGTTAAATAGTCTAGAGTTAAACAAAAAGCTAAGATAGATTATTATAGAGGGACTTGACATTCATGTGTAGTTAAAATGAGATGTTCTTAGATGCCACGGTTTTGGAATATAGTCAACTATAAGTTTGGATAATTTTACTATAAGGGCTCTTAAGAGACTATCTTGATGCAATGTAGCCTAGAAGGATCAAGAGGCTTGGATAATAAAGTGATGCCTCCACTAGTATTCACCCACCCATCCCAATGTCATAGTACTATCAATTTAGTCCTATGAGGTCCAAAAGAAAAAATGTGGCTATTGGAACCTTTACACTATTCTTAAATGATGCATTTTTTAAGAATTTGCTCATTGTTAGCACAATAAAATGGTTTGGAGTTGACAAAAATTGAGATAGGTACTACAAAGGAATCTAAAATCCACCTGTAGATGAAAATGAGACACTCCTAGGTGTCATATAATCAAAAGAAATTTTATCAATTTTTTGCACTTAGGGATCTTAAGAGAATGTCTTGGTGCAATATAGCTTGGAAGGATTGAGAGACCTAGGGAATGAACTGAGGCCTCCATTAGAATTTTGTTAGAAGTTTTCTTGTCATTGATGAGATTGTTGGAAACATGAGCATAAGCATATATGGTGTTGTCATTGAAGTAAAAATTGATGTAAAATTTTTTTATGAGCATAAGTGATTGTGGTGATGGTAATCCATTATACAGGTGCAAGAGTTTTGATCTAGAGTAGAACAGATGTGTTGGTTATCTACCTAAGTCGTAGAGTACAATTTTTAGTGTACAGTGAACGGGTTTTGAGGTCCACATTTCTCCACCATGTAGAATAAGGTTATGTTGTTCTAAGTTAATTCTAGAGTATATTAGAGGAATCCAAATCCAAATTTTCATGACTTTATGTCCTCCAGTGTCAAAGATAGAGGTGACAAACTATCAGGTTTTCCAGTGATAGTGCTACTAGTATAGAGAACATGATTGGAATGCTTCGCATCCCACCATGGAAGAATATTTGGTTACATATTTTTTGAGGGATTACTTGCAAGTGTCATAAGTGTCTATGCTCCAAGTGGGAAGTGTTTTGGTGGTTCACTCGTTCTATTGTGGATGAACAGATGGTTCATATCACCAGTCTTTGCTATCTAGTGTCGACCTAAAGAGTTTGGGGTTGTGCAAAGTTAAAGTATGAATTGAGTGAACTCATGGGAGATATTATAGGTCCCTGCTGACCTATTTTGATGTGTTAAATTTTTGGTTTATACTGTGATACATGTATGGTTGGATCTTGAGCCGACAAGTTGATGTATTACATGTTTTATCTAATTAGGTTGATCTAATTGATGTTGTATGTGTTTTTTAGATGTAGTGTGTATAAATGTTAGTTCACTTCGATGTTGTAGAGATGGTGTGTGTGCTATAGAGAAAATGGTGAAGAAAATTCCTAAGTAGAGTATGTGAATGTGATGCAAAGAAGAGTGAAGTGGGTGTAAGTGTTGAGAAACATGAAGTGTGTTAAGTTAGTGTATTGAGCTTTAGTGGAATTATCTCCATCATATTGAAGGTACATTGTATCGGTTCAAATCTTGGAAGTGAGCCACCCTTTCTTCTTTCTCTCTTACTCTTTGGATAGTGATTCCTCCAGATAGTGAGTCCACCTAGCAGTGAGCCTTTCTATAATATCTTGGAACTAGTTATAATATATTGTAAGCTAATCCTCACTGTGGTTTTCCACTCTTGGATTTTCCACGTAAATTTGGTGTTCTTGTGTTGTTTGATGTGATGCATGTTTTAATTACTTCTTTTCATTTCTACAAGGTGGATGAAATATTTTGAATACATGTTTAAGTGGTTTCAAAGAATACTGATTCACCCCCTCTCAGTATTCAAGGTGTTCAATAATTGGTATCAGAGCTTCGTTCCTTGGAAGAAGCTTAACTACTTAAGGAAGATCTTGGAGGTTGAACACATGGCTACTAGGAGATATCCTACCACTCTGACAGAAATTCCTATGGTAGGATTCACAAAAAAAGATTGTATGGTTGATATGAATGGAGAACTCAGATTATCCCTTAAATATCTAGAAAGAACTAAAAGTGAGAAAAAATATTTTAAAGAAAATGTCAAGGAAGCATATCAATGCATCAAGAAGTTGAGAGAAAAAATCAAGAAGTTTAGAGAAAAATATAAAGAGGTTAATCAATTGAACCATTCAAATGAAACAATTACTAGTCTGAAAGTGCAAGTTGAAGAACGAAAAAGATTCGAAGAATGCCTAAATGACAAATTGAAAAAGAAAATCTATATAATGTTCAAAACTTGAAGAAGAGGTTGTGACTTTGAGATCAGATCTGGAGAAAGAAAAGAATCAAGAGGAAAAATTCAAGAAGAGATCTAAAATGCTTGATGATATAATTGTAAACCAAAAGTATTCTAAAGACAAAGGAGGATTAGGGTTTGAAAAAGGAGAAAGTTCAAAAGCAGATCAGACACCAAGTACTGAAAAGAAGAACAATAAACAAAAGAAGATTGGAGACAAGAAGAGCAATGGAATGCAAGTTCAGAATCAAAAGAAAGACTTCAAAAGACCACCTATCAAACAACCAAATGCACAAAGGTACCCATCTTTTAATGTTTATTATTATTCCTTCAATAAATTTAGACATAAGGCTATATATTTTAGAAGCAGAATGAATCAAAATGTTTAATCATTCCCAATCAGTGCTTTACATGCAATAGATTTAGTCATAAGGGTTGTGAATACAAAAATCAAATAATGAATGGTTACAATAATGGTTTGAGGTTTCAATCTTTCAATGGCTATTATTATACATGTAATGGATTTGGGTATAAGGCTAATGTATGCAGATCTAGAGTTGGTGGAAGTAAGCTTGTTCAAAATGTTGCCATATGTCATAAATGTAATAAGCCTGGAAATATAGCCAAATTTTACAAAAGCAAGAATGTGAAGGTTGATTTGGTAAAGAAAAGTGATCCAATGAATAAGGTTGATTCTATAAAGATGAAGAAAGAGATGAACATGATCTAGAAAAAGAAAGAGGAGAATGAGGTTAAGAATGAGTCTATGCCACCTTCTAGTGCAGATGTTTCCTCTGAAAACTAAATAAAGAGCTTTGGATCAGGGGGATTTTTAATAAACAATCATTAAGTCCCTGCCAAAGATATGGTGTTAGTGCCTTCAACACATTGATATGAGGTTTAGGTTGACATGCTTGACCTATTGGTGGAATCCCTGGTGGAAAATATTTTGTTATGAAGATTTGCAAAGAGTTTGAAGGTGACTATGTCATTACAGTTAGGGTTTTTCAACTTTTGACCTAACTTCAAATCATTGCAATCAATGAATTTTAGATTATTCAAAAGGTTTTTATAAGTGATTTCATTTATGAAAATTTCATTTGTGATTGAGCATTTGAAGAGTGAAGAGCGTAGAAGAGGCAAGTTGAAGCGATTCAAATTTTTTGCTTGAAACCCTAACCAACAAAGATCTAAAGGTATTTATAGTTTTTTCACATTGCCCTAAGTTTCAAAAGCATTTCAATTGTATTGCAAGATGTATACCCCACAAGTAGTTAAGGCTGTGGATCAAACTTGTCCCAAAATTTAAGAAGCACACTGATAAATCAAAAGTGAAGGATCTAGAAGGTGCATCACATTTCTTATGGGGTTATGCATACTGAGGATATACAGATGTATAGTCATGCAAAATTGAAAGAATAAAGTCATTGAAAGTTGGGAGAAGTGTGGGTAGATGAGCTTACAATGAATATTTTGAGTTGAAACCCAAATATGGAAGTTTAACAGAGAAGAAATTAGATGTGTGGAACTACTTTCCTATTTTCTGCTATGTTGATGAATGGGTTAGATATACATTGAGAATAATCCATGATAGATTCATCTGGTTAGACCTTCCACACATGATCAGTAAATAATCCATTAGGGCTGTGATAGGGTTATGTTTTGAAGGATTAGTTTCAGCCCTTAAATTTATGAAAAATGAAGTGGTGATGAAATTAGCCGATGCAAAATTTGATAAGAGAGCCTTGATAGTTAAGAACATTGAAGACCCGACTATGAAATATGCATCTATGATGACTGGATATAAAATTTTCTTCACAAATAGAGAAAACTCTAGTTTTATTACTGCAATTAATACTACATATGAAATGGTGAAGAAAGGTGCAAACTTTGACCTATGTGAGTTGTTAAGGCAACAATTATTAGAGAATCTACAAAAAACTAAGGATTCTCGATATCCTTTCTTATATGGGACCTTGATCATATGTCTATTATTTCACTTTCTTAGAGAGTTTCCTAGTGTAAGGAATGCAATATGGTTAGGCAATATGACAGTGGCTAGATAAATTAAAGATCATATGCTAAGATATCTAGATTCAACATCTAAAGATGAAGCCTTGTGGGAGTTATTCAAACCATTCCAATCACGGATGTAGGAAAGAGAAATGACACCTAAGAGTATGTTTGAGAAGTATAAGAATGATATTATCTTCATGGTAAGCAAAGACTATTGTATGATGGAAGTTGTGGAGTCGAGGACAGTATGGATTCCTGAAATGGGATAAGAGGTAGAAGAGAGTGTGATTATCGATCTTGTTGATCACATGCTAAGTATGCCTAGAGACACTACACAAGAAATATATGGAACTTATGAGGAAAAATCTAGTGAAGTATACATGGAGCACAAATTAAAGGAAATCAAGAAGAATGTGGAGAAGATGAAGGCACAATTAGTGGAGATGATGGGACTACCAAAGGGCCTTGTGGAGAAATCCAAAGGCATATACAGTCCTCTAGAAGGTGCACCCAGTGCTAGAAGTTTCGGTAGGACCTCTACCCCCTCTCTGATTGTTGCTAAGTCCTCCGAGACTAAACTTGCAACTGGTTTGAAAAGGAAAGAATCTTCTAGTTCCCCTGCAAAACAATAAAGTGTTCTGCAAAAGAGAAGAAAAGAGAAGTTAAGAAGAGAACGATATGTAAGTTTAATATTGATGATAAGGAAGAAGAAGAACAAGATGAAGGACCACAGCTGGTTTGGAAGAGAAAAACAAATCTGTCAAGTAGAGACAAGTGTAAAGAAAGAAAAAAATGATATTGTGGATACTGAAAGTGAGACAAAAGTGGAGAAGGAGGAACAAGCTTTCATGATTCATATGAGGGAGAAGAAGTTTGAAAAAGAAGGAAAAACACCCAAAGGGAAAGGAAAGAAGAAGACTCCTTTTGTCTCGAAATAGAGTCCTATGAAGCTTGAAGCATTGGTGAGTTGTATTTCAAAATATGGGAACCTAGAGGATATTGCTACACTATATCCCACCGTAGATGACATGGAAAAATCCACCATTGAAGAAGCCATTGTCAAGTATATTGTTGCTTTTGATGTTAGCATGAAGGATATAGAGATTCAACTACCTGATGATTTAAAAAGTGTATTATATGCAAGAAGGCAAGAGGCCATAAATGAAGATACCAAGTTAAGGACATTTGCTTTGGAGAAGACTAATTCTTCTCTTTCAGATGAGGATAGAGATAAATTATCTCAATTGTATAACAAAGAATCCAGGACTAAGTAGAGGGTCAGTACCCTAATGAGTAGGGACAAAGAAGATATAGAAAGGTTGAGAAATGAGATAGTGGAAAAGGTTACCAATCTAGAAAACAAATTGGAAATGTCTTCGGATAGTGAAGAACAATTGCATGATGATGTGCCTGTACCTTAAGTGAATGAACCAAAAGATGCACAACATGAGCATGTAGCTAAAGGAGAAAATGTGCAAGAAAATGTTACTAATGATACACCTCTGATAGAAGAAAATATTGTTGGAGAAGAAAAGGATGGTAAAATGTAGGAGGAAGAACAAACAAAGAAAAACACACCTCCTCCAGACATAGAGAAAACTGTAGAGAAAGAAGAAGTCATACAAGAAAACTCAGAGAATACAAAGGCACAAAATACTAAAGACTTACCTCTCCCAGGAGATAAAGAGTCTAATAAAAAAGAGAAGAATGGTAAGGAAGAATCCAACATTGATGACAAGGAAAAATATAATGTTAAATTAATTGAAGAAGAGAAGAAGACAGAGGATGAGTCTGGAAGTGCTAATAAGGAGAAGGATGATGGGAAAGCTGAAGAATGCATTGGTGACAAGGAAAAGGTTGATGAAAAGAAGAATGAAGAAAATGTGAAGATGGTTGGTGAGTCCTTCAGAGCCTTCATAGATTCTTTGAAAATCTTATTAGATATGCAACTCCAATTATAACTAGTTGTATCAACACAATTGTTATAGATCCCAATGCAGCATGGCTAATTTGAAATTAATAAGATATCCCCCTTGCACAAAATGAAGCTTGGTGATGCATTTCATGCCTCCACAAGAAAGGATATTTTTTAGACTCACCAAAAGAGTGATAATATGATTTATGAGGCACTGAAAGTGCTACAAGAAAGCTTCCCTAGTGCAAATTTTGACAATTCTTTATTTGGTGTACATCAATTGAGGTTGCTCCTTGACTCATTCAAAGAATATTTTGCTAGTTTAGAGGATAAATTAGAAAAGGAGGTAAATAAGAAGGTTAATGAGAGAAGGTTGGTAGATGTTTCAGACAATTATGCTACTACATATGGTAAGTTGCAAAACAACCTTAAGGATATTCAAAATTATGTTGAGGAATCAAATATTTTGTTTCATTTTTGTTTGAAAGTTCCCAACTCCACAAAGAACATAAAGGATGAGATGGACTCCATTGAGTCACAAATTGATAAGGCCTTGGGAGCATATGATCCAAAAAATGATGCAGATGGAACTATAATGTTGGCAATAAAGAATCTATATAGACATTTCTTTTAATTGTAGGAATGAAAGGAAAAGATTATAATACAGTTTGGTTAGCTCAGAGACCTAGTAAATTTTAAATTTACATCCTTGACCAGTGTTATAGCTAATGTAGAGAAGGTAGTAAGGTTGAATCTGGTACCTAGTACTCTGGATGAAGGTGAAGAACTCCTCATGCAATTTGAGACTTAGTGCTACATGCTTGGATTTATCAAGAAGGATTTGGAAGATGGCAAAAAGGATTGGGAAGCACACCTTGCAAAATTGAAGGTGTCATAAAAAAGCATTTTTCCTTCTTCTAGTTGATTGTGTATATTTTTGTTTTATTTATGCAATTTCAGATTTCGGTATATAAATGCGAAAGATAGTGGATGGTATAACAACATAAAATTTGATAATTTTTATGGATAGCATTGTTAAGGGGAGTTACTCTCATGTGTATATGTATCAGTTGGGGGAGTAAGTATGTATGCTTGAACAATGCACCCTTTTCCATTAATGAAAAGGGGGAGGTAGTTGAGAAAATAGTTGGTTGGAGAGTATTCTTGATAATATTTGGAGAATATTTTTTGGCATGTTGCCATCAATGACAAAGGGGGAGATTGTTGGAAGTTTTCTTATCATTGATGAGATCATTGGCAATGTGAGCATGAGCATACATGGTATTGTCATTGATGTCAACATTGTTGTACATATATTTGATGAGCATGGGTGATTGTGGTGATGGAAATCCATTATACAGGTGCAAGAGTTTTGATATAGAGTAGAATAAATGTGTTGGTTATCTACCTAAGTCTCAGAGTACAATTTTTAGTGTACAGTGATTTGGTTTTGAGGTTTGCATTGATTCCCCATGAAGAATCAAGTTATGTGGTTCTAAGGTAAATTTGGAGTATATTGGAGGAATCCATATCCAAATTTTCATGTCTTTATATCCTTTAGTGTCGAATATAGATGTGATAGAGTATTAGGTTTTCCAATGAAAATGTTACCAGTATAGAGTACATGATTGGAATGCTCCACATCCTACTTTGGAATAATATTTGGTTATACAATTTTGAGGGATTACTTATAGGTGCCAAAGTGTCTATGCTCCAAGTGGGAAGTGTTTTGGTGGTTCACATGTTGTGTTGTGGATGAACAGATGGTTCATGTCACTAGTCTTTACTATCCAATGCCGACCTAAAGAGTTAGGGGTTGGGTGATCCCACAATAGTGGTTTGAAATTTTTGGAAAAACTGGACACTAAAATAATTTTTTTTAACTAAATCTTCACTTTCGAGCACCTATAGCAGCTAAATGGTGAGGAATTTGAAGATGATGCAAACTAGAGTTTCGTGACATTTTTTTTGTAGATTCTAAATATATCTTTTTCAAAAAAATTGGAATCAGATTGCACTTTTTTTTCCATCTCCCTCGAAAACTAGTTTTTATTTCAGAAAACAACATTTTTGAAAAGTGACATTCACCGTATAACGCATAACATTTTTTCCATGAAGGATAAAATTCTAATTCTTTCAAATTTAGATTTGTAACTCTGATATCTAGTGCTTCTACTTGGTTAGATAGTTTTTTATTGAATATTTTTTCTTTAATCAAGTTTCGAAGTCAAACCAATTACAATTCAAACATAGCACAATCATATAATGTGTAACTTTTTTCGTATGTAACGAAATTCAGTTTTCTTTTTTTGTTGGATCGAGGACTTCAATATCTGGTGCACTCATATTTTTCAAAAAAAAATTGATAATCTTCTATTTTTCCACATGTGCAGAACAAAGAGCTTCATTTTTGGTGAAAACCCTATGTTTAATAAAAGTAAAAAAATAAATAGATAATAAAACCATAACATATTAAACTTATATTTGTTGGATAGCTCGTTCTGAGGACTACTTGATTCTAGTTGGGTCTGTGAAGTATTTTCCATTTTCATCTACAACTAGAGCTTTGAAGCACAAAAAAAAAAATTGATCACAGAGAGCAAGAGTCATGAAAATAGGGGGTTCGAGGGAACCTGGGTTCGCTCAAACCCAAGTTTGACTGAACCCCCTTCCAAAAATGGAGTTTCATGTGTTTTTTGTTTGTATAAGCATTAAAATTATTTGCTCAAACCATGGTTTGAGTGAACCCTATTTTGGTTTGTTCGATCCAACAAGTTCGCTCGAACCCCCAAAATGATTTTTTTTTCATGGGGTCATTTTTTATGAGATTTCCTTCCTTATTTGAATTGTAAACCACTTTTGTGGGTTTACCCAGCTGTGTAGAGTTAAAGTATGAAATGAGAAAACTTATGGGAGCTATTATAGGTCCCTACTAACCTATTTTGATGTGTTACATTTTTTGGTTTATGCCATGAGACATGTATGGTTGGATCTTGAGCCAACAAGTTGATGTATTACATGTTTTATCTAATTAGGTCACCTAATTGATGTTGTAGGTGTTTTTCAAATGTAATGCATATAAATGTAAGTTCAATTCAACATTTTTAGAGATGGTGTGTGTGTTGTATAGAAAGTGGTAATGTGAATTCCTAAGCAGATTTTGTGAATTTGATGTAAAGAGGATCATAGTGGGTGTAAGTGTTGAGAAACATGAAGTGTGTTAAGTTAGTGTATTGAGCTTCAGCGGAACTATCTCCAACATATAGTAGATGCATTTTATCAGTTCAAATATTGGTAGTTAACCACTCTTTCTTCTTTCTCTCCTATTCTCTGGATAGTGAGTCCTCCAAATAGCGAGTCCACTTGGTAGTGAGTGTTTCTGTAATATCTTGTAACCCGTTATAATATACTGTGAGCTAATCCTCACAAAAAAAAATTCATTCTTGGGTTTTCCACATAAATTTGGTGTTCTTATGTCATGTGATGTGATGCATGTTTTAATTGCTTCTTTTCATTTCTACAAAGTGGATGAAATGTTTTGAATACATGTTTAAGTGGTTTCAGAGAATATTGATTCACCCCCACTTTCAGTATTTTGAGTATTTAATAAATTCAACCACCCATCTCAATATATAATGGAATAGTTGGTTACATCCCATGAGGTGTAAAGATAAAATATGACTATTCACACCTTTACACTACTCTCAAATGAGGTATTTTTTAAGAATGCATTTATTGTTAGCACGGTAAAATGGTTTGGAGTTTAAAAAAATTGAGAGGTTATTATAAATGAACCTAGCATCCACTTGTTGGTGTAAACTAGATATTCCTAAGTGCCACAATTTGAGAGAACAACCAAGTGAAAATTTGGAAACATTTTTCTCTTAAGGTTCTTAAGAGATCATCTTGGTACAAAGTATCCCATAAAGATCAAGGACCTCTAGAATGAATTGAGGCCACCAATACCATTCAATTACCCACCTCAACATGTTGGCATAGTCAATTTGGTTGCACAAGGTGTGAAAAAAAAAAATATGCTAAAAATTTCACACTACACAACACCCTCTCTTTAAATTTTTTGATATAAATAATTTAATTTATAAAATTTTAACACTTGAATCATGTATTTCTATTAATTTCATGTTGTTCCTAATCCTTTGTGTCCATTTATTTTCAAATTAGAGCATTTAACATGGAATTCTACACATTACATACTAGTTCCTTGTGAAAATTCCTAATTCTAGTCGTCGTTGGAGTGTTACATTCCCATGAATTTTTCACATGCGATGGTCTTCCATGCATTGAACAAAATCAGCATGACTCACTTTGCATGAAAATTTTGGATTAGATTTTTCACTCTATCTCTCTTTTACTCTCTCTCACATATACTTTTGTGAAGTAAAATATTTGAAGCAACACTATTATTGTCTACCATTGAAAGCACAACAAGTTATTCAAATCACACATTATCATATTTCAATCTCTACAACATTCTTGAAGCAAGAAGTCCTTTTTAGGTTTATTCAAAGATTCAAGGTGACCTTGTTCTTAGTTATTATTCTACATTTCCTCTCACACTAGCACTTAAATGCATTAGGTGTTAATATCTTGTTATTATATATTTGTCTTTTTTATAGTAATATTCATCATATCTTTTACATCTTTTCAATTTATATATCAAAAACCATGGATGTCATGGAGGTAGAAATATCAAAATGGGGGTTTGAATGAGGCAAGACCCTAAAAAACCAAACAAAAACATTTTCTTTTCTTTCTTGTGTGTAGGTTATCTATTGAAGAAAAAGAATTGAAATTCTAGTTCTATTTTTTACATATTTCTTTTCATTTAGTTTTCATTTCAATAGATAAGTTGTGTTATTTTTAACATTTTAGTATTTATCATACCTCTTAAATTTGATAATTTCATTATCATGTATGTAGTATTTTATTATGTCTTATATTTTTGTGTCATATCTATATTGTATGACATGTCACAAGGACATTTGTGCTAAGAACTGACCTATCCATCGTCGAGACTCTCTGTTACACAAAATCATCTTGAGGGTCTATACTTTTTTTTTTCTGTTAAATTTAAATTGTAATCATTATTGTGTACATAAATTTATTTTCACCAATTTGTTATAATTATCTATTTGGACTTGTAATAGATTAGCTTGTATTTAAATTTATATAATGAGCATTAAAAAGGGATAATCTAAACAGTTCTTATAATTGTTGATTCATCCTAATGTATGTATGAATAAATCTCAAAATTTTGATGTACTTTTTGTAGGTTTCATTTTTCATACACTATATTTTGGTGACCTTGATGTTCTTACACTAAAAAAAATTGGATTTCAAAAAATAAAATCCATTAAAACATAAAAACTTAAAATGAGTCTTTTTCTCTCACTATTTGAAGAGCAATTAGGCTAAGAGTTGTAAGACCCTCTTATGATTTTATGACCCTATCTCTTTCTTTTAGTAATGTAGTAAGAAGAAGCCTCTACACATTCCACATGTAATAATAAAATAATTTCCAACACCTATTTGAACATATCTCAATTTCTCAAAAGAGCAATACACTTTTGAGATGTCGACATCTCCACCCAAAATCACTCTTGATCCTTCTTCCCCATCTCATTGTTTTCCTCCATCAGATGAGGGATTCAATAACAAGGATACATTAAGGGTTTCATTTACACAAACACAAAAAATAGGTTAAAACTTGCATAAATTTTTAAAAATTATAGAAACTGATAGCCTTCCTAAAGTAACACCTCTTGTGAATGATATTTGAGTTATGCTTGTCTCAAACCTCCAATCAGTTAAGTTTCTTAGAGTATTGGAACACATTGTTCACAAAAACATCTCATCCTACATTTATTTAGTTTCAAACACAACATATTCCCAATCTAATGTTAATGGCACACAAACTTCTATGTCGATGACAATACCTATTGTGCATATGGTGACCACAATACCCATGGCCATGGTAGTTGCCCCTACTGCTAATTTTTCTTTCGATTTATTTGGAAGAAATTTTGGCACCTCTTAACCTATAGGTTCTACCACCTTTACATACATCATCTTGCAAACATCTACCATACATACACATTCTACAAATCAAATGCTTAATCAACTCATGCAAAACATTAGACTTGCAAAATCAACTTTTGACCTTAATAAGCATTTCGTCTCAACACTTAATTGCTTCTTACTATAGACATAGTATACTTTCATTAACCATTCTTTCTCCTCTTTACCTATATACTTTGAGGTGTCAAGGTTTGAAAAGTACAATAGAAAGGGAGACCCTCAAACTCATGTCTTTGCTTTCATTGCTTTATGTAATGATTCTTCTTTTATGATGCTTAATTAGCAAATTTATTCCCGTGATTGTTGAAAAATATTGTGTTTGATTGGTTTTTCTCACTTCATAATAACTCTATTGACACTTTTGAACAATTCATAAAATAGTTCATCCAAAAATTTCAAGCAAATATTGGACCACAAGTCACTTTCACTAACCTTGTCCACTACAAGTAAGGATCTCTTAAGAAAGTGATTGATTTTAACTTTCAATTTCAATCTTTGTTCTCACAAATTTTATATGCACTCCCTGATTCCAATGTACAACAGTGTTCGTCAAAAACTTGCATCCAGTACTACATGATAAGATTTTATTAATGAAATATAATTCATTTGTTCATCTTTTCACAATATTGCATGATTATCAAAAGTCAATGAGTCAGTTTGGGGGCTCTACCTCATTAGCTCCCTTTGATACCCAAGGTGGTGCTTCTTCTTATGGAACTTATAAGAAATAAATTATTTTATAACACAAAAACAATAACTACATCATAACCTATTAATAATTTTGTTGTAGTCCCTCAACAACGTAGACAATTTATAAAACTATTTGAATATTTATACAGTATGATGTAAAAATTCCTAAAATATAATAACTTTAAATCCTATTCACCCTCTTCCAACAAATCAACCTCTTCTAGCTTCCTACAATGCTAAAGAATTCTATCGCATCCCTAGACATGATATCAAATAATGCATGTGTCTTCAAATCATCTTGTGCAAGACCACATCAACTCAAGATCTATCCAAATTCACGAGTGAAAAGATAATGTGAATAATTTTGTAGTGAAGCCCAACCAAAAATTTTAAATGTATACAAATCCTTTTCCATCACATTCTTCTAATTTTATCACTATTAATAGTGTTGTTTCTAATTGTATGTCTCTTCTTTCATTCGAAGACATGATTAACATGGTTTATGTTCATTGCTAATCATCTTAGGTGCACATCATTACTATCATTTCATTCTCCATAATGATGTACCAACCATAAAAGAGGATTACCCTCTTTACATTCTTTCTTATTTCAATGAGAAAACTATTAACAGGGCTCTCATTGATCTTGCAATCAAATTCAATATAATTATAAAGGAAATACTTGTAATTAAAAAAAATTATAAAGAAAATGATAATGATTTCACAGTCACCATATGAACACACAAAGGTTTATCTCTCTCAACTATGGATTCAATACTTTATCAATAGAGGTTGGACAAAAGTGTATTGATCAAATTTTCTCTATCATTCCATAATCTAACTTATTTTGTGTGAAAATAGGCATTCCTTGGCTAACTTCCATGAAAGTGGTCACTTTTTTTTATTCATAAATGTCTCAAATTCCTTTAAGAAGGTGTAGTGCACACAATCCAACATATTGGATATAAAACACTCATCTCTCATGGTGGATTTTTTCTTGACCATTTCTAGCCCATTACTTTAGGACCCTTTCAACCTCATGGAGACTTACTTTAAAATTTATATAAAAAATTTAAAGTGATTCATCTATGGTCCTCTTCTTTATCTCTTCCTTCCTCTTATCCTATGGTCACTCCCATCCTAGTTACCAACCACAACAACATTCATCTATTCAATGCCTACCCATCCAATGGTTGAGGTTAAGAATGCTCCATTAGGTAAATATCTCATTCCTCCTAAGGTTTCCCAATCTTTGATGGTGCCTCAAATTCCTTCAAATGTTAGTAAGATAGATTAGGGAAAGGCACCTATGTTGGGTAAATCTTCCTCATATATCTTCTATCCTCTTGTGGACCATGTTGTTCCTTGACCTACCCCTCTAGTAGTGAAAGAAGAGTAACCTAGTGAGCATAAATCTTTGTGCACTAATCATGCCTCATCCTTTAGTGACTCCTCTAGTTCCTTTTATTTCCCTTGTGATAGAAATGGGAAAGACACCCATGACACAAGATATGCCACATGCATTTCAAATCTCTCACCCTTCACCTATTGAGACTATTCTTACTATTCCAAAATTGAATATAGTTTCATAATTGGAGTAGAGTGATCCTCCTCCTACGACTATTCTAAGGCCCCACCATTGAAATAATCTACTTGTGTGTGAGACTAATCATCATCAATGTTTTTTATTTGATGATTAGGCTACCATGGATATGTTCACTATCAAGTGTCCCCCTCCCATTTGACTACCTCTTAATCTTATTATTCATCCTTCTCCTCCTCCACCTCCTAGTGCTCCTCTTGTAGCACCTTCGGTATCTTGTTGTAATGCTGAAGAACACACCCTAAAAAGGTGCAAGTTTTTTTAGCTCCTTTGATGTACCCTCTGCTTATTCTAAACCTCCCTAATATTCGTTAATTCTCCATGTCATTGGATATTCCAAACACATCTATAACATCTAATTCCATGCTTACTAATTTGGTACTATTCCAGAGCACTCACAATCAAATATTTATAGATTTTTTTTGTTCTACCATCATTTATATTTGAAGGGAACACAAACTATTGAGAGGGGGGATGAATCAATAGATCAAATCTATTTAACTCTTAACTCAATCACATATTCTAGAAAAGGAAACTTGAATCTTCACTACTACTAGTCAAACATCAATCAATAACACACATTCACATCATAGAATACTAGATATACATGGAAACCCAATATGGGAAAACCACAATGAGAATAGCTACTTGGATCTACTATCCAAATCCAACCTCACAAAGCAAAAAGATACAAGTAAATTTTATAATATGAAGTAGGCACCAACCTACCAAAGACACCAATCCCCTATTATATATAGGAACCAACCTATTGGAGACACCAATTCACAACATAAATTAGTACAACATGTAGAACACCAGTCATATCAAATTACATAGATAAATCTTGTGGACCTTCAATTGTAGATGAATACATCTCATACACTTTTGAACTAGCTATAGGCACTCTTCTACCCTCCTTATGATCTTTTGATAATGGCACACACATTAAGATGCAGCTCTAGTTAAATAACTTTGGCTTCACTATCACCTCCTTGTATGTTCACCACCTTTTCTTCAATTATACTTCACATTATGCATCCGTACAACTGAGGAATATATACATGACATTGCATTAACACTCATCAATAATGGCCTGGGGTCCACAAATAACCAAGATGACATAGGGTGGACCTAAATTCAAATTACATGAAATATGTAGGTCAGTCCTAAAAAAATTTATTGTCATCAAAAGAACATGATGTCATGCACTACCACAAGAACTTTAACTAGGTCCTATCTTAACACCACACAATAGATTTGAATACCACAGCCTACTATCCATTACCACACAGGTCTCGAACACCAACATGTTGATAGAAAGACACATAGAATCTTCTATCACTTCAATCTTTTTTCCTGTTGAACATATCCTCTAAAATCTCAAGAATATGATAGAACATGTGTAGACATACTCTCCTCTCAAATTGAAAATCCAACAACACCTCCAAAAATGAGACCTAAGAAACACTAAACAAAAACTGAATTGAAACATTCCAGTACAACCTTCCAGATTAATTCTATCATAGTGAATAGATAAATGCATGATATTGCAAGCATGTACATAACTCCTAATATATAACATACTTCCAGACCACAAACACTCCAATATATCTAGTAACATATATTTCTTAAACTCGAAATGATATGACAATACAATTACCAACACAAAAAGGTATGATGGAACAATTCCATCTAATTCACACTGAACTCTTGAAAGATAGTACCACATCTAATCATATATTCTTTGACATCAATGAAAACATTTTTTCAACAATCTCCCCCTTTTTCATTGATGGAAAACAAAAAAATGTTGGCCACACACGAAGAAAAATCTATTTCTTCTCCTCACCAAGTTTTGAGTACTCCCCTTAGAGAATATAGCATTTTGAGTTCCACTTTCTCCCCCTTTTACATCAATGGAAAAGGTCAACACTCTCCCTTTTTTGGTACACCACAAACCCTGAAACTTGAAATGAGAGGACAGATAGAAAAATTTGAACTCATCCTCCAAATCACAAGACCACACTTTCAACTATGGAGAAATGTGGAGCATTTCTCTAAACCTTCTTGACTGCAACAACACAAGCTTCATTCTGCAATCTCTAGAAACGCTTGTAGTAATTTATATGTTCTAAAAATATGAATATACATACTTCTCACTTGCCTCCATCAAACTTCCAAATTGTAAGACCAAATATTCAAATGTGGAGGAATATGAAGTATGCTCTAAAGCTTCATCAGGAAAACTCTCCCTGAGTCCATACCACACTACTTCTAAAAAGATTTTGTAAGACCACCAAGCCTTATTGAGGTAGGGATACCTAGCTCCCCCTCAACTTGTACTTCCTCTTGATTCTAGAGGAGGGAGCAACAACTCCCATATTCTTCTAGAGAAACTCAAAAGTATCCTTAGGAAGAGGTTTTGTGAAAATACCTACCACTTGTTCCTTAGTTTCAACATACTCCAACTTTACCTCCTTCTCTGCAACCTTCTCCCTAAAAAAATAATACTTGATTGCAATGTGTTTTTCCTTTGAGTGCATTACTGAATTCTTTGAAATTTTTATGACACTAGTATTATCACAAACAATAGAAATAGGTTTATCAAACGCAATCTTCATCTCCTTCAAGCTTTACTTCATCCACAGTACTTGAGTGCAACATGAGTCTACCACAATATATTCTTATTTTGTTGTAGATAATGAAATTGAGTCTTATTTCTCACTTAACCAGGACACTAAACTGTCACCAAGAAAGAAAGATCCACCACTTGTACTCTTTCGGTCATCTATGCTTCTTGCCCAATCTGCATCTCTGTATGTAGTTAGGGTGAAATTTTCACTCTTTGGATACCATAGGCCAAAATTTGTTGTAGCCTTCAAATACCTAAATATTCTCTTCATAGTTTTGATATGAGTTTCCTTAGGTGTTTCCTAAAATCTAGCTACCATTCTAATTGCATGCATTATATCTAGTCTAGATGTAGTCACATACAATAAACTTCCAATCATGGACACATACAAGGTCTGGTCTACCAAAGTAGATTTTTCATCTTTACTCAACTTAGATCCTTAACTATAGGTGTACATACCAATTTGCATTCCTCTATCTGGAACTTATTTAACGTTTACTTTATATACTTATTTTGAGAAATTAATATGCCTTTGTTTGATTGTACAATATGTAAACCAAGGAAGAAAGACAATTTTCCAAGTATTGACATTTCAAACTCACTCTGCATTGAATTCTAAAACATCTTGCACATGTCATCACTACTTCCATCAAAGATAATGTCATCTACATAGACTACAATAATCAGTAGTTGATCATCTTCTATCTTTATGTGCAATTTACTATTTGCACTTCCTCTCCAAAACCCTTGCACTTACAAATATTTATCCAACCTTGAATACCAAGCTCTAGGGGCTTGCTTCATTCCATACAAAGCCTTATTCAATTTGCACACATAATCTAGATTTTCTAAACATTGAAACCCTTTTGGTTGCTCAATGTAGACCTCTTCTTCCAATTGTCCATTTAGGAATGTTGACTTCACATCCATCTAATATAATTTAAAATTCTTGAATGTTGAAAGGGCCAAAAACATCTTGATTGCTTCTAGTCTTTCTATCAAACCAAATATTTATTCAAAATCAATTTCTTCAACCTGAGCATATCCTTTATACACAAGTCTAGCTTTGTTCCAGATTACCTCTCCATCTTCATTCATCTTGTTTCTAAAAAACCACTTAATACCAATGGCATTCTTTCCTTTTGGACTTGGGACTAGTTCCCAAGTTTTTTCTTGATCTAAGTCAACTCTTCTTCCATGGCTTCTATCCATCCTTTTTCCTTGCTTACTTTTGCATAGAACTTTGATTCAATTTTTTACAGTAATGCAAAATGTACCTATTCATTTTATCTTCTAATTTTTCTCCATGTTTGTACTCCACTATTCTTGTCTCCTATAATCTAGTCTTTAGAATTATTTTTCTATACATACCTTGCCAAAGTCTTTGTACCAGTATTCTCAGAATCAAATTCTAAGTCTTCATCATTGTTGCGGATTAGATCTTCATCATCTTCTACTTTTGAAATGTTGGTATACTAAATTGTCTCATCAACTCTCACATTTGCACTTTCCACAATCTTCTTCAATCTCTTATTATAGCACCCACATGATTTTCTTGTCATGGAATACCCAAGGAAAATACATTCATCAAACCTAGAATCAAACTTACCCAAGGTTTCTTCATACCTTTTTATGTAGCACTTGCTTCCAAATATCTTGAGATGTCTGACTAAAGATGATCTTCCTCTCCATAGCTCATATTATTTTATCAAACTTAGGTATGATTTGAGCTTTTTTCTAAATATATACTGCAATCTAAACTACTTCTCTCTAGTACATATCTTGTAGATTTTCTTTCTTAACATTATTCTTGTCATATCTTGTGTAGCCTGGTTCTTTCTCTTAGAAACTCCATTTTGCTATGAAGTCCTAGGAGTAGAAAATTGCCTCTAGATCCCATGTTCTTCATATAATTTTCCATACCAAGCATAAGTGAATTCTCCACCTCTATATGATCTCAAATCTTTGTTTGTTCTTCTAGTTTCATTCTCAACTAGTGCCTTGAATGCTTTAAACTTCTCAAATGATTTTGATATTTCTTTTAGAAAAGTAATCCTAGTCATTCTAGTATAATCATCAATGAGAATCATGAATTACCTATCACCTTATAGAATCTTTGTCCTCATTGGTCCACACAAATTTGTATGGATCAAATCCAATGGCTTTGATGTGGAATACTCCTTTGTGGGAAATCTAGATTTTGTCTATTTTCCCTCATGACATGGTTTCTTAATCTTTTGCATATCTCAAACCATTATTCTTGAGCTAATATTTACAATGTCATCAAAATTGATGTGTCTCATTCTTTTATTCCAAAGCCAACTTTCTTCTTTTTGTACAGTAAGATAGTTTTGACCATTTAGCTCACTGAGATGATATATGTCACTATTTGTCCTACTTCCTTCCACAATCAGTTCTTTGGTACCTAATTTCCTTATCTCACAACCCTTAGCACTAAAATAGGGCTTATAACCTTTATCACACATCTAACTTACACTTAAAAGATTATTTTTTAATCCTTCAACATACAGGACATCATGAGTTTTTGGCATACCACCATCAAGACTCAAAGTACCCTTACCAATAATTTTGGTAATAGAATTATTTCCAAGTCACAAAACCTTCTTCAAATTTCTTGAAATTTATGAACTTACTTTTATCTCCATTCATGTGGCTTGAACATCCCCTGTCTATGATCCACAGATTCTTCTCTTTATGAGCATGTAGAGAAAACCGAGCTATCATTGATTTCTTAGCCTTTTTCTCTTCCATAACCTTCTTCTAGACTTTATCTTATTCATGACTCCTACTTTTTGATCCTTTTCTTCATGTTTCTGGTAGAGGAGGACTCACAAAATTTATTCTACAGTTCCTAGCAATGTGTCCAAAGTTGTTGCATTTTTAGTAAAAAATATTAAAAAAATTCATAGGTGTAAATGCATTATTGTTGACAAAGTTATTTATTCTTCCCAAAGCTTTTCAACAGTCCACAAGCTTATGATAAAAATTATTGCAATTAAAACAATAACTGGAAAAAAAATTTGAACCTGGTGTTGTATCCCCGTCTTCTAAATCTTTTGTCTTCTTCTTAATTTGGATAAAACCATTATTCCATGTCTTTCTTTAATCACTTGCAATAACCCTTTCAAACATTGCACTTTCAAAACCAATCACTTCTAGACTCCCATTAGCAGGCTTCATTGGGTGTTATGTCACTTTGTTCTTTTCATCATCAAAACCAATTCCAATTTTGACATACAAAGATCTTTGACATCCCAATATCTGATCTAGAGTCTCAATACTCTTTCCAAACTTCAATTACAACTGATGATTTACCTTGTCAAGATCTTTTCTTATTGACACAACTTATGCAACTTCAAGCTTCTCAAAGTCCTTGTCTTTTGATAGTAGTCTTTCAGTTAAGACTTCTTCAATCCTTTTTTATTCTTCTTCTTGTCCCAGATCAATGATTGTCTTTTTTGTACTTTCAAGCTTTTGAGATAAGTTGTCTTTAGCCTTCACTTCTTCAAGAATTATTTTCTTCAGTCTTTTGATCTCTTTCCAACACAGAGTAACTCCTCCACAAGATCTACTTATTCATCATCATTTTTGGAATTCATTTCTTTAGTATCTTCATTAATTTATATGGTCATGAATACAACCTTCTCTTTTTCATGTCTGAATATGTCTTCATCCTCTTCATTGTTAGAAAAATTAAGGTGTCTCAACCTTAATTTTTCTTAGCATTAATTATTTAATTATTTAATGTGTTAATTATCCCATGTTGTCTTGTGAGTTACAACTTGCAGTTTCTATTTCTAAGGAGGAGTCAAGTTGGAAGTTACCATTTATAGGTTGAGTTGTGCATGAAGAAATTTTCTATTTTCATGTTGAGTTTTCATGGAATGTGAGAAGTTATCTTTTGGTAGTCACACGTTTTATATGTGTAGGTTTAGTGACAATTGGAAATTGCAATATAGCATGTGGTAAAAATTGGAAATTGTCGTTATGCATGTGTAGTGGTTTTTGCACTTTCCATGTTGCATCTTTAGCTTTTGGCATTTGATTTTAGAAATGTCTAATTAATGCATTTTTAGCTCTTATATATTGAGCACTTGTATTTTGGAGTTTGATGAGGAGAGTTTTTCATTGTAGGGTTATACTGTCATATTTCCTCCAAAAGAGAAAGATGTAATCTCCATGTTAAGGTTGTGAGCTTGTAGTGTATTGTAATTGTATTTTTGTAGATCAATACATTGGTTCAATGCTTTGGAGTGTGGAGTTTTACTCGAAAGGGTTTTCCCCACATATATCATGTTTTTTTCTCTTTTGTCTATCTTTCTTTTATTCTCCGTGTTTCTCATTCTTGAAATGTTAATTTACATGCCATTATGCTACTAAAATTTTCCTAGATATGGAACTACCTCATCTTTCCTCTAAGGGTTAATGCATGGTAAATTAAACTATGTCTATTTTTGCTTTAAGGCATAGTAGCATGTGCTTATATCAGGTTATTGAAATATGATTTGTTTAATGAAACATAAGATATTGAAGGTGCATACTTGTTCTCAAAAGGCTTTCTGATTTCACCATGTAGATTAATCTTATTCACTAATGAAGAAACTCTTTTTCTTCCAATGAGATTTATTCCCTTTCTAAAATGATTCATTTTCATACTTTTTCTCAACATTGTTAGATTCCTTATAAGGACACTTACCCATAAAATGTCCTACTTCACCGCAATTAAAAAATTTGAAAGGTAACTTTCCTTTATACTTATCAGAACCTCTTTTTAGATTTCTTACAAAGTTTGCCTCCTCTAGATTTGATACAACATTAGAATATAGATCAATTTGATTCTTGGATGCTCTGAATGCAACCTCTTTCCTTATTGATTTTTCACTATCAAACCTCATTTTATAGGTAGTCAATATACCATGTAATTCAACCATTTTTAAAACATTCAAATCCTTGGCTTCTTCAACAGTGGAGACTTTAGAATCAAACCTTCTAGGAAGAGAAATGAGTACCTTTTTCACAACTATGCTTTCTTTCAATTCCTCACCAAGACCCCTGATAGATTTGAAAACTTCATCAACCTAGAGCAAAAATGTGGCAATGCTTTCATCCTCCTTCATTTTCAAGATTTCAACTAAGCTCTATGAGTTTGGAGCTTAGATTTTCTTACCTTGTCATATCCTTCATATATGGTGTGCAATTTCTCCCATACTTCCTTTGTAGTCCTGCATTGCATTACTTTCACAAACTCATAATTATATAAACCACATAAAATAGCATTTATAGCCTTAGCAGTATTTTCAAAAGCTTTCTTTTCAACTTGATCCCTCAAAGGATTTTCTAGAATCTCATATCCTTATATAATTGGCATTCGGATATCAAGACCTAGGGCCATCAAGTATGCATCCATCTAAACCCTCCAAAATGCATAATTTGACCCATCAAAGAGTGGTGCCTTATTTGCAGAGAATCCCTCTTACACCACTAAGTGTGCCATCCTAGATCTACCTCAAGTTGATTAAGATTCTTCAAAGTAATTTTTCTCTAATACCAATTGAAGGGAACACAAACTACTATGAGGGGGGTGAATCAATAGAACAAATCTATTTAAAACTCTTAACTCAATCACATATGCTAGAACAAGAAACTTGAATCTTTACTACTACTATTCAAGCATCAATCAAGAACACATTCACATCGTAGAACACTAGATATATGTGGAAACCCCCAAGATGGGAAAAACCATGGTAAGAATAGTTTCTTAGATCTATTGTCCAAATCCATCCTCACAAAGTAGAAAGATACAAGTGCATTTTACAATATGAAGTAAGCACCAACCTACTAGAGACACAAATCCCCTATTGTATCTGTAGGTACCAACCTACTGGAGACACAAATCCCCAACACAGATCAGTACAAGTAGAACACTAGTCCTACTAGATTACATAGATAAATCTTACTGACCTTCAATTACAGTTGAATACATCTCATATACTTCTAAACTAGCTACAAACACTCTTCTACCCTCTTTATGATCTTCTAATAATGGTGCACGCTTAGAGATTTAACTCTCCTTAAATAACACTGGCTTCACTATCGTCTCCTTGTATGTTAAACACCTTCTCTTCAATTATACTTCACATTGTGCATTCATGCAATTGAGGAATATATACATGATTTTACATTAACACTCTTCCATGTTAGCTAGGGATCCACAAATAACCAAGCCGACATAGGGTGGACCTAAATTCAAATTACATAAAATGTGTAGAAGGTCAATCCTAAAAAAACTTTGTTACTGACAAAAGAACACGATGTTGTGTGCTACCATGGGAACCTTAACTAGGTCCTATATTAACACCATCACTATATTTGAATACCGCACACTACTAGTCATTATTGCATAGTTCTTGAACACCAACATGTTGATAGATAGGCACAAAGAACCTTTTGCCACTTCAATGTTTTTACCTACTGAACATATCCTCTAGAAAAAATAGGAATATGATAGAAAATGTGTAGACATACTCCTCTCAAACTGCAAAGCCAACAACACCTCTAGAAAGGAGACCTAAGAAACACTGAACCGACACTGAACTGAAACATTTCGGTAGAACCTTTTGAATTACTTCTATCATAGTGAATATATGAATGTGTGATATTTCAAGAATACACATAACTCCTAATATACAACATACTTTTGGACCATAGACACTCCAATATATCTAGTAACATATATTTCTTGAACTCAAAATGATATGACAATACAATTACCAACACATAAAGGTATGATAGAACAACTCCATTTGATTCACACTGAACTCTTGAAAGATAGTGCCACATCTTATCATATATTCTTTGACATAAATTACAACCTTTGTTCAACAATTAATATCCCCTCCCACCACCTAAAAGAAAGCCTAAGCAATATCCCACTCCACCTTAATAAAAGAAAAATTTACATCTACCTTTTCCACTAACTATAGACCACTCTTCATCAATTCTTTTTACAAAGGAATTTCCAACTTCCTCTATGCCTATCACTACTTCCATTCAAGATATTAGTAGTGATAGTCCTCTTGTCACATATTCTGATAGTGATTCATTAGCCTCTTCTTGTCAAGAGAATTTGTTTGAATCCTTTATAGACATTCTGACATTGTCTTTGATTGTTATGAGACCATTGACACTCTCTCAACATGACATTCAAGAATATGTTTTACTTGAGTCTACCTAGCTATTTCTATTGGTAAAATTCCTAGTACTGCTCTAATAGCTCTTCCTTTATAGGTTATACTTCCCTCCACTTATGATCAATATTGGGAGATCAATGATCTATTTGAGGATTGAATTTAGAATAGTGCTTTTCTTATCTTTAAATTATAGATGTTTGCATGATTGTTTTATTTTTCCTCATGCTTTTTTCATTTTTGTTTTTTAATCTTACTTGGAGAACGTATGATGCTCTTGTAGATACATGGATATAGGGGAGATACAAATTTCATCAATTATTTTATCTTTATCATCGTTCTTCTATCTATTATAAAAAAAATTAATTTAATTTTGGGGGATGATGTAAAGTGTTGAGGCATTTAGGACTCTTCCATGTTGACCCAATTTTTTTTCATGTGTCTTTCCTCCTCTATACTCGTAGTTCCACTGAACCTAGGGAATGATGACATTTTATCTATTTTTTTTCAAATGATATGTATGATTATCATATATCTATAGTGATCATCGGTTTCTAGATCCCTTAGTGCATTTGTAGGGCTGATGTGTTTTTAATGTGAAATCCTTATCTTATGTGATGTCATTCCATGAACATAATATCATGTGTATCATGATACAACATCCTCACTGATTGACTTGCATTCTTTGAATCATGCAATTATTTTAAGGGAGGACTCTCACAATTCACACACTCTACACTCTTTAATTTCATACTATTTAAAAATATTTATGCTTTCATTGCAACTTGGTAGAATATGAACCACCTAGCATAATAAATCTTGCTAGACTATGGGTCCTCATGTGGCATACCCTTTCCATGGTTATCCTCTAACGTAACTTGTAGTAACTATGATCAATCAAAATCACTTTTATGGACTCTAGAATAATGTAGCTTGATAGCCATACCTATTAAATCATTTATCTCATGCTCTTCCTATTATATCTCCCCCCACTTTCTCTCTTTTTTAGTGTTATTTATGTTTGTTTTATTTTTGAATGTTTATTCTTAATTTTTATGTTTTATGTAAGATATCTCAATTGCTTGTAGGTCTTCTCCTTGGGGGTATGCTCAGCTTGGATTAAATATTTTGCATCCTCTATAGTATCCTCAGATAACATGAGTAATTTTTAATTTCTTCTTTAGCATGAATTTACTAGTATAATTCATATGTCTATTAAAGTGGGGGAAAAATTTACTGTCGTAAATTGCATATCCTTGTAATTTTACTCTCCACAACACCCTCTCTTTAGCATTTTTGATATAAATAATTTAATTTCAAAATGTTAACACCTAAATCATGAATTTTTATTAATTTCATATTGTTCTCGATCTTTCATGTTTGAATTTTTTGGATGAGAGCATTTTGTGCAAACATCTATGTGATGTGCTAACATCTTGCAAAAAATAATGATTCCAGTTATCATTGGAGTATTTCATTCCTATGGATTTTTTGCATGTAATGACCCTGCATGTAGTTGCATTGAACAAAATTGACCCGACTTGCTTTGCATGGAATTTTTGGATTGTATTTTTTACTCTATCTCTCTTTCACTCTCTCTCACACATACTTTTGTGAAGGAAAATATTTAAAGTATAAATACTATTGTCTACCATTGAAGGCACAACAAAGTATTCAAAGCACATGTTATCATCTTTCAATATCTACAAAATTCTTGAAGAAACAAGTCATTTTTGAGGATTCTTTGAAGCTTCAAGGTGACCTTGTTCTTAGTTATCATTCTAAATTCCTCTCATATTAGCACTTGAATACATTAGGTTTTAATATCTTGTTACTAATATATTTATATATTTTGTTTAGCAATTTTTATCATATATTTTACATATTTTCAATTTATATATCAAAAACCTTGGCTAACATGGAATTAGAAATACCAAAATGAGGGTTTAACTAAGGAAATCCCCTAAATAGCCAAACAAAACAAAAAAGCTTTTCTTGTGTGTGTGCAAGTCTATTGAAGAAGAAGAAATGAAAGTCTAGCTTTATTTTACACATACTTCCTTTCATTTAGTTTTCATTTCAATAGATAAGTTGTGTTTTCACTTTTAACATTTTAGTATTTCTCATACCACTTAAATTTGATGGTTTCAATGTTGTGTATGTAGGATTTTATTCTGTCTTCTAATTTTTTTGTGTTATCTCTATACTGGATGATAATGTGTCACGAGGACATCCACACTAAGAACTAGTGTCTATCATTGAGACTTTGCGACTAACAAATCATCTTTAGGGTATGTACTTTCCATTTCTATTAAATTTACATTGTAATTATTACTGTGTAGATATTTATTTTCACTACTTTTTTATAATTATCTATTTGACCTTGTAATAGATTAGTTTGTATTTTACTTTCTATTTTGAGCATTAAAAAAGGATAATCTTAACAGTTCTTGGAATTGTCAATTCATCCTAATGTATGTATGAAAAATTGATCTCAAAAGTTTGATGTACTTTTTTTAGGTTTTATTTTTCATACACTAGAGTTAGCATGGTCAAATAGTATGAATTTGAAAAAAAAAATTGAGGTATGGTGTTGTAGATGGACTTGACATCCACCTACAAGTACAAATGAGACATTCCTAGGTGCCAAAATTTAAAATAATAGTTAGGAAAAATTTTGGAACCTTTTTGTCTCTTAGGGACCTTAAATAAATTATCTTTGTGTAATGTATCCTAGAAGGATCAAGAGACTTGGAGAATTAAATAAGGAATCCACTAGTATTCACCCACTCACCTTGAAATGCTAGAATAATTAATTTAGTCCCATGAGGTCTAAAAGAAAAGATAAGGGTATTGGCACCTTTATAGTGCTCTCAAACAGGCATTTTACAAGAGTGTATTCCTTTGAATGAGCTATAAGCATCATGTATTGATTTGTATCCTTAATCTCAATTTGATTACATGGTGAGGCTTTTGACATCATTGATAATGGATTGAATTAGACATGTATTTTTTTTATCATTAAATCCTTTAATACAAGGTTAAAATGGTTATATAGGTTAGGTGGGATGTATTTAAGGCTAAGCTTTAAAATTAATATCTTTTTATAAGCCATATGGATCTAAAAACCCTCTAAACCCTCATAAAATATCTTGAATAGTGCTAAAACACTTTGAATATTGTTGTCATGATTGGTTTTAAGAAACTTGGACTTAATTAGCTACATATTTCAATTAAGATATTCATAAGGTTATCATGCATGTAGATTGTATGTAGGTTGTATAATGAGGTACTTTGAGCCTATTAATGTCTTAACATGCTAATGAAATTAGTTTACCAATTGGAGATTAAGGATAGTCCATCCAAAGTGTGGAGAATATAGTTTAGACAAGTATTTTAAGAGTGTTAATTGTAGTTAAACTCAAGTAGAGCTATCACCAAGTGAAGAAGATAGTTTATGTAGTGAGTTTAAGAGTGCTTACTATTGTTATAGGCAAGTAGAACTATCACAAGGTTTTAAGCAAAATATTACTAAGAGATTAACATAAAAATAAGGTTTAATGGTTGTCTTAGGACATGTAGGTTTTTACCAAGGGAGTTATGATGAAGATCTACACCAAAATGATGGTTTTTGATTAGTTTTAGGACTATCATTGTCTCCATGTTTTAGTTTGTTTTCCTACTTGACTATCATGAAGTTTCAATTGCCATGCAGGCAAAGTATTTCATTTTTATTGGTATTTAGGAGAAGAAGATAGGGTCTTGGTTCAAGTTTCTCAAGATAAATATTTAATAGATACATGACCATCATCCTCAAATGCAAATAGATATGGTCACAATCATAAAAAGGAAAAAGTAATATGTCATAGTTGTTAATCATATTATTTTGAGCGTTAAAATTTTGATCTTTATTTGAGTTGGTTAATATGCATTATTTTTTAAGGTTATATTGAGATGAAAATTCCTAATAGCCTTGCAAGTTATAATATAAAACCAACAAGAGATAAAATTAAATGGTTTCTAATGCAAACTATCATGCCTAGGTTTTAGGACAATATTGTTGTTAAGATTGGATGTACAAGTGCAAGAACATGGTTAATTTATAAGTTTTCAATGGGATGAGATGAAAAATGGACATAAAATAATGAAAATAGTTTTCAAAATATAAGTATAGGCTTTCATAACAAAAAAATGGATTGTCAACCAAACCAAGACTACCCTCTTCTTGGTATGGATATGTTTATTGATCCAGTTTTGTATGATTATTAAGAGGCCATTATACTTGACTAATCCTAGGAGTCTATAGAGTAAGTACACTACCTCTCTTTTTTTCATGACATTTAAAATTCCCAAAAGAAAGACTACACTACTATCCTAAAATCTTTCCAAATTGTTAGATGGTTATCCTAGTAGGCGAAGTAAGGCATATCAAGTCATGAGGCTTAGATACAAATTTTGGAGAAATAAAACATCATTAGGAACATGTTATATATCTTTTAATGGGTTTCTAAGCCATGAAATATAGAGAAATGAGCTAGAAACATTTTTGGAAACATGCTAACAATATTTTGACAACTTTTTACAAAATACAATAAAGTATAATACTAATCACAATTTTGTAGGTTAATGAATTTCATCATATCGTTGTTACCTTTTAAGTTAAATTTGAAAACCTCTTTTTCCTTGTAAGTGAAAAAATAGAGACTATCCTAAGATTGTGATCTTTTTTGCATGTCACAAGCTTTTTGAAATCTATTATGAGGATTTTTAGACATATAAATAGGATTTTATTTTTCATTTTTGGTGTTATGACACCTTTGTTAACTAGGCCACATAGGATTAGGCACTAGAATTTATGTTTCTCTTGTTTTTTGTTAATATGTGAGCTCTTGAGGACTTGCACCTAGGTGAGCTTATATTTTTGTGTTTGGACAACCCTAATGTGTATTCTTTGTTTAATTTTAAGCTCAAAAGCATTAGAAGATTGTTGTCATGATTAGTTGGAAGAAATTTAGACTTAATTAGCTATATTTTTCAATGTATATTAAATGAAAATATGACTACTCTAGCTAATAGATTTAATTTGGGGGTAGAAATGGAAATTTCATAGATTAAGATTCAAACTTAAAAAATTGACTAGGACATAAAGACTAGACCATTGACTATTATCATTAAAGCTAAAAATGTAGTCCAAATATTTATTTAGATAAATTTTAGATAGACCATCAAAAGATAAAAGCATGTGAGATCATAGGAAGAATAATTGTTTAAGAAGTATTGATGTCCTTAAGTTTGCGACATGAGGTATATAAAATCATGGAGAGTTATTAAGGATGGAAGTGTTAAATAAATTATCATGAACAAAAAATGGATTACCATGAATACAAATTAAACAATTAATAGTAGTTATCTATAGTTTGTAAGATATATTTAAATTCATGGATAGTTATATCAAACCTCATCATATCATAAAAAAATGTATCTCATTCCCACACTCAATAGGGACTATCAAAGTCAACAAATTCTATCATAGAAAAATAGGATAGTCAAGTCACTTAATGAATATCATGTCATATGCAAAGATGAAGATTTTTGGGATTAAGGTGTCTCAACCTTAGAGTCCTCATATTGATTTAATTGTATTATTGTATGTATTTGTATTATTTAATTGCCTATGGTTTCATGTCACAAATTGGGACCCACCGGCTGAGTGATGTCCCCATTGGAGGTGACTGGATGACACATAATCATCCCAAGTGGACATAGGCATCCCACTTCGGAATATTTGACCTATGACAGATTCTATAATGTCTCATAAGGAATCTTCATGCATGGGTGAAAGTTGGCACCTAGTTGGGTTATGACAGGCTATAAGAGAATCAAGTATTCTTGGTTAGTTATGATAGATTCTCTTACAGTTGTAAGTGTTGTCAGCTATGATAGCTTCTATGATAGCTATAAGATGTATAAGGCATCTGCCATAAGTTATTTTTTAGTATATTCTAGGCACCCAAGCTTGAGGAAGGAATATTTCCATGTTTGACCATTGTAAGAGGTGTAAGGGAATATGTTACATGTGTCCAAATGCATGTCTATGGCATGAAAGATTGTGCCATTTGGATTTGGTTGCCCCTCTCCTTCTAGATGCTTCTTGAAGCTTGTATCACTCTATATATTGAGATCCTTGCATTATAGAATGCATAGTTTGTTTACAAGTAACGAAGTGTTGCTAATATCACTCCGGAATAGGTGTTCATTTTTGAAGCACTTGTGTTGAAGCTTTGTACATGGAGATATGTTGTAACTTTTATTTGATATAATAGAGAATTACTTTGATTTTGGAGGGTGGAGTTTTTACCTAAAAGGGTTTTCCTCACGTATATTTGGTGTCACTATTTTATGCATTCTTGTTGTTCTATCTGTTATTCTATGAATGTGTTTTCTCTTATTGTAACAAAATAAGGTGTTAAAGATTTTTTTTTTAACTCTCCCCTACTTAGATTAGTGTAGGAATTTGTTTCCACTCACTTGACTTTCTTTCAGTTGGTATCAAAGCCTAGCTAGCCTTAGTTCCTTTGTTGGGTTAGAAGGGTTTTTTGAGCTGATATTTGTTTCTGTGGGAGTTTTACAGAAGTGTATTTCATGACCTTGTTGCAAGAAAGAGAGATGGTAGGCACATCTGGGAGGATTGAGATGGAGAAGTTTAACGGTGGTAATTTTGAGATATGGAAGCTCAAAATGAAAGACATGCTTGTAGATCGTGATCTATGGCTTGCAGTTTCTGGAACCATGCCACAAGGAATGAAACAAGAGGATTGGGATCTCATGGATAAGAAAGCCAAGGGTCTTATTAGACTCTATTTGGCTGATTATGTCCTCTTGAATGTCCATGAAAAAAAACTTATGCTTATTTGTGGAAGAATCTTGGTGATGTCTATTAGGCTAAATCCTTGGTAAACAAGCTTTTCCTAAGAAAGGTGTATTCTCTAAAAATGGAAAATGGAGGATCTGTTGCAGATCACCTAAACTCTTTTAACAAGACTGTTGCATGCTCCTTTTATGTTTTTTGTTAGACTCTTGGGATCACCTAGTAATGGCTATTGGAAGCACTACTTCCACCTTCAATATGGATGAGGTTGTTGCCTCATTATTATCTGAAGAGATGTGAAGGAAGTATTTTGAGATGGCCAAGGAGGCCCTTATAGTTCGTGGCAAACCAAAGGAGATAGGAAAAAAGAAAGACAAGAAATTTAATTCAAAGTCTCTGGGGAGATCTAAGTCTCCTGGTAAGAAGTCCAAGGCAAAATGTTGGAACTATGGTGAAACTGGTCACATTTAAAAAGATTGCAAGAAGGAGAAGAAGAAGAAAAACAAGTCTTTCTCTGATTCCAAATCCAAGAAATCATCCCAATATGATGGAGAAGCATTTATTGTAGCCTTTGCAGCCCATGCATCGGTTGATAGATTTAGGTGCATCCTTTCGCATGACCTCTCATAGAGATTTATTCTCAAAGTATGAGGAGTTTGATGGTGGAGAGGTGTACCTAGGTGATGACTCTCACTTGAAGATTGTTGGCCATGGAAGAGTCAAAATCATATTTTCTTATGGAAGAGTGAAGGGGATTGATGGTGTCTTGCATATCCCAAGTTTGGCACAAAACCCACTTTTTGTAAGTAAATTGAATCATTTGGGAGTGCAAGTTTTTTCTTTGGTGGAGGATGTAAGATGACTAGAGGGGCTATGGTTTTGGCTAAGGTGTTCGTATTGGCACTTTGTTTCATCTTGATGCATGCACTTTATAGTGCAATAGTTCTTCTAATGTACCAAAGAAGAGACCTTTGGATTCTTCATCCTCACCATCAGATCGTGTAGAGAAGAAGTGTGTTGCACCTACATCTGATGGTCGTGCATTTTGGGTACCTAAGGGTGCTCATTCCATGGAAATGAAGCTTCCTGTAGAGAAGATGATGTTATGGCACCAATGACTTGGTCACATTGGTGAGAAGGGTCTTAGAACCCTAAAAAATAAGAGCTTTGTTGAAGGCCTTGATGATTGTAATCTCAAGTTTGACTTTTGCGAACATTGTGTATATGGAAAAAAGCACCATGTTTCTTTTTACTCTAGTTCTCATAAGTCTTTTGGGGTTTTGGACTATGTTCATTCAGATGTTTTTGGTCCTATAAATGTTCCTTTGTTATCAAAATCTATATATTTTGTTTCTTTCATAGATAATTATAGTAGAAGGACATTCATTTACTTCCTCATAAGTAAATTTGGAGTCTTTAGTTGGTTTAAGGAGTTTAAGGCCTTGGTAGAAAATTAGACTAGCAAAAAGATTAAGTGTTTGAGAACTGATAATGGTGGTGAGTTTTGTTCCACAGAGTTTGACAAGTTTTGTAAAGAGCATAAGATTGAGAGGCGTAAGACAACTCCCTACACTCCACAACAAAATGGAGTTCTAGAGAAGATGAACAGAACATTCATGGAGAGGGTCAGGAGTATATTGAGTGGTGCTAGCCTTGAATAGAATTTTTGGTCTGAAGTGGTAGCTACTACATGTTATTTGATCAATAGATCTCCTACATTAGCACTTGTTGGAAAGACACCTATGGATGTGTTGTCTGGTAAAAATGCTTTGATGAGACATCCTAGAGTATTTGGTTGTGAATCTTACACTCATGTTCCAATTGAGAAGAGGTCTAACTTGGAGAACAAAGTTGTTAAGTGTATCTTTATCGGCTATGGTGTCAATGCGAAAGGGTACATGCTTTGGGATCTAGAAGCTTAGAAAGTTCTCTACAACAAAAGTGTGATTTTCAAAGAGATGAAACCTTCCACTATTAAGTTACAAGTAGAGAAAGAGGAGAAACAGAAGGAGGTCGTTTAGATTCCACCTACTCCAAAGAAAGAAGAACTATGTACTCCTATTGGACCTGATGATGAGAGCTCAAGTAGCTCTAAAAGTTTTGAAGAAGAAGGAGAACCTCTACCTCAACCTTTGAGGAGGTCTACACAAGTTAGGCGGCAACCAAAAAGGTTTGGTTATTCATTATTGGATTCTAGTTGCATCTTTGCTTTGATTACTAACACCGGTGAGCCTAGGACTATTAGAGAGGCAATGTGAGTGATTCAGATTCTTGGATTCAAGATATGGACAAGGAGATGGCTTAATTAAAGAAAAATAAGACTTGGGATTAGGTACCTTTGCCTGCTAGACATAAACCTGTTGGTTGTAAATGGGTTTTCAAGAAGAAGTGTGGTCCTGATGGTAGTGTTGAGAAGTATAAGGCACGAATGGTCGCTAAGGGGTTTTCTCAAGTGGAGGGAATTTATTATGGGGAGATATTCTCTCCTATAGTGAAGTTGACATCTATCCAACTTTTGTTGTCACTTGCAGCAACATATGATTTAGAAGTGGAACAGATGGATGTGAAGACAACATTCCTTCATGGTGATTTGGAGGAAGAGATTTGCATGCCGCAGCCAAAGCATTTCATTGAAAAAGGAAAAGAAATTTTGGTTTTCAAATTGAAGAAGTCTCTTTATGGTTTGAAATAATCTCCTAGAATGTGGTACCAAAATTTTGATACCTATGTGTTGTCATTGGGATTTCAGAGATCTAAATCTGACCATTGTGTATATTTTAAAACTGATAATGGTCACATTCTCATTATTGTCTTATACGTAGATGATATGTTGTTTATTGGGAATGGTAAAAGTATGATATTAGATTTGAAGTTTCAGTTGTCAGCATAGTTTGAGATGAAATATGTAGGTGTAGTGAGGTACATTATGGGAATGGAGATCACGAGAGATAGAGCTAACTGAAAGCTTTGATTAAGCTAGAGCAAGTATGTGAACTCGATGTTGGAGAGATTCAACATGGTAGATTGCAGATAGTTAGTTGTTCTTGTGATGCAAGGGATGAATATTTCTATGAATGATTGTCCAAAATCTCCTACTGAGATGGAGTACATGACTAGAATACCATATGCAAGTGCAGTTGGCAGTCTGATGTATGCGATGGTATGTATGAGACTAGAAATTTCCCAAGCACTGGGATTCCTTAGTCATTTTATGGCTAATCTCGAACGGGTGCATTAGGATGCAATTAAGAGAGTGTTCAGATATTTACAGGGTATTTCTAAGTATTCCTTGTGTTTTCATGGTTATGCTAGTGGACCTTAGTATTCTATGAGCATTCATGGATATGTGGATTCAAATTGGGTAGGTAACATTGACAGTAGAAGATCCACCATTTGTTATGTGTTTATGATGTTTGGTGGTGCTATTAGTTGGATGAGTAAGCGATAGGCTATAGTCACATTACCCACAATAGAGGCAAAGTATATGGCAGCCACTCATGCTTATAAGGAAGCCATTTGGCTTAAGAGCTTGTGTTCTGATATTGGTTTAGATGCAAGACATATTACTATTTGTTGTGATAGACAAAGTGCAATTTGTATAGCAAGGAATCCTACCTTCCATGCCAGAATAAAGCACATTGATGTTTAGTATCATTTTGTTCGAGATATGGTAGAAGATGGAAAGGTGAACCTAGAAAAGGTTGATTCTTTGGTGAATGTTGCAGATACACTAACAAAACCAGTGAGCATGGAGAATTTTAGATGGTGTTCTGATTCAATGGGCCTTGGGGCCCTGAGCAGATGATTTTGTATGACTCTCAACACGTTTTCGATAAGTGGGAGAATGTTGGGATTAAGGTGTCTCAACCTTAGAGTCCTAATATTGATTTAATTGATGTATTATTGTATTTATTTGTATTATTTAATTGCATATGGTGTCATGTCACAAATTGGGACCCACCGGCTAAGTGGCATCCCCGCTGGAGGTGACTGGATAACATATAATCATCCCAAGTCGACAGAGGCATCCCACTTTGGAATCTTTGACTTATGACAGATTTTATGACGCGTCATAAGGCATCTTCATGCATAGGTGAAATTTGGCGCCCAAATTGGGTTATGACAGGCTGTAAGAGAATTAGGTATTCTTGGTCATTTATGACAAATTCTCTTACAGTTGTAAATGTTGTCAACTATGACAAATTCTATGACAGCTGTAAGATGTGTAAGGAATCTATCATAAGCTATTTTTTATTATATTCTAGGCGCCCAAGCTTGAGGAAGGAATATTTGCATGTTTGACCATTGTAAGGGGTGTACGGGAATATGTTACATGTGTCCAAATGCAATTCTATGGTGTGGAATATTGTGCCATGTGGATTTGGATGCCCCTCTCCTTCTAGATGCTTCTTGAAGCTTGCATCACTCTATATATTGAGAGCCTTGCATTGTAGAATGCATAGTTTGTTTGCAGGTAACGAAGTGGTGTCGATATCACTCCAGAACATGTGTTCATTTTTGAAGCACTTGTGTTGAAGCTTTGTACTTGGAGATATATTGTAACTCTTATTTGATATAATAGAGAAGTATTGTGAACATGGAAAGTTAGAAAGATCACATACAATTGAAGTAGACAAATTAAACCAACAAATGATCTAACTAAACCATATTCCCAATGAAATTCTCGAAAATATTAATTAATATGCCATTAAAACATGAAATTCTCAAACAATTGAAATGAAACACCTAATTAAACATGTGCAAACCTCATTCCATTGGGGAATTAGTGCTAGATTGATGTGGAATGCTTAGCCTTTTCCTAATCCATGATGAATTTGCAAATCTTGATGATGAATTGAATGCAAAATGAGGTAATTGAATCACAAATGGATAATTGATCTCAAGAATGAGTATGAAAATGGATATAGTGTAGTTGTTTGAATGCTTGTGAATACAATTCTCATGGAAATGAGAACTATTTATAGGCTTTTTGGAGAAAGAATGGCTAGGATCAAATTGGCTAATCAAAGGATGCAATTCAATGAGAAGAAATGAGATGAATCAATGATCAAATCAAAGGATGAAATTGAATAATGACATCGATCAATGATATTGATCAAGGGCTCAAAAGGCTTGAGACGAATGCAATCCCTTAATTTTAGGAAGACGAAGAAGATATTTCCATGTGGAGGGAAATATTTGAATTCAAATTGGAGGAATATTCCATAAGAATATTCTTTCAATGATTGGAGGAATTAGAAGAGATTATTTAATTATGCAAGTGGAAGAATTTAGGGGTTGAATTAAACAATTAGAATTATTTAATTAAAATGGGATTTAGGACATTCAATTAAATAATTTGCATTATTTAATCAAATGAGAGGACTTAGGAGACTTAATTAAATAATTTGTATTGTTTAATCAAATAAGATGAAAATTAGCATGAAAGGGTGAATTAATCAAACAATATTAATTAGTCAATTAATATACGAAAATGATGAATTTAATTAAATAATTTGATATTATTTAATCAAATAGATGAAAATGAGTGAATCAAGATAGAAATTGTGTTAGTAATCAAAATCAAGTGTGCGATATTGATCAGGACATTTTTAGATGTCTACAAGAGCACTGCAAATTAGAGAAAGCAGTTATGAAAAGGTATTATCTTTGCTCCTGTAATGTTATGAGGCATCACTCCTTCCTATGAGACAACTGGCGAACAATCTTTTTTTTCTCTTAGCATGTTGAAACTAAAGGATTTAGGTTTCTATGTTGTTCATGCTATTGTGTTCTACCTCGAAGGATTTTCTTCATGATGAAGCATGGTTAACTCTTTTGCAACACAATCTTGGAGAGGAAGAAGAATAAAAACCTTCCATTTTGCATCAACATACCACACATCCCCATGCAAAGAGTATCAGTTGAGTTTGTATTTTCCTATATCTACATTTGCTTTAGACTATCTCATACTCTAATAAGTCCTTATTCTTTGCTTGTTTCTAGCGATCAAATCTTGTAATTGCTTCCAAATGGTTACTATAACCTCCATACCCTGCTATTAGCTCTATTTTGTTGTAAAAGTTTTCTTTCTCCCTCATTTAGTCCCATGGGTAAAAAAATATTTATAGCCTACTAAACAGGATAATGTCAAAGCAAGATTAAGGGAGTTCATCAATATTGCAAATAAAAGCATCTTGCTTATTGATGGATGAACTGGCAAAGAACCCAACTATTTTCCTAGTTTTGTAAGTTTTTCATCATGTATTAAAGGCCTAAAATCTTTTAGCACTACAAACACAACTCCTCTATTTCTTAGTTATCTCCACTCTATTATCTAAAATGGGATCTCTACTACCTGATCCTATGCAAAACTCAGTTGCTTGTGTCATTGATGATGTTTGTTAAGTGCATGACTGTCACTCTATTGCTGCCTCTTAAATCTCTTCAAATTCCTTATGATTGTAACATCTTTTTATGATTTAAAAGTGTCATATTGGATCTTTATAAGCTTGTTACTTGTCTTCATACATTTCCTATCAAACTTGATATTTTTGATCTATATGATTAGTTGTGACTGTCCTTATAGACTATCCTATTATCATAGCATTCCATGAGATCACACTTCCTTTAAAACATTCTATCAAACAACCCAAATGTCTTCCCAACATTCCAACACCGTCTTCTATATTTGGCATAGGAAGTTCTTATTGGAATGTCATGAGAATTTAAAGAGTAATCTCAATCACTTATACACTCTTCCATTTCATATATGCTTTATGTCTTCCATAAGTACATAAAAAACTTAAACCACTTACATATACATATTGACATTACTATCACTCATACTTTGAATGGCATGTATAAGATGTTTCAATGCATTTTGAATTATCTAAAATCCGAAAATAAAACAAGAGCCATGGCCTACCATAGCATTTCCACCTTTAGGGAAAATAGTTGTGATATCACTTTCTAAACTGTGTAGCACCAAGGCAAACATTGCAACCATTATACTTTTTCCATGTGAACCACTTAATAGCAACAACATTGTAGCTTTGTGTTATCTTTTCTATCCAAATTATTATGGTCACTTTGAATTTGATGATCATGTTTACTAGGGTGGTTATGGCCATCATGTTTGTGATATGACACCACTAGTTAGTGATGATCACATGTGATATGTTTAGCCTGGTTAATATAACCACACCCTTTATAATTGTCACCTTGAAAACCTAGATGGTGAGTATCCCCCTCCCCATGATTGTGGCATGTATGTCTATGAGATTTGGGATGGTCCTCTTGCATATCTATCATAGCACTGTATGTTGATAGTTGCTAATCAACTACTAGGAAGATCCTCATGCAATATGATTGCAATCTTATCACACTTTGTAATATCAAGTCCATTTCCAAGACAATAAACATCAATGATTAAACTAGTTGCAAGTAAAGTATCTTATATGAGCATGAGTAACATTTTGTTCACCCTGAGAATCAATAAGTTATTGTTCTTTAAATCTCTTGCCTGTTACAATGGTTGCATTAGATGCTCTTCAAAATCAAGCTCATTTGTATTGATTGGAACATTGTGTAAAAATCTTCAAACAAAGTAGGATGAAAATTTGATAGATTTTGAGGCTTTCTTAATTTGGGAGATCCTTTCATGTTTCACACCTTCAAGTAAGTCTTGGCTAGCAGGGTTCTTCAAGCTAAGCAACTGTCAGCACATAGGGCATTGTCTGCTTCTTTGAGACCAGTCCAAAATGTATCTTAAATGGTACTAGTGTTTACATATTGTAACATATAAATATGACAATTTGATACATTCTCCTTGAAATGGATGCTCCATCTTGAAACCAACTGCTATTAATTCACAATACTTTGTGAATATTGCCCAAGTGAGTACCTCCATACACAATGACTCTAATTGTTATAGCTATTGCAATGACCTTGTGAAAGTTTAAATTATCAACAAAAAACAAAAATGATTTCTAGCTTGGTGTTGTTTCTCAAACATGTAATTAGGTCCCTACAAATTGGAATACTTCAACCTTTTATCCATCCCGTTTGTAGAAAGTATATCTTTTATTCTCTTTGGATGAGGGTATTTGTTTGAAGTGGTGCCCATGTGTTCAGGTTGATGATGATGACTAAGATTTGGAAGAAGATGAAACTTCAACCTAAATAACCTATAGGTGTACTAATTGGATGAACTCTTTTGAATGAGTAAATACAATATGCTGCCATAGTTGCTCACAATTCATGAAATGACTACCACAATGTATGCATGTAGTTAATACACCTTACATATTATTATTTGATCATCATTAGAAGCATAATTCCCAAATGTTCTAGAATCATAATCCTTGCGCATTTCATCATCCTCCATTGAAGAAACTAGAAATTGTTCCTTTGTATCGAGAGTTCATGTAATTACTGCAACATTGTTCCTTCCTACTTTTTGAATCCCAATATATTTTCCAAGGTTTTCTTTTTCACTTGAAACAATTTTCAATAGAGCTTTCTACATATTTTAAATATTTTGAGGCCTCTCCAAGAATCCAATCCATAACTCTTCCCTTGGAATTTGAAATGTAGTCCCCTTCTGATTTTCCTTCGACACATAAATACTCCACTGCAAATAATTTCTTGAAAGGCTCGCATCCCTTAGTTGACATTGGTCTAATTTCACCTCTCCATTTTGCACTAATTTTGATTCGACAATTCTAACTATAGTTAAAAGTAGGTCTATCTCTGCATTTACAACACCACCATCTAGAATTGCATCTGCAGTGAATTATTTCTTCATCTCCAATAAAAACTTATATAATTGGCTAAAGGTAATCATTGGCATCTCCAACTTTATGTAACTTTGTGTATGCCTCCAAACATGCAAGTTTCTTTGCATGAAGAATTTTTTCACTTAGTAAGCTAATTACCTCATGAAAAGGTGCATTAGATGGCCTTCATGAACAACTTAAACTTAAGGACTGAAATGCAACTTTCTCTAGTTGATCTACATGGATTGGATAAACCTTTTTGAGATTTTTCAAGTAGATTATGCTATTTGTAGCTTCACTTGATAAAACCATCAACCGCTCTACTCAGACATCTTCATCCTCATCTTCGAGCACTAAAGCATGTGATTCAACAATGGATATGATGAAAGGTTCTTTTACACCCATGGGAAATCCTAAATAATGTGTACTATCCAACTTCTATGTAAACCAATATTTTACTGAAGTCCAACAGATAACAATGGAAGGAAAGAGGTCAAACCCCATCTCATATGGCAGATCCAAATATTATCCCACATACACTTCTAAGAGGAGGAATAGTTTAAGATCAAGCATAAAAGGATGATAATTAGGGTATAAATTTTACATCTAAGGAAAAATCATAATCCATAAGCAAGAAATAAACTTGTAGCTACATCTTGCATACATACTATCACTTCAAATCCTTGACATATAGACCAAACAATGACTTCTTGAATACAACTTGAAATACTTAACACTTAAGCCTTGTAGTTGCCTTCTAAGCTACCTCAAAAATATAATACATAAGATTTTCTAAAAACTTGGAAAAGTCTTCGTAATTTTGTTATATTCCATTTCTATATGTTTAAGAACTCAAATCAAACTTGATACCCATAATTGTGTATAAACTCTTTTCATTCCCAAGGTCTCAAGTGACACAAGGCATACCTAGAGAGTGGTGGATTTGTGGGCACAAAGATCATTTACATTAAAGGTATTTGGGCACGTGAAGATGTTTTTACATCATATCCCAAAAGTTCTACCTTTCCATAAGATATGCCATGCAACTTCCTTCTACACTTGCAACATGGGTATCTTCAATGAGCCAGTACACCGTCCAATGTATTTCAAGCAAATTGGAGTGCTTCCTTCTACAACATAGTTGAAACTCTTCATTATAGCACAACACAAAACCCTAAACTTTTTCATGCTTCCACTACTACATGGGTGAAACTTTGACTCTTTCCAAAAGGCAAAAAACTTCACTCTTTTCCCTTTCTTACATTTTGGCACACAAGCATTACTTGCATTTGATTTTAAGACCTTTTTTTTAGGTTATTTTAATCTCAAGTATTAAAATAGGCTAACATCAATATAAAATTATAATTTATGAGAAACATGGAGACCAATGGTGCCCATTACCTCATCTAGCTTATTTTGATATGTAAATTGTTCAAAATCTCTTGTAAACTACATTTATTGTCCATTGACCATTTCCCACAATCCCTTAGATTGAAGAAGTTGTACTTTGACTTTCCATGTGTGGAAATTAAGTGGTGTTAACAAGTCAATTTTTGGATCCATGATGTACACACAACAAGGCACTTGAGTGTGCCTTACAAAATCCCCAAAATTATATTATATTTAAATTTAGAACTCGCTAGAAAAATGTAAGAATATATGTACAAGTTTTGGTTAAGTTTGGAAGCAAAATCACCCATTTATCTCACAAATATTTTTACAAATATAAAAAATGGGCTTTCTAAAACTTAATTTTGACTAAAAATCTGAAATCCTTGTGAAATTATGATGAATTTCAAAAAAAAAAATTGTGAATTTTTGACAAACAAGTGAGGTTAGGTATCATCAAAAATTACATAAAGTACACTCATTTTTAGAGGTTAAAAATTGATTACAAATATATCATTTTGAAATTGTCTCGATGCTACTTTATCTGGCACAGAAAGAGGTTTCCAATGACTATTCACACTTGAAAAACTAACTTCCCATTTGCAAGTTATGCAAAAGAGAGAAAACTCCCCCTTACAAGATTTGATTAAGTTTCACAGTTAGTTGATGGTTAAAAAATTGCTAACAATTAGTATAAACAATTAGAAAATCGCTAGTGGTTACATAAAATTACAAGGGTATCATAAATGTTTATATAAACCACCATCCCTCTACGATTTCTAAGTCATAGCATACTAACATAAATGAGCATGTTAGTGGAAGCATCATGAATCAAACTTAATAATAATGTTCACAAGGTCTAAGAACCATTAAAAGGCCATTAAGGTGCCATTTTATTGTGAAAAATGCCTGTTGAGGTCATTTAGTAGCTGGTTTGGCCGAGTCTTCTTATTTGGAGACCTTGGAGGACACCAATGATGGAGGTCATTGGAGGGTGCCAATAATGGAGGTCATTAGAGATAACTACCTATGAGTTATGATGGGAAGTCAAGCTCTATGCAACAATAATCGCATAGTTACCAAATTATGTTGGGAGGTTATGTGGATGCAAGCATGAGCAAGGAGAAAATGAACACAACAAAAAATAAAAGTGTTGTGCCCCTTGGATCTGCAAAAAACTAACACCAAAATTGTTGTAGAAGAATTTATTCTCCTAGCGATGTGAGGAGTCTTGTTTCTTTTACACGCCCAAGCTAAGCTCGAACCCCTGTAATAGAAATACTAAGAAGTGTTGCTTAATTCAAGCTCAACCATAACATATTTCCATAATCTTAAGAGCATATATGGTTTTAATACAATTGAGAACTTATTAGAAGGGTTTGCACAATACATACAATAGTACCAATGTCAACTTTGAAAGATGAATATCACCTTGCATCATAAGAGAAACTTATCTATAACAACATCCAAAAACTCTCCACCAATTTAGAAAATATCTTGAATGTCTCACTACCAAGCTAGAAGGTCACACGGTGGGGGCTCTATCTTGGAGAATGAACAAGAGTATGAGGATTGCGTAGGTCTTTAAGTTTCTATGTGGGAAATGGTGTTGGGAACCCAATACAAAGGCATGGAGTATGAAATGAATTCCACCTTCAATAAAATGATGTGCAAGTCACCAAAAATCACAGAGGGATTGCATGGTGAATTGTAGGTGGCTTTTAAAGGGGTGAAACCAACAAGGGATGGGTCCCAAAGAATGAACTATTGAGAATAAAACTTTTAATGAAATGTCAACACCTGTGTGGAGGTACAAAAAGTGCCATGAGCCCCAAAAACATAGATAAACCACCAAATAAGCAAAAAATTGCCTACAAATATACAATTGGCAATTACAAAAAATATATATTTCCACAAGCAGTAAGAGATAGAATGTAATCGTAAACCCCACCAAACACACCGATAGGCCAAAATCATCTTTTTAAATCTAAATTGATGACAAAAATAGCATATGGGCAGAGCACAGATTGTCCCTCTACTATTTTTTTTGGATTTTTTATAACTTTTCACAAAATAGGCATAAAAGCCCAAAAAATTGCAATTTTTTTTTAAATCAAAATTGACAAAATGAAAGGTATTTCCTTATTTATGGAGCCTTCTAAACATAATGGTGGTGTTTTTTTGGCTCCAAAACACTCTATTGATAGGGCTATGTGTGGGAATCACCTCAATGCAAGAAGGAACATGCTCTCATGGCTCTGATATGATGTTGGAGAATGCCAAGATCAAAGAGCTCGAATTGATAACCTTCCACAAGTGAAACAATGAACACAATAGTATGTCTATCAATATAAAATGAAGAGTGTATAGTAAAATGAGAAATCCTTACATATATAGGCAAGGTAGATGAGGTAGGAAGGTAGGATTGAACAACTAACTAACTACTCCTCTAAATGTGCAACACTTGTGAGCTCACTTGACAAGTGTGTGAGCAAGTGTCAAATATACATGCAATAGGTGTCTCAAGTGATAAGGACACATGTCTCAACCATATGAAGTGAGACAAATGTATGAAATAACCTAAGTAAACTTAAGCTAAATGTGAATAGGCCAATCGTAGAAAGGTGAAAAGCTAACTAGGTAAATAATGACTCTATTTACACTAATATTATGGACTTCTCTATCTACAAAAATTAGATTGTCACATTCAAAAAAATTCTCTAGATTGTGAGATTTTAATATATGACAAATTACAAACAATGTAGATATACAAGATTTTCTTTTCATATATCTCATGGACATGCAAACATAACATACATCACTTGACACATACAATAATACACAAACAAAAACTGCAAGTTATAAATGATATGAACACAATTATTCAAACATAAGTTTGATACAAACACATTAATTATCTCTACCATGCATTTGAATACCTCAATTGAGTGACCAAATTGATAGAGGTTTGAATTATTCTACTCATAAAATCATCAACAAAATTTAATAGTGCTTCTTAAAGTAGGAATTCATTTTTTTCAATTGAAAAGAGATTTTGGATTATTTAGTGCATCAAAATGTAAAGTTTCAAGAAGTGGTTATTGAATAACAAGAAAGTTATTTAAAGTGCAACTTGATTCCTAAACTATAGTATCATGACAACATGCATTTATGCCATTAAAGTTTTGTTACATAAATTTATAAATAAAGTTTGAGTTGAATTAAATGAAATATTTGAATTTCCTAATAAAACTATTATAAAATAAGAGTCTTCTATCCTTCTTATCTTCTGAAGAATTAGTAGTCTTATGGTAGTTCACAATTTTAGGCAAAACAAGAAACAATAGTTATAGAGATTCTTTAAAAATTCTAGAGCTCTACATATGTGGCACTCTAAAACGTCTATCTTTCTTGAACATGTCCTACTTAAAAAAAACACGTCATTTGACCCACAACCATCAGCATTAAAATATTCACTAACACAAAACAAATATAATATCAATTAAGATTGTAATTGATTTATTATATAATATAAACAATTTAAGCATGATAAGGTGTGTGGAAGGTTATGGATAGTTAAAAAGGGGTAATTTGGTTCTAATATTAGGTTAAATGTTTATACCTCATTAGGTGCCACTAATAACTAATGTATTTCTATCCTTGATGAATAGTATAGTAGGTAAGTTATTACAAAACTCTAGAGAATTGCCTTGTGAAGGAAAGGTTTCCTCAAAGAAAAAACAAAATTCAAGAGCATATAAGAAACCTCAATCATGACGATGTTGAAAAATATTGTCTTTGATGTCAAAGTATTGGAAGGGCACATGGCCCAACCTACTTTGGAGGTTTAAATTGCAAAAAAAAAAAAACTTAGACAACCCCCGACCCTTGGAGCTAGCCCATTTGGGGACATTTTAGATAAAATAAAATAAATTAATTTTATTATTTTTGAGGGCTCCCCAAAGTGGGATGACCCCCTAGAAGGGTGCACCCACCTTGGGCAATGAAATTAAAAATAAAATAAAAAATATTATTGTTGTTGGGCTAACCCCCTTGAAGAGTCACCCCTCTTGGGTGATATAAAAAGAGGTTGTGAGGAGGTTTCAAATCAATCATTTTTTAAGGAATATTTTGTATATGAAGAGAAAAAATAAAAAGATATTCAAGAAGATTTTTGAGATATACATGAGTAGATTTATAGCAGAGATTTGTGAGGAGAAAAAGAAGAGACACAAGCAATATCATGGCAGTTTATGAGCATATTTCACGGAGACATTATTGCAGATTTTGTGAAAATATTATTGTTGATTTTGTAAAGATTATATTACAGATCTATGGGAGAAAGTTTGGCATATTGTGAGGTGTTAGAGTAGGTCTAAAAATTTTCTAGTTAAAATTATCATATTATTTGTGTGGAGGTTAGAGCCTCTTATTGAAAGAGATTGGAGTCTCTTGATGAGTTGGTTGGGAATTGGAGTCTTCAATGGGTTGGTGCCTACAAATTTTGTGAGATTTATACTAGCAATATTTTTTTTGTGGTTTTCTCTCGTAAGGGTTTCCACATAAAATTGTGTCTCTTGTGCATGTTCATATTTGCTACATCTTGCATGAATGATATTGATATGGATAATTAGAACTTGAAGTAAAATTGATATGCTTGATTAAGTTAAGGAGTAAAATTATAATCTTTATTGATTCACCCCCCTCTTAGTATAAGTGTGTGTTTCATCAATTGGTATCAGAGTGGGTTCCTTCAGAGATTAGCCTAACTACTTAAAGGTAGATCTTGGTAGCACACATGATTGAAGGACACGGTTTCTCCTCAAATATGACACCATATTTGATGGATCAAATTATGATTTTTTGAGGATAAGGATGGAGACTTACTTGAATGCGCTTGGGTATGATATTTGGAGATAAGTTGAAGTTTGTTATACTCCTCTTACAACCCCATTAATGGATCAAGCCAAAAATAAAGTAAGTGAGAACAATGCAAAAGCTAAAAATGTAATCATGTGTGGACTATTCGAAATGGAGTTTGTGAAGGTTATGCATCCAAGTGTAAACTGGAAATTCAACCCAAGGTCATGGAGATAATAGGAAACAAATCACACAACTATTATATGCAAACCCTAATTACTCAAACAAGATCCAATATATTCAATAGAAAACATACAATAACAAGTCAAACCAGATTTCAATAAATTGACATCTTCACCTTCACCGTATTGCCATGAATGACTTCCATTGATCCTTCTTTGTAAGATTTATTCTTAGCTATGGTTATGCTATTTTGTCGCTATGAAGCTTCAAGTATATTTGAGGATTGCAATGGTGCCAACCACCAAAGTTTAAGAGTTTGTGGTTATCTATGAACATGCAACAAGGCTTAATTTTATAGAAATGCTTATTTCATATGAATGATCTAGATCAAAAGATGAAAGATCAGGATCAACAATCGAGGTCTGTTGAGAGGAAATAGATTGAATAGTTAACTAGCCTTATTGATCCAATCAAGGGAATTAATTGGATAATCAATGGAAATTGATTTATTAATTAGTGGGATTTGAATAATCAGTGGAATTGATTTGTTAGTCAACATATTAGATTGAATAATCAGTGGATATAATTGATCATTCAACAGAGTTGATTGAATAATCAATGGGTGTGATTGATTAGTCAAATGTGTGAGGATAATTAATTAATCTTTTAGAGGAATGTGTAAACAAAGGTTGAATTAATAAACAAAAATTTATTTATTAATAGATCATGTTGAATGAATATTGGAGAATTAAAAATTAATTTAATTATTTAATCTAGAAGTGGGAAAGGTATTTAATTAGATAATCTGTACCAATTATTTAATATGAGAAGGGTGTTTGATGTTAATTAAATAATCACATATAACTATCTAATTAAAATAGAAGAATTGGTGAAGTTAGCGACATAATTAAATAAATATATATTTATTTAATTAATCAGGAAGAACAATGTTAAAATAGGACATTATTAAATAAATATTATTTATTTAATTAGAGAGAGAATAATGATAAATTAATACTTTATTAAATAAATATGATTTATTTAATTAGTCAAGGGTGATGGATAATCAGGAGTTAATTAAATAAATAAGATTTATTTAATTAGTCAGAAATGATGAATTTGAATGAATTAATTAATTAATTAATAGTAAAATATGAAAGTTGATAGTAATTAAATAATAAGGTATTATTTAATCATTAATAAAAAAGGTCTCGTTCGCAAGTGAGGACAATTTAGGGTATCTACACCAAGAAGATGAAGAATAAAGGACATATATCAAGTGAAAGTTCAAGTGATGAAGAGGCACACTTTATAAGAAAGTACAAGAAATTATTCAAAAAAAAGAAAGGTAAGTCAACTCTTAAATGTTTCAATTATAGTAGAATAGGTCATTTTGCTTCTAAATGTCCATAGGCCGAAAGTGAAAGTAGTGAAGAGGAAGAAGAATACTACAAAAGGAAAGGGGGGAAATATCACCATTACAAGAAAAAGGATGTACAAGGGAAGCAAGAAATTCCAACAGTATAAAAAGAGTCTCTACATTCAAGAAACAAGTAGCTCATCCAAAGAAAGCAATGTGTACGGAAGCTTCCCTAATAGTGATCAAGAGGAGACACTCTTTATGGTGATGGAGGTAAAGGAGGATGAAGATAAAATAAAATAAGAAAGAGATTTGAAAGGACACATCAAAGATAATGAAGAAGATGATCTTGAGAAAGAACTCAAATTTTCCTATAACAAGATCAAGAAGCTCAAGAAAAGGAATTCAAGACTAAGGTCACAACTTCAAGAATATAACGAAACTAAAATGAAATCATCCCAAAGCTTTGAAGAATAAAAAAAGATGATCATAGATTTGAAGGTTTAAATTGAAGAAGCAAAATGAATTGAAGAAGTCATAAGAGATTAGTTGAAGGAAAAGGAATTGGAGTGTGAAAAGTTGGAGCTTGAAGTTGGTTCCCTAAGGAAGGAGTTTGAAAAATTGAATCAAAGCATAAAGTTTGAAAAGAGCTTAAAAATTCTAGAAGACATTATAAACTCCCAAACATTGCCATTTATTAAGACTAGTCTTGGTTTTTAAGAAAAGATAACCAAGGAAGGTTGAGGCTCTAAGGCTATAGAGTTACCAAAGAGGGAAAATGAATAAAAATCTAAAAGATACAAAAATGTGATCAAAGGTTCCATCAGTGGTGATAGCTCAAAGAAGAGAGAGAGTAACATTTCTCACAAAGGCAACAATCAAGGGTTCAAGAGACCTGTAGACATGGACAATATACCAATCACACCTAATCTCGATTTTACTAACACCAATTCATCCTAAATCATCTCTCTGCTAATCATTTAATTAAATAATCTCTATTTAATTAAATTCATCACATTTCATCTCTTCATTAAATAAATCAATTTTATCTGACCAAGTCATCATCTCCTATTAATTAAATAAATCATTTTTTTATTTAATTAATCCTATAGTCCCTCTTTTAATTAACTAATTCATTTTATTTAATTAATCTTTAAAGTCATTCCATCAAATTAAATAAATTAATCTTTATTTGATTTAATTTAACACCATCTTCTTTAATTAAATAAATCAAAACCTTTATTTAATTAAGTCTAGATCATTTTCCTCTCATTTTGATTTATTTCAATCCAAAAATCTAAATCAAATGGTCAAATCAGCTAATCCCTCATTAAATTAATCAAATCCTGATTACCTCTAGATTTTGCCACTTGCAAATGAAAATACATTTAAATGATTCATTAAATCTCTATTTTCTTTCAACATGGCATAAAAGGAGAATATTCTTCCAAATTTGAAAATCCCTCCAAATAGGATTTGTCCTTCCAACAAAGCATTTAACTCCTCTTACATGTCCTTGTGCATTGAGCCAAGTGGCATTTAATTCATTTTTTTCTCCCTCCAACAAGCCAACTTTCAAATTTAAAATTCCACCTAATATCATTTATTGGCACATTCATCAAAATGTGCTCAACCTTCATCCTCTCACATCTTGACAAGTGGCATTTGGCCATTGGTTGAAGATTAGTCCCACATTGCTCCATTTTGCTAATTCCTCCATCTTGTCTTTTTATAAATAGAAGGCTTATTTTGTATTTTGGATCCACAACTTAGAGCAAAGTTACTCTCTTCACATTGAGAGTTAATTTTATCCATTTCATATCAAGTGTTCATTAATTTTCATGGTTTCATAGCAAGGTTATGCCAAAATTTCATCAAGGAGCTTCAATCATTCACAAATCATCATCAAGGTTGCATAGGAGTTGGGAAAGGGCCAATTTCCATATCAAATTGGCACCAATTCCCCCACGGGATTGAGAGTTTGCATGTTTAAATAGGATTTCAATTGCTTTCTTTGCTTTGTTCTTCAATTTCTTTCCTATTTGAGCATTGTAGATGAATTTTATGGGGAATCTTGGTTCTTACTTGCATTTGGATCTAATATTGTGTTTGTTTATTATGTTTGTGCAGGTCTAGGATTGGGGTTCTACAGGACCATTCCCTCAAATGCAAGTGGAAATGAACAGGTTCCAACATTATTTTTATGGCTATTGTTTCTTTTGCAATAAGTTTGGTCACTTGGCAATAGATTGTAGAGCTCATGCAAAGAGGGATTTGGGATTCCTAGAGAGAAACTATAATCCATTTGCTCCTCTAATGGACTATAACATCATGTGCTACAAATGCAAGACTTTTGGTCATACGACACATTCTTGTAGAAGTAACTTTTTTGAACCTCCAAGACAAAACAAGGAGGATGTAAATGATAAATCAAAGAGGAATCTACAAAAAATTGGAAGAAGAAGAAGGAACTAGAAATGAAAGAAAAATCCATGCTAGTGCAAGCAACCCTCCATGTGAAAAATGAAGAAAATCAGTGGTACATTAACAATGGTTGCTCAAGGCACATGACAAGGGATAAAATAAATTTTCTCACTTTGAAGGAAGTAAACGGGGGCATTGTAAAGTTTGGAGACAATCCTAAAACAAGGATCACAAGAAAAGGTACTCTTAGTTTTGACAATGGGAAGACAGATCGAAAATGTATTATATATTGAAGGGTTGAACAAGTATTCTAAGTACGAGTAAATTATGTGATCATGGGCACACTCTCACATTTCATCCAAGTGGTTGTGAAATCAAGAAAACAAGAACATGGAAACTTGTTGCAGATGCTAATAGAACTACAAACAATCTCTACACTTTTAGAGATATCAGGGGAGAAAAGTGTTTTTGATTATATAAGCAACATTTACAGGGTGTTGTACCCTTTACACACGGATCCCTCAGGGCCAAAAATGAAGCTAGTTCAAAACATTATCAAAAATTCTATAACCAAAAACAATGGAAATAAGACACAGACACAACACATTAACAACAAAACTCCAACACCACCTAGACTTGAACGCTAACTATCTACACTTTCCCATTTTTGAACTAGGAGGTTTAAACCATCGTCCCCAATCTAGTTGGGACCTTCCTCTACAATATTCTTATTTGCTTCCTCCTTGATGACGTCAGATAGAGTGATAGCAAATCTGTAAATCATTTTGATAGTGAATTGGGCCAGACAATTGAATTTCTGCTCCAAATTAGTAACCCATTCCTACAGCACACTGAGGTCCTTATTCTTGCCCTTCCTACTTTGGGTCTCCTCTTCCCCTCTAACTCTAGAATCAAAGGAGTGAGCGGAGTCATCCTTAAGCATTTCATTCGTGTAAAAGAAATTACTAGGGCCCTCCACAAACCTTTCTTCGATTTCCTCAATAGTGTCTTTTTTGCCTTCAGTTTTGCCACCCGTCTGCTCCAAATCAATAGAAATCTCATCCATCAGGGCACCTTTTTTGTTCTTCACCAATCTGTGGGACCTCCTCACACTATTTCATTTCCTCCCCACCTCAAATCTTGTAGCCACCATGGTGTTACCCTTAGATTATTTTTCCTCAGTGCTTCTCCCTTAGTTGTTAGTGGCCAACAAGTCCACCTAGCCTAGAGACACTTTTTTCCCCTTCTTCTTAGTAGTGGGTCTAATGTCCTTCTCGATGGGTTATGGTACAAAGGGAGAAGAGTGTTGCATGGAACAATAAGATGAGATTTGGTTATGGTACTGTTATCAATAGTTTTGCACCCTGCTGAATGCAGTATTCAGCAAACTACTGAAACATGGAAACCTCTTTCAGATGTGGGTGATCTTACGCGAAAGAGGAATCTTCAAAGTGAGCTGGTTCTCCGAATGATGAATTCTATTCTAAAACAGCTTCTGAGGAAAGGGATGAAGAATAATTGAACATAAAAACCTATTTCTAAAAGATGATTCACCAAACTTATAAGAATTCAGACCTAACCACTCATAACAACTTCTCTATTGCAGTAATCCTCACAATCTCATTGGCACACATCCCATCAGTGATTCGCATGAAGATCTGGAAAACAAATACAACATGCAACCTGAAACATGTAATTTTGAAACACCACCTATAACAGCAAGACATAAAAGGATTTCAATTTGAAAACACAAGTACATTTGATTGCTATTACAAAATTTGAGACAGAAAATAAGGAGGAATTTGCTGCTCTATTAAAACTGGAAGTATGTCAATCTATCTAAACTGAGTATCAAAAGGTTTACAAGCTCCCTAAAATGAGTAAGGGCAATAAACTGATCTGAACTGCTGAGAATGGAGAGTTGAAAGACTAAATCTATCAAAAGAACTCTCAAGGAAACCCTAATTCGAGCTCAGAAAAAGCTCAAGGAAAAAAGGCCTCAAACAAACTCAAAAAACTGCTTTAAAGTAGAAAAAAGCACAAAGCTTTTATGATTACACTATCAAGCCTCTAAAAATAGGCTAATCTTACTTTAAAAGCACAAAAAAGACCTTATCTCTCCAAGATAAGTCTGGAATCCGACCAAGAGGAAAGGTCAATAAAAGATCTGCTAAAAATAGCAAGAAAACATAAAGCAATTTATAGAATATCGCTTTTATGCTTCTGCTTTACAAGATGCAGATTTTTACAATTTGCTTATTTTTGCAATTAAAGATTAAAAAATCTTTTGCAAAAAGAAAAAACTCCTTATTTCTTCATTACAACATTCTGATTTTTTTTAAAATCATAAAAACATTAATCATAATCATCCTCTTTTCACCTAAAAAAAAAATTCATTGATTTCTTTAAAATCAATTAAAATCAAAACCCTAAAATAGGTAATCATCAAAACCCTAAAATAGGTAATCATCAAAACCTAACTCTACATTACTAGGGGCAAATTCACCATTACATTCTCATTGTTTTCTCATAAAACAATAATATGACCTACATCCAAGTCTTCACTTTCCACTAAGGAAAAAGAATAAATCAAGACCTAACCATCGACCTAGGCACATGATTTCGGCCACCCTCAAATACATTAGACTTCAGACTTTGAAAAACATAAGGCATAAATTTAAAATTTTGACCCCATTTTGAGATTTGACATATGCTTAAAATCGAACATTTTGGATGATGATGATATTCAAATTAGGCATGAGGAAATAGGGTCAAACCCTAATTATCATTCATTTCACCCATGATTTGAGAAGGAAACTCTATCTGAAAGAAATTTGTCACCATGATGGTGTCGAATTCGAGCTCGTGTGCTTTGAGAGTTTGGCCTTGCCTTCTGATAGTTGAAATTTCATCTTGGTAAGCTTATTTTCTTTGTATTGGAGTTCTCCTACTTCATTTTAAAGTGAGAACAATCTCTATGGGCACGACCTATCATACTTCACTGACTTTACATACTCCTGTGCTTTGCTATGCTTTGGTCGAACTCAGCCTCTGTCGAGAGACTCCATGAGAGAGCTCGCTTGTTTTCCTTTTTGCTTCCTTACACTGTGACAGGGGTAAGCTATATGCTCATTGTTTCTATGGATTCACATTCTTGCTCTTTATGGCTTGAGGCCGTGGCTAATCATGATTACTAACACTTTTGTCTTGCATTCCCTGTGCTTACATTTATGTCTCTGTGAGCTCGACCCAACTGAAAGTTGAACTGTCTTTTAAGGGTTTGAAAGCTTGTCCTCTGGATTCTATCTGAAACTCTTGGCCACAGCCAAATGCACTCTCCACACCATTGGCTGGTAAGCCATCTTTACTAGATATTTTGCCCCTCAGAGATTTTAAAAATCTCCTCCTTACTCATGAATTTTTTGGCCATGTATACTATAGGAAGTACTAAAAGAAAACTTGGGCTCAACCCACAAAATAAATTCTCCTTTCATGCATATTTGATAATGAATCCCCTCGTGGGTATTGAGAAAAATGAATGAAAGTTGCATTTCCTTTTACTTTGAGGCTCGAACTAGCTGTGTAATTTGCATATTTTGTAGTTGGACTTCCTTTGAATGTAAAACCCAAAATGGGTATCATAGGTTATTACATTTTCCTGCACCTTGAATGCAAACCCTCATGTGGGTATTATAGATAATTGAGAATGGTTCTATTTCGAACTCCTAGCTTATGAGATGGACCTAAACAGTGATGCTTTGCTTGCTATCCTGAAGCTACTCATTGATAGCTGTATTAACAACCAAGCTTGATTTATAATCGTTTCCTTTTGGAAAAAATGTCTGATTGTATGATATTCAGAAAATACATCCTTTGGTTTGCCGATAAAACTTCAAATGGGTAAATAAGATTCCAGAAATGTGACCTCACTTTGCATCACTTACTGTCTTTCACACTATCTCATTCTAGATTCTTTAACCTTACCAAACAACAACATTTCCTTCTGCTTTTGAACTCATGTGAAACCTTAAGTTGAAGCACAACACCATGGCCTAAAAGCCACCTTATTTCTCCTTAGTGCAAAAATTAACAATTTTTGAGATACCTTTGCTATTCCCTCTTCAAGTCTTCATCGTTCTGGAATGAAGCTGTCTACTTTGCATTCACTGATGCTGCATTTAATATACCTTCAGAAAAATAAAAGAACATGATGGGAATAACAAAAATATGTGTGCTTGTCTATATTCAGTGTATGGCTTGACCTGTATGATCAGTGGTTTATGCTTTTGTTGGTATTTCTATGCCTGTTGATTTTCTCCATACGAGTGCTTGATAGCGAGAAGAGAACTAAGCATTGTCTGAGAACTCCCGTATGACAAAACACTTAACTTGTTTAGAAAACACACCCAACTAGGTAAATTGAAAAATGTTGAAAGTCTGATTCTGATGGTATTTACATCTTGTTTGCTTCCCTATTTATACCTTAAATGTCATTGATACTAAAATCTTCCTTACACATAGAAACTCCTTTTAAAATTAACTCTATAGATTACTTACTCAATGTATAATTTGTTCATTCTTTAAACAATTCTAGCGTCTGTCGGTTGTGAAAAGAAGGACCTCTTAAGGTATACTATCTCCATGTTTGTTCATTGTACGCACAGCAGTGCTCCTCTGACTTTCCTTATCCTTAACACAGCAACCCTTTGCCTTCTGCTCTTGGATTTTATGTAGAGGCTTTAAATCGAAACATTATAGCATCATGACCATATGCTACTTAATTTTTCCCTTACCATTCTGGAATGAACACTTCTTACCTCAAAACTCCTAATGTTGTATTTTTCTTTACCAGCCAACTAGGATTGCTAACTTATTTAACACTTGCATGCACTGTCAGTGGCCCATACCTCCCTATGTATATGCTGCCTTTATGAGATGATCATTCATTGCACAATTACCTTCTTGAATGAAAATATGAAACAATGTTATCTGCTCTCCCTTATTGAAAGGTGCTTTTCGCAATCAGGCATTATGTATGCCTGTTCACTCTCAGAAATGGGAAATAGCTATAGCATAACATGAAACAAGACACATTGTTTTTTCATAGCAGCAAAAAATGACCATACAACAATATTGTGATGAATGTACTTAGTTGAATCAATGAGCCAATCTAAACTAACGGTCCATCTGTAGCTTTCAGAGAACACCTTCTGCTTGTTATGAGTGAACGGTTAGTTTGATGGCTTGAAAGATGAACTCTGTTTTACCTTTTCAGTTGTATATTTACTTTCTCAATGAACATGATGATGCAATCTCTTATCAGCCCACTTGTAATGAGTAGGGCAGCATGTCGAGCTCTACCCTTGTGGGATCCCGTTTTCCTCCACATGATTGGTCTTCGAATAATGTTTCAGCTTCATGACTTAACCTATACCTACACAAGGAAGCAAACAATCATTAGCATTAAAAATAGAACACGATATTGCTACTTCTCCTCTACTCACTTCTTCCATACTGCATTTGATTGATTGTTTCAATGTATTGCTAATAGTATACTATACTATTGTAGGTGCATCATATGAGTTACGTCATAGTCGGAGCCACTGACACCTTTCTTTTCTTCGTACAGGTCAACAAAGCTCAAGATGACGAGGTGCGCCATTCAACATCAAGCATCGATAATCAGGCAATGATGACTATGTTGTTGCTTATGTGTTTTCCTTTTGCATCTTCAGTAGTGCAATGTGCTGTTAGAAATGCATTGTCACAGTCACAGTTATATCCACAACTTGTGTGGATCTTTGATTTCAATTCTACTTTTCAGTTGAAAAGAAAATGCATTTTATGCAATGTTGTAATACTATTTTGATTGTGAAATCAAATGAAACCTTGTAAAAATATGAGTTATTTTTTAAATGAATAAAAGTATCTGGAATACTATTTTGCATGTGTACTCAATTCTGTCTTTCTTTTAAATCTACAACATCTGAATGGCACTCTGCAACTCCATAACTTCACTAAAATGCATAACTGTTACTTAATGCAAAAAGTAATGCGAAACAACATTTAAAATCCAATCTGCAATTCCACTTTATGAAAAATAATAATCAGCTAGCTCCTCCATTTGAGCTAAGGTGAAAAATATGTAACAGGTACAAAAGGATGGGACATTTAAACTTTGATAATATTGTGAATATTAGCCATAAGTAGGCTGTAAGGTACATGTCGAGGATAAAAAAGCTATCTAATATGATATGCAAACAATGCTAATGTGGAAATCAAACAAGATCAAGTTTCAAATAAAAGGAGTATTCTACATCAAATCCTTTGGAACTCATTCATGCTGACTTATGTGGGCTGACAAGAACCAAAAGCTTACAAGGTGAGAGCTACTTCATGTTACTAATAGATGATTATTTTAGGATGATTTGAATTACTTTCCTAAAATAAAAATAGGAATCTCTTGAGAAGTTCAAGAAATTTAAAGCTCTATTAGAAAATGAAATCGGTTTGAGAATCAAATGTCTAAGATTGAATAGAGGAGGAGAATTCACTTCAAAAGAGTGAAGATTTTCATGAACATCACAAAATAAAAGGACAATATTCATCTGCAAGGACTCCAAAACAAAATGAAATTGTTGAGAGGAAAAATATGATTGCTTGAGGAATTTCAAGAGAAATGTTGAATGATTCTAATATTAGTGATAACTTTTGGAAATAAGAGGTGCACATGATAATGTATGTTCTAAATCAGGCACAATTAGGGTAAAAAGTAATAAAACACCCTACGAGCTATGGAAGGGAAGGCATGTATTAATGAATTATTTTAAAGTGTTTGGAAGAAAATGTTACATCCAATAAGATTACAAAGACTTGGAAAAGTTTGATTCCATGTGTGATGAAGGCATCTTCCTTGGATATTCCATGAGAAGGAAAGCCTATAGATGTTATAACAAGAGATTGCACGAAATTGTTGAAAGTGCAAATGTGAGAATTCATGATAAGTAGAGGAGGAACTTGAAAATGGAGAGGTTGATCAATGAAATCCAAAAACTCCATCAAAAGCACCCACCGAGACTCCATCCAATTTGTTTGAAAAGAACCATCCAAAAAAATGGATCATTGGTGACAAAGATACATAAATTCAAACAAGGAGGAGATTAGCAAGTTCATCTGAATATGCAAACATGTGTTTTCTCTCTAAAATGGAATTGATTTTTTTTATAGAATTAAGTGAAGACAAGCACAAGATAAAAGGATATAGAAGAAGAGTTGGATCAAATTAAGAAGAATGAAACTTGGGAACTTGTCCCAAGGCTTAAGGATAAGAACACAATTGGCACTAAGTGGGTATTTAGGAATAAGTTGAATGAGGATGGCCAACTTGTGAGGAACAATGCAATATTAGTATGAAAGGGATGCACTCAAGTCGAAGGAATTGATTTTGAAGAAAATTTTGCCCCCCATTGCTCGTATGGAGGCTATAATAATGTTCATAGCACTCGTTCATTTCAATAATTTCAAAGTCTATCAAATGGATGTCAAATCAACCTTTCTTAATGGAAACTTGGAGGAAAAAGTGTATATTGAACAACCAAAAGGGTTTCTCCTATCAAAGAACGAGGACTATGTATGCAGACTAAAGAAGGCATTATATAGGCTAAAGCAAGCCACCAAGGCTTGGTACTCAAAAGGTATTGTCGATAACAATCTATACATCAAAATTGAAGGTGATCATCAGTTTATTGTTGTAGTTCATGTGGATGAAATTATTTTTAGAGGTAGCAATGATAAGATGTGCCAAGAGTTTGCAAAAAACATGCAAAAGGATTTCAAAATGTCCATGTTTGGTGAGTTGTATTTATTTCTCAAGTTGCAAATTTCTCAATCATATAAGGGGATATTCATTTCACAAACCAAGTCTATTAAAGAAATGTTGAAGAAGTTCAAGATGAAAGACTACAATCTAGTGAGTACTCTCATGGTCATATGATGCAAATTAAGCAAGGATGATGAATCTTTAGAGGCAAAACAAACTCTATATAGGTCCATGATTGGAAGTTTGTTATATGTGACAACAACAAGACCTAACATAATGCAAGAAATTGGTTTGGTGGCATGGTTTCAAGCTGCACCAAAGGAAACAAATGTGCAAGCAATTAAGATAATATTCAAATACCTAAAGGGCACTATAGATTTTGGGTTGTGGAACCCAAGAGGTGAAGATTTCACCCTCGTAACATACACAAAGACAAAATGGGTTGGAAATATTAATGATAGAAAAAGCATAAGTGGAGGTGCATTCTTTCTTCGCCCCAACCTCGTATCATGGTTAAGTAAGAAATAAGAGTCAATTTCTTTGTCCACAACAAAAGTGGGATATATTGTAGTAGATTTTTGTTACACTCAAGTCCTTTGGATGAAGCAAACCTTGAAGGATATTAAGGTTGAGTATGAGCATCCCATTTCCATGTTTTATGACAATACAAGTGCAATCAACATCTCAAAGAATCCAATCATGCACTCTAGAAGAAAACATATTTTGATTAAATATTATTTCCTAGGAGATCAAGTGGTTGATCAACAAGTAAAGTTGGAGTATGTTGCTACAAAGTAACCAATTGTAGATATTTTCATGAACCCATTACCAAAAGAGACTTCTGAGTACTTGAGCTTGAGAAATTAGGAGTGATATCACTCCCATCCAATCACTAAATGCTTCAAAAGAAGCATATGTTCAAGGGAAGCTATTCATTGAATTATATTTCAACCCCAAGATACCTTTGCCATTTATGTCAAAGGGGGAGAAGTAGAGTAAGGGGGAGCATTCCAGTCAAGGGGAGCATGCCAACCAAGGGGGAATCTCAGTCAGTGGGAGCATATTAGTAAGTGGAAGATGTATGGTCATGTTGCATTTAAAGATTATTAATTTATAGGGTTTCCATCAATGACAAAGGGGGAAATTGTTGAAATACATTCTTATTGATGTCAAAGGATGGGAAGGGAACATGGTCATGAGAGCCAATTATGTCTCATTTTATGCCACATTTTAGCCTTTTTCGTATGCCTTCGTAACCATTCCCACATTCCATTTTCATCTCATTTTACCATTGTATGTTGCTTATGATTTAATATATATAAGTGATATTTAATATAGCTTTTGGATAAAAAAAATGGAAAATAATTATTGGTTGTCTTTACTAATAATTGTTGTTAGTTCAAGATTGGAAGACATAGCATGCAACATTAAAAGTTTGTGTAGCTAGAGAAATTGTTTATTTATGAGCAACTTCTTTGTCTCTTTCTAGCGCTCATTATTCATCACCAACTCAACATTCAAATACTCCACGTGGATGAGGAATAACCCATAACAAGGAGGTGGTTGCATAGTTGTTGGAGGAGAAAACTGAAATCCACATTCTTCTATAATAACTTATGGTTTTGATCACGTGGGAGAATAATATGGAGGATGTGCTTTCTTGAGGAAACCAAAAATATTAGTTTATGGAAGAGGACACAATTGTTAGCTGCGTGGAAAACAAAAAATCTCTTGTTCTTTGTTCATCATTACAACAAAGTTGTTTTCATTTATAGCTAGTAGTCAAGGTTGTATTTATTATTATATATTTTGTTGGCTACATGCCAAAACAAATAATGTATTATTGTATGCAATTGTTAAAGGTTGCGTATATATAAGCAACATAATGCAGACTTGGGGGGAGGAATGTAAGAAACCAATATTATTTCCAATAAAATATTACCAGAGCTGATTTCAAAAATTATGTAAGTTCTTCATCTTCAAATGGTTCGCTGGGAGGAAGGGCACCCCCTCTATAGCTGTCGATTGAGTGTAAATACTTTATTCTTCTACAAGGTGTGTGTGATTATTTGGTTAAGCATTATTATGGATTGATATTTTTGCTGCTATAATTCTATAGTTGATATCTATGTAAGTTATCTATTAATTCAAATTGAACTATCTGTTATAATTTATGTGTAAATTAAGTATGATGTTGATTTGAGTTCTATTCCTTCACTTTGGATTTTATGAATTTGGTAATTTGTATTAAGTTTCGGTTATAGAGTTTGTTGTGTGAGTAGATCCTGTCGCCAGGAAGTGACAATTCCTATCACTAGAATTATTTCAACTTTCAATAGGTTTCTTTTTCATAGGTTGTATTTGTAACCACTCATCTCATGACTCTCAACCCTTGTGCAAATTGCCACAATACCTTTCATCAGTTTACGATCCCCGGATTGACACTTAGACCAAGCTGAAATCTTTCTTATCTTTTATCCCAATTTTGGCCTATCACATGGGTCGACCTATGTTGGAGGTTTAAATTGCAAAATAAAATTAAAATAACTTGGATGATCCCCCTGGAGCCACTCCATTTAGGGAAATTTAAATAAAATAAAATAAATTAATTTTGTATTTTTTGAGGGCTTCCCAAAGTGGGACAACCCTCTAGAAGGGTGTGCCCACCTTGGGCAATGAAATTTAAAATAAATAAAAAAATATTATTGCTGCTAGGCCAACCCCCTTGAACAGTCATCCCTTTTGATTGAAGAGGAATCTTGGGTGATATAAAAAGAGGTTGTGAGGAGGTTTCAAATCAATCAATTTTCAAGGAATATTTTGTATATGGAGAGCAAAAATAAAAAGCTATTCAAGTAGATTTGAGATATATGTGAGCAAATTTATAACAGTGATTTGTGAGGAGAAAAAGAAGAGACAAAAGCAATATCATGGAATTTTATGAGAATATTTCGTGAAGAAATTATTGTAGATTTTGTGAAGATAATATTCTCAATTTTGTGACGAGTATATTGTGGATCTAGGAGAGGAAGTTTGGCATATTCGTGAGAAGGTCAAAGAGAACATCTAAGAAGTTACAAGTTAAAACTATCATATTGTTCTTGTGGAAGTTGGAGCCTCCTACTTGAGGATATCATGAGGTTGAAGCCTCTTATTGAAAGAGATTGGAGTCTCTTGCCAAGTTAGTTGGGGATTGGAGTCTCTAGTGAGTTGGTGCTTACAAATTTTGTAAGAATATTTATACTAGAAAGATTTAACTATGGTTTTCTCCCATAAGGGTTTTCATGTAAAATTATGTGTCTATTGTGCATGTTCTTAATTGCTACATCTTGCATGAATGATCTTGCAATGAATAATTAGAGCTTGAAGTAATATTCCTATGCTTGAATTAAGTTAAGAAGGAGTAAAGTTTTAATCTATATTGATTCACCCCCCCTCTCAGTATAAGTGTGTGTTCCATCAAATGAAACCTAGGAAAATATTTACAAGAACCCAAAAACTTAGTTAGAGGCTCATTAGTAGCAAATGCATCTAAATGAAGAGTAAAATGTAGTATTTGTGTATAAACCAACTAAAGATGTAATGGTTGTAAATCTATGTCACGATTAACTACACAAGGATATTGATAAATGATTTTATGTGTACCTTTCATATTCTTATTTTTAGTAAGATAATATTCCAAATTGATAATAAAAAATTTCTTGAAACCATAAGAATTTGGGAGACATGCATTTAGTGGCTCCTTTATTCTTGGAAATGGTGGAGGGAAAATAGATAAATAAAATAATAAACTTATTTAATTATTTAGCTATGAGAGTTGGAAAATATGAGAATTAAATAGTAAAATTATTTAATATGTGTGAGAGGGAAATAACTAATTAAATAATAATATTAGTATTTGATTGGGTGGGATACATTAGATGAGTTATATTAACTAACTAATTTTATCATTTAGGTAATTTTAGACAAGGTTGTACTAAGATAAATTTGTGTCCACACTAAGTATCATCATCAGTGTATAAAAGATGTATCGTGAGTCACATCATTTAAAGAGAAAATAATCAAATGTAAAATATCACTATGCCCACATCATTTCCACCATCTATGAGAGAAATAGAAGCAACATAAGGTGCATGGATAAGTGAAGTAAGAGTATCTAGAAGGGAAAGAAAGGAAATAACTTAGTCAATGAAGAAGGAGAATATAAACACTTGACAAAAATAACACTTCCATAAATAATATAACCCTAATGTGATAACATGATACAAGTGTATCAATTGTAGTAGGACCAAATACCAAATTATGCAAACTTGTACAAACATATCAAAATATATACTAGAGGCAAGAGTAGAAGCCATAGACAATGAACTATGAGAATCTACGATAAAATGTTTTAACAAAGAATTAAACAAGTGTGGATGGGTATAGATCAAAGATAGGTCATATAATAAATATCAAAACCCTAATACAGACAAATCAACAATACACAAGTAAAGGGTGGATCTAAATAATTAAATAGGATTAAAAAACTAATGCAGAATGAATAGACCTTAAGGTCAAACCTTAGGTCACAAAAAATGTAAAGATAATAATTTTTTTAAATATAATTAAATAAAGTTATTCATGTTGAAAGACGCAAGACAACTGAGAGGGGGGGTGAATCAGTTGTCACCAAACACAAACTCAAATATTCAAAAACTTATCCATTTCTTATCCACTTAATTATGTTATTAAGTATGAACATGAAATGCAAATAACAGAAAGCAATATCAACACAGGAAACACCATATTTACGTGCAAAACCCAATGAGGGAAAAACCATGATGAGGATTAACTCACAATATAAAGTGATTGCACAACTAAATACAAAGAGGCTCATTGCTAAGGGCTCACTACCTAAAAAGACTCACTATCTGGATACAAAGGCTCACTACCTATAGAAAGGACTCACTATCCAACAAGGAGGATCACTGCCTACAGATACAAAAGATTACATAAAGATCCACCACAACAAATTACACACATTTGCAGCCTTGATCAGAAGAATTGGAGACACCGTCAGCTCACTGCTTTCAAGAATCTAACACATTAAGGTACTGCTGCCTCAATTCACTTTCGCACAACTCTACTTCTCGAACTTGTGGCATACTTGATTGATTCATTTGCAACATCTCAACTTATATTTATACCCTCTTCAACCTTATAAACTTTCTCCAAGGTCGGCTACACACACTTCATTTCATAAATTCAAATTAGGTCGGCAACTCAACATTCCCATGGTCGAAAGGAATGGGAGTGGACCAAACCAACACTTAACCAAGAACCAAAACAATGTTTTAGATCAATCACACACTTCCTTAATTAAATTCTTAATCCTTTGTATGAAGTGTAAACACCAAGTTGACCAAACCTAATGAAAACACAAATAAACTTTGAAGTGTATGCTTCTCAACAAGAAGATAACATGGGGATGATTTAAAATGCTTCACCACACACTGGAACACATCTTAGATACCTTTAGATACATCTGCATCAGCTACAACAAACTTCATACTCAAAATACCTTTCACCAATCTACCCAGACTGCACAGACACACATGAAAACTTTGGAACTCGCCTTTCAGAGCACCAAACCATGAACACTTTTTCCAGAACATAGATGCCACCTTAAAAAGCCTTCTACCAAATCCGCAAGACCTAAAATAAGCCAGAAGAGGACTATAGAGTAGAAAAATTTCTCTCAATCCAAAGACAAACAACCCTGCCAATCGGTTCACACAACTTTCTCTCTTCAACAAACCAGTAGCTACAAACCAGTAGATATCACCAACAGATGCCCATAAACAACACTTCAGATCCGCACAAGCATAGGATCAATACAAAAGAAATGCAGAGCACAAACCATAGCACATTCTAAACATACACAACTTTGACTTCTCTATTTAATAATTTTCTCAAAAGAACTTGGTAACCCATCATATCAGCATATCTGCAACATCATAAAGATAGCTCCATGTACTCACAACAACTCAATAACATCTCAACTATACATGCACAATCTGCAACATCTTGTACTGTGTTGACATAAATGACAACACCACCAAGCTTACTCATACTTGCAACAATTCAATCAAACAATAATTAATCTAGATAATAGAGCTAAGATTAATAACCAAATAAATGTTATAATTAATGCTCAAGTGAAATTGCAATACTGTGTCTCACTTTTTGCCCAATATGGACATTTAAATCAATATTTTTAACTAAATCTTCATCTTCTGAGACTTATAGTAGCTAAACCATTAAGAATTTGAAGATGATGCAAACTAGTGGTTTGTGGCAATTTGTGTGTAGATTCTAAATATATATTTTTAAAAAAAATCAAAATAAATCATGAATCTTTCAACATCTCTTTTAATAACTAGTTTTAAACAGAAAATAACATTTTCAGAAAGTAACATTTGTGCCATCCAACATAACTTTTTCTATAAAGGATAAAATTCTAATTTTTGAGATATAAATTCTCAACATCAATATCTAGGGAAAGGATATTTTTCATAATTTTTTGTTACATATATTTTTTTAATTAATTTTTAAAGTCATTTAACTATAATTTGGACATGCATGTGTGTCGTCCAACCTAACTTGTTATGTATATATCAAAATCCAATTTTATTTATTTTTAGTGAAACAAGGACATCAATACCTAGGGAAAGGGTATTTTTTGAATTTTTTTATAATGGTTTACTATTTTTCCACCTCTGTAGAACAAAGAGCTTGATGTTCGAGAAAAACCTATGTTCAGTAAAAATTAAATATTAAATACAAGATAAAATGAAAATATACCAAAACTATACTTGTTGGAAAGCTCATTTCGAGGGCTACAATCTTGAAAAAGATAATTTATAAATGATGTTATTTAATCCCTCAAAAGCTAAAGAATTTTTTTTTTTTCCAGCATTTTGATAGATGCGAAGGAGACTCCATTATGGGTATGATTTAATACCAAAGGGGTTCTATCCAAGGGGGTTTGATCTAAGGGGTTCTTATCTATCCCTCTTCAATTAAAGCCCTTTAGATGAAACCTCTCAAGGCTAAAATCATTAGGTTATTTTTAAAATGATTTCAGACAAAAATCAACATGTCCCAAAAGTGAGACACACTATTGTGGCAACACCCGCTCACATAAATAAAAAATAAAAAATAAATCAAATACATGCGTGCTTAGCATCAGTTTCAATGTATACATCTTTATCCAAATATCATTCAACATTTCCTTGACATTCTATTCTTTGTTGTTGACTTTGATTGTGCACTATCCATGGATAATTCTCAAGTACAAAACTAATCATGTAACTTATGGACTTTATCTCACTAATTCTTATAGACTAGAACATGTTCACCTTAATTTATAGTCTCTAGATGTGTTTAAGGATAAATGATATTTATAAACACCTTTGGAGAATTTTTTAGATTATGCGAGTCAAGTTCTCATCAATTAGACCCCTCGTGGATCAATTACATCTTTGAGCAAAAGATTAAAAGACGTCAAGTAAGCATATAATAGACCTAAGATGATGTTCTCTACTAATTCTCAAATACATGTTGCTAGAATTCTCTAATAAACATTTTATTGATAAAACCCTAACCCTATTCATAATGCTAACTACAACCTACCCCTAACGCTAATGCTAACCCTAACCCTAATAATTTTATGTCTTCAATCTTGCACTGTGAATTATATTAACATATATATCTAATATTAATATATAAAATACACCAAGAGATATCCTTCTTGAGGTGCCTATTGCACTTTTATGTGAGGAATAGATTAAAAAAAGGCACCTCAAGAAGGATATCTCTCGACATATTTTATATATAAATTATAATAAATATGTATATGCTAGTTCTCAAATACATGTAGCTAAAATTCTCTGATAAACATTTTATTGATAAAACCCTAACATGCTCCTTAATATCTTCTAGATGACAGTTCATGATATTTTTAAACAAGTAAATGAATATCTTTAAATACAACAGCCAAGCCCACAAATTAACCAAACATGAGCTAGTGAGTTGGCATGACTATCGAAGCAATCAAAATGACAAAAAGTTGAACTTAAAAGTTTGAGTGTGAAATCTTTGATTGTGGAAGTGACCTAGGTCAAGTCCACACTCATACATCTACTCTTAGATGATAAACAATAAATCTATGGATTTGTTACCTATTTTCACTTATACCTCAATTAGGTAGAGCTTTTGTGATTCTCAAATGAAGAGCAAGGTACATTTTATTCCTACTATATTACATTCATGTGCATAAACAAAATCAGAAGATTACATTACTAAATTGCATTTATGCAGATACAGATAACATAGGAGAAAGTGTACAATCTTTTCAAGAAAAGTAATCTTTATTGATAATGCAAATGGATAATGTCTCACACAAGTCATGAGACTGACTATTTCAATGCAAATAAAAGAAAAACTATACATTTGTAGAAAATAAATGCACATATAGAGAAGGGTGACCCATCATTGCTTGAATGACGAGTCCTAGTTGAGTCTGTCATGCATCAGCTTTAGTCCTTCATGTTTGTCCAACCTCCAATTGTTGCTCCTTGCTGCTACTAGGTTTCTTGCATGAGTGAGATGAAGTTTGGTTAGAGAAATGAAAGATCACTAATCTATATATCTACAAACATCTAAAAACATATAGCTTGACCTTCATTTGCATAAAAAAATAGCTTACTATTGATGTCCAAGAAAACAAGGAGCATAATCAAACACATCCATCATATGCTTAATTTTTATCTAACATGTTTGCTTCTTGTGCAGGTACAAGTGAAATCCTTGTTTCTATTTTTGCATCTGATTAAAACATGTGGGATAAAATGCGGCTCCCACAAGGGTTGAGCCTAGCATGCTCCCCTCATAAGTTTAAAGGGATGGAAGTTCTATTTATCTTAGTGCCTTATCTTGAGTCTTTTCTGCATATTTTTGATAGGAATCAAGATATAAAAATATTCATCTTATCATAGGCATATCCACCTCTCTAGTCCTGTTACTCAGGTACTTGCATGTGAATATCATTACTAAATAGGTGAATATGCCTATGCTAAAGACATCTATCCTTATTTCTTGAGGACTCTATCAAGATATATCAGAAGTAAGTCATGAGAGATGATCAAGGACAGTTAATTGACAGTCAGGTCATAGTACATGAGGCATAAGCTTGGGAATCCAAACAACAGATAGCTAATTCAAATGGAAGTAGCCTGTAAGTGATGAAGAGTACGAAAAGAGCTTCAGAATACTTCAAATGCAAAGAAGGAAGGCATATATTAGCTATCGATGATGAGTGAAAGGCAATGAAACCATAAATGCAACAATGCATTTGTTGTCCCAAAGAGCAGTGTTATGAAAAAGTTCAAAGATAATAGAGACTTGAGAAGTATAATATTTCTATGAACACACAAAGGAAAAATAATGATTCAAACAAATGCAATAAGCATGTTTTATTAAGTGTGTTTTTATGGGACTGTAAAGCAAATGTATTAATTTATAGCTTCAAAGTGATCAATAAGGTCATGAAAATGATTATCATTAATAGTGATTATAAAGAGCAAGATCTTAGGTTCATGCATAGTGAAGATTTAGGGGACTATGGGAAAATACAAAGGAAATTTTGAAGGTATTGGTTGGCAAAATTTTGTGTCAAGAGGTCTGAGTCAAGAAGAGACAATAGTGGCAGTTCAAAAGTTGACAAAGCTAGCAAAAGGTGATTGCAGTTATAAAATGCAAAGAAACTTTTAAGTTATTAAAACTTTTGACTTGTAGAAAGGGGTCTTAGCCTTGGCATCAACTAGAAGGCTACAAAGACACAAAGTCTTTAGAGAATCACAACCAAGCAAGAGTTTGAAGGACAGTGGTCATGAGATGAAACCAATGAAGGATTTTCAGTGTCCTTGTGCCAATGACATATTGACATTGCACAAATAACCTAGAAGGCATAATTCATGTTGGGAAAGGATAGTCTTTCTGATGGCAGCCACATGAACAAAAGGTAAATCAAATGGATAGTCATAATTGCTATGCATAGGATTGGAGAGAAATGAAAAGTCGTCTCAGGAAAAAATGTTAAGTTACTTGTAGAGAACCTAATTAAAATACAGAGATCTTGTAAGCAAACCCTCGAGTTTCATAAAATCAAAGGTCACCTTCTAGAGTGAGTTGGGAAACCATACATTCTCCAAGCTATTGCAGAAGCCAATGGTGTTAGATAGTGCTTTTAGTGAGTATTGATTAACAACATGAACAAAGATGCTTTCAAAAGCCCTTGAGTGAAAAATGACAATGAGCTCTTGTTAGAAACTTGTAAAAAAATAAAACCCTAATTTTCCTACAGAAGTGTAGGTCGAGCATGTGAAATGCGAAATATACAGAGAATGGCATGAGGAAAATATAAAAGCTTACAATTTTTCTACAAAACCCTCGAGTAGAAGAGTGAAATAAAGTCAACCCAGGAAATCCTTGGGTGAGTGCAATGAATTTTCAACTCAAGAAAAGCTCAAGTTTATTTGCAGAAACCCTCAATTTCATAGTGCTTAAATCTTAAGGCCGAGCCAAGGTATGGCTATTTTCAAAAAAGGAAAATATGTGAACCAAGAAAGGGGCATGGGTTTTGAAAAGCCCAGAAGGAGTACATTTTAACGGAAAAGAAACTTCCTTATTCTTTCATACAAAGGTATTGAGCATTGAGGCTTGCAAATGGAGCTACAGGAAAATAAGATAACCTCTTTATTCTATGTTTATAGAACTTGAAAAAAAAAACAAGCTTTCTCAATAGAGAAAACCACGAAGGCGTAGGTTTTGAAAACCCAGAAAAGAGTCTCAATACCTGTATGTGTGGCCATAACCATAAAAGCAATAGTGTTCCATGTTTACAAATGAAGTAAAATACATAAGGAAAACCCTTGAACAAGTTTTTTTTAAGAAAAACATGGAAACTTCATTATTCTTTCACAAATAGTGTTGAGCAAAAGGGCACAGGAAAACAAACACAGTCCCACCATTGTTTTTTCCTTTAAAAAGCTCGAATAGTGATTGATTTTTACAAAGGAGCAAAAAATAAATGCAAAGAAGATAGTAACAACAAGCTTACCTTCAAGCTTTCCTTTTTTTTTTTGCTCAGAATCTATTGATTATGCCTTGATCTTCATCATAGCAGAATCTCCATAGAAACACTATGGCGGTAGAGAGGAGTTTTCCAGAAGGCTCGACAAGTGCAAATGAAATGCCTTTGCAATGTGTTGCATCAGTTTTGTTTTAGGGTTTCAACCCTAACTTTTGTCGATGAATGACTAAGGTATTTTTGCAAATAAAACTTATATGCTCGTGGCCTTTGTGCCTTAGTAATTTTTCATGCCTTGTAAGTCTTTCATGTGCCCTTGTATGATGATTAGGAGTCCCTTGGACTTAGTTTTCTTTGCATTTAATCTTTCTTGATCGAACATATGCATTTTCATTTTGCATCCACTTTCAAATGTAAAGTATTTAACTAAGCAATATGTTATAAATCACTTGGTTAAGTGCTATTTTGATGCAAAGTAATATGTAAATGATTTGAATGACTTGGTTAGACTTTAATGCTTTTTGCAAGCATATAGGAGAGGTTAGAGGCAGTTTTCCAACACGAGGAGGGCATATATGGGGCTTTTACTCACTTTGTTGGAGGTTATGGAGAGAATGTCAAGGTGGTTTTGCATGCCTAGATGCTTGGCATGGTAAAACTTGACTTTTCTAACCTATTGGAGTCTTTTTGGAGGAGATGCAGTTGCTAGATTCATGACTTTTTGGAGGCATTCAACCCAAGGCAGTTTTTGGCTCCTATTTTGGTGTAACTGCTTGGGAGTTAGTAATATAGTCATTCATTTGACTCATTGTACTCAATTCCTATTATGCAGTTTCATGACTTAGTGACTTTTCAATACTTTGTCAGTTTTCAAGCATATTTCTGTAACTCACATTTTGGGCATGAATAACAGAGCAGACCTTGATTATCAATGATTTTGTTATTTTGCCTTCTTTTTCCTTGCTTCATTATGTGCATTTAGATGATTTGATCAAGCTATATGTGAGGTACTATTATTCCTTATAGCTTTGTCTCATGTTCAACTCCTTTATGCAAGATTTTTTTTTATGCAGGTCATAATTTGTGCCAAGTTTTGTGAATGGCTTATAGTTGTGAAGTGACCTTCCTTCTAGAAGTCTAAGCATCAAGACCTTGTTATGAAATACTTATGCAAAGACATACAAGAATGAGTTGTGAAAATTTATTTTCAATCATTTTAAGCAAGTGTTGATTATCTAGGTTTATGTCCAAGTTCAGTTTGGTGTATTGCCTGTTTAATCTTTTTGTTCATTTTTAGTTTTCTTAGTTATGCATATTTCTCTACCCTTTTCCTTGTCAAAAAGTAGAGTAAGTTAGTTTTAGGTGATAACCAACTAGGAACCAACCTTATCTAGAGATTCACTCCAAGTTTTAGGTGACCCATAGCCTGGGAGTGATTCCATGTTTCTCTAGAGTGCTAAGTTCTACAACTTAGCTAGGGTGCAACTTTAGAAGATAACAAGATTATGATCAAATCTTTTAAAATTAATGACCATAAAGATCAAAATGTATGTTATAAGACAAATTAGTACAAAAATATACCACTTATAAACTAATTAGTTGATAAGCTATTTATTGTGGGCTTTTCCCATCGAAATTGTCTCACGCTTGAGAGAAATTGTCTTAGGGCACCGAAATTGTCTCACACGTCACTGAAATAAATTTTTGGAGAATTTGTGTAGCCCGACGCCTCTAAGACTGCACTTCACACACCTTGTTAACAACATCGCCATTGTGCTATGTCAATATCCATGCAAAAAACCTTACAGTTAAAGCACCGACACTATGGTAACCTCACCACCATTATGCTCTTTAAAAGCTTTCGTACCATTGTGCTATTTACAAGCTTTAGTTTATGTGAATGGATTGAATCGGCAACCAAAGGAGTTTTTCCCTCTGTAAGAAAATCAACGATGATTGGAAGACAGTTGTAGGCATTAACAAAGAAGGATAGCACATTAGGGTTGTCTGCTTGAGAGAGGTTAGTGAATGCTCTTTCCTTAATTTATGATTGACGACATGCCTCTTTAGTCTTTTGTTGTCATTCTTGCACAAGATCCATTCACTACCTCTATTGCTACCTTCTAACCTCCTTCATTATATTGAATCTCACTTTTATATGTTTGTAAATCAAAGTAGTAATAGAGGCAGTGAATGGAGGCATTTTCTTACACGGGCTCCATTAGCTCAAAATAGATAATCCACCCATACCTAAAGTGGAAATGGGTTTCTTTGTTTGTCATTCTTGTCATTTTTGTCATACGCATGTCCCTTAAGTAGTAATATGTCTTTATTTTATTTCTCCTTTATGCCAATACACAACTTCAACTTTTCCCTGTTGTAAACCAAGAGAGGGGTTATGCAATTGGTAATCTTACATGCAATCTTCAGTTGTTCTATCTTCCTCACCCGACTCTTTCCTCCTTAGCGCTGGCTTTGCAAAATGATATTACAAATTTCGCAAGTTTATCCCCTTTCACACACGCATAAGTTTTATATCCAAACTTTGTGTCGTTGACTTTACTCTTCCCACCTCTTTCCATTTACAATGTTCTTGTTGGCACAACAAATCCTCTATTTCCCAATGTGGAATTATTTTTACCTTTTTTTACATATGTAGCTTGTTATTGTGTTCGTTCACAAAATAGAGGATTGTAGAGAAAACAAGTTCTTTTATCATTTTATACATTCTCAAACAAGGATTTCATTCTTGGCTTCATTTTGTTCAATCTTGAATGAAGCATTATTTCTATACATATGTAGTGAGTTAATCTTGAATGAAGCCCTGGTGGAGGAAGTAGGATGTTAATTATGTGCCTCTTCTCCATTGTTGAGGACACCGCAAACGTAATTATTGTTTCAATTATCACTCGATTTTTTATCACTAAATTGATTTTTACTAAAAATTTCAATACTCCATTAATTGTAACAAAGTACCACCAAAACATTCCCTTCAAATGGGCTCCCATAATTGTAGTTCTCTAATTGTTTTAGGGTTCTTCCATGCTTTATCAAGCTTCTCCTTCATCTCACCTATGATCTTCACTCAATCCCTGCAGCTTGGACACCTTTTACCTTCTACTAAATTTCCCGAGAGTATTTTATAACTTCTGCAGCCAACATAATCCCTAAATTTGGGCAAAAAAATTGGCTCTCTTCGGTTAAAGAACCTACCTAGCTATTTAGATACGCTCTCTAATATGCCTCACAATCCCTTGCACAAGCTAGTACAAGAATATGCCTCATTTCTTCCACACACTAAACTATAGAGACGATTCACTAAATTAGCAAAGAAATAAATGATATATTAAATCAAACAAGCAATAGGACCATGCTAGCAATCATAGCACAATAAATCACCATTTGAACTATGAATTAATAGAATAAATCATCAAATACCAACCCACCATTATTGGTGTTTTGGATGGCAACTGTTAACTTTTATCATTGGCCAAATTGCTCTTAATGATGATGCTATAGAATACCTTGTCAATAAGTTTGTTGGAGTTAATAGGGCCCATTTAACAATTCAAGGGGTCTAATTAACTCACAAATTTTTAACTTTGTCTACCACTTTGTTAACAACCATTTTATTTTGATAAAAAATAATAGCATCAAATCTTTGGATTTACATTTATGTGATAAAAAATAGTTATTACCAAAAACATTGTAATGTTTTAACATAATGTTTCAAGTCTTCCAATCCCACTAGCATTAGTTGCCCTATATAATGCTAATCATATCTTGAAATCCATTTAAATGATCATACTTGAAATTCCAAGGACATTCTAAGACCAAGGTTTAGTTGTTTAGCCCTTCTAAGTCAGCCACATTCTTTGTTGCTTGGTCTTTATAGAAATAGAAGATCGCTTGGCTAAGGTAATCATGAATCCCTCTCCCTCTCCCTCCACCCCACCCCCTCTCTCTATTTTATCGGGGTCTTCTTAGCTGTTCTATTGAAATTCATTTTTAACTGTCTTTTTTGTGGTGTTGAATGCTCCTTTCGAAATATTGGTTTGTTCATTTTTGGCTCCTTGTTTCCCCTAATTTTCTCTGCTTTAGTCTTGAAAATTGAAATGTAACATTGCTTTGGAATAAAGCATCCTTAAGCTGCTTGCATTAGGTCTATTGTATCTGATCTTTGTCCTTAATGTGAATCCAACCATAGCCTCTTAATGAATTTTTCCTTACAAAATTATGTGCTTGTTAGAGAGTTGGATTGTATGGACATCTTTATTGGCCTTTAAATGTGTGAAGATTTTTATTTCATAAGACCTATTAATTTTCTTTCATTGTGGTGTAAAATTTTTGCGAAGTATCGTGCTTCATTCCTTCTACATTTTCCCCTTGATGAGATATCAAGAATTAACAATATTAGATCTATAATTTGATATTTGAGATCTTTCCAAGTGAAAATGATAAAATTTACAATGCTTAAAATTTACAGAAACAAGAATGCTTACTAATACATATGTGAAGAAAACTGTGTAACAATGTACAGTACTACCAAACATGGGAAATAATGAAAGCTGCCACAAAGTAAGCATGACATTAACAAGAAAATTGTATGGAAATGAAGATTATTACCAACATGAGAAATAATAAGAGCTACTACAAAGTAAGCATCACATTGACACTTTGTTTACCTAGGGATAAAAATGAATGTGAGAAACACCAGCATGCAAATGGACCGTGCCTCTTCTATTATTCCATTAAATTCTACAAATCAGCAGTGACTGTAGCAACTTTTTATTTTCTTCTAATATATAATTCAAAAGGTGATACAAAAGAGCAACATGTTTTCTAAGTTTATTACAAACCTTTACAAAACTCTACTTCAGCAGTGACTGTAGCAACTTTTTATTTTCCTCTATATAGTGATTTTATTTGGGTAGCTGTATAGAGAAATTGTAGTGAGCTTGACTAGGTGATCTAATAAAAATTAAGTCAATCAAACTTACAAGAATTTAATGAAATGGGTTTGCTTTTACCAAGCTTTATAATTTTAAATATTTGCAACCATTTTTTTCATATAAGTGATGATTTTATATTGTCTCTCACCTACATCTAGAAATGCTTAAAGTAGTAAATCACATATAGGAAACCCAAAAAGAGACCTTGGAACCAGTCAACAAAGTCTGTAAAAAGAGAAAAGGATTTACCTCAGGAAGAACTACATCCAATTTTTAAAAATGAAATTGGTAGTAGTGAGACTACTACTCTAGCTTTCTCAAAGTGGTTAAAATAATTCAGGCAAGATGATCATACATATTGGATTTACTTTCTGTGTGGTTTGTCTTGTATGGAGTCAAGCTTCTTATGTGGGATTAAATCTATTATCTATTTAGTGTTCTTTTTAATGAATGGACAATAGAAAAATTTCACATTCAAGAGCTTGTCCTTTTGATTTAGCACATTGGCATTTCCTTAAAATTTAAAATCAATCTACAAAAAAAGCAATTTCATAGTTGCATCTTTTACTTCTACTTGCGATTAAGAGAATGATGGTTGCAAGTTAAGTACAAGAGTTTTAATGTTTTGGTGCTTGTGATATTCACATAGTTTATTATAATTCATCATTATCTCACTTATTTCTCATTATAATTCTAAGGTTGTTTATGATGGGAACAAAATATTGTAATTTTGTGGTCCTTTTTGAGGTAGAATGGAATATTTTCTAACCTATTATTTGGTTGAATGTAGGCCTAAGCAAAAAGTTCTAGAGACTTAAGGGGAAACAACAAAAGCAAAGCATATGTAGGTTCTTATCTTACCCTTTCAATGAATAGCATGATTGTGCTTTTGCCAGACTATACTTTGGAAGTGTCTTTTTTACAAAAGCCTTGTGATGGGGAAGTTTCAAATGTAGAATTGGGCTTCCACGAAAACTTGGGAATTGCATATGCAGCTGCTTAATGACAGTCAAAACCTCACTTCATTCTTGGTTGGGAGAGAAACATGTATAGGGATTTCATTGTCATATCCTTATCACTTTATAATCTCATTTTCATGCTTTGTTGTTTTTCCCAAAATCTAAATGCTTGGTTATATGTTTATGTAGAAGCATGAGTAGGGTGTTTTTGTTGTCTCATTTTATGTTCTTAAACATAAAATGTCCTATTAATGAAACCTTATTTTTTTAGAAAATACAATTTGTGGGTTTGGGTTTATTTTCTGTTCTTATTGGATTTACTTTCTCTATGGTTTGTCATGTACGGAGTCAAGCTTCTTATGTGGGATTGAATCTGTTATCTATTTAGCATTCTTTTTTAATGAATGGAAAATATAAAAACTTCACATCCAAGAGCTTGTCCTTTTGATTCAACACATTGGCATTTCCTTAAAATTTAAAATCAATCAACAACAAAAAAATAATTTCATAGTTGCACCTTTTACTTCTACTTGTGATTAAGAGAATGTTGGTTGCAAGTTAAGTGCAAGAGTTTTTATGCTTTGGTGCTTGTGATATTCACATAGTTTATTATAATTCATCATTGTCTCACTTATTTATTATTATAATTCTAAGGTTGCTATGATGGGAACAAAATATTGTAATTTTGTGGTCCTTTTTGAGGTAGAATGGAATATTTTCTAACCTATTATTTGGTTGAATGTAGGCCTAAGCAAATAGTTTGGGAGACTGAAGGGGAAGCAGCAAAAGCAAAGTGTATGCAAGTGCTCATCTTACCCTTTCAATGAATATCATGATTGTGCTTTTTTCCAGATTATACTTTGGTAGTGTCTTTTTTACAAAAGCCTTGTGATGGGGAAGTTTCATATGTAGAATTGGGCTTCCACAAAAACTTGGGAATTGTATATGCAATTGCTTTTTACCATATATAAATAGAACCTTATATCTTTTGACACAAATTTGGTACTTGCAAAGATTTTGTACATGTGTTTCAAATGTAGTTGTATATTGTGTACAAGTTTAGCATGTGATTGAAATAGAATGCAATATATTTTAATACATGCAACCAACATAAGTACAAAAATTGGCTAAAATAGTACCTTCAAGGGGAGTGTTGCAATTAAAGGAGCACAAAGCTCTGATGTTAAAGACTTTTATGTTGGAATAGCATGTTAAATTCAATACCACCTAGTTTAAACAATTTGAGATTCTTAATATCAATAAATTTATAATGTTGTACATAACAGATTGTGAAAAAATGAATTCTTTTTAACAAGAAATTGTCAAATCAAACTAAATAGAAGTAGCATTTATCTAAACCTTAATCAATGAGACCAACCATAAACTGAACATACTATTATTTACTTCGAGTGTTGCTAGGGGAAAAACATCTCAGTGATATATTGCATCTATGAAATTGGAAGGGCAATGACATATTGCCTAAAAAAATCCTTAAGCTTGCTTGATCTCAACATAACTTATCCCAATTTTCTTCAATCTTAATGCAATAACTTCCTTACTTGAAGCCTACAAATCGTTCTCCTGACCTGAGGCTTTCTCAATGTCCTTAAAACAGGGGACTTCTGTTTACTACACCTTATCTGAAGATATATTATAAAAAAATTGAGGCTTCTCCCTTTCTTTGCAACTCTCAGAATCCCCATTGATAGGAGAAGCATTTTTTGATTCAGTATAGACTTAAGGTTTGTCAGAGATACCTTGCACCACAGTGCTATTTGCTTCTTGATGATGTGACTTGCACCGGAAGGAGGTGCAATGTTTATGCTGATTGTATTTTATGTTACTTTCAGTCAAATTAAAATACATATTTATTCCAAACTTTTTTATACTCTGGGATAGATATAGTTTTAAAAAAATGGTTTGTGATAAACATGTACATTAGCATCTTTTTTTGGTTGTGCATTTGTTTTTTTTTTTTTTTTTGCTTTATACATTCTCTAATTCTCTTCATAGCATTTAGTTGTGTACCTATACTTTTCCCTATTGTAAATCAAGAGAAGGGTTTTGCAAATAAATTTATAATGTTGTACATAACAGATTGTGAAAAAATGAATTATTTTTAACAAGAAGTTGTCAAAACAAACTAAATAGAAGTGGAATTTATTTGAACCTTAATTAGTGATACCAACCATAAACTGAACATACTATTATTTACTTAGAGTGTTGTTGGGGGAAAAACATCTCAATGATAGATTGCAGTCATGAAATTGGAAGGGCAATGACATATTGCCTAAATTTTTTTTGAAGCTTGCTTGATCTCAACATAACTTATTGAGTAAGGGCCCTAGCTCAGTTGGCTAAATCTTTCCTGTTGCAGGAGGTTGGTCATGAGGTCTAGTCTCCCCCACCCTGTGGTAATGGAGGGCATGTCGTGCTAGCACCGCCGGTCACGTTAAAAAGTTTACCAGACATACTGCAATTTATAGGGGGTCGTGCTACCCGATTCCTACAGTCTAAAAAAAAACATAACTTATCCCAATTTTCTTCAATCTCAGTGCCTCCATATGCAGAAAAACTTATTGTGTAACCAAGGTGTTAATTTAATTTGTAATTATTTTCAGGTACCTTTCAAGAAACCTTTTGTATTCCAAACAAACTTCATAGTTGTCACACACCTCTCTAGAAGAAAACGTTCAAGTATTTTTCTAAAGCATACAAATATCCAGTTAACTGAATAATATAGTTTGAATTTCATTTTTCCATACATTCCTTGTTGTTTTATAAAATTAATGAAATATAGTTCCAATTGTTAACCACTATATACTTCTAATCCAATGTAGTTTTATAGGAGTATTGTAGCTATGTCTTCATTATTGACTACAAATGCAATCAAGCTTATGAATGATGGGAGTCTAGGCTTGGATCCTCATCTCCAAGTATTATCTACCTCAAAATTTGGTCGTGGTCCTGAGAGAAACAATTGATATAGAATTGATCTTTTTGACGGAAAGCATAAACAAAGAGCATCATTGCCCAAAAAGTACAACCACTATATAACTTCTAAGCAAATTCATGAGGGTTCTATAATAAAACTAACAAAATATAATTGTCCCATCATTTGTAGTTCAAGGTTAGCATGCAGGTTCAATACTATTTCTATACCTTATAATTAACTTTCCAACTTCTACAATATATGACTAATTATATTTTTACTTACAATTACGTAGATGGATTGTCATTTCACAACTAGAGCTTGCATGTACGGATCATGCCATCATTGGCGAACCTGTCTTCCTATTTCCAAAGCAAGAGGAATATCTACAAAACGATGCTACAAATACATTTGATTATCCTGTATCACCAACAACCCCAAACTCTAAAAGAATGTTGTTTGGAATAGACCCATCTCAATCTAGGAAGGATGCATCTATTAACATCAGTCCTATCAAAAGTTTGAACCCTTTTCAAACAAGGTGGACTATCAAAGGTTGTGTAACTATGAAAAAATAAATCCATTGGTACGCCAATCAAAAGGGAAGTGGACAAGTTTTCAACTTTGATATTATAGATAGCGAACACATAGAAACACGTGTCACTTGCTTCAATGAAGTTGTAGATATTCATTATGCAAACATTAATATTGGATCTATATATTCATTATCTAGTGGGACCATTAAATCTGCTAATAAGCTTTATAACAAGGTAAATAGTGGAATAGAAATCACCTTAATGGTTGAATCAAAGGTGACACTCTGTGAAGATGACCTCTCTACTCCAAAACATCAATTCTCTTTCACACCTATCAAAGAAATTGTGAGTAAGAGTAATAATTCAGTTGATGTTATTGGAATTTTTTTTTGCATAGATCCAATCTCTATAATAAGGAGGGGGGATGGTATAGAGGTTTTGAGGCAGAGCATCAAGATATTAGATATGTTGCAACAACTATAGATGTAACTTTATGGGGACCAACAACTCAGAAAGAAGGCACAAAACTTCAACACGTGTATCACTCATAACAAACCATTGTTTTAGCTATTAAAAATGGACGTGTTTCTGACTATAATAGAAAGGTAATAAGCACATTAGTAACTACACACCTATCCATAGACCCTGATATAGAAGAAGTAAAACAACTTAAAACTTGGTATGCATAAAATGGGGCTAATATTGTACCTTCCTCCACAAAGCTTGATGATATGCCTCCTATTATCACAAGAATGACAATTAGAAACATTCGAGAGCAATCATAAAAAATAATACAACCCATCCAATTCATTGCAAAGGCAACAATACTATTCATCAAATCTAACTCCTTTTGTTATCTAGGTTGTCCTCTTCAATTAGATGGAAAACAGTGTAAGAAAAAGGTTATTCAAAATGAAGAAGATAAATGGTATTGCTCAAAGTGTGCAACAACATTTCTAGATTGCAATTATAGGTACATACTTCAAGTCAAACTAGAGGATCACATAGATATAATATGAGCAGTTGCATTTGATGAGATAGCAACAAAAGTCATGGGTATGTCTACACGAGAACTATATACACTGTAATTCAATCATAAGGTAGAAACAAGTATTGAAGATGTAATAAGAAGTGTTCTCCTCACACAATTCTTATTCACATTTTCATGCAAAAGTGAGACATACGATAACAAAGAGCACTTGAAAGCAACAATCATTAAAAATGATAAGATAGATTTTACTACAGAGAGCAATTTCTTGCTTTCTAAAATCAATGAGATGTGGAATGATACGAACAAATAGGAATACATTCCTTATTTTATATCAACAGTGTATATATTATTGTACTTGTAAATATTCTTTTATTATTATGTCTATCAAATAAAATAGAGTTTTAATAAAAAATGCTTCACCCTTTTTTGTAAGTGAACTTATCTAAATTATTATTTAAGGAAAAATCTTACAATGTTTACATTTTCATTTTATTGGTTTCAAATATTCATTTGCTATGCATATAAAATTGTATGTGCTCTTTATCTCTAATGACATAAAACATTAATGTCATTAGAATCGGGGTATTCAATTTCAGCACCATCATTGTCCACACTTTTCATATCTTGATCACTTTTAAGTACAATCATCAAAATTTTATTTCTATTTCTTGTCCCAGATAATCTTGATTCCTTTCAACACGACACAATAGGTTGCATGTTAAATTTCAAACATTTTCTTTGCATCCCATTGTGCAAATTTAATTAATTTTTAGTAATAGTCTGCATTGAGGTGGCTTGCTCAGTGCCATTGATATTTGATCTGGAAGCATTTAAGGGTCTATGCTTGTTGTTGTTGATCACTCACCTAGGACCAATCTCGATTTAGATTCCCATTAACTACTCTCTAAGGGTCAATATTGTTTAAAATTGCCGACAATAATCATTGTGAAATTTTTGTCATAAGTTCAATTTTGTAAGAATAGATCATATGCATATATTTACAGGCTGTAAGTGGCAAGGGTTGTGATAAAATACTTACTCCAACTGGGGCATATCCTCTACAAATCCAACATTGTGCCTTACCATGTTGTATCGTTACATAGGTTGGCTGGTTAACAAACATTATTTGAAATAAAGCAATTAAATTGATGGTGTGGGCTGATGTGTATTGAAATCGTTGATAATTATAGAAGTTTTCATATATCATCACAACAGTTATGTTTCATCAATGATAGATTCTAGAAGTTCTATCTCTGCAAAAGGATTAATTTTCTTTCATATGCATGATTGTGCGGCTTGCCACCAATAGTACACTTGAAATCAAATGTTATCCTGACTTCATTTCTGATTTGTGTGATTAATTGGTGAAATTCATTGAGTTGAATATAATTAGATTATAAAAAGATCAAAATATTCCATTGCAGGATATGTTATTAGAGAAAATACTGCAAGTTAGTGACAATGCATTTAAGCCACATTTTCCCACCTGCATAAAGATGTCATATTACACATGAGAGAATCAATTTGATATTGCAACGTTAAGCTCATAAAGTCAACTCTACTACAAAAAATGACAAATTATAGAAACTATTTTTTCTAGATAAACATCTAACATGATCAACTTCCATCATTAAAACAAGCATTGCTCAAGTTGTGCTTAATTTACTTGGATTGAAAAGAATTCAATCAAAACTTAGCATGTTTGAAAGATAGGTAAAGTGTACCTTGAGACAATAAAAAACACTAATACTATGAGCAAGATAGAAAAAAACAAATCCATGATATCTAAATTCTCTCTGTGCAACTCAACCCAAGTTTTGTACAACTGCCAGTGATGAAAGAAAATATAGATATATATATATATATTGTCCTTTGTAAGTGTAACTTATGCAACACATACTATATCTATGTATGGCATGTAATATCAAAATATTGCATTTGAAACAATATATTTTTTAACAATCTTCTTTATGTTTAAGAACTGTGTTGGGTGAATACTCGCGTTGAGCCAAAAAAATGTTTCCTTGGTTTTATAATTTTTGAATATTTACTAAATGCCAGTTAATGAATGTGCTTATAAAAGCATGACATCAATGATTGGTATTTCTAATTATGAATCCAGATCTAAATCCTAGTGTGCCTGATTTCAAATTCTGAGGCCCTACGATTTGCTTTTGAAATTCTTCTTCAGATTCATGATCAAATGCTTTCTTGTTACATGCCTGAGTGGTGCATTTTGTAGATAAATGATTCATATGATTGAATTGTTTATTGTTAGTGTTGTATTTGATTAAAACACTGTTGGGAATAGTTGAAATTCTTGTTAATAATTAACTTTCCTATTTATGACGGTGACTACTTAATTCTTGCAGACATTAGCTTATTTTTTGATCTCAGTTGTGCATTTGATTGAAAGAACCAAGAGCCTAAGTCAAAATTGTGATGGATATGGATTATCATGAAACACACATTAATTTGGATGCATGATAATTTTGTAAATGTGGCTAATATGAGAGTGCACATTTTGTGCTGATAAATCCAAGATCTATTTAATCAAAACTCTATCTCTAGGTACACGAAAAAGGGGATGACCATGATACCCATGCTGAGAATATATCTATCGAGATGATTATGCTTGTGAGTTTTTGATGCTTACTTATTTTATGTATTTATGTGCTTCATTTTTTGGGTATCTACCTTTTTCAATGTTAGTTTCATGTCCCTGAGATTATTGTAGTCTTATCACTTCATTACTATGTTTCTTGTATAAATTGATGCATTAGCTAATAAAGTGGTTCAAATATCTTGAATACATCTATCTAGAAAATAACAATAAATTACTATACACTTTATTTACAAGAACAAATTTAAGATAGGACCAAACATTAGTTAAAAAAAACTTATGTAAAATTGTACTCACTTTAGCCAATGGATTGGGAAAGCTTGAATCTCAAAGTTCAAAAATTTATAGTTCTAAAAATTATTTTTTGAAGTACGTATCTTAATTTATGTGGAAACCTCTTTTTAACGTTATGAATTACAGAAGCTTTAATTCTTTAAATTCATTAGAAAACAAGTTTCAACTGCCAATTAATGGTAAACCAGCTGCCATTTAATGGTAAAAATATCCAAAATATCAGGTAGAAGCCTCCAAAATTTCACTTGACACATAAAATCCAAATAAGCATTGATTTGATAATTGGATGGGAACATTCTATTTCCATTTGAAATGTTTTTTTGTCAATTTGATGGTAAATTGTTTTTACACTTGTAGCACATCATTTTATTGCTAAAGAGTTGCAAAAGGGAAAAGGGTTGTTAACAATTAAACGTCATTCTCTCAAAAATAGGTCAATCACTTTTAACTATTTCTTTCATAAAAATTTATTTTTCATTAAGCTTATTTCCTCTACCATTGTAACAATTCATTGCATTTATTTTGCTTGTTACCATTAGTAATTAGTTAAGTTTGTAGCTTGCAAGTGCAGTAGATATTTGGGTTGTATAGGGTTATGATTAAGCTTGTTTCTATATAGAAGTAAGTCAAAAATAGAGGACTTTCCTTTTTCTAAATAATTGAGATCCATGAACTACACTCAAATCTCCTAATTCCATTTATTCAAATCGCAGATTATGGCATCACTTCCATAGATAATAAAACTAGAGCCATTGTAGGTGGCCCTGCAAACTATATCTATCTATGTCATGCAATATCCAAAATTAGTTCTTTCAATATTGCATGTTTCATTTACATTTTATTCATCTCAACTACATTTATTCATTATATACTATTGTAATTGCATTCATTTTTTCATTTGATATGTAGATGTACAAAGAAATACAACTTTCTTGTATTAGTCAATGTCTTTTTCTCATTACTATTAGTAAGCATGCCTCTTATTTTGAATTACAAATGATGGACACTATAAACAAAAAATGTCAAACTGAACCCCATCAAATAGAACTTCAAAGAATACAAAGTCATAAAAGAAGTCGAGAGTACTATTCTCATCATAAAGAGGAAATTAGTGCTCATTGTCACCTACAAAACATACAAAAACAAAGACCAAATGAAACAAATACTACATCATCAACGAACAACAACAGTAACTTCATGACCGCATCAAAGAAAAATTGACATGGAATAGATGCACTATCAAACTTACAAACATGCACTATATGTAAGGAACACTACCCTGGCATGCTTGTTCATTCATCAAACAATAATTGTATTTGTAAATGATGTTTCAATGAGAAAGGCATTCATCGATTTTCATCACTTAATAATATGGACATAGGAGAACAACCTCCTATGTTGCAAAAGCTTACTCAAGTAGAAGAGATGCTCATAGCAAGGGTAAACCCAATATTACAAGTAACCCACACTGGTGAGGGGCAATATAAATACAATGGCCACACAATTAGCTTCCCACAAGACATAAAAATTATTGTCAAAATACTTCCACATAGAATTACAAACCTAGATGTCTCGATAGTTCAAAGATTGCATACACAAGGAAACTATTACGACTGTTATGTAAGTAGGAGTCGTATTAGAGATGCATTGCAATACAAGATCAAATATGATTCGTACTATAGTGATGTTGAAATAAATGCACCCTCCTTAGAAAAACTCCCTAAAACAAGTACAACCATTCTAGACATGCTTCCCACCATAGAATTTGCCGAAGAAATAGTCGTACCAAACAATGAATCTGACACTAATGATCAACATGATCAAGATGCATCAACATACACATCATCATTTATGGTAAGCCTACTAGTGAGACATCGTGAGATATAAATCATTAAACAAACACTACAAATTGAGCGCCGAACAAATAACACTATTAATTGGCCTAAAATAAGATCTCCAATAAATTAATACAATACTAAAGGCCTCTTTGATATGGCATTTACCACACTCTTTCCAGATGGAAAAACACTACAAATGAAAGCATGAATTAGGGAAGTATCAATGCATGAATATGCATTACATCTAATGAGATTCCATGACCAAATATTTGGAAGGCATCCAAGGTTTCGATATTTTATCTCCACCCTTATGATGCGTCATCATAGCCAAGGACTTGTAACGATTTTCCTTAAAAAAAATGCAAAAGAAAACATACCAACTACTATTGAAAGCCTTCATACACACTTGAAAATTTTTCCCGACAAATAGTTAGCTAAGCAACTTATGCATTTCAGATCTACCATGAGAGGGACGAGACCATATTGGAACAAGTGTCACACTGAGCTAACAAATATAATCAACCAGATAGGGTCACCCACTCTATTCTTCACATTAAGTGCAATAGATACAAAATGCCCAGCAACGATTACTCTCAAATGACATAAGATTTACAATGCAATCAAATAAAATTCGCATAGATAACATAATCAATAATCCCCATACCACATCCCTATATTTACATCAACAATTCACAATATTTTGTGAGGAGTTCATTGAGAAGCTCCTCCATATAAAAGAATATTGGTATAGGTACAAATAGCAACATCGAGGGATCACATATGTTGATGGATTCCTTTGGGTTGAAAATGCTCCAGACATGGACAAACTTGATTGGAAAGATAACTTAGAAGTGGAAAAAGCAAGAAAATTCTTTGACACATATGTCACTTCTTGGAACCCTCATACTATATCATGGCAACAACACAACACATCAATCTCCACTTGATGATCCATGTTTGTTAAACACAACTGATATCATTAGTACAAATCCCTCAAATGACTGGGAGGAGTTAATTAATCACGTCCAAAGGCACACAAAATGCATCGAGGGAACATTCCTATGTAAGAAAAGGAAAAAAATAGAATGTTGATACAAAGCTCCATGGAAAGAACAAATTATCTCTACATTATCATGTGACAATGATGGTAAAAAAATATGAACCAACAATAAATGATGATAAATTAAACATACATAACCGAAAAATGATTTCAATATGGAGAGAAAATATAGATTGCTAACCTGTCATCTTACGAACACTTGTTCTTAAATACATTAGTATGCATCAAAATCATAGGAAAAATTAGATAGTTGTGTTAGTATGCTTACAAGAATAGCTACAAATCAAAAACCTAAATACAAAGATTTAACAACATACCAAAAATTCATGAAAAACCTTGTGGTTGAACGTGATATTGGAGCACAAGAAACATGTCATATGCTCCAAAAATTACCCCTTGTCATTTGTAATCGATCATTCATGTCATTGAATGTTGGCCAAAAAGTATTCCACTGCTTCACAAGAACAACAAATGACAACAGACTCCAATCAAGCTACTTATATTCTTATATACAACACCCTCCACAACTAGAAGCAATAACATTACTTGAATATGCAAGATCCTTCTTCTATTCTTCATCTCACAAAGGATGTAAATGAAAAGAGAGGAAACAAAAGGAAATCATCAATGCTTTCCCAAAGTTCTATACTATTCCAAAGTAAGATTCAAGACATTTTGAAACATTTTGTTGGAGTGAATTACTGTCATATAAGAGTTTTCGAGACACACAAAATGATATAGGCCTCACTAAAGATACAATAATAACAAATTGGAACAAAATGAATACAAACACATATGATGTATGACATGTTAATCGCACAATTGACATGGAAGCAAATAGTGAAGAGGAAGAAGATAGTGGTAATGAGGCAAACACAATAGATACATTACAATTGAATGAATGGGAATTGTTGTCACAAATGGGACTTACTAATAATGTCAATCTAGATGATCTCCAAATACTCAGTAGGTGTGATTTTGATAACAACAATGAATTGGATCAACATAGTGTACACCCAGATTTACATGCCACTATAATTGACTTCATAAAGATGAATAAAATTTGCACCCAAAATGAAAACATGACCATTAGCTTCAATGTCCCAAATTACACATTATCACCAAAACAAAAAGTAGCGCTCACAATAATTACAAACCACTACAAAGATCAATCCTTCAAAAAAACCCTTGCATATGATCATTCAAGGAACTATAGGAACTAGAAAATCGTACCTTATTTCTTGCATAAGAAATGCACTTCAAAGTAAGCTACCACAACAAAAGAGCCAACTGCTTGCTTTAGCTCCCACAAGAATTGCTACATTTAATGTATGTGCATCAACCATACTTTCAATGCTTAGGATTCCAATAAAAGAAATGAAACCATTGCAAGGACAAACACTGACAACATTTCAAGAAGAAATGAAACACATAAGGTACATCCTCATAGATGAAATGGGTTTCATAGGCCCAAAACTACTATTAAAGATAGACAGTAGACTATGTGATGCATTTCCCCGAACACAAAACCTCAACTTCGGTGGTGTATCTATAATTCTAATAGGTGACCTAGCACAACTACCACTTGTCATGAACAAACCCATATATGCATCACAATCCAATGCCAAACTGCTATGGGAACAATTCACTACAGTTGTTACATTACAAACAATGTTTCGTCAACAAGGTGATGATCCAACTCAAACACACTTTCGTGAAACATTGAAAAACTTACGCAATGCAGAACCAACACACCAAGATTGAGAGATGTTAATGATCCACACAAACAAACTACTTACAAGAATTTGAGAACTCCATTCACCTTTTTGCAACAAATGAATTAGTGAGACTACACAACAACAAAAATGCTAAAACAACTAAACCTCCCAGTTGCAATAAGTATTGCAACAAACACAAAAAACAAATCAAACATTGATGCTCAAGATAACTAGCTTGAAAAAGAACTCCTATTATGCAAAGGCCAACAAATCATGCTAACAAAAAACATATGGACTCAAGTAGGACTTGTAATGGATCCCTTGGGGAGGTTGTTGATATTGTTTACAATCTAGGCTCAAAACAACCAGATGTTCCAATGTATGTTGTAGTAAGAATCAATAACTACACTAGGCCACCATGGAACCAAAATGATCCAAAGGCTATACCTATAATACCTGTATCACTAGGTAATCATAGGCAAATTCCATTAACAATGCCATGGGCAATTACTATACATAAATCCCAAGGCTTGACCCTACAAAGAGCAACAATTGATATTGGTAAAATAGAAAGACAAGGATTAACATTTACAACTATATCAAGAGTAAAATCATCAAATGGACTTCGTATTCAACCAATGTTCTCTTTTGAGTGGTACTCTAGAGTGCAAAACAATCAATACACAATTATCAGAAAAAAAGAGGAGGACCGTTTACAATTACTCTCACTATGACAAAATGAGGTATACACTTGCCAATGTAATCTCCTTCACATTAAATTTCAAATTACTTTACACTACGTAGTTGACACTATATTTCTTTACAAAATATTTTCCCCTTCACTAACTCATTGAAACCTTTTTGGTATGCAAGTGGACACTATGCAAAATAAAACATCTTCTTTAAACAACATTTCCAACATCTTAGTCGAATACAAGTTGCAATGGCAAAAGATAAGGTGATACATGGAAGGTGCAAGATTGGTTCCTCCTCAACATCAACTACATGTATGTATAACTCTTCCTTCTCTACTCAAACTCTATATTACTTATTATTTCACAGCCAATTATATTCCCACAAAAAAAACACAACATCAATTGTAAATTTAATTACTTTGTTTGTAGAATATCTTCATAAAAAAGAGGAATCAATATACGAACTAGACCTTTGCTCATGTTGGATGTGTTTGCTTAATAAGGTCGGGCTTTGCTTCAAGAATAAGTATCTTTTCGGAAAGACTAACATGCAAATCGAGTAGGTTCTGCCACACTCTACTACCAATGTGACTACTTATTATTTATGTATTTTAAATCATAGTCTTAGATCAATTCATAGAGGTTCAAAACAAAACAATTGCATGTTGCCAAAGAGGACACTTTAGCTAAATTGCCTCATAATTCAAGACTAACTTTTAAGCTAATCTGGTCACAGCTACATGTGAGTTAAAAACTCATACCTTATACTCATTAATTTTTCTAGCCTAAACTATCTCAGTTTTAGATGTGTATCACTGCAGTCAAAATCATATCAACTAGCTTCATGGAGACTCTGCTAGCACTGTGATTGCTCATTATGTATGTATTTGAAATTACAGTCTTAGTTCTTTTCATAGAGATAAATTTATCATTTCATTTCTTAGTTCTTGATGAACTATATTTCAACTTTCTTCTGACGAATCAAACCATGATGAATTGGACTTTTGGCCTCTTTTGAATTGGTTGTAGAGGTGACAATATGTGACTTTTTGATGTTCCTTTTGTAGTTATAACCTTGTAAGCATTTTTATGGGATGTTGACTACAAAATGTTTTATGCTTTTGCAGTATGTTTCCAAAATCAACACACAAAAAATTTGCACAAAAACTTTACTCAACATTCATGAAAAACAAGCGTTCTAGCAAGTCAACACTTTCTCGAACTAGCTTCACTATTGCTCATTATGCTGGTGATGTAAGTTTAATGTTGGCTTCAACCCTTACAATTTGATTAAATTGTTTTGTGCTTTCTCTAATTTCCAGTTATTAAAGTATCTACTGTTAATGTTGGAACAAGTTACAAATTAGGTAGTTCAATTCCTTGATAAGAACAAGGATTATAGAGTAGCAGAGCATCAATACTTCTTGAATGCTTCAAAATTCCCTTTTCTTGCAGGACTTTTTCCTCCTCTCCTAGAGGAGTCTTCAAAGTCTTCATAGTTTTCTTCCATTGGTACACAATTTAATGTATTTCGGTGCTTCACTTTCTGTAGATATATGATATATATTATGCTCTATTTGTAGCTTACTGTTATGTTTCTTGTTTTTTATGGCTTGAATTTTTCAGATATCTTTTTAACAACCAGCTCAGTGGCCTTGTTGCAACAAGAGGATTGTTCTCAAGATTCATATATGATAGGTATTTTTTAAATTTTTTTTATTTGGTTACTTCTCATAAAGTATGAAAAAATCTATCCATTGGTATCCACCTAACTTGGATTTGACTTTTTTTTGTTGCATGCTATATTATGGGCTATAGTTTTAAAGGCAATCCAAGACTTTGCAACGGTGTTGTGCACGATCCATGTTAACAAATAGAATGAAATGGAGAGCACTGTAGCTTAAATGATTGTTCATAAAGCAATAAGGTTTACCTTGCCAACTATGAGTTGTGGATTTGATTATATAACATGTGATTTTGCTCTTTAGATTCTTCTTAGGACAACACCTAGAAAAGATTGACTTTATAATCATCCAAAATATTATTACACTACAAGCAACCATGTAGATGGCCTAGATGATGATGAAGAAGTAAATGTTATTTTATGTGCATCAATCAAAGTCTAATTTTGATAAATGCTTCATGCATATTGTTATGATTGCAATGATCTAGCATGAGAGAGGATGGGAAATAAGTATAATGATTTAATGCCTCCATGAAAATCCAATTTATATTTTGATTTACTTGCCTCAAGTCACGTGCACATGGAACAAATGAAGTCTAAATTATTCCCTATTAAATTAAAAAGATTATTAAATTTATGTCTTTTGGGTTTTGAATTTAATGTGCAGGATGCACAAATGTCATATGTAAGATAGTTTGTAAGACATGTGTGGAGATGAAATAGATAGATAATTTATCTCTAAAATGAATTTTCATATCGATTATTATCATGATTCATCAATTCAAATCATAATAGATAGGAAACCAAGTGTATTCCACAAAGGATAATAAACAACATCTACCATAAATTTATTTGAATGGTCATTTGAACCACAAATCTATGTTACACCCTAAATGTAACATCTAATATACTTGAAAATTATAGACCTCATCTTAAACACAAACTATAAAAAATATAATCCACGTACCCATTGCACCTCCTTGATGCAATTGCTAATTATTATATTTAAAACATTCTAAACAAAACAAACCTAAACCTCAAAAATCATAAATATCAAATTCTCACCATAAAAATATATATTACCAAAAGAAACTAGATTTACATATTTATGAACTTCTCATTACAAATTACATAGAATTAAGTTACACATCACATAGTAATCCACATAGTATATTACATGCTTAAATCTAAACTAAATTTCTTTATTCCCCAAGATAGGCGAGGGATTCAAATACCGTTTTTAAACAAGAGACCTTTTTCCTAGGTAGGAATATTTCACTTCCTTCCTAACAACAAACAAAAGACGCGCATTTTTCCCAAGTATTTGACATTTATTTTGTAGAAAACTGACATTAGAGCCTCTATTTCTTGTTGTCATTGGGTCTGGCTCGCTGTTGGGATTCTGCTGTTGTTGATTTACAAAGCGCTGTTTGAGCAAAAGCGAGGGGCTTCCTTCTACGCCTACCTTAATACGAATGAAAATGAAGGGCTCTGTAAATGGACGGCATTGATTCTCAATCTGCGTGACTATCTATCCATCATCTGGTTCATTCACTCGTTTAGGGCTTTCTCTGTCTTACGAGGTAGGGTTTTCTAAAAGTTAAAACATCTTCAAACCAAAAACAGAAAAAAATTAAAAAATTAAAAAGACCAATCGTTTGCTTTTTTAAATTCCAGAGAGGAGATAATTGTATATGGTCGGCTGCCATTGCTTTTGTTTACTGTAGAGATTTCATGATGTCCAGCTAGGGTTTTTTATTTTTGATCGGATACATCCGATTTTCCTTGCTTGAAAATTTCAGCAAAACCCTTGTGATCCTTGTAAATTCAGAAGAAACATTGTCCAAATTCGAAGAAGCTGTATGGAACAGGATTGACTATGGTACAAGCCTTATTGGATTCACTGTTGGTTTTACCCAGAAGTTTACTTGTAGCACTGAACGACATGGCTTCATTTCGAGGATAGAGAAAATATGGAACTAAGTTTGTCCGTAGAACAGAAAGGCTCACCTCGATCCTCTATAGAGATAATCTATTTTATTTTGTGTTGGGAAAGGTTAAGATGTATCATGTGTTCTGTTTGAATTGCCGGGAATCTGTGCCCAAGTTTCCTTGTATCACGCAATTGTGATCTGATATACCGTGTAGAAAAAGAACAAGCGGAAATTAGCATATATTTGTTGTTGTTTTTACCGCAGTTGGGACAGTTGCATAGAGTATTAACTGCAAAATCGATTTTTGAGCAGCCGATGTTTCTGACTCATTAAGCTATGTGCTTGAGGTTGGTGTAAAGATCAATCTTTAGAGAATATAAGTGAGGGTAACGATACATATCACTATTTTCTGCAGAGGTAATAAGTAGCCCGCAATATAGATTGGGCTGGTTAATCAGATGGCTTCAGTGTTCCATGGTTCTTGAAGTGGAGCTGCGTCTGATTGTCTTGCAATGCCTGTAAAACATAGTGAGATATTTCAATATTGTTCAGCTGGGTTTGGGCAGCAGTGGGGGTGAAACATACAGCTGAAATTTGAAGCAGTTGGATAATCTATACTATTCTAGTTCAAGGTTGGGTAAATTGAGAAATTGCACGGGGCTTGGCACTGCTGTAGTTTTTTGACATTTTCTTTGAAGCAGTTTGCTCGTGACACTGCTTCATCAGATTGGGGGTTGTTTTTAATTGCCACAGAAGAGAATTACAAGAATGAAATGTGTATTATCTGCATCCTTCCTGTGAAAAGTTTGCTGCTGTAACTTCCCATGGGTGTGCTTCAATACTTGTGCTTAAGCTGTGATATTGTCTCGATTGATTTGCAGCTGTCATCTTAACTTGGATCATATTGACATTACCATGGATTGGTGTTTTCTTGCGGCCACCACCAGTAGTTTTCTCGACAGGAAATAATTTTGTTTTCCATTTTTGATGGGGTTCCCGAACTGATCACATTTAGCTATACTGGAAAGAAGTTAAGAATTTTCTCTTTATGGTGTATAGTAATATTTGCTTCTGAATTGTTGAAAGCTTGGCCATTTTCGTGTACTGGGTACCGTGTCTTGCTTTCAAGCAGTTACTGTAAAATAGAGAACATTATTGATTTGCTTAAGGAGCAAGCATATCACATCAGACAGACCATTTGAAATTTATGTCCTTCAACCGGTTAAAAGATTTATTGATCTTTCTGAAAGGTAATTCTTCGGGAACATTTTTTTGAATATGTGAACATTGTCATCTCATTTTATGATGCCTTCAGTTTGCTATTTCAGATCTTTCTTAAAGCTTTTAACAACGTGCTTATGAACATTTATTTTATAGGAAATTTTTAATTTGTGGCAGAGTATCAAACTCCTCTAAAGTGTGATTGAGAATTCCAGTGCATTTATTTATACTGGAACTGTGTGGAATCTTGTTTTATTTTTTATAATGGGACACGAGGCCAACAGTCAGCCTGCAGCTTTGAAGGGATCTCTTGATTCAAGTGAAGCTGTTCCTTGTCAGTATCCTTCTTGTGGTGAAAAATAATATCGATTGATAGTGCATTTTCTAAATCAAGATAAACTGTGTTGTTGTTCCCGTGCTGCTGGTATACATAGATTTGAGATGTTTAGATTTCTTAACTGCATTTAGAAATACAAAGATCTTGTATACAAGGGATTTCCTCTTATCCTTTGCTGAACTGGAGAGTTGCAAAATACAGCCTGATGGTCTTGACCCTCAGATTCTCAGGTAAATTTCCGATATAATTTAAGGGTGATGTGACCATGATAGTTTGCAGAATTGAAGTATCATTTAATAAAATCATGATAGTTTGCAGAATTGGAAGTATCATTTAATAAATATTGGAAATCTGCAATGTCTGGGAAAGGTAGTCTGAAATTCTGTTCCGATAAGATAGAAATTTCACAAAAGTGTTTTTGGTGCAGAAATCCACCACCTGGTCTTGTTGTGGAAGGAGTCAATGCTTCATCATCTTTTTCATCAAGAGGTTTAATTCGCAGAGACAAGGATGAGTAGGTTTTACCATTAAAAGATCATGGATATACACCTATTTTTGGAAATTTGATGGCTTCTAGTGCTTGAATGCCAAGACAATTTAATGTATTTTTGTTTCCATGTTTTTCCCTTTTTTGAATCAGTCTTTGTTAATTTCAAACTTCTACAGGGATAGAAGTATAGAAGTTCCTGAATGGCGAAGAACTCCAGCTAATCCAGGGGGTTTGCTCTCACAAGGTACAAAACGTAGCGAGCATGGTGGTTCCTCCTTTAACAACAATTTCACTTCAAGATCAGGCCCAAGTCGGGTGGAAGCTAGCCATCCACGAAGTAACTATGATAGGGCCGGTTGGCAGGGCCTTGGATCAGGTGGAGGTCAAGGAAGATGGGAACATAGATTAATAAGCAATGACAGAGAAAGGGATCGTTCACGTCATGATCGGGTTGCACTGGAACAAGGTGATTTTTCAACTTGTCTGTTTATATGAGGAAATACTCTAAAGTATTGTTTGTCACACACAATTTGAAGGAACTATGATTATTTTAAAATCCTAGATGGGCAGCATGGTTTACTATTAGAATCTTAGTTTGTTTACAATCTATTTGTTAGAATATAGATTGAAGTGCAATTTTTTGTTAATTATGGTATTTTTTTCAGATGTTTTATTCTAGTTCCATTTTATTGCCATGTATACCAGAGATTACCCTGGAAATGCAATAATGATTTTCTGTTTCAGGAAAATCTGGGTTATATTGAATCTTGACAATATTTCTTGATTTTAAGTTACAGTTTCCAGAATAAATTGATTCTTTGCAAAGTTGAATCATATTTAATCATTTTTTTACTTTGGTTTATATGAAAAAAACATGATTTGTCTTTCTTCTTTCCTTTATTGTCTATCAAATTTCTAAAGAAACCTAAGCTATTAAAATTGTATTCAACAATGAATGTGCATTGTGCATTGCATGAATTTAGAATAAAGAGATGTGAGTGCCAAACACACAGATTGTCGTAGGCATAAATCAAGATGGTGCTGTTTGTGCAAGAGGGAAAGTAGAATAAAATATAAGCAAGCTTTAGCAGTTATTATCTGGCTGTGGGATTGAATGTGGTTGCTACATAGAACAGTTCTAGTAAGTTTTAGCACAGAGAAAAAGATGTAGTTTTGGGTAATCATAGTGCGCTTAGCTGCAGTATGTCAATTTTATTTTGGTTGAAGCTTTTTCTCCCCTTTTTGTTTGCTTGCCAAGAAAGTAACCTTTGCTTTTGGAGCATTTCCTTCTTAATGAGTTGTAGCAGATTTTACTTTTTGGCTTGAATTTTATTGGAGGTGTTGGTAAATGGAAGATTTAGTTTAGTATCATGTGTTGCATACAGCAGTTTTTTATCCTGATCCCATACTTATTTGATGACTTCTAGATTTGTGTTGGAGCTGGCCAAATCTTTTTATAATCTGTCCCATGATTGTTTACACTGTAACGGATTTTAGCTTTCAAGTATTCAAGTGGCCTAGAGAGACCGTTGGTTGCTTCTGCCTCAAGTTTACACAAAGGTTTTAATCATGTGGTAGAAACATTAATATCTATCCTCATATTATTAATCATCTTCCTGGCCTGAGACATGTGAATGCAATTGGTTGTGTAACACTTCCTATACTTGCTTGACTTGGGATATAGATTCATCACTTATGGAACAATTTGGCAAGGGAATTAATTACAGTGAAAATGAAGTTTGTAAAGTTGGGCATCGCCAAATGTTTTTCTATAGAACATCACTTCTCTGTCTACAAAGGTTTTTTTCTAGCTAATCAAACAGGAATTGAACTCTGGGCCTTTAGTCCAAAAACCAACACACAAGACAAACTTGTAGAAATTAGACATTGTAACATAAATCAATTTTTACAGTCAACTTCAAACTTCATATACAAAACTGCCCAAATGAATTATATGGGCACATGGCAAGACACACTAAATGAACAGTGGAACACCTATCCACCAGGCTTCAGAATGCAAAAATAGAACACATTACCTATCAGCTCCTTGCCATCCAACATCATGACATGCTTAGCAAACTGTGGTATGGGACATTAAAGGTCATTATGATCCTTGGAGTCACTGACTCTCCAATACTTGATTTGATCTATGTGGCTCCTTTAATTGCAAAGTCGAGACAAGGGCCATTTTCCAAGCTACCGCTACTTGGACTTGGGCATGCCAGACAGCTGTAATCTTCTTGGGTGGATGACTGTAAGTCGTCTTTGCCTTGAGGGAGATGGCGGCAACCTACCCAAAAATTTTCATGCTTGTTAGGAGGGTAGGCAAGCAACTGTGAAGGTCTAGACAGTTCAAAAACTTGGAGGTGAAAAAAATTTGGTAGGGCCAAAATTGACTAGGACTTGGGACTTAGCTAAAACCCATAAATTTGTAAAATAAACCTCACTGACATGCAAAATACTGAATTTGGAGAAACAAGGTAGTTTTTCTATTAGTTTTAAGCCAAAAAAGGAATGCATTGCTCCATTGTAGCATCATATATGATCTGACGATTGAGAAGTTGTCATCATCATTGAAAATTACAAATTCATTAAAATATTTTACAATTGTCTCCTTTGACTAAAGCTCCTCAGTGGCAATGCCCTGGAACTGGATGGTAAAGATTCCTCCTTAGGGACTATATTATCCTCAAGCATATCATGATCATTATGTAATGAAGCTTACTCAAACACTACCGCTTCCACTTGCACTTGTGCTTCTACTTCTGCTTCCCCCATTTTGTGGCTTCCCTTTCAAAATCAGTTATCCAAATCAATCGACATCATAGGTCTTCTTCCCCTCCACGTTTTGGACATGAACACGAAGGTTGTACTGCACAAAAACAAGATCATTGAGGCACTCTTAGGTTAGCCTTTTATGCTTCTTTGTGTGAATGGCTTCAAACATGCTCCCATTGTGGTCACACCCAAAATCAGTACAGAGTTGGCATAGAAGATTTTCACCTTAATCTTCCCACCTCAAATCTGCAAGGACATCATTTTTAACGTTGTAAGCTTAGTCACAGAATTTTTCTGATTTTGTTTAGAAAATTTGAAATCCAGCAAAACTTAAAAAGAAAACTTTAAATCTGTTTCAGTTTGCCCTAAAAATTTTATTGAAAGGGCTTACAATTATTTTACTAAATATTTTTTAAAATAGTTTAAAAACTTGTTTTATATTAGAGTTTTTTATTTTTTCCATCAAATGAACCACATCAACCTGTCAAAACATATTGTGGGCTTAGTTGTCTTCACTGTTGGCAGTGGCGACAGTTGTGAGTTGTGGGCTTAGTGATGCTCATTCATTTGGCTACTTACTGTGCATGCCCCGCTGCCATGATGCTGCCGTCAGATGATGTGGCCTTCACATGCCTTCATCACTATATTATTGCATGCCCATTGGAATCGCTGAACTATCATATTCAGACTGGTTTTAGCTGTAAGGCTTATCGCCTCAGTGATTTGTGAAGGAAAATCCAAGAATTTGCAGGGGATCTTGGACAATTTCAGAGTAATCTGTTGAGAGGCAGAAATTTGGTTTATAAGGCTGTTAGGTTTAAACTTTAATGCCTGCACCCTGTTTGGCAGCGGGCTGGAAACTGTGAATCATAAAAGTTTTTTGGCATTGACTTTGTTGAGGATATGAAGTTTTGGTGGGATGAGAGTATAGACTCCATCACACAGACATGGAAGCAAATGCTCAAATGGGAGTAGAGATGCAAGTGCGCTTAGTTTTTGTTTTTATTTTAATGGTTAAGCTTCTTATTGTCTTGTTTTAATTGTTTAACAAAATCAAATTTTAACAATGATAAAATCTTATATGTAGTTTTAAATTACAAACATCTATATATAAAATTAATATAATTAAATTTGATTTTAGTTTTTAAAATTTATTTAAGTCTTAATATATTGAAATTTAACCTTAATATATTCAAGTTTTAATATTGTTTGATTTAATATATATTTGAATCTTAATATATTTTTTGATTAAGTTTTGGGGGTCTATTAAGGGGGCCCAACCCAATACAATTACAGAAATACAAACGACATTGAAACCAAAATACCTGAGTATAACAACACATGAAGGGGTGTACAGGTTCCAAGATAAACTACCAAAGCAAAATGCTAATAAAATCTAACACTAAGACTATGGATCAGATACAAAACTGCAACAACTACATAAACCTTAAAAGATTTAGTAGAGAGAATAAGGAGAAATACACATAAACTAGTTGCCACCTTAAGCACTGTGTTTGAAACCGAGGACAACCATTAGCACTGCCTCATTGCAGCTTTGAAACCCCCCATCAAGAGACACCAGCACCACTAGGGATTGAATGGCACAAATCATAAGCCTTTTTTGGAACGCCATTTCCAAAACTGGAATCACCTTGACCTGTGCTGGAATAAGCATTGCAGACTCCTCCAAACCATTAAAGAGAATGCCTTTGATTAATTCTGCATACCTCAACAAGCAAGAAAAGTGATCAGTTTCAAAACATGGAAGCAGGAAGAGTATATCAGCTCATCATATCTAGCTCTCTTTTATGCTAAGACATGGCCATGTCTTTAAATGTTGGCAGAAATCAGTTACAATGCCCATGTCACAGCTTAGGATCTGAACTTCTTCCATAAAGCTTTAACTGCATCATCCTCCAAAATTCCCCGACCTTGCATCAAACCTTGCAGTCCACTAACTGCAGGATCCATATCTACAGTGTCATTGCAGACCAACAACTCCACTATACAATTTTTCACCTCTTCGTTAATGATCACCACTCCCAATTTAGCGTGAAAGTCCTAAATTTATGCTCGAGTTAGATAAACACTAGTGTCTGCAATGCTTTCTTGCTCCAAACTGGATTTTACGAACCTTACAATAATTTCAACAATTAAAGATTTTCTTCAAGCGGTGATCAAAGAGCACTCTCTATGTAGGGGATCGCAAGATATTCCTCTTAACATGACCGTCCATAAATACCATAATGGTAACTGCACATATTGCCAGCTCCAACCAAAACTGCAAATAGAAGAAGCCAATGCACCATTCCACATATAGAACCAATGAGAAATACCCAGCTTGTAATCCTTCAAACAAACATCACATTGTATTCATTATTATTCATTGTGACAAGCTATACCATTAAATCTCTTGGACATTATGCATGTTAAAAGTCACATCAAAGCTATAAGGCAATCACAAGCTAAGGTATGAGCACTCCTTGTACATGTATAATTACTGCTATGCATTGCTCCCAACACAAGCTGGTTGACCCATATCAGTGAGATTAGCTGAACCCTCTCAATGCAATATTACACTAATTACTAAAGAGGTGAAGCTAGAGAGTGGTATACCATGGCTGGCTAACAAATCTGCAACTTTATTTTGTTCATGATAACAATCCTTGTAAACGACATGTTCAAACTTTTTAACCTAGATAATCACTTTTTCTAAGAAGGGTCGAAGCTACTAGTTGGGGCAATATTGTTTTTCTAAGCATTGATAACAATTTGAGAGCTTGCTTCCACTAATATATTTTGAAAGCTAGCCATATGAGTGATATTTAAGTTTGCAAGGAGCACCTCCAATTCAACAATATTGTTCATTTTGAGACCAAGATACCTAGAATCACCCATCAAAATAGTCCTAGACACTTCTCTAATTGTACAACTAGCACCCACCAAACTTGGGTTGCTTCAGGATGCTCCATTAAAGTTAAGCTTGACACCCCTCATTAGGGCTTGCCATTTTTTATTTCTAACAATTTTCCTATGAGCTATTACCCCATGAATGAGATACATTTTAATATTTTCAAGTTTAATATATTAAAAATATTTTAACTTAGATTTTTATTTTTTATATTTAATATTATTTAATTTGATATGATTAAAATATTTATTTTAAATTTGAATTTCCGAAGACATACAAATATAAAATTAATAAATTTAATGTAATATATTAAATTTAGATTAAAACTTAATATATTTAATCTAGATTTTTAATTATTAATATGTTTAATATTTAAAATTTAATGTATTTACAATATTTTTTTTGTTAGGTAAGCTATGATCTTGGGGATCACTACCTTTTCTTTAAAACATAAAATATTACATTCTTTTCCAGCCTAAACTAGACTATAACAAAATTCCATCTCTGTCTATGGGCTTGTAAACAAAATGCCTAGAATTTACATAAGCTTATGAGCTATTGACAAGTCTATATAGTATATATGTTATTGTATTTTCCTGAATACCTAGTTATCTTCATCCTCTAAGCTATTAGTGAACAAGGAGATCATCCATTCAATTTCCATTTGATCGTTGAGACCCACAACCTGTTTCCATAAATCTACCTCTTTCTTTGACTTCTGCTTCCTTCTAGACACCAATAGTAGGTTGTTGGAAAAGATGAATGACTTCCATTGAACTATCAAAGACCCATTTTCCATGAGTGCTCCATTCCCCAAAAGCAACCTAAGTTGAGAGCTGCAACTTGAAGAATATCGTCGAGACCTCCGAGCAAGTGCTTATTGATCATCAGGTTAACCATGGTGCTCACTATATCCTTATCCTCACCCAAATCCAGTAGCATGAACATGGAAGAAATATCATAATTCACTTGATATCTATGATTTGTAATAAGGGATTCCTCCCCAAGGATCCATTGAATGGCAAATAACAAGAGGCTTGATTGTGTTTACAAAACCTTTTTAAGATGCAATTCAAAGATCATCCAATGAAATGCCGTTTGGTGGGTGTCACTGGTTAAACGGACACTTGTAACCATTTTTTTGTAATGGTGGAGAGTAGAGGATTATGTGTTATATTAGCACGTAGTTTCAATATTACTCCATTTGGCCCCTTCCTTCCCATTATGGCAATTATGTGCATGTGAAGTGGCATCTTCAAATGTTTACCATGGTGCATGTGTTGGCAGATCTCTCTCCATCTTTGCCACTGCTCAAACTATAACGTTGTCATTGTTATGTACTCCTATATTTGCTGCATTTCTCCTAGTGAGAAGTGACATTGAAGTAATCCATAGTTATTATTTATCAATATAGGAATGCAATTCTTTCCATTAATTAACATCATTACTAATTATATGATCCTTGTCCATGTCTATGTCATTGCTTGATAAGTAGTCAACAACTCCATTAGCTTCTTTGTAAGCATGTTGGATAGTGAAGGAATTGAGAGCATCAATATAAGCGCATATGCTTGGAGAGGAATATTGTTAACTGCCCAATTCTTTGATTTTTATTTTCAGATTGAGTTGATAACGACTTGTGAAACTAAGGAGATACTCCTCACAATCCCACTAAGAGTCATCTAAGGTCATCTGCATAATATTTGTTGCCTTCTCAATGTTGCTTTTCCTCTATATGGACCAACTTTGGCTGCTAGAAAGTGCCTCTTGAACTTTCATGAGTCATCTCAAGACAATTGTGTTAGAAGTGAAATGGGTCTCTAACGACCTATTCAAAAATAAAAGTAAAATAATTAAAAACAAACTTTAAAGAAGAATTAGAATACATAATGAAATTACGAAAATGTAAAGTTTTTATATTACTTCACTTACCTTCAATAGCTCCAATTTTGAAAATGATCTGAAAACGCCTTGTAACATCTGGTGATTGGTGATGAACATTTGGATGTCCCCAAACTCTGCATACAATTCTTTGATCCAATCAATTTTATTCCCAAGCTTTTGTAGCGTAAGATTGAGAGAGTGGACTGCACAAAGTGTCCAAAAGATGTGTGAATAGCATTCCTCAACCAACAACCTAAGAGCTCCATGATTCTTTGTGTTTTTTTTACGAATTGAACAACATTATGGTTCCCACTTCCTTAATGGCCACAATGAGGATATCAACAATAAATTGGCCATCTTTCACCTGCCCCTCACAATCCAGGACTCTTAAAAACATTGCCTCGTTAGGGGACATTGCAATGACATTGATCAAGGGCTGATTTTTAGCATCTCTCCACCCATAAAAAATAATGGACACCCTTGTCTCAACCCTTGAATCCCTTATGGGTATCAATGAATCTTTTACGAGCTTGACCTCTTTTTCCAATAAGGTGCCACACACCTCATAACTTGGGCCCTTGTACTCTTTTGGAGCTTCACTAATTTTTTTCAACATTTCTTGCCAATATGGTGAGTGAACAATATTGAAAGCCAACCCATTTGTATAAATACATCTTGCTATGTGTTCATTGGCAATGTCTCGAGGCTTGTTTTGAAACATAGTTTCTTAAGGTTCCTTTGGTCTTTTGTTTGTAATGGCTTCTTCACTTTCAAGAGTGGCAAAAAATGGGTGGCTGTCTACCTCAACATTGTGATTAGATGGGGGCATTAGGGGCTTCATTCCCTTTGATCTTTTTTTTGCTAAGGGGTGATTTGATCTACAACTTGCTAGTTCATTTGCTTGCTCTTGCTTCATAATATATGCTATCACTTGCTCCAATGACATAGGTACACCATTCTTACCAAGGCAAACTTTGATGCGTTGTCCAAGTATTTCACACAAATAGGCTTTCACCCGACTATATGAACTTGAATATTTAACATCACATCCTTGCAAATCCAAATATAACCCCCACCATTTGGAATCGGTTGTATCATATCAATATACTTCCATAGTGGAGAACTTGGATCTGCTTTGAATTTAGGTTGAGATATGGAGCTAGAATTAGTTACCATTGTGATTCCTATGGCAAGAAATTTTATAAACAACACATTCAAAACAGAAAAAAATTGAAAACAAAAAATAGATATAGAAAATGTAGCTCTTTTGATACATTCATAGAAGAATGAAAGAAACTTAGAAAAACAAAGCAAAGAGTTTGTTTCATACTTGTCAACAAAAATGGAGGAAAAAAAATGAAAAAATGTTTACCTCTTTGCAAAAATATTCTTCTATGATCTTCTTGGCAGCCAATGGACACTTGTAAATATGTAGGAACGCCAATGCAATCATTGTAGAACCTTCAAAGATCAATCTTCAACTTCCCTTGTTGATTCAACAAACAAAAATGAATGTTCAGCTTCTTGGAATGACATTTGTTTTTTGCAATAGAAATGAGCTAAGATGAACTTGTTTTGGTGTTTGATATGTTTTAGAAGTGACTTTTAGGGTTTCAAATTCGTTTGAGGGTGCCTAGATCAAAGTTGAAGCAAAAAAAAAAACGTGTAGGGAATAATGGGTTCACCTTGGGTTTGCTCAGGTTCCCCCAGGTTTGTCTCGAATTTGCTTGGGTTTGTTCTAGCTGAACCAAAAGTGTCTGTGTAGGATCTTGTCCAAATCCGCAAGTGGACTGGACTGACAGACACAAGCCATAGATCTTGAGATTCATACCTTGACCCCTGCTACTTATTTTTGTGCACGGAAAATGCATCCCCATCTTGGAGACACACATGATGACATCTTCAGACATCAGGAGATCACAGATGATCTTTCCTAGAGTCCTATACATTTCCCAGAAGCTTCCCTTCAAAATTGGGCTGATAATTAGTTGACAAGAGCTTAAAGAACTCAAGAAACTTTCTAGGAATTCATTAATTTTTGTACAAAAATGGATAATTTGACCTGCCTAGATTGACTGTTCTAACATGCTTAATTATGACAGGGAAGATCATAAATCATAAGACTTTGAGAGTCATACCCTGACCCCTGGTACTTCTCTCTTGATTCAGATTACAAAAATGCTTCCCTGTCTCAGAGACACACATGGGGATGTGTCCAAATGTTGAGAGGTTTCAGATGGTGTTTCTTAGCCTCTTGATACATCCAATAGGAGCGTACCATTAAAGTCAGTTAACTTCCTATAGAAGATATATCATTTAAGTTAGTAATTACATTGATCTTTTCCTCAAGGGCTGATAACTCATTTCTTAGATATAT